>BNST01000429.1:0-724460 GCA_019650275.1 Xylocarpus granatum | reverse complement strand
AACTGATGAGCTTAGTGGCTGGGAGCCATAAAAAAGAGGCTGGACAGAAATGAACCCCATGACCACCGACACCATCTACTCACTGTACTAGTGTTGATTTAATTGGGTTGCATTGCACTCAAGTAAAAGTAATGAATACTCTTGCTCTCTTCTTTGAATACTGTGTAAAATTTAAATTATGCAATTTCATGATTCTTAAAAGATCAACTAGAGCCTAGCCCAAGAGAGAAAATTCAGTGCTACCACTCTTTAAGAAGTGGAGGTAATGATCACAAAACGCAACATTACATGTGCTCTGCTCTGCTTACTAAAGGAAGCTACAGGAAAAGCAACAACAAATTTCACTGTTATCAAATCTAAGACGTGTCCTTTAAAGTGTTACAAATTTTTCATTCAGAAGCAACAATTATGTCCCCTGAGCATTTACCGGTTATGTCCATGGACTCCAGCATAGTGCACCAGAGGGGCCCTGAGAAATTGCTGGCTTTTGATAGAATGTTTGCACTCGGTTACCATGACAATGGTGGATTAGCCGAGGACTTCTCATTAGACGTTAAAGCCTCACAGCTTTTCTTGCGAATTGTTGTACTTGACATGCTGAACCATTTGTTATCAAGATAAACGAGAGTTCATGTTTGGATTTGTCTGCATTTCACATCTGCAACGAGATGGCGAATGTGGGGTGCATACCATTTAACCCTTTCTACATGCTCAATTGTAACTTCCCAGCTATGACCTGAAAATCAACCAATGTTGGCTCAAGTATTACATTCTCCCAAGTTACTTTGTTGGAAGTGAACATAAAAGGCATCATCTAATGTGCTTACAAGAGACAAGAAAATAATACCTTCAGATCCAGCAATTTCGTATATGGATTTTGAAACTTGTTCAGTCCACAAACTCTCTTCCGAATCCTTCACATTGGCATGCACATGCAATATTCCACCCTCACTCCTGCACAATTAAAAACCAAGAACGAGGAAAAAGTGAGCACTGGAGAAATCCAGGACCCTTGAAATGATTTCAAAACAGTTTGACTTAAAAGCAGATTCAATTTCAGAAATTTATAGTTTGGATAAAACACCTTAATGCCCTTACAGCAGTAACCCAGCTTTTCTCGCTTGTGGGAAGGAGACCGAGACAGACTCGATTAGCAACTCCCTGGGAAGAAAATGAAGATGGTGTATCACTCACAGTATAACTCATCCTGAGATAATATGACGTGCTATCAAGGTGATAAAATCCTTCTACACAAGACCAGAAAGTGAGACAACACATGACCAAAAACAAATCATGTCATATCAAAGTTCAGAGTTAAAACCAAAAGCTGGTGTTTGCAAAACATAAAACCACTCTAATCAAATCGATACATTTAAATTATTATCCAACAATCTGCCAATGCCGTGATCTTGGATAACAGTATATCTAACCATCTTTCCTATTATCTTGTTAGGCCCTAGAAGCCTATTGTTTTGGTTCAGCTGGTAAGTGAGCTTCTAGAATAAAAGTAATTACATTATTTAACAAAGAATCACTGAACATACTTTAGGGGCTGTAATCCGGTTATCCCCTTCCAGTACAATACAACGATCATAGGCAGAATTGGCTTGAAGATTACGCTGAAGTGCCTCAACAGCATGTGGATTCCATTCACAAGCATAAACTAGCTTTGCTTTGGCCCTGGTTAATCAACATGATCATTCAAAATAAATGCCAGCAAATTATAGGAATGATCAACCAGTTATATAATTCTAAGATGGTCTAAAAGATGATGATAAACACAATTAATCTGAATTTTAAGTAAAGATCCTGCGTCATAATGCTTCAGAAGATCTGGTATGTATGGAAATCATTGAAAAAAAAAGAATACATTATAGATCTAGGCTGATGGACTAAGAAAATAATAATTACAATTATACCTGACAAGGAATGGCAACACAAAATATCCAATACCAGCAAAAAGGTCAACAACAACCTCATTTCTACAGTCTAAACGAGCCATACGAAGCTTTTCAGAGAGATTGCCCCAGGAGAACATGCACTTGGTAGCATCAAAGGAATAGAAAATTCCATTCTCACAATGATTGACCCAGCCATTGTCTCCTACAAGAATCTCCAAAGTACTATCCCTTGTACCAGTTGCTGCAATTCGACCCTTAGCAAATACCAACAAACTTATGCAATGAATATTGGAGGTTCACTGTACCAATTACAAGCATATCAAAACATAATTTGTGATTTTCTAGTTTGCAGAGGATTTATAGTAACATGATAGATAGCAGAATAGTAAAGTTACAGTATGGTCACGCTCATTGCCTGGTGAACGCAGATATAGAGTTATATAAGCTAATAATGAAAAACCCAGTAATTAATGAAAATTCCAAATTAAAATTTATTTATGCAATTTGACAAGTACAAGTTATGAATATTGATCTTTTTGGATATCATCATCAATAGATGTCTAAATGGAATCTTTAAGTGTGAAACTAGAAAATAATACAATCTTAAAAACAACATTTCACAAAAACTTCATAAGCAGCAAGGACAAGCACAGCATAACGTTTTATGCAATACATGCATATAACTTACTTGACGAGCCAGACGAGAAGTATTAAGTGACATTGCAATAGTAGGCCAAAGCTCATCCCCCATTGAGTCCCATTCTGTATCCTTGAAGGATGTCACTGGAAGCACAACAATGTCTCCCAGTTTTTCCCATCTGATGAAGCCCAAGAATGTTAATAGAGTCATGGGAATTGCATCCACACACAAAAACCATAATATTGCAAGCAAATCTGGTGCTATCAGCTTGATTCATATAGGTTTAAGAAGACATACAAATACCAAAGAAGCTGAGTTATGAAGAACAAACCTTGATGGTAGCTGATCTAAAAGTGTAGTCGGCAGGCCTTTATCTTTAATCAAAGAGGCTATGACTTCAGTCATTGTTTTAAAGGGAGATTTAGAAGCTCTTCTTACTTCAACAACTTCATCTGCCTGCTTAGTGGCACCACATTCCTTAAGAAGTTTCAAGGCTGTTGAACAGGATATTTCATTAAGCAAAACACCATTTCCCGTGCAAGGTTTAAAATGAACATCAATCAAACCTTCCGACTCATCTCCAAAATGATGCTGCTTGTCATGGAATGTAGCACAAAACTTTTCAGTCACAGGAAAACATATACACATTCCATTATCCTGTTGATAAACCTTCCTCCCAAGGTCTAACCATCCAAACTTCTTCAATATGTCCTTCCCTAACTTTGCATATTTTCTATCAAGTTGCACTACCCAGTGTGAGGCAACAATCTGAGGCCCATCATTTACTTGATGTTGTTCAGTGTCAGGATTTTCAGTCAAAGTCTGTGTATTCCCAATTTGTGGACCTTGGAAGTCAACATCCTTTTCTTCTGTTTGTACAATTTCTTGAGGCATGTGGCCATCATCCAAGTACATAAGTGGGACAGGGAACAAGTTGATTTTCAATGGCTCACTAAACTTTGTTCCAAAAGCATAACAAGCTGCACCACCACCTATCATAACAAGATCATCGCCAACAACACTGGCTGTTGACCGTACAAATAATTCTTTACACATAAAATTGAGCTTCACATGTTTCCACATGTGCAGCTGCAGATCAAGTAATGCCAACTCTTGATCATGTTGTCCAACTGGACAGCCCCCAATCACTCCAAGATAATTTTTGTAGAAGAACATTGAATGGGAAAACCTAGCACCTGGACTTCTTCCTGCTACCTCTTCCTTCTTCCATGAGCATGTATGAACGTCAAAAGTGTACAAGTCCCCAAGGGCTTTCTCTCCATTGTACCCTCCGAACATGTATAACCGAGAACTATATGCCACCATTGAGTGAGAATGACGGGCACAAGGCCATTCCCTGTTAATCAATAATTCCTCCCATTGCAGGGTATCTGTGTCGAGCACATGCAATGATGAAGAGATTGTATCATTGTTAAGTCCACCAAATACATATATCTTTGAGCCTACAACAGCTGCAGCATGACGATGCCTGTGTAACATACATATAAATCATTCATGCAATCACAGTGTGCACTAGGAACATTTAAATATTTATCATGAGATATAGAAATGACAAACAATGGTAAAAAGACTAGAAAGCTCACGATAGAGGATATAGAAATGCACCTTACCTAGCTGGAAAGACACTGCCGGCACATTCTAATAGCAACCATTGACTCTTAGCCATATTGAAAACCCACACATCACTCAGTATGTTCAACGGATCAGCCCTGCCTCCAATAATAAACATGCGATCTCCAACCAAGGAAGATGTGTGACCCAAACGTGGAGATGGACTACCCTCAGCATGAATTGCTTTTAGTGTTCCTTGCAATGGATCAAGCAGCAACAGATCGTTTCTGCGTGCATGTCTTCCCATACCCCCAAAGCCACCAAATACAAGAATCTTACAGTCATTGTCTGTTTTTCCCAATGTGCAAGCTGAATGACCCCAAAGGAATAGCTGCTCCACAGGTTCACCAGCAATCACCATCTGACTTACTGATAGACTGCAACTAGCAACTCCAGCCAGCCCTGCCAATGATTCAAAGACTAAAACTTGCTGTCACAATACAAGGAAATGTGTCCTGCAATCAGATGTTCATTAGGTTATAGTAGTACCACTCAAGGTATCCACACACAACCAATGGACAAAAATAGACTTATATAGATAACTAAGCCTCCATGTCTCTAGCAAATATATAAACCTCATCACATTTCAGGATTGATTCTCAGCTGATACCATGAGTCCAGAATTGCAATTAATGCTAGAAAAAGACTCTTCAAGGGTTACGCTTGCACAATTATATTCTCTGATATAATCTTTTTTGGGACTCACAACAAAGCAGAGAAATACATGAATAAGAAAACAGATGAGCCAGAAGTTAATTCCACGTAGTAGCTCAATTTCACCTATGTGCTTTTGAAACACTCTTGCAAGAATTCGAGAGAATATTGCTTATTGTTACCAAATGTTTTCAAACATTGGTTCTTTCAACAGCTTAACCTAAACGCCAGTACTTTCTCCTTTGCTCATCATGCTAAATCTTAAAACTAAAGTCTAGCACATTATTTATTGACAAATTACATAACAAAAATAAAATAGCAATATGGATATAGTAATATGCCATATATATTAGTAAGTTAATTACCAACATCAGTATCACCATCTACTTTCTTCAAATCATCACTATCATCATCCTGCTCGTTAATTGCAGCTTTAATACCCACAAAGCCATTACTACCAATCAAAGCGTGGAAAAACCCCTCAGTCCTCCTCCTATTAGCTTCCATTTTCTCATTAGCCACAGCAACAAGAAACTTCACATAATCCTTAGACACCAAAACATTTCCAATCTCTCCAAACGGAACCTCCAGCCTTAACGAACTCCTTATTCCGACAATCACACGTTTTTTTACACTTGTCACCCCAGACTCCCTCAGCCCATTAGACACCGCAAGAGAAACCAAAGACTGAGCCGACTCAACATCCTTACACTCAACCGCCACAATCAACGGCTCAAACCGGAACACCAGCTCGTTCGAGGACCGGTTTGACTCGGTAGGGAAGAGGAGGGAGAGAACTGTCTCCGGGTCAGCCGGGTCGTGGCTCACGTAGAGCCAGGTTCCGCCTTTGGGTCGATTTTTGGGGTGGGAAAAAATGGAGATACGACCCGAGCATGAACTGGTGGTGAAGAAATTGGGGTGGCTGTTGAGAACGTTGAGGAGTGGGATTATGGATGTGTCTACCGTGCCTTTCGGTGATTTGTCTGTGAAGCTTGAGTTCAGTGAGGATAGCGTAGCCGCTTTTCGTTGCTCGAATGACATTTCTCTCCGGCCTTCTGTTGTTTCTGTTCTATCTTTGAAGCTGAAAATCCTGGTTAAATCTCGCCTCCCACAGAGGAAGAAGGGGAAGGGTGATTTAGTTATTTCGACAGGGAGCATCTTATCGCATATATCCTTAATTGTTTATATTTTATTAAATAAAACCATAGTTTTTACTTCCTATCAAATAGGTCCTTGACCAGTGACCACCTCCTCTACATATGCTAAATCACTTCATTAACTTCAACTGTATGAAGTGATATACCTTGAGAGTATATGATAGTAAACTTGAATAGCATAAGAATAATTTGATTATTTTATAAAAAATTTTATCGTTTAGAACATATTTATATCATGTATTATTTAAAAACCATCTTAAAATTTAAAAAACTGATCTTAGAATTAGACCCTCGATCAGTGATATTAACCAATCACCAGTATTAATTGTTTCATAGCCATTATTGATGATTTTGCAAGATATAATCATCAAAATAAAGAAAGTATTGGAAGTGAAGAGGGAGACTTATCGGGAAATCAACTAATACCAGAAGAATGTGTCCTCTCCATCATTTTAGCAACGATTTACATGCACATAATACAAGGCTTAACATCTAAGACAGTACACGTTCCAGCAGGAAGAAAGCTTCTTCATATACAAGTTACAGGAGGTATGAAGATGGCTTATTGATTTCATATTCCCGTTTTAATGAGTGTTACTAAATTGGCTTTTAATCTTTCTATGTTTTCAGCCTTCTGTTTGTTCAAAAGAAGTAGTCTTTTAACCCGAGCTTTTCACGTGGATAAGCAATTCGCTGATCCAAGTACAGAAGATATTTTTTTCAGAGCAATTTGTGTTAATTTAAGACAAAGGAAATGCAAAGTCTTGGAGCAAATGTCTCCAAGTCTCACAAATTCATTAGTAAGTCGTGTTGTTTCCGAGTTCCGGCAATCGCCAAAGTCAGCTTTGGAATTTCACATTTGGGTTGGAGAGAGCAAGTGCTTTTCACACTCGTTGGTATCTTCTTGTGTAATAGATCATTTGTTAGTCAGATCGAAGAGATACGATGATGCATTGTTGATAATGGGAAACTCAATGCGTGAGAATAGTGTATCGCCATTGGAGGTTTTGGAAGGGTTACTTGATAGTTATGCAATATGTGAAGCAACTCTAGTTGTGTTTGATGCCTTGGTTAGGGCTTGTACTGAAATTGAAGCCACCGAGGGTGCTTATGAAGCGATTAAGAATTTGAGAGTGAAGGGTTGTTTGGTTTCGATTCATGCTTGGAATAATTTTTTGAGTCATCGTTTGAAGTGAAATGACATTGGCAGGTTTTGGAAAGTGTACAAAGAAATGGTGTCTTGTGGATATACTGAGAATGTGAGTACTTTTAACTTAGTTATTTATGCCCTTGTAAGGAATGTAAACAAGAAGAAGCCCTTGTAATATTACCGCATATTACAAGGAATCTGGCCAAATGTTGTTTGCTTCAATATGATAATTAATGGTGCTTGCCAGATGGGTGACCTGGAATTTGCCTTGAAGCTTCTTAGGAAGATGGGAGTGATGTCAGGAGATAATGTTTTTCCCAATTTAGTGAGACTTACAATTGCATCATTAATGGGCTTTGCAAAATAGGAAGAGTAGCTTTTGCTGAAGAAATTAGTAATAGTATGAATAAGGCTCGTATTGACTGTAATGTATGGACGTATGTAACTTTGATCGATGGATATGCGAGAGGCGCGAGTTCAGAGGAGGCACTGAGGTGTGGTGAAATGGTAGAGAGGGGCTTGATGCCTAATTCTGTTGTTTACAATTCAATCATGCATTGGCTTTTCGCAGGAGATATGGAGGGACCTTCTTTGCTATCGGCTGATACGATTGAGACGCATATATGCCCTGAACAGTTTACCTACTCTATTCTCACAAAGGGGCTTTGTAGAAATGGACATGTAACATGTTATAGAAGATACATTTTCTTACAATATCCTCTTAAATTATGTTTGCAAAAGTAACAATTTAGTAGGAGCTAAGCAGCTGTTGAGCAGTGTGAGTCTTCGTGTTTTGATTGCTGACATTTTTACTTACAGCACTTTGATCGACAGGTACTGTAAGGAAGCCAAAATAGAAAGCGCAATCAAATTTACAGAAGTATGGTGGAGGAAAAACCCAACTTGGTAATTTACAAGACCATTATAAATGCTTTATGCAAGGAGGCATCAGTAGATGCCGTGAACACTTTGTTAGATGCCTTGCAGAGGATAGGTTTAATTGATTTCATAACCTATAACACTTTGATAAATGGGTATTGCATCGGTGGAAAGATTGCCGAAGCATTTGCTTTGATTTTTGAACTGAGAAATGCAGGGATTTCAGTTAATAAAGTGAGTTCACATATTGATAAACTGTTTATGCGAGTTCGGGTGTTTTCAACAAGCAAAAGAACTTATGAAGGTGATGATTCTTCGTGGAATATTTGCTGATTTCATAACATACACAACTTTAGTTACCAACTTCAGTGAGAATTGCAGTCCGGAGGAAGTGATTGAATTGCATGACTACATGGTTCTCAAGGGAATAATCCCTGATAAGCATACATACAACTAGCCCACTTGGCAAAAAAAGTGCAGAGGATCAAGTATAGCATGGCAGAATGAGCTTAGCTACATGGCGTGGATATACGGATCTATCAGGTCACTGGGATTAGTTATTTCCATTGTCCGATGATAAATTACCAATCTTCTGATACACAACATATGTAATTCATGGGAAAGGTACAAATTACCATTACCACTGCACTTGTTCATTTGATTTAGTAATTGGAGATCCCTATAATTCTGCTGAGTTTTTCTTCTCCGTTTATGTTCATGCGGAGAATTTTTTGCATGGTACTGCGCCCATATGTCCCATCTAGCTGGAAATTTTGGAACACACGTCTACAAGCTTCACCTGTCTGGAAACTACTGTTGGAATTGATATTTTGCTTAAATTGACAATTAAACCAATAATTGTTGGAGAAAGCGTCCGTATTTAACTTTTCCCTCTTAACTTTCAACTTGTTTTACATTTCCTCGTTACTCATCGCCATGTAACAGAATTTTCCTTTTGTTCTGTCTTTTTCGAGATTTACAAGTGAGGCGAGGATCTCACTGGGGTGGCAGAAGATACCTTTTGGAACTGGGGATTGATCTGGAAGTTAGAGATCCAATGTTCCACTGAGATCTTGCCACATCAGATAGACCCACATAAAATGAGTGATGAAAACAAAATGAATGAATCAAATTCATGTCCCAAGCAATCTCCAACGGTCAAAATCCTTATCTAAAAACCTCATCCACTTTCTCCCTTTCCCTCCACTCATTCCTTCCCCTTTCCTCTGTACCAGAAGAATCACACACACACACACATGCAAAAGATAAGACTTCACAAAACAATCACCTACATACAAACCAAACCCACATACCAAAACTCTCCCTCTTTCCCTTCCCTTCTTGTTCAGCATCAAGTATCCATTATCACCGTGTCTTGCTCTAATTTAACAACAATGTGGGTGTCCTCAAAACTCTCTCTTCCTGACACTTCTTCACTCTCTTTTGGCTCGGTTCTCAACCCTTTTCGGCTTCCTTCTCCTAATCCAACCGCCACTAGTCCCTCGAGATCCTCATCGGTTACCCCAGTTCACTGCGGTCTCCGTGATCTTAGAGACCGTATTGATTCTGTAAAGAATACTCAGAAGATTACTGAGGCCATGAAACTCGTTGCTGCTGCTAAAGTCAGAAGAGCTCAAGAAGCTGTTGTCAATGGAAGACCTTTCTCTGAAAGTCTCGTAGAGGTTCTTTACAACATCAACGAACAGCTCCAAACTGAAGATATAGATGTTCCTCTGATCAAGGTTAGGCCTGTCAAGAAAGTTGCTTTGGTTGTTGTCACTGGTGATCGTGGGCTCTGTGGTGGTTTCAACAATGCTATTATCAAGAAAGCTGAAGCAAGAATTGCAGAATTGAAACAACTTGGACTTGACTATACTGTTATTAGCGTAGGCAAGAAGGGTAATTCTTACTTCCTACGTAGGCCTTATATTCCTGTTGATAAATTTCTTGAAGGAGGTTCATTACCTACTGCAAAAGAAGCTCAGGCTATAGCAGATGATGTATTTTCACTCTTTGTTAGTGAAGAAGTAGACAAGGTGGAGCTTTTGTACACGAAATTCGTGTCTTTGGTTAAGTCTGATCCTGTGATTCACACATTACTTCCACTGTCGCCAAAGGGAGAAATTTGCGATGTGAATGGAGTCTGTGTTGATGCGGCTGAGGATGAGTTCTTTAGATTGACGACAAAGGAGGGGAAACTGACCGTCGAGAGAGATGTTGTGAGGACTGAAACCGCATTTTTTTCTCCCATTTTGCAGTTTGAGCAGGACCCAGTTCAGATTCTTGATGCTCTTTTGCCCCTCTATCTAAACAGCCAGATTTTGAGGGCTTTGCAGGAATCATTAGCCAGTGAGCTTGCTGCAAGAATGAGTGCCATGAGCAATGCAACTGATAATGCAATTGAATTGAAGAAGACTTTATCTATTCTCTACAACAGGCAGCGCCAAGCCAAAATTACAGGAGAGATATTGGAGATTGTTGCTGGTGCAGAAGCTTTAGCGTAGAGAATTAGTAGGTAATTTTTATAACTGTGCCCTTGTTCTTTCACATATGCTTGTTAAAGAAGAGTATACGCTTTTTTTTTAATTGTAATTCTCAGCTGCGAATAATCTTTGCGTACATGGAGAACTTGCAATGTATCCTGGAACAGAACTTTCTACTTATCTTGTCATATTTTTTCGCCATCTACTACTTGTGTAATTTGGATACGTATTACGTAATTCCAGGTTCCCTTTATTGATTCATGCTCAGTTATATTCATGTTTGATTTGAATCATTGAGAAAGGTGTAGAAGATTCTGCAACTATAATTTAGTCAGTATTAAAGTTAGAGAGTGCAAACAAATCTTGTGTGATTTTAATGTCAATGATACATAGAAAAAATCTTGAGTGTTGGTGTCTTGAAAACCATTTAATCTTCCTGTTAAAATCACAAAATAGGTCCTCATCATCTGTAACTGGTAGATAATTATTGTTGAGACACAGTTCTCAACCTGACCACTCAAGAATTAATGATATTCTAGCTCAGTTCAGATGATTATCCTTTGGAATCTCAAAAAGATCATTCCAAACATCAACATACATCTTTCATCAAAACTGAAGTGGGCTGAGATAATTTCACCCTTATATTTGAGTTGGAATTTCAAACTTCAGCTGAAAGATGGTTATTGGTTTAAAGACGAGTTGTCTCTCCTTTTTCAGGGTAAGAAGAGTAGAGAAAATGCCCGGAGCCGATGTTCCAATACCAGGTGCTGAAGTAACCCATGTTACACTCCCAGAAAAAGCTTGAATGACCTACTAATTTTGAAAAACTGTGTTGATTTTGAGTTATTTAACCAAATGACACATAATTTTTTTTATACAGAATGATCCCAACCTCTTACATGAAATGGAAATGTGCAGACCGAACTGACAACATTAGGAGAAAACAAGAACATGCATAGAAAAACAGAGACACAATACCAATGCATACATCTCATTTCAACAGGAACAACGTCAACAGAAAAAAAAACTGCCACAATATTCTTAGTTAGTAAACCCTGAGGACCTCTGTTGATTCTCCATTTGGCTCATAAAAGAAAAATATTGCATATAAGAACCAAGTCATTCTGTCTCCGCTTTTGGAATCATCATGCTGTCCCTGTAAATCCTTTGGGTTTCGTGCTCGTTCCCACTTTCTTCATGGTGAGAAATCCCACCATTTATTTGATTCTCGGATTAGAGAATTTGGTGCCAGTTGCAGAACAGACAAGCCTGTTTCCACTTCCAAATAAGGAAAGCTAGCCAGGATTAAGGCTCCAAATTTGGCTAAAACAATGTCGTTTTTGGTTTAGTATCAGGACCGGGAAATGTTACTGTACATCCGGCATTATCATGCGGTGTCCTAACTAATTAATGTAACTTTGATTAGGAACAAAGCAATAACCATGTGATTAAGGAATGTGTTCTCTGCTAATTCTTCACTGTTTGTAGACACTTTGACTTCTTTTTAATTTATTTTAAATCATATTATTATTATATTTTAAAATGTATAAATATGTGTGTAACGTAAATTAGGATTCATATTAAAAAGGAAAAATCAACGGTGAACTGTACTATCACTCTTCAGTTTTTACCAACACAAAACACGTGGACGGCGGAGGATCTTTACCCCATTGTAGTAATTTTTCCCTAGAAACAGCCACAAGGTAAAATTTACACCTTTCCAATCCGGAATCGATCCCAGTGAACAATTCATCACGCCTTGTGACATGGCATTTTTCTATTGGACAGGTTCACTGCTTATGATTGGGTACTTGGGTAGTTCTAGCTTAGCCAGTTTGATCTGAAGCTGACCAGTAGTACATTACTTCTTATTGCATTTCTAAATTTATGCTTTTTTTGGTCCTCGGCGCTAGTTGCATAGATTTTTCGAGGAGGAGACAAAGAAAGAGTCCCGACACCGAGGCCCGAGGACACTGCGTCGAAGGGATGAATGCCGAAAACACCGGTGGGAACAAGCACGCAGAACGGGGGTCAAAAGAAAAAGGGTGAGAAAAAGGGTGCAGGCATGCCAGGATCAGGTGAGTATGGAGGGTCTGAAGTGAAGATGCAGGCAACAACAGTTTGTATTGAGCCAAAACCAGTAGTTGAACGTCCTGGGGATAAACCAGTTGACGAAGACGATGTTGATATTACAGATAAGGAAAATGAGGGTATACCAAGAACAAGTACAAATTTGGTGGTTTAGCAGCCTAGTGCTGGAAAATGGAAGTGTAGGTGGCGTTGATGAGGTACTCGATAAAAAAAAACAACTCCCAAAACAGATATTGAGAATGTGACAGACAAGTCAACTTCTGGGAGAAAGCAGTTGAATCTTAATAAGAGCAGTGCCATTGTAAAAGATGAAGTTATTAAGACGGTTACAAAAGCCTCTGATGATGCTGACCTTAAATTAAAGATGGAGAGGGAAGCAAATTTGCATAAAAAGGAAATTGCGAGGCTAGCTGATGAGAACTTACTGAGAGGAAACAAAATGTTTGTTTATCCTCCAGTGGCTAAACCTGATCAAGATATAGAAGTGTTCCTTAATAGGAGTCTATCCACTCTCAATGACGAGCCGGATGTTCTTATCATGGTAGCCTTCAATGACTGGCAATGGAAGTCTTTTACATTCAGGTTGAAGAAGATCCATATCAATGGGAATTGGTGGTCGTGTCAGTTTCATGTTCCCAAGGAAGATTATAGGCTGGACTTTGCGTTCTTCAATGAAAAACATGTCTATTATAATAATGATCAGAAGGATTTCTGCATCAATATGGAAGATGGAATGGATGCATTTGCATTTGAAGATTTCTTGCTTGAGGAGAGACATAGGAAACAAGAAAAACTTGCTAAGGAGAAAGCTGAGCAGGAAAGACAGTAGGAAGATCGGAGGCGAATAGAAGCAGAACAGGCTCTTGAAGCTGATAGGGTGCAGGTAAGGATGGAGACTGAAAAGAGACGAGAAATGTTGAAAGAATGATGAAAATTGCTGCAAAGTCAGTTGATAACATTTGGTTCATGGAGCCCAGTGAGTTTAAAGGTGAGGACTTGGTAAAGTTGTATTATAATAAAAAAAAATCCATTCCTCTTGCTCATGCTAAGGAGCTCTGGGTACATGGAGGGTATAATAATTGGAAAGATGGGTTGTCCATTGTCGCTACGCTTGTCAGCTCAGAGAAAACAGACGATGATTGGTGGTATGCCGAAGGTATGTGTGAATATACACCTTCTCTGTTGTTTTTTTGCGGTGGCTCATTATGCTTGGCAGACATTAATATAGTTACTTGGATTTATTGAAAGAAAAATGAAAATGGTCTTGATGTCTCCAGTGACTTGAAATTGCAATTGATCATAAGTTTGGAAGGAGAGTTCTTTTTGCCCTAGGAACATAATATCATTTATTGTTTGTTGATGGATAGAGATTAACATTTGTCTCATATGTCTTTTAGTGCAGCTGGTTTGACTTTAGTAGGAGGCTTAAATGCTTTTGTATGATTATGGATGTGTTCTTTCTTGTTACTTGTTCTCCTGCAGAGCTTGGGTTGATGATAGTATTGCTTGATATACAACATAATTTTGTGAGCAACTAAATTTTTTTGCCGTTGTACCTGATCGAGCCATGTGTTGGATTGGGTCTTTTGCTGAGGGACCGCCTGAGATAGCAGTTGTGTATTATAACAATAAGCGGCAAGATTTCCATGCTATTGTTCCAAAAGCATTCCTGATGAATTGTACTGGTCCAACACCAAACATTCAGGAAACTCCAAGAGGAGAGAAGATTAAGAGAGGAAGCCATTTGTGCCAAGTTCAATTCATTAAACTTTGCATAAAAGAACTAATCAAAGATGAAAATTTTTTGTGATTAATTTTGTTGGATCTTCGAAGAACTATAAACCAAATTTTTTTTTGATATTGTTCAACAAATGAAACACAAAAATAAAGAACACGAAATGAACAAGAAATGATGATAATTTGCAAAACAGAACAAGAATTATGTGGTTCAGCCACTAGGCCTACATCCACGAACAAAAACAAGCAGAATCTTTATTGATTGATCACCAAGAATTGTACAAGAATTCCTTGAACTAGTTACTTCCTTTCCTTGCTGTAATCTCCAGCAAAAACACTTAAGAACACAACCCTTTTCCAGAACACAAGAAAATCACTCCCTTTCCTTATGCTCTCCTCCACTCACTCATACACATTAAGTATCTATTTATACTTGATTGTTGAGCTTCGTTCATTCTTGATCTTGAAATCTTGATGCCAGCTGTAACTTCCTGCAATTGCATCTTGCCAACTAGATTAACTACCTAACTATTTTAACTAATTACAACTAATATTGTAACCATCCCTTCAAATTTCTATGACAGCATTTTGTCCTTTTTAAAGTTAACTAGAATGCAGAGGAAGGGACCTACCACTCTAGTTTTGATTTGGTGGATCCCTTCCGGTACTTCATTTTCTGATGACAGTTGTGAGATTTTTGGATGAATTTTGCAATGCTTAAGATGGGTATTGGAGGTTCTGTTATCTGCATTTATGTTGAGAAGAAATTTAGATTCTTTTTCAACTAAACTATTGATATAGCTTATTAATTTCTTTTTCTTTTTGATGTTAGTGATTTCTTATTTCTTTCTCCTCTTGTTTTAGGCTGAACAAGTTGCATGCTTCAAAGCTGAAAACATTGAAGAGGTTTCTGTTGTCCCAAAAACACATGGTTTACACTGATCCTCTTAATATTCAAGCAGGGACTACCACTGCTGTTTTTTATAATCCTGCTAACACAGTTCTCAATGGAAAATCTGAAGTTTGGTTTAGATGTTCATTTAATTGCTGGACCCATCGCATGGGTCCATTGGCGCCACAAAAGATGTTACTCATGGAAAATAGTACTCCTGTTAAAAGCGCTGGTTAGTTATCAGCTTAAGAAATACCTTTTTAAAAAATGGTGCAATATGATGTTGAATCATATTATATTAAGTGATCACTCCTTCTGGCAAAGACAATATTAGTTGAGGCATCCATCGATGTAATAGTATGAAATTCAAGGTTTGCGGTTTCGTCTTTGCAGTCAAGGTTCCACTCGATGCATACATGATGGATTTTGTATTCTCTGAGAGGGAAGATGGGGAAACTTTTGACTACAAAAATGGCATGGACTGCCAAGTACCCATCTTTGGAGGTGTTGCAAAGGAGCCAGCATTGAACATTGTGCATATTGCTGTCGAAATGGCTCCCATTGCTAAGGTAACTTTGGATCAGTTCATGGTTGTATAGAACACATTTTAGGCATTATTCAGTACCGATCTATTAACAGTATTTTTTTTCATTCGAGGGTGTTAATCCTGAGAAGTGATTGAAAGTATGATGAAATAATACAAAATGTGATAAGAAATTGAGTTCAGTATATATGATTATTTTGCACATGAAAGCCCTATTTATATCTTTTTTATTTCTATTTCCTGTCATTTCTGACATTTCTTGAAGGTTGGAGACCTTGGTGATGTTGTCACTAGTCTATCCCATGCTGTTCAAGATTTAAATCACAATGTGGACATCATTCTTCCAATGTACGACTGTTCAAAATTCAACCGTGTAAGCTTCATTGCTGTTGCTTTATCAGAATTCATTTCAGATCTTTTGTGCTAGACATTTGATCTCATTTCCTCAAGTATGATGTTTCTAGTTTTTGAATACTAGGCATATTCTCAGCCATAATGTGGTTTACAAATATGTAGGCAATCTCTTTTGTGGTTGAATCAGGAATTGTGGAAGTTTAAAAATGTCATAGTGTTGCACTTTTCCTAGTTTCTTCCTAGATACTTTTAGAACACTAGTGTGATAACCACTGTGGTTGTTAACTTCTGCTTGTCTTTATAATTTCATATACGTGGCAAACTATTATTGGTTGTTTATGGTATTTAGTCTTAGTATTATTATGAAATCTGATTAGTTGAATGAACCTGTTCTGAATAGTTGAAGTCTTGCAGTACGATAGAAGCTATCACTTGGGGGGGGGTGAGGTCTGAGATAAAAATTTGGTTGGGGAAGGTGGAAGGGCTTTCAGTCGACCTTTTAGAACCTCAAAATGGGTAATTCTTCACAACCCATGCCTCCTTCCAATGTTATTCTCTAAATCCTTTGTGATTCATATAAAGATTTCTACTCGTATTCTTGTGTAATATGCATATATCCATCTAGATTATAATGCCTTGGATTGCAACTGTTAGTTCTTGTCTACTCGTATTCTTGTATAGAATGTATGTATCTGTGTAGATTTTATTAGACAAGTCTATTAGTTCTTCATTTGATTCTTTCAATCCTTACTAAATGGATGATGATATTTGGTTTAATTGATTAAGTTTAAGTAGTTAATTTAAGTTGTTTTACTCACTGCAGTGAGCTCTATTTGTTTGTATCATAATTCAGTAGTGAACTGGGTTTGGAAAAGTCATTCAACTCCCTAGGTTTATAATGTTGAGTTATTTTATCCAAAAGATGAACTGTACCATATTCCACAACCAAGCCATGAACTTTACTTATATTTTATAGTACCAATGAGTTTATTTGATATGAATACAGTTAGTAAGTCCTTTAAATACTTGCCTAATGATATGCAAAGTCCCAAAATTACAACTATCTATTATATGGCCATAATTGTTGACAACATTAACTTGGATAATAATCTTTTTTCCTGTATATAACCCCAAGGGATTGGGTTGAGTGGTTGGAGACTCTTGGATCCAACCAAGAGGTCAGGGGTCCACCTGCAGCTGCCTATCTAGGATATTTTTTTCCATCAACTTTCCTGACTACCAAGGTTGTGCGGTCTGGCAGCAGTCCACTGTTTAGAACTTGATGAATATAGAAAGTTCAAGGGATTTCTGGTTATAAAAAAATAAAAACCTTTTTTTTTCCAGTATATGCATTGATATATAATAGAGAATCATGTTTTTACTGATCACGTTTGACCTCATTGTCTGTTTTACATATCTTGTCAGCCTCTAGCTTAGAACCTATTCTGCAATCTTTACTTTTCTAAAGATCTATGTGTTTTATTAAGTTCTTTACTGCTTTTCCACAAATTTCAACTTCTCCATACAACAGAGTATTCTTATAGGACTTATCAATGCACTTTTTTCTTGTAGATTTTTTTGGAAGGGTTGCATATATGGCTGCAACAATGATGGAGAGAGGTTTGTTTTCTCTTGCCATGCTGCTATTGAATTTTGCTCCAAGGTGGTTTTCATCCCATAAGTGAATGAAATAAGTCCAATGTAAAAGCATTTTATATCTATCATAAGTTGTAAGAACTTGTATTTTTTCTTCTTGCAGGCATTATCTTTTGTCCCCTTTGTTTTTCAATGAGGACATGCATATTTATAAGTGGAAAACTCCCACTTCATAAGCAAATGATATAGCGTAGGATTGTAGACATTTGTTTATATGCTCAAACTGGTTCTTTACAATGGGCAGGATATTATCCATTGCCATGATTGGTCTATTGCTCCTGTTTCCTGGTTGTTGAAGGACCACTATATGCATTGTGGGCTTGGTAAAACTTGAGTTGTCTTCACAATACACAATCTTGAATTTGGGGCACATCACATTGGGAAAGCTATGGTGTACACGGACAAGGCCACAACTGTGAGCATATACTATTTTCTCCATCATTTTAAGTCTTCAGACCTTGTTCCTGAATGGATTTAATGATTTTATGTGTTTTTCTCTGTTCTTAACTTCTATTTTGTCTCTTTTTAATGGCCTGATAACAATTTGCTTTTGGGGCCAATTTTTTGCCATTGAACTGAGGTCCTGTTGACATGCTTCTCCCTAGCCCTAAACTGCTGCTTTTTCTGGTGTCTTATCATCTCAATTCACATTTGTATCTGCAAGTATCTCGCACTTACTCGAGGGAGGTTGCTGGAAATTCTGTTATTTCTCCTCGTCTCTACAAACTCCATGGTATATTAAATGGAATTGACCAGGATATGTGGGACGCATATAATGATAATTTCATCCCTTTTTTCTACTGCACTAGATTACCCTTTTTTCTATCAATATGTACCGGTGACAATTCCTGAAACTGAATTCCTTTCATGGCAACCGCATACTTTTATTTTCTGTCATCTATGAATTAATCTGTGCAATGTATATTGATGGTATTTGTATATAAATTGCAAACAACAGATTTAACAACTCATAATTTTTATAGTGTTTCTGCCAGTGAGGTTGTGGTATTGTCCGATGCATGTCATTCCAGATATCACACACTTCAGAAAATCTCATTTTAGGTAAAAGAGCAGCCAAGGAAGCCTTGTAGCAAAGGCTTGGTCTGAAACGGTCTGATCATCCTTTATTAGGAATTATTACTCGCCTAACATCAGAAGGGAATTCATCTTATCAAGCATGCTATTTGGCGCACGTTAGACGGCAGTGGCCAGGTCATTTTTTTGCTTCCCCTTTCATATTCTGTTTCTTGGGCTATGTATTAACATGTTAAACACCGTGGTCCATGAATGGTCAATTATGCATCAGTCTAGACCTTCCTCTCAGTAGGGCTATTGATGGGAAAGATCAAAGAATTTTATTGATGTCATTGTCCTATTTGATGTCCTCCAAACTAAACCTTATACATGAAGTTCTCTATGCGTGTATGTTATTTGTACCAGTAGTATATGGTTTTCAGTCAGACAAGGAAAAAAGGAACTCCAATAATGTGAATGTAAGAAGAAAATGGTTTCTTGTCAGATTGAATATCATAAGCCACCATAGCTGTGATTTGAATAATGTGAGTAATGTATGCCAGGTTGTGTTGCTTGGTTCAGCTCCAGATCCTCAAATCCAGAATGATTTTGTGAATTTGGCCAATCAGTTGTGTTCTTCTCGCTGCAGCATTGCTCGTCTTTGTTTGACTTATGATGAGCCACTTTCCCAATTGGTATGCTCTTGTGGAATTTTAAATCTTGAAAATTTCCCCTTCTTTTACATCTTCAATATGATTGCAGCATTTCTCAACCATTTACATGCATTATAGATTTATGGCCGATCAGTTGCGTTCTTCTCACAGCGGAAGTGCTTGTCCTTGTTTGGCTTATGATGAGCCACTTTCCCACTTGGTATGCTCTTGTGGAATTTTAAATCTTGAAAAATTTCCCCTTCTTTCACATCTTCAATATGATTGGAGCATTTCTCGACCATTTACATGCATTATAGATTTATGCTGGATCAGATTTCATTCTAGTTCCTTCAATCTTTGATCCTCGCAGACTGACACAACTCGTAGCTATGTGATATGGTTCAATACCTGTTGTTTGGAAAACCGGAGGTGTGTACCTAACTAAAGTCTGTTATTAGTGATATATAGTGCTGTCTTTCTACAATGTCTATTATGTCTTGACTCTTTCTACGTTTCGATATGTGAAGGATCTTTTATCATGGCCATGAGATATGTTTGTACACACTCAGCTTTACGTATTTGGATCATTCTCTTCTTTTGTTCTATCTTGGGGAAATGCTATGCTATTTTTTTTTGGGTCTAGCTCTCCTTCAGATTGTGAGATCAGTACTCGTATGGATTTGCAGTGAGCTTCCTATATCTGTACTTGGCAAAGATAATATTTTTGACAGGTCATTTTCAATTTATTTCCTGTCTAATGAAGTCAGTGAATATACTATTCGTTAATCAGTCGTAGACATGTAGTTAGTTTTGGCATCCATGCTTCTTCACTCCACAAGAAATTGATTTGTCAGGCCAATTTCCGGTTACTATGATGTTCGAGGTTGGCTTTACTCATTATGCAAGACAGTGATGGAGCAGACTGGTCTTGACTACATAGAGCTTTACCACGCGGCACGCAAGTGAAGATAAAACTAAGTTATTGATGATGCACGGGAGAACAGTGCAATGCAGAGCGCCCATTCCCGTCACACAGTTCGTACAGGTTCATTGGCATACCTTGTTTGAATTGCATATAGTGTCACTCTTGTCAGAATTATGCAAGTTCACTCGAGTAGTAGCATAAAAACAATAGGCTAGGTTTTACAACGTAGTATTATTTCCTTTACCAATATAATAAGAAAAATGTATATGAAAACAAAGAGATGTAAGATGGAAAGCTTGAAGATTTCTTATGCCATTAGATGTTTCAACTCAACTATAGACATGATATTGACTGCTCCTTGACTTGAAAATGACAATTGAAAATTCACAAGAAGCAAGAAAACCCAAGTGGGAAAATTCTTTCTGGTCTTAACAACCATCAGATTTGCTTTATATTCTGGATGGCATTGAGCTGACCAAGACATGGTAGTGGAGGACAATTTTGGACAAGCAACCTCACTTTCTCCTACAAGAAGAAGCATGGAAAAGGAAACGAAAAGCAATGGGGTTGAGTGGAGAGTGTGCTTATTATTTTTAATCAAATCTTAATTAAAGTGGATCGTTTTTGGATGGTAGAATGGGTTGTTTCTGTTAATGGTTATAAGCTTTCTGGTTGGTTGATGAATGCCCAACGAACTTCCTTGCTAGGATTGAACGTTGTCAACGCCATCTTAACGTCACCGTCACCTTAACTTTACCACCATAATTTACTGTGGAACGTTCCCTTACAGGACAAGTAGCGGTAGTTTTGTGGTAAGAATTCTACGTTGTGCAGCTGCAGCCACACAATATTTTAAAAAATTAACGCACCGGTCCCTATTTTATATTGTTTTTGCACTTGTATCAAATAGGTCCCTCACTTCTTAAATGATAATGTAGATTATCTATTGTTATAAAATAAAAACCTGCCTACCTAACCTTCTATCCATATAATTTTTGAGTAATAACATCCGGGACCCTATATTTAATATTTTTTTCATTTGCACCCATTGGCTCCCTAAATATTAACCAATAAGTCCTATCAAAAAGACCAAAAGACTTGTGTTACCAAATGTCATTACCTTCTTCCTTACTTTTATGTCCCCAGTGAACCCAAAAATAATAATAATAATTATAAATTTAATCTTAATCAGGCGATGTGTTGCCACGTTTCAGTTAATCGTGTAATACGCTTTTAGATGCCTGCTCGTGAATAATTGCCAGTGCAATGATCATCTGAAAAAATCTTACATAAGATAATTTTATATATTAATATAATAAAATTGTTTCGATTAGAACTTTATCCTTACCATGCCTATGCAGTTCAGTTCTGTCTGCAATTAGTTCTTCCTTCAAGCTTCTGATGTTGATGGGACGTGGGTACAACTTCTTGAAGAAAGTTGGCTCCACTCGAGCAAAAAAACAGAAGAAAGTGATTTCAATATTCTTTATCGTTTGATCCTTGGAACTGCTATCAATGCAGTTCAATGGGTTGGACTTCACTTGTCCCATATGTTTAATTTGCAGTTGACACCATTGATAAGGTTACTGTACTCATAATGCCCCATTTCTTATCATTGATTACTTTTGATCCTCGAAATGCTGTCAATGCAGTTTAATGGATTAGACTTCATTTGTCCCATATGTTTAATTTGGCAGTTGCTGCCATCGAAAGGTTACTGTAGTTCATAATACAGCAGCTAAGCTCTGAAGCAACTGCTCTATTTCCCACACACACAATGTAGGGAAGTAAATGAATTTGATCCACAAAACTTCTCTGAGGTCATCAAAGCGTTTAAGGCAGATGCACTCTCAATTCAGGCTTCATCCTGAATTGAGAGAAAAGAGTTCACCCACAAACTTCTCTTCCCTTGGGTCATTGTGAAACAGAGTAATCTCAACTTGACCCTAGTGATTTATGTCGAGAAGACATCTCAACTTGCTGACATACATGATATAATTGCCTTTGCCTCCAAAATACATTATATTATTGGCCAATTCTCCATTTTTATGACATATTCTATAATTTCTTTATAATTTTCAACGTCACTTCAATCTTCTGATGTAATCCCCAAAACCCAGAACGGCATTGAAGTATGAAGTAGCAGATAACCAGTTTAGTCCTAGTTAAACACATGTATCACCTTAAAGGGAGTAAAAAAATAATTACAAATCTCTATGCATATACACCAGCAACTCAAGCCAACAATTAAGTGCTTCTGCTATGTAAGCACTCCCTCCTAAGTACTCGGGCAAAAACTTTGCTTCACATTACTACTACTGTACGCACAAGTATATGGAGAGAAAACTAGCTTTAGTTTATTTCCCTCAGCAGTGGTAACGCCGAATGAAGAGCTGAGCTGAGTTGTAGTTTTTGTGGCGAATTGGGATAAGGTTTACGGAAATCAGTGAGGTTGGTCAGGCCAATAATTTCTTTCCACCTTTCCCAATCGCAAGCCAGACTTTTCAGTGCTTCATAAATTATTGTAGAAAAAAAAATTGTGTACGATCAATTGAACATTGTGTATTACACTTGACCCCATCCCAAGAAACCTCTAAGATTGATTGTTTTTCCTGTAGGTGGTAAATATATGATAACTTTGGTTTCTGGGTTTGATCAAATTCAATGCTTTATCTTCTATTCTCTGCCATGGATATATTTTAAAGTAAGATGTTATAATTTTTGTGGCAACTGGGATTCTGATGAATAGAATTAATTTTTTGTTCCTTTTATTACTTGGTTTACTACATCAGGTTCTGGTTTGATGGGCTATAAATGTTAGAAAGAAGGGTAAGCGAGCTCATCGGGTACAGTCTGTTTTCGTTTGTCTTTTTCTCCTTCTGTTATTGCAGTGTACTATTTGATGCCTCCTGAAAATATGTGATTCTTGGGGTATTTATGGTCTCATTCGTGAAAGGGTTTTCATAGCTAGCTTATGCTTTGTCCTGATTAGTTCCTGGGGTTTATTCCGAGTATTGATTTGTGATTATCCTTGAAAAGCTAGCTCTGGTTCTTCTGGGTGCTATTGAAAACTAAGGCACGGTAGATTCCTGATATTATTCTCTTACACCACTTTTGATTCCCAAGAAAAAAAAATCAGATTTTTCTCGTTAGCAACATAAAAGGAAAAGTAAAAGAAAAGTGCTTTTCGCTCCTTCTATTTATATCAATCCAATTGACTCCGTCAGTTGCTCAAGTCCTTCTCTTTCTCTGCTCTGTTTTTTTTCTGAATCTTTGTTAGAGTGAGTGTTAGATAATGGCAGATTGGCACGGTTTTGTGAGCAAAACCAGCGAGGGAAGAAGTAGTAGGAGATCAATGAGAGATGAAGAATTTGAAGAAGAAGATGTTTGGTCGTTTGCCAATGAGAGTGAAGATTCAAGTCCCCAAATGAGAAAATCCAAGGAAAACTCTTCTGGTTCCTCTTCGGCTGCATGGCGCTTCCCTACTGCTGCCCCAAGAATGATCAGAAGAACTAGCAATATACCACCCGCAACCCATGAATCCAAGAAGGTAGCTCAACAAGCTTCAGCTCCTCTTAACATCCCTGATTGGTCAAAAATTTATGGGAAAAATGCATACTTTGGCTCATCATCAAGAAACGATTCATTGGTAGATGGTCATGGTGATGGTACGAGTAACGGTGATTATCAGGCTTATGGTGATGATGACGATAAGGAATATGATGATGGTGACATGATACCTCCACATGAATTGTTAGCTAGGAAACTTGCCAGGAACCAAATTTCTTCTTTCTCCGTGTGTGAAGGGATTGGAAGAACACTCAAAGGAAGAGATCTTAGCAAAGTGAGAAATGCTATTTTGACAAAAACTGGTTTCTTAGAGTAGCTAACTATCAAACTTCAAGATCATCATCATTTTACGTTGCATCCCAATAATCTTTTAGTCTAGTTTTGTTTTTTGTTGCTATGAAATGCACTGGGTTGAGGAACAAGAAATGGAGAGTCCCTAAAACAAGTCAGAGCTGCCTTTGCGGTGGTTTTTTATTTCACGAAGGAAAAAATTACACAAATCGACAGTCTGAAATTTTGTCTGATAGTCTGGTAGGATACGTGTTTTGGGCAAGTGGAAATGCACAAGCAGGCTGTAGCCAGAGTATGTGAAAGTGAATCACCTAATTAGTTAATTCACAACTTGCTATCAACTTTTGTCTGCTTTTGCTTTTATTATTATGTTTTATCACCTACAATAGTATTTAACGTCGTCTTGTCCTATTTTCTCCTTGTTTGTATCTGCTTATTTACACCAATAACTACTTAAAACCTTGCATCATTACATGTACCAATTTCCCACCATACCCAGACTTTCTCTGCTTATTTTATTCTTAGTCATTGTAGTTGTCATACAATCGCTTCATTATTTCTCTTTTTTATGTATTGATCTACCTAAATCAAATGGTATTCTCATTTATTCTTAAACTCTTCAGTCGCAGTTTGTACCAGAACCCTTTTGTTTAATCATTTCTTTGGCCTAATGGCTTGCAATTCCCGAGCTTGAAAAGCAGCACAGCAAAATTTCTCAAATACATGACCGAAAAAAAGATAACCACAAACCCGTCTGCATCTGAAAAAGGGGCCACCAATAATGTGTAAAGTTCGGTAGAAGGAATTATCCTGCGGCTTGTCCTTTGACAGATTCTTTGTTTGCCTTAACTGGTATTTCTAAATTTCCAGCACAGCCAGTTCAAGATACCACAGCTCCACTGTATGGTTGGCTACATCCCCTTTTGCCGACACTTATAACAGTGATATTTTCTGGGAAAAATATTCCGTTTCCTTCACTATTATCTCCATTTCCAACATTTTAAGCATCCTCCAAATCCAATTGTTTAAGGACCACTCCAAGAGTTAGTCACAAAGAGTCAGATTGATGTAGTTCTTGTAGGTAAAGATTGAACCCGATGAAGCTTGATCATCACCATGCCCAGGTTAAGAGCAAGCAGAAACACATTAGGTTTGGAAAGCAGAAACAGTCATATTACAATAGATTCTGCTTTTGTTTCAAGTGCACTAGCAGGCAGGCCCTTTTGTTTATGGCACTAGAGTCACTTTCTACTTCTGACCCTGCTCCAATCCTCTAGACTAACCCACTCCAACTGAGACCAAATTATAGATTTTAAATTGAAATGAGGTCTAAAAAGGGATGGAAGTGGGCAAACCATCACCGATTTGTGGCTATTTCAGGTGATATATCAACCTATACCATAAAAAATTTATGAAGTAACCCACATATTGGTTTCAGTTTTTTCTTGGAGGAAAAGAGTTCTTACCCGCACCAAAATAACCATCGTGACTACATCTTCAGCTAAAGAAACCATAAATAAAATCATTAAATGCATTTTAAGCTGACATAATTTCCTTTATTAGCTTTTAAATATTAACAGTTTTCTATCAGAAAATTCTAAGCTCTGCACAATCTCTAAAACGGGATAATTGATGAAGATATTTAATCCCTGTGATTTTATGTTTTTGCAAATAAAAAAAATTATTTATCTATTTATATTAAATAAGTCCTTGAATTCTATTTAAAATTATAAGGGGAATTCGGTTACTTACAAAGGATTAAGGACTTATTTAATATATTTATATAAATTATATTTTTTGTTGTGAAATTTAAAAATGAAGGGATCCGGTTGTCATTTCTCCACTCAAATTTACTGGTAAACAAAATCGGTTTAACCCGACCAATCACAAGCTAGTTCCAGTTTCTAACCGAACACTGAACTGTTGCTGTCATTAGTAGTTAGTGTTCTAACATAAACATCGATTACATTTATAGAAAAAACGTTGGACAATGATAAAGGCTGAGTGTGTAATTTGGAGTTATTTAGAGTGCAGTTAGCGGTCTATTGACTATGCACATCTCTTGGCTCTGTATTGAGCAAGAGTGTGTGTTTCAAACCAACCAACACTGTCAGATTAATCTTTCTATCTGATTCTAAATCCATTTGTTTTTTGTTGTCAACCAAGCTTGAATCTTTCAATTAATCTGTTTTGATTTTTATTCGGTGGGGAGATAGTTTGGTGAGGAAGGAGAAGAGAAGAGCAAAAATGACTTTCAAAAGTAGAGGAGCAGGAGAGTTTGCTTCAAAGAATGTTATACCAAGGAAATGGGCACTTTTTCTTTGTGTTTGCAGCTTCTGTGCAGGAATGTTTTTCACTAACAGGTATATTATTGCTCTTGGCTTTTGTTGTTTAAGAGTTTAACTAAATTCTGCAGTTTGTTTATAAGGTGGGTCTCGCGATAATAAATTGGGAGCAAAATCTATGATTAGCTGGTCTTTAGTGTTTGCAGTAGGGAATTACTGGATTAATTATTTGTCGATTTGATGGAACTTTGATTGTCTGCTGTTTCGAAATTTGGTAATGGAATCACACTGGCTCCATTTTAAGCCTTTCTGCCCTTTCTTCTGTCCATATTTCGAGGAATTGTTCTCTCTCTTCATCAATGCGATTCATTCCTGATTCTTGCGGTTATTGCAAGTGATTCATATACATCCCTGAACGGGCGTATATTGTTTTTCGTTTCTTGGTTCTTCTGTCCTTGCTCTGTGGAAAGAGAGGGTATTCGTGAAGCTTTTTTTCCCTTGAATTGGTTGCCTGGGAAATTATGGTAAAGGAATAAACTTCCGAATCATTGTTTTTTGTTGGCCCCTTGAGGCTCCAAATTGCACCTCAACACTAAGTCTTTTTTCTGAGTAGGACCAGTAAAGTGGAGATGTATGCTTTCATTTCCAATTAATCTAGTTTTCTTTTCCACTGCATCACTTCAAGTTGTGTTATGCTACCAGTTGTTATATCCGTTTTATGAAAAGATTTGTTATTAGCAGAATCATAAGCTTCATTACTTTCTTTTTCCACGTCAATTACTATGGGGTGGAATTTGTTCTAGTTGTCAAATTTCCAGTATATGTCTGTTTTATGAATCAAGAAATGTTGTCTCAGGATGTGGACAATGCCTGAAGCTAAAGGTATTGCAAGGACGTCCAAAATTGAGGTTGGAGATATAAAGTCTGAGGATCTTAATCCTGATATTGTGAGTACCCCACTAAATTACAACATAAAACTTATTATTGATGGATGAGATTTGAGGATGCCATCTTTATCTTGAATTAGTCAGTACACAGGGAATATTTGATATTGACTTAGTGTAAAAAGTGATTTCCAGTAGCCAATGGAGTAGTTAGTATTCGTTGCAAATCAGAATTCACACTATACTCTACTCCTCTGAATATTGCTAATTGTTAAAAGAACTTATTTTCTTAGTAATATTGCTTTCTGATATGTAATAGCATATATTGTGAAAGAAATATATGGTGCCTGCTCCATCCTCACTCTCCCATGCATTTTAAATTTTGCTTAGTTGGATCTTTTAGCATCTTTACTTCTTCCCTTTTGGGAGCATGGCTGGAAGGGATGGTGAATCTTATTTTTTATAATGATTTCATTAGTTTGTTGCTACTTATTAGCATTCAACCAAGTTTATGGTAATATATGATGACAGAAAATGCAATATCAATTGTGGCAACTTCTGCTCATCACTCTTAATGTCTGAACTCAAGACTTCATTTTGATTGTTCTTGGTATCTTTATTCATAATCTTTAACATCTGTTGGCTTTTAATGTTTGCCAATGTCTACTCTCAATATTTTTCTTCATAAGAAGGCTGTAAAGCATGAATCCAACAACAGTGCAGGGAAAGTTTCAGTGGTCCAGCAAGATATTTGGTGAGCTATGCTAACTCTTGTTTATGCTTGATTCATTTATAAGTGACCTAAATACAAGATTTATTACTCCATGTGGAATGCAGGGAACAGTACAAAAAGACTGCTGATGTTAGGAAAAAGATAGCAGCTGCTAGGGCCAAACACAATTCTATGTCACTCAGCCATCCCATAAAGGGTACCTCAAACACCTCTGAATCAATGTTGAAGAGAAAGTACCTTATGGTTATAGGAATAAATACAGCTTTTAGTAGTCGAAAACGAAGAGATTCAGTTCGTGCAACTTGGATGCCACAAGGTGCGCTAATTTGTTGTATATTGGTTTAAATTTCTTCATTTTCCCCCTTCTTTTTGATATTTAAGCCTCATTCTCTATCTAATGCGTGGCAAATGGGGCTTACTGAAAAAATTGTTACCAGACAAGAAAAGAAAAAGGCTGGAAGAAGAGAAAGGCATCATTATACGTTTTGTTATAGGTCACAGGTAAGATTTTTAAGACATCCAGCAGTCTTTCTTCTCTGGAATTCAACATCTGATTTTGCAAAAATACTTCAAACACAACACTATATTTTTCCCTTCGATGATTATGAATGAACTTTTGAGGTTTGTGCCTTAGATTAGACATAGTTTTAGAAATCTGGTTATTCTGATATTTTCCCCTTCTAATGAGGGGTTAAGGTTTAGTTTATAATGGGCCCTACTCAATAGAAAAATATAATAACTGATCCTTCAGTAGGACTGAAAAATATAATAAAAGCTTGATGTGAGAAGCGTATATTATCTACTAGTTTCTTAATAATTATGGAGATAATCCCTTACTTGGTGTTTGTAATTTAAGTGTCAGTATAGTATAAAGTTAAAAATTGTTCATTAATCAATTGGGATTTGTCACTAGTTCAACGTCAGGTGGTATTCTTGATAAAGCTATTGAGGCAGAGGAAAAGATGCACGGAGATTTCTTGAGGCTGGTGAGATTTCCTTGTTCGTTAAGTGTTGTAATCGATACATACATTTCCATTCCTGGTGATCTTGAAAAAATAAATCAAAAAACTTGAAAATCTTCCCTTGTGTTTGTTGCTACTATGCAACCAGGAACACGTTGAGGGCTACTTAGAATTGTCAGCCAAGACAAAAACTTATTTTGCTGCAGCTGTTGCCATGTGGGACGCAGAATTTTATGTCAAAGTAGATGATGACGTTCATGTAAATCTAGGTAAATTAATTTTAATAGATGGATACTTGTTTGAAATGTAGGTATATTTGGACAAAATATACAGACTGAAAATAACTCTTTTGCCCAACAGTTACAGGTTATGTATTTCGTGTGTCTCCTTCATCTTATTGAGTTCATTTGCTCTTGATTTCCAACAGCAACACTAGGAAAGACTTTACTTGGACATCGGATGAAACCTCGGGTTTATATTGGTTGCATGAAATCTGGGCCTGTACTTGCTAGGAAGTAAGCAATTTTTCCTATATTTGCTATATTTACTTGGCCATTGAGTTTACGAGTAAATTCTGATTATCCTTTCCGTTGAACAGGGGAGTGAAATACTATGAACCAGAGTACTGGAAATTTGGTGAGACTGGAAACAAGTACTTCCGTCATGCTACAGGACAACTATATGCTATATCAAAAGATCTGGCTACTTACATATCAGTAAACCAGTAAGTTGCCACTTGGCTCCAGTCTTTCTGCTGAAAAAAGTTTCAAGCCTGGTTGGGATTAAATGAGCCAACACATGAATTAGAAACTGGAACCAAGGGGTTTTGGTTCTATTCCCAAATGTTCAAAATTCAAATTTAAAAGCTTGGTCTAACATAAAAGTGGCTACTTGGTTTTTCATTTGCCCACCTTCAAACCTAAAAAAGAAATGTCTTGGCTATTTACCTCTTTCATACCAAGTGTTCTTGATCATCTCAGGCATCTTCTGCACAAGTACGCAAATGAAGATGTTTCATTGGGATCTTGGTTTATTGGTTTAGATGTGGAGCATGTGGATGATCGAAGATTGTGTTGTGGTACCCCGCCTGGTAAATTCTCAATTTATTGTTTACACAATCATAAGCTTTATAGGGCCTGGATGAACAGTTTGCTTGACCTGACATATGATCTTGTTGGTTCTCTACATATTTTCAACTTTTGCAACTTAGGGAATAAAATGCAGTTTCTTCTGAGCTAGTGTAATATATAGTTGATGTAATTTAATTTGTTTCTGCAGATTGCGACTGGAAGGCTCAGCTGGGCAAGACCTGTGTTGCTACATTTGATTGGAGATGCAGCGGCATTTGCAAGTCTGTTGAGAGGATCAAGGAAGTTCATGAGCTCTGTGGTGAAGGAGAAGATGCTTTATGGCGTTCAAATTTCTGAAAGACATCTAGCTTGCTGTTTTTCCCTACTCAGGAATAGCTTACTTGAGAAAGTTAACACGGGTGCATAGTTTGTTCTCCATCCAAGTCTTTTTGTTATGGAGAATGTATGCAACATCACAGTATAAAACTAGTACGAGGGAAGGAAAAGAAAGAAAGAAAGAATGCAACAACCCATTCTTTAAATGGTTTGAGGGCTCTATTATAAGCTCTCTGCCATGACTTCGAACAATAATTGGTAGTAAATTTCCTAACTGTAGTAGCTGCCTGCCTCTTGCTTTATAAAATTTACTACATATTGCAATATCTTTCCCTGGCACACCTCCCACTCTTTCTCTTGGTACTGTGTGATGTTCCGTTTGAATTTTGGAAGACATCTTTAATCCTAGTTCAAGCTTACTTAATTACTTTTTATCAAGCATTAATGTTGCTTTGTAGAGACTGCCCTGAATTTTGAGAGTTTAGGGCGAGTTTTTAAAATGTAATCTTATTAAATCTACTGTCAAGTTAAAAAAATAAATAAATAACGTATAACTAATTTTAAACTTCAATCTTTTTAAACCAAGTGCTGTACTGGGGTGCAACAATTCTCTACATTGCTGGTTGTCCAATTGATTCACATTCCTTAATTGCTCCTTCGTGTAATCAGTCTTAACCACCCCGACATTTGAGCCCTAGGACATGGCTATGATTTAGTTTGAACCTTCATGCTTTTTTTGAAAAAGAGTGTTAACTCAAAGGGCGATTAGGATAAGTCTACAGTCTTGTCACTGATAGCAGGTGTAATTTCTATGTCGGTAGGCCATTCACAATCAACTTTAAAGTAAACAAGTTTGTTAGAATCCTCTGTTAACTTTCATGATAACTTCATTTCCCATTCATCAATGGTGATCCTTGTTTACTCTACATGACAAATCTACTTATCCATGGTTTTAAATCATCAAAGCCTGAATCTTCCTCTTAATTAGCAACATAAATTCCATGATTAATGGTCGTTAATCATATATAATGATGTTTAGAATATAACATGATCAAATTTAGTGGAAAGTGTTTGGTCTGTGTCTATTAAAAAGAGCTTTAATGATGAGGAGACCCAAGAGAAGGTGGATTCTCGTCTTGTCACTTACCAATACCACTTTGTCAAACAAGTAGTGCAACTTTTCGTATGAGTAACTAATACCACTAATCAGTGTCTTAATTTCTTTAATTAATTCTTAATCAATCCTTACCTACTCCAATGTTCCCACATCAACCATGGCTTACATCACTAGTTGTTTTGGACACTATAGAAAATGGAAACCCAGCAACAACATTCCAATACATTTTTGCCAAGGTTGCTTCCCAGTTGATTACTTGCAGCTTTGCTTGCCTGCTGCATGAAAATGAAGCCTAACCTCGATGTTGCAGCATAGAAAACAAGATGCTGTAACAACTGTGATAAGAAGTAGTAGCACACATGAAGATAATTTTGACAATATGCATGCAATATTCGTACGGTGAGTTACGTGATAGAGAGTAAAGAACATAACAGACATCATATATATCAGTGTCACCCATGAAGCAGCCGCCAAAATCTACTGAAAACAGGAATCGTTATGTGTGGAAAGAAAATCCCATCACAGGATAGGCTTATAGGGTAATCCACGATCTGCCGTTAAATCAGAAAACTAAATAGCATGAAACATGTGAAACACCTTAGGGATAAAGAATGTTTACCTTCCTTCCAAAATCCAATTGTTGTTCTTGTAATAAGCTGAAGTATTACAATTTTGCACGTGATATTGGCACGGCTCAATCAAATAACAGCATTCTAAACTTGTGAGCACTGCTCTCGGATTGAACCGCACCAATATCTCGTACTCCATCGCAACTATTTCATAAACAAAGTCATCAAAGTGTGGTCAAGGCAAACACGCAGGGGCATACATACAGAAATACCTGTTAAGTAACTACAAAATGAACAAGAAAATATAGAAAAACCCTGAAAAGGGGGGAAGAAGAAGGAATAAAGGAGGAGATAGAAGAGAAAGTGAAAAATTGTGGGTGTTTTTCAGAGTGAAGAATTGAAGTTGTCCTGCGAGATTCTCATATTTTAATGAGAAAGAGAGATGGCAGATGAGGTGGGGTGTGGAGAGAGGTGCTAATGCTCCGGCCTGGAAGATGCTGGGCATTGAATTTGCCAACAACTCAACACCGAAAAGGGGGTGGACATAATAAATTTAAAGTTGGAGACAATGGAAAAGTTCACTGAGGCAAACCTCCTCGAGCTTTCAATATGTATTTATGAGGTTGAAGATGTGCATGTTGGTGTGGTGCCACCACCATTTGAATTTCAAAAAAGCAAATACAGCGAATAAATTAAATAAAAATTAGAAAAAGTAAGCTTTCCTCGGTTGGTGCACTTAATTTTAGGTTTGTGTCTAGTTGATATTCTACGAAACCAAAGTTCTATCCCATGAAAACGATTTGACATTCACATAACATCATGCCTTGCTACATATTGCAGTTCATGTGAATGGTAAACATTCGTTTAACCTTCGAGCCATTTGGATGTTTACGTATACTTGAATCACCTATTAAACAAGTGGATTATGGAGATGATTGAAGTTTCAGAGAGTGGGCCGAGACATAGGAGTGCTTTTAAGGTGATTTATGGCTAAAATAAAAGAGGAGGGGAAGAAATTTGGAAAGAAGGAACAAAAAAAGGGGGCCAAATAATCATGGGGTTACAAGAGTGGTCTCACCAATCGGTATTCCCATAACGTTTGATGCACACTCATTTCTTGTTACTGTCAGAAACCCACGTTCTACAAAGATTTCATGCGTCAAGCATGTTCCCCTGATTAAAGTTGCGCATCCAGCAACAACCTGCTTCTGCAGCATATACCCCCAGACAAAGAAACAAACAAAGCTGTAGCTTGGGCTTTTAATTGCGTTGCAATTAACTTGGTTATTTGAAAGAAATGTGCCAATCAAGGCTAAAAGATCATCAAGCAATTAAAACAATCGTTTCCCGACGAGCAAGCTAGCTACAACACAAAGGTGTAACCTTTGATTTTGCATTGATAATGTGTATCAATGTACATGGACTGGCAAACAAGCTAAATACTTTTATCTATATATGACAAGTCCTATAGCTACCGAAAAGAAGATACCCAAGGATATGTCACTCCCTCCCTGTGAATTGATACAGGCTGCGCGTGTGTGAGTGCGTGCGTGCGTGTGATCTTCCTCTGATCTCCTTTTAGTTTACAGTAAAAATACCCTCTCTTTTAACGACTCTTCCACGTGAAAACTCAGCTCTTTCATCAACTTTCCAACTCCTCCACCAAACGCCAGTAGTTTGTCCTGGTTTTCCTCTCCTCCTCTTCTTCCGGCCGGTCACAATTCAGCCAAAACCCTAAACATAGCTAACGTACAGCTTGTGTGTTCGTTTGAATACTTGGACTCGGGCTTTTGTACATGAAGCGACATAATGACTGATTTGCATAATCCAACGTTATGTACATGAAGAAGAGAAACTGATCAGCAAACCCCACAATCATTTGGTAATGATACTGATGAAATGGTGTAATTAATTCTACATATTTGATTCTTTCATGAGTAATTAATAACTGAGGCATGCAGTTATTCCAGGAACCTGCAGACATTAATTTAATTACAGAAGCAAGCAGCAGCTGATCATAAATATCTCGTATCTATCAGCAGTATTTCTCGTACTTGTGCCAACATAATAATACCCCTTCTTAAAATATAAAACCTAATCTCTGTTCCTTGGCCAATGCTGAACATCTTTTCTTCATGCTTGAATTCGAAGGTGGTTCCACTTGCCTCCATCCTTGGCGACCTTGTGTCGAGGAAGAACACGTAAAGAAGAAGAGAGAGAACAAGAAGAATAGTTCTGTGGGTAGGGTAAGAAAGAAATATCGGTATCAGCAGTACTGCAGATGATCTTTAATGGAGTTTACCTAAACGATGGGCCATTACAGTCGCTAGATAGATAGCTCTCTGTCTGTGTTGTGGTCCTTTGCTTTCTTGGTCATGTCCACTCGGGTGGACCAGATTGAGACTGACCATCACACCCAAAATCTGGATTTAATTTCATCAAATCCCAGTTTTATATTCTATTTGAACGAGGAAATACGTATGAATATATGCATACATATATTTTCTTCTTTATAAAATCTGGATATATCCAAATCCTTTATCCAGATGGCCCAGCCAGCCCAGTTTGTCTTCGACCCGTGATCTTTGAAACGGCGACGTATGCCAACACGACATGAGGCAGCAAGAGATTCCTTGTGACGGACGCTAGGAAAAATCCGATGTTTCGGGGCAGGAATCACAAGGAAACCTAACAAGTTTTAGTTTCTTCTCTAATTAAATCCTAGTCAAATTTGAATTCTTTCTGATATAAACACCGTTTTCAATCAATCAAGCAATCAAATTCCTCCAAACCCTAATAGTTTCTCCGATTAGCTTCTCTTGTTGTGTCGAGTATGTTGTTTTCTTGAACACTTTATGATTTTTTTTGTATAAATTATCTACATTATTCATACCCATCAAGTTATTTTTCTTTTTTGTTGCTATTTATGTTTCTGAATTCAAAAGGGAGGATTTTTTTTTCTTTTTTGGTTGTGATGTTTCTTCGTTTCAACCTTGCAGCGAGTAATCGTTGCGTGGGTTTCGCCATGGACAAAAGTTCATTCAAGCTCGAACATCCATTGGGTTCGTTGAACAATCAATTTTTATATTAAAAATTAATTTTTTATGGAATTTTGCTTTGCCATATACATGTTTTTAATGAGCTCGTTAAATCTTTATCTGGGTTGATTTTAATTAAGGTTTTGAGAATCCATGGCTTATATCTAGAATCATCCGAGATTTTGTTTGTCAATTAACATGCCCTCAATCCCTCTATCTCCTTTATATTCCTGCATATTGTTAAATAAAATAAGATTTCTAGTGTCAGATTTATGTTGTACTGATTGATTAACCTTTTTTTCTCCCCCTAATTATGTTCTAAATCCTCGTCTTAGCTATTTGATGAGGCACGTCTAGATTATGAACTAGAACGGTGACTGTATTATATATGGAGGCATAATTATTTGTTCAGCATATCAATGTATATGTTCTACCACTTGCATTCTAGATTGCATATTGTGTAGTTGTGATTGCCGCTGTTATTAATGTTCCTTAATTTGGCTATGTTTCCACATTTGTCTTTATATAATATATGTTCAGGACCGAATTGTAATGTCAATTCTGTTTCACTCATTTTTGATTTCCAATTTGTTGGTTATAAATCTCAGAGAGGAGGCTAACAGAATCTGCTCGCATAAGAGAGAAATATCCTAATAGGATACCAGTAAGAATTTCTTCTCTTAAGCAATTCTGTATGCCTTCAATGTATTTATTTGATGATTTACGAGTAAGCTTGCCTTGTAGGTGATTATGGAGAAGGCTGAGAGGAGTGATGTTCCTGACATTGATAAGAAAAAGTTAGTGTCTTCCACCCTTTTTTTATTTCTCATCTCATAAGCTTTCTTTTGATGCAACTTGATTGTAGTTTTCATACACGTTTTTTGAAGAAATACTTTGCATTAATGTCATATTTCATTGGTAAAGACATTTCTATGGATTTGAACTCTCTAGCATCTTTCATTTTGTTGGGGGTGATTGAAAGTGAAAGTATACTGCTTGTTGGCACATGAGGTAACGATGGTTGGTTTTTGTGAACTGGTTGAATGATTTGGCCTGACCTTGAATGCTCAACTAAATATTCTGAAGGTTGCCAACAACTTTTCGATAATATGTTGTGACACACTGTTGTCATGAATGCAGGTATCTTGTCCCAGCTGATTTGTCTATGGGGCAATTTGTTTATGTTGTTCGTAAAAGGATTAAGTTCAGTGCAGAAAAGGCCATATTTGTTTTTGTGAAGAACACTTTACCTCCCACCGGTGAGTTGCATTCTTTAGTTTCAAGGGTAAATCTTTTCATGCCATTCTAGCTTGTTTGTAATTTGTCTTCTTTTGTTACAGGTGCCGTGATGTCTGCAATTTATGAGGAAAACAAGGATGAAGATGGTTTTCTTTACATGACTTACAGCGGAGAAAACACCTTTGGCTGCTCATTTTAACTGCAAAGACAACTAGCGCGTACTTAGAGAATTGAAAGTTGTATATTCTCAGCTCATCCCTTTTAAGTCAATGCTAAGACTTGCTTATTTTACTTTGGATTTATTGCAACAATTGATGCTGGAAATAGTTTTCATTTCTATTGCCTCTTCACAGTTTGGAACCTGGATGGAAGCAACTAAATTACTATATTATTACTGATTGGTGATCAAAATTTTGTGGTTTATATGGTAGGAATCGTACTAGAATGTCTATTGATGCTCAGAAAAAGAAAACAAACGCAGTGTAAATCTTTCTCCTGCATACAAGAAGATAAACATTCTGTGGTAATATTCATTGAGGAGAGCCTTTTTTTTTCTGGCATCGTAGTTTGAACCATTTGATGCCACTGAAAAACGCTACTTTTAGCTTGTTGAATCCTTTTGCATTTTCTTTCTTCCTACTGCTTTCATTCCTGGCTTTCATGTTGTCATCTTCTTCCATGGCACCAAATCCTCCGGCTCCCCACTGATCTGCCCAACTTGGAGCTTCAGTAGCCATTCCGTATCTGTTTAAATGCAGATATAAGAGGGGAGCAAATATGGGATTAAAATTTCAAAACCAGACAATCACAGCATGAACTTTTAATGGTTCTTATCTCAGATCCAAGTTACTACATATTTTTATACTGTCATTGCACATTCTCTGCATATTCTAAAATAAGAAATTTGGATCCAATCTTGTTTCTAATAGAAGAAAGAGACGAAAAAGTGTTATTATGAGAAGAGAGTATTTGCAGAAATCAACATATAACAAAACTATGAAGTCTTGGACAACCTAGTTACAGAGAGAAACAGGGGAATACCTGGTGATGAACACTTGGATCTTGGAGTTGATTGATGAACAGAAAAAATGAAGAGCTGTTAAAGGATTTATAATAAGCTTTCAATAAAGAAAGAAAGAAAGAAACAGAGGCCGGCTGTTGAAGGTTGTCTTTAACTCCCAATTAGAACTTTAAAAAAGGACATGCCAACTCACTAGTTTCCATCTTCCGAAGCAAACTTTGTTCGGTACCATATATCATAACTCATTTTTCTCCTAATTACAGCAGCTTAAAGATGAAGAAAGGTTATTCATGACAAAAGTGAGGTCTTCGAAAGTAAACAAAAACAGTACCAGTGCCCAGTCCCAGTCCAAACAGAATGCCATCCAAGCAAAACTAGACAAATAAGAAATAATATAATGTTGTGAGTAACCATTCATTCACGATTCTGTTAGATCTGGTCTTCCAGTCAGGGATGGAGAGGGTAAGGAATTGCCATCCCTGACTGGATTATAAGCATGGTATTATTATTTGATTGCCATCCCTAATTGCCATCCTTCCAGTCTGGTCTTCCGGTACATCTGTTAAAACTGTAAGCATCCAATAACATTTACCATCTATTTAATCCGGAAATAGAAAAATGTAGCAGCCAATGTGTGCAGGCCAAATGCAAGAATGGTATTGCTCAGTAAAGAAATTTCTCTCCACAGTAAAGCTAAGCTCTACATGAAATGTCGAAATTGGGTTTGAAACGATTGATTACTTTATAATAAATTAAAACTGTCTTTTACAAAGAAGGATCTCCTCAACTTGCAGGCAAATAAAGCCTTCTGCTTCCCATTTTGTTCCACTTTGGCGCCTGACCAATCAGCCGTCATTTTCATGCATTCTCATAAAGGCTGAGAAAAATGCCCATTACAAAAGCAAATGACGCAACCACTCCAGTCATAGATCAACTGAACAATTCAACAAAATTGTAAGCACCTAAACACATTAATTGATCCAGTTAGTCAATAAAGTTTTGGGTCCTTCATTATTGTTGTTGTCGTCGTCGTGGTCGTCTCTAAATGTTGCCAACCAAGAAGCCCAGAACAAGATGGTAATGGGTAAATTATCTACACTGTATTTCCAAACCTGAAAGGAAAATGGACAATTCAACAACAAATAATCTCTCTTCCTACTTGGATTTCTTGGCAGATTTTGACCTTTTCATTTTACTTGACTTATCATCGATGCTTGACCACGTATACCCAGTAGGTATGGCGAAAGGATCCTTGTCCCACTGTCGTCCTGCTGATGAATTCCTTTGTTGTTGCGGCTTGCTTGCTGATTGGCTGCCGTTTCGCCTGAGCCACGTTGATCCCGCCACCGACGACGACGACGAAAATGATGATGGTAGGAATGATGAGTAATGGGTGGCGTCTGACTTTTGTTCGTCATCCGACTGTTCTCTAACAAAATGTCTAGGACTTGAGAGCGGAGTGTAGAATTGCTCACTTGATTGTAGCTCAACAAATTTTGTGAACGTCACCACCACTCTTACTGTAGGCACCACCGGTATTGCCACCTGCTCCGCCACAAAAACAAACAATCACACGGTCAGTCGCCATTCAAATTCAAACCTATGAGAATCCCCAATTTTGCAACGTCAACTTTTGGCAAAAGCTTGGCTGACGTAGCAGAATCAGGATCCATCACTAGTCAAGGTACAAAAGAATCCTCGGAGCATAAGGGTCCCTCCCAAATCCCTCTATCACATCGCACACAGTCAAAGAGAGACAATCAGGACCTTCCACGTCACATCACATACTTAACGGAGACCCACAACAAAAGCTTCTCCTCTAATCACAGGAGGAGGTGCTGCTTAAGGCAAAGGCCAGGTCTGGTCAGGTCGTTTTGCTTGAGCAGCAAAAGAACAGAATAAAAGCAAAGCATCACAGTGGTAAAGGACCACACAAATTTAAACAATTTTATTACTTTTCCGAAATTACCCTTACCTTGACCGGAAATGTTCCCGTCGGGAATTTAGTTGTTAACAATTCTCGAAGCCTTCTCACGGCTTTTACTTTGTTCGCCAAAATATCAAGTAACGGAAGTAACTCCTCCGTCTTTAACGGGAACTGCTCCGTTAACCAAACAGACGGACGTAAGCTCTTCAGGAGCTCTTTCTCTTTAGTTGGCGGAGGCGCCATCGCAACTGCAGCCGTCGACCTCCTCGGCATCGGTGGCGGAGCCATCGCAGAAGATGGGATTATATCTACACTTTTTCTCCCCACACTTACCCAGTCTCTTTCCTCCCTTACAAAACTACTGTGCCTTCTTCTGTCGTTTTTGTTGACGTTGAATCCGAAACTTGGATTTTCAGCTACTAAAAATCCGTCACCATCTTCGTCGAGTTCTAAAGGCAATACCTGCTCGCTTCCGGCGACGTCACTATCGTTAGTTACTTTCCGTGAACGAAAACTGAAAACGACGTTATGTAATTCATAAACTCTAGCTTTCCATTCACCGACGTATTCCGTCTTCTCTTGCCTTCTCCAATTGGTTCGTCCAACTAGTTCAGCTTTGGTGACGTCCATTCCTGGCCGGTAAACGCTGGTTTGGGCACAGAAACCGGCAATATCGGACTCGGACATAGGAGCTCCAACGTTTTCAAAGGCGTCAAAGATTTTTCGATCGTTATGGTTGAGAACTAGCAGCGAACCGGCTGAAAGGTTGTGCGTTTGGTCACTATCACCGAGGAAGAGAAAGCTTCGATCTGCGCGTTGAATCTTTAAGCCATCAAAACCAGCTAACGAAGTGTCGGCCCGGAGGTTGCCGTCGCGTTTCCAAATTTTATAGGTATCGGAGGGAGCAATTTTGCCAACGAACGGAATGACTGAGCTCTCGAAATGGAAGGAAATTTCCATATAGAAGTCACGCATTCTGCGTAAAACCGAAATAACACGTGGCAAGCGACGGCGCCACTTGGCCCAGGCGGAACGGTGTTGGAGCTTGAGCAGAATCAGAGCAATGTCAGAGTTTCTACGACATACAGCTTCTTGCAGGGGATTCCATCCGGCGGCGTTGTGCAAGGACACGTCAGCGCCAGCGGCGGCCAGGGATCGTGCGGCGAAGGCGTCATTAACTCGGACAGCGAGGTGGAGAGGAGTCTCTCGGGACGGAACATCCCGACGGTCGATAACTGATGAGATCCGATTAGCGACTCGCTCTTGACTCAGTGAGTCGGACTCAGATTTAATTTTAGCAGGATCGGCTAGTTTGGGTAGAGTCGAGATTATCCGAGTCAAAGTAGCGTGATCGCCCAACACGACAGCGTAATGAACCGGGCTGTGGAAATAATCTTCCGGTTTAATACCCGTAAACGCCGTCGCAGTAGACGCCGCGTAGGACTTGGCCATTTTCTCTCCTGCGGGGTTCCAAAGCAAGGCAAACAAAGAAGAAGTCGAGAGGCAAGACTCTGTGTCCCTTTGACTGACGCAAGAAGAGAGGGGAATGTTTATGGGTAGAGGAGACGGGGGTGGGGTAGTTTGGTCATTTTCAGAGATGGGGATTTTATTTTATCGGAGATTGTGAAGGGAGGAGAGGAGATACACGCAATCTGGCACTGCTTTTGGTGATTCTGGGAGGAGCAGCAGCAGGTAGTCGTGGATGTTTTCTGTCTTGCGATTCCCGTACACTTCTGCAACTCTCTTTTCTCTTTTTACCTTCGCGTCCTTTTTCTTTATTTCTTTATATATATATATTTTTTTCCAATCGAAACTTAATTTACAAATCCCTAAATTTTTTCTAATTTATTAAACAAAATATATTTTTATTTATTTATTATATTATTAATTTACAAATCCCTAAATACAAGAAGATAACGTGCGTTTTTTAGTACGAGATAAAGATTTTTTTAAAATAATTAGAACAACTATACGTTAATTTAAGAAATTATTAAAATTAGGGACCTGTATGTAAAAAAAAATTGCCAACGTCGGTCCAATTTTGGTCGTTGATCGAAGTTTTGCGTGGTGATATCAGGGAGGGACATCCCCATTGGGCCCGCTATCTAATTATGCAGCCAGATTTATGGGACATTTTCAAGAGAACCCCTGAACTCAGATTTTAATTTACTTTTGGGACCCTTTAACTGAACATTTTTATATTGATGGATTTCTTCGAGAGATTGCACAAATATAGTGGTAGGTAAGGATTTCTACAGATGAGCCTTATCACAGGAAGAATAATGGCATTTAACTCTGTTGTCCTTAAAATTGTCAAACTCTGATCTGGTCTAAACGTAATCTTACCAAAAGTTTAATGGATATGCACTATATTATATGTTTGTTTTCAGCTTGAGTTCATCTGATACATATTTCTCCCTTCATTTTCTAATTTCTAGAAGATTTATGCATGGATGATAAGGAGACAGTAAAGCAGACTGGAGTGATCTTGTTCCCCGTTCTTGAAGAAGCTATCGTCCTGTCCTATTTAAATGCTGGTATGGTAAAATAAGAATCTGTCTAGGAATGGGATAATCATTTGGCAGCATGTGGTGTAGCAATTGCTTACAGTGGTGAGAGGAGTTGATCTTTAGTAATGATTGGTGGGGACAGAGAAAAAAAAATTGTAGTTTAGACTTCTTCTGCCGGGATCATATGCAATGAATGCAGAAAAAGAGGTTGGTGTCAGCCCTAGCCCAGACCAAAACTTAACGAATATCACTCACTGCCATGGCTTTGCTCTTGTCTTTCACTTGCTAGACTTTTACCAAAGAATAGTCTTGGAAAAACCCCGAGTGCTAGATTATTGTCAACATGTCAAATTTAAAATAGTGGAGTAGATTTATAAACTACATATATAGTTTGTTGGCTCCTGTGATGTCTGCATATTGTAAATCACGAAGCACCTGAAAATTAATGCAAGGAAATCTTTTGAACTTCGGAATTTTGTTTATATGCGTTTGGGAATACATGTGTTTTCCATGGAGACACTGTAGCTTAAAGAGAAATTAGTATGAAACGTGCTTTGTTTGTCCAGAATCAGCCAACGCAGTGGCCAGATGTTTCGAAGAAACCTGTTGAGGAAGAATTTTGTGATTGATTGCGACAGAAGAAACGGCAATGCTAATGTTATTTTTGCTGCTTCAGATTGCGCGTGTGAAGGGAGCAAGAGATTCCAGTGTACGTGGCATCATCAGGCAAGATTTTCACACAAGTTATTTGACAAATTCAATATTTTCTGGTCCTTGTTGAATATTCAAGTCTGCAAATTTTTAACACCACAGCATGAATGTATCTGCGATATCAAACATAACACATTTCGATCTCTCGAAGGAACCCAATTCGACATGTCACTGTAACCATGGGTCAATCATCTATGGTAGCCACTGATAATTGTCCAGATATCAGCTCTCCTGGATATTTCCAAGAACCGCTAGAGAAATTTCCATGGATTCTTCTCGCTTTCTTCCTTGGGTTTTTGACAGCATCTCAAGATAGAATGTGCTTAAATATGTATAGAAGAAGAACAAGAAATTTATGGTCAAGAACAAAACACATGTACTTCTTGAGAGCTCGCATATTGATAACTTTCTATACATCAATTCAATGGCTTCATTATCTAGTTTGTTTGGCTGCTTTTCTGACTGTTCATGCGAGGGAGAGAAAAACACCACCACCACACACAGCAGATCAAGCGAGACCGAAGCCGAAAAGGGAAGCAAACTAAACAAGAACAAGTCTTCTTCCAAGAAAAGTTCTCCAATTCCTGTGAATCACTTCCCCATTGGAGCAAAACTTTTCTACCCTATGATCATCAAGAAGCTGAACATTCTTAGCCAATTCCACGCCATTTTCTGCACTGGCAGGCTTTGTTCTTGAAGCTCATATTCTGTGATTCTTACTTCCCGTTTTCTCTTGAATTCATTCTCCGAATCGGGGCCGTTAAACTCATTCTACTTCTGGGAGTATGGGTACAAGATTGATTGGTTTCATATGTTGTACTCAAATTTTTAATGTTAATTATAGAACAATGCTTAAGAAACCCATGAAGGAATATTTTCCAAACACGTTCTATAGAATTCAGAATATGAGCCTAGCAAAATCCAGGCATTCATTTGGGCCAGTCTACAGTGTTCACAAAAATGGGTGATTCCAGTCCTTTTACTGAAGATCACTACAACTGGCTAATTAATCCGGGGCCCTTAACAAATAGTTAAGAAAGATTATTTAGATTCACAACACCTACCACCACAAAAGCACAAGGGGAAAAACTATCGTAATTAATTAAGGGCATGAGCTCCAACTACTAATTGGACCACCTAACACACCTTGTCTTTATCATGATCAATGTGCTGTAATTTAATCCTTGTTGAAAAATGTGACAAATTGTTTAATAAAATGACAAAAACATCCTTGTTAAATCTAACCTCAAGCTATGTATATAAAATGAAGAGAAGGAATCTTTCAAAGCAAAGTGAGCAAGAGTCTTGTGATGGACACTACCGCTAGGATTGGTTAGAATTCTTGTCACCTAACGCCTATATGTACCCCCGCCCTCTACAATAATCTTTTGTATTTTAAGCAGCAAATGATGGTTTGTCTAAAGTCTTTAACCCATTTTCAATTACTTCTGAAAATGGGTGAGGAGTGATTTTCCCAGCCCTCACCTCACCAACCTCCAACCCCCATATCCCAAATTCAGTCAGAAATTTTTCAGGATGAGTCCACCCACATACAGCTCATTGAATTGCATTCTTTTCTTAGAGCAATCAAATCATTGGGTACGGATGAATGAAACGTTGTCTGTTTTGTTCAATTCCAGTTCACATTCATTTGTAAACCAGCATATTCTTGAGCCCATTAAAGTAAAGGCCAATTGTCTTCGGTTTGCTAGTTAACAATTATAAATGAGGCAGGTAGCTGTGGATCGAATGGAAGCCATAACTTCTTCTTTAAGGAAATTTGATTCATAAACAAACCATCACGGTTCACCGAAATTACAGATAATAGTCACATATTTGCAATTTACCCCACCCCAGACCAATTTATGCAGTGAAAAAGTCAGGATATGAACCATCTGTTCCAGACATTTTCGCTTTCATCAGGGGAGAAGTTAGAATGCAACCAAGCTGTATTTGTAGTGTTAACTAAATTTTCCTTCTTGCAAGTTCTTCAAATTTTAATTAATTAATTAATTATACAGTTTCTTGTGTTGTCATATCTGTAATCTTAGAAAACAAGAAGAAATTGTAATCATGGTGAGAATTTGGCAGCTTTATGAGAATGGTATGGTAAAAAAGGCTAGATTTTTCATTCAATGAAGTTCATATTTTTGGTTGTGTTAGAAACTCCTGTCTACGGTTTCCTCGGATTTCAAGACCCCCAACGCAGCAAAAACTCTTGTTTCTCTTTGCAAATCCCGAGTAAACGTGTTGCAAATATTCTATTCTGTTCAGTTCACCTACTTGCTTTTCTTTTGTATTCCAATCTCTCAACCAAAAGGCTTTTTGTGACTCCCAGATTTTTACTTCAATTTCTTTTTTTCAAAAACCCCACTTTTGCTTCAGGGTGGGGTCCCTGCCATCCTACCGGGACCATTCTCAATGTCATTCTCCGTTTCACCAAAAACACTACACCTGCAACAACTGTCTTTCACGTGAAACTGGGTTTGTGTGAGACCATCTTTTTTGCTTTCATACTGCCAAATCTTTTGCAAAGTTTAAAACTTCTATGGCTTTGAAGGCTAAACCCATCTGGGAATGTGCTAAAACGCCACATTTGCATCTGGGTTTACGAGATTTGGGCACTCGAAGATGTCGGTTTACTTTGGATTTGAGGTTTTCGAATAAATGGGAATGGCGTTGTGTGGGTGTTTTGGCTCAGACTCAGAGACCTATCACTCCTGTTGATGATGAGAAGCCGTACACTCCTGATGTCGAATCTTCTGGGGACACTGAACGGTCTCAAAACTCTGAGTCCACTGGTTTTCATAAGGATTTGAATCTTCTTCCTAGTGAGTTTGCTCCATAACATTTCTTTGAATTGGCAATTTGTGTGTTGCTTTTGTTTTGTTCCAGGTTGTTTTACTATTTAAGCGTCATTGGCTTTAAAGTTTGTTCCTTTTCTAATTTGCATTTGAGATATATATAGGAAGAGAAGATCATGATCAGTTGCTGTGAAATGTTTCTTTTAAGTTGCATTCTTCTATTTCTACGAAGCTCAAATTTCTTAATGAGCTTTCTTGGGGAATGAAACTGTGTAAATGCTCGTCCCTATGTATAATGAATTGTGATTATCAATGTGTGATGCCTTGAAAAGATGAATTTTGGATGCAATATTCTAAAGCTCTTACAGGTCCTGATCGAAAAATTCCGTTCATGGTTGTTGGGTGCATAGAAGCGCATATATTTTTGAGATGAACCATTTTCTTGAAGTTCTCTAAATGTCATTGATCTACTTCGGTTTTGCTGAATTGAATTTATGAGCTTAACTTACCAAAAATGATGCTACATTTAGTTCTTTTTTTCTGTTTCTCTGTATTATTTTCAACAACTTATTGGAGCGTCTAAGCTTGAGTATTTTGACAAATTTCAGAACCCTTGTCTGCAATGGAAGTTTCTTATTCTGTTGATGATGCTTCAAAGGTGCGAGTTGCTTACCAGGTATAATTCATCGCTCTCTTTTCTTTTTTCTTTCTTTTTTTGGCTAAATATCCTTTCTTGCCAATTTTTCATTGACTATATAGCAATTGCAGGGCATAGCAGGCGCATATAGCGAGGCTGCTGCTCGAAAGGCATATCCAAAGTGTGAGACTGTCCCATGTGATCAGTTTGAAGCAGCATTCAAGGTTAAATATTTGTTTGAATTAATTTATTGTTGTAAAATCAACTAGTATGCATTGTCACTTTTATCCTGCTGACTTACATTGAACAGGCGGTTGAGCTATGGTTAGTGGATAAAGCAGTTCTTCCAATCGAGAATTCTGTCGGTGGTAGCATCCATCGAAATTATGATTTACTACTTCGGCATAGGCTCCACATAGTTGGGGAGGTACAGTTGGTAGTTAACCATTGCCTTCTAGGGTTGCCTGGTGTACGGAAGGAGGAGCTGAAACGTGTCTTGAGTCACCCACAGGTTTGTCATGTTCACCTCTTTCACATTAGTATCTTGTCTTGTTTGTTCAAGATGAACCTTGGCATTGTGTTACATGTTGGTCCTTCAGACGTTGGTACTGATCATTTTGAAGTTAAATGCACACACACACGCGCGCACACACACACACACACACACACACACATCTATATTGGCCAAATTCATATACAGCCAAAACTTCAGAAACTAGTCCCAATAAGATTACCATCCAAGTTCTGGTTTTAGTCACAATCTCCCTATAATTCACTGTTGCCAAATTCATATTTTTATGAATTGCTTCCACTCCCTGACTCTTCAATTCTAAAGGTTTGTTAAATTTGGAATTTGGTTGGCTGAGTTGTGTAAATTGCCTGTTTGTTAACATGGAAGATTCAGATCTTAAAGTTTCTTGTCATCTCAACAAATTCTTGCTTGCAGGCACTTGCTCAATGTGAGATGACACTAAGCAATTTGGGTATTATCAGAATTAGTGCTGATGATACTGCTGCTGCTGCTCAGGTATTATACGGAAAACCTTTGTATCTATTTGTAGCTGTCATTTGAGTTATCTGGGACATGGACCTATTTATATTCTTATAATAAAGCTTCTGTGACAGATGATAGCTTCTAATGGCGAAAGGGATACAGGAGCTGTGGCTAGTGCTCAAGCTGCTGAAATCTATGGGCTAGATATTCTTGCTGAAAAGATCCAAGTAAGGCTTTTCCTTTGCTTTTTCCTTGCCTCAGAGATGCATCATACAGGTTTTTCCAAGTAGTGCATCCTTCAATCTGAGTTAACTATTTGATATTGGTGCTATTCATTATATATGCTGATCACCCTATCAATAGTGTGGCTATCGAATGATAATCATCCATTTCTGTGAACCATCCAGGAGAAAAAAGATAGAATCTCCACAATCCCTTTTGTCAGTTAAAAGAAAAAATAATAGATAACATTTTCCTGATGTCCGTGTTTGTCATCAATGAGTTCATTGTGAATGTGGTGTTTACTGCAATACGTAAAGTTAAAGGATGCCAATGTAAAACATTTTGTGCTAAGCTTATGCCTGAATATTCACTCATCCATTTAAAAATCCCATTTGAATTTATCATGGTTGTCCTTGCCCTGATCAGGATGATGATGATAATATCACCCGTTTTTTGATACTTGCAAGAGAACCCATAATTGCTGGAACTGACAGGCCATATAAGGTACGGTTCCTTGTTATCAATTATACATTTTGTTAATGTTTAAAATTTGCTTTCCCAGACAAGCATTGTTTTTACTCTAGAGGAAGGTCCTGGCATGCTGTTCAAGGCCTTGGCAGTGTTTGCCTTGAGAGACATTAATTTGACTAAGGTACTTGAAAGCAAGTGTGTAATTTTGTTAGTTAATCATCTAGTTCGAAAGTCTCTGATTATTATGTTTCCTTTTGCACGCTTTTCAGATAGAGAGCCGCCCACAGAGAAAGCGTCCACTTAGGATTGTTGATGATTCTAATAAAGGGAGTGCAAAGTGAGTAATGTACTTTATTGAATTGATTAGTTTTAACTGTTTCTCTCAAAGGACAAAGAAGAAATTGCTAGTGATTCACAACAAGAGGAAAATAAGATTGAACCTTCATATTCTGAGTTTTGTTTTACCAATAAGTTGTCCGCAAACACATATAAACTGTTATGTAATATTCTCTTAGACTTTTGGAATAATATGCAGTTTCCCAAATTTGGAAATATTAAAGAATCTATTAGGTTTTCCATGCCTCAAGAGCTATTCTTCTATGGTGGCAGGTACTTCGACTACCTTTTCTACATCGATTTTGAAGCTTCCATGGCTGATCCCCGTGCTCAATTTGCTTTGGGACACTTGCAGGTAATGCTTTTGATGCCAAACTTTTACTACATTGACTCATCGGATATTCTATATCATCCGATGCCATGCTGTTGAATGTAACACTTTGCAGGAATTTTGATTGAAGCCATTGTTTTTTTTTGGTTTTCTTTTCACTTGTACAAAATTTGGCAGGAATTTGCGAGATTTCTGCGGGTCCTTGGTTGCTATCCTATGGACAGATCTTTATAGATGGAAACTCTCTTCCACCCCAACATTGGATTCCCCATATTTTGTTTTCGTCTTAGAAGATAAAGAGCTCAACTTCCATTCTTGTACATAAATCTTTCGGTCCAGCTCGACAATGGAAATTTTCAAGGTACAGTCAAGAGATAGAAATTTACCTTATAGGGATCTCTTAAGTGAGTTTTTTTGGAGGCCGCTTTTTGTAAATTCTTTTTCTCTACTTCTTGCCAACGGAAGTGTTATTGGATGGCATTCTGTATCAAAAATGATAAATTCTAGCCATTAGTCATTGATGTTCGAATTTTGTTCGCCGCATTCCAAAAAATAAAAGGAATTTGGTGAATGCAGTTTGACATCTTTGTATTTTGTAGAAGGGAAGTCACAAGCTAATTGTCATTGTCTTCCCAGCTTGCATACTTTATATTGTCTTACGAAACTTACCAACCAGACCGAATTTAAACAATAAAATATTACAATATTCTCAACTTTCTTGTAAATCTTTTTGCTTCAGAAAATATAACTTATTTCAATGGTGACTAATGCTTTCTCAGTCCTCCTATGAGCATTAAAAAACTGGCATGGAAGCCAAACAAAAACAATTTCTGAAAGAGAATACAAACAAACTAATCACACAAACCGAAACCAGCAACGTGGACCTCGGCAGTTGCAGAAAAATTCCACGAATTTATGCCTCCTTAAAGAGCTAATTACAAGATAGTATTGTTTGGCTGTGTGAAGGGAATCATGTTATTTGTGGAAACTAAGTGGTTAGTCTGTCTGGACTATCACCTAAAATCCTGAATTTTATCCACAGATTTGGCTTGAGTATATGTAATTGGCAACAACATCGGCTGCCTCACAATTCTACCAATTATTGCAACATAAAGCATCCCAAATTTAAGCAGCATGTCATAATCAAGTCATACAGTAACAACCATATAAAACCAGTAGTGCATAGTGGTTGCTTACAGTACTAGACAAATAATTTATTCATACAAAGTATTAGTTCGAGTTATGCACTTCATGGTTCCCAAATCCAGTCTACCATGAAGTTACTATTCCTTGTGCAGTTCCTTCAGAAAATCTTCATTGTCAACAAGAACCTACATGTCAACGCAAGGAAACCCTAATGTGAAAGAGCTTTCCGACGAATAAAAATACTACTAGAATGTAGGTAGGTCTGCAAAATACATTTACATGACGGATATTAAACACGGACAATATGAGAGAACTTACCGTCTTCCAGCCGTCTGGGTCCAGAAAAGAGGTAATTTTGGTGTTAAGTCCAGGAATTGGACCAGGTTGTCGAGTGATCTTCCCTCCAAGCTCTTGAGTGACCACGTTGACAACCTCTGCACTCTTGTAGACATCATCGGTACTAATAGCAACCTCCAGAAGATATCACAATCATCAATAAAAAGGATTCATAATGAAGAAAATGGCATTGAGATTTCCAATAGAAGTTCTAAAATACCTGTGCATATGCATTTCCCTTGGTATACTCAGTCACATCATAGTTATAAGTTAACTCCAGTACAGTAGTTTCATATTCATCAGCATATCCAACCATGGCCAGAGTGTACTGTAACATAGATGACACCACCAAAATTTGCAGAGAGAGAATCCGTAAGCCTTTCCTTAGTGCAGAACTATTACAGCTCCTATACATTAAAAATAAAATCTTTAAAAATAATAGTTCACCTTGTATTGAGGATTATCAACCTTCCTTAAAAGCTTCATTCCCAAGGCCTGCAGAGACCCAACAAAAGCAAGAACACTTAAGTGCTAGAAACCTTTTTCTTTCAACATGATTATTAAACAGCAAAGCACAACATATTTTAAAAATGCTAAGGCTCAGGAAAGAGGACAATAAATTAATGAAAAGCAGAAAAAAAAACATTGACATTCATGTGTAGTACAAGACATAACCAATCTATCACCACCCTCCTGACACTGGTTGAGTCATAAATATGTTAAATAAATAGTTTATATACTTACTATGAGCATTCATTTCATGTCGACCTGTTTTCCAAGAGAAATCTCAGTCATTCAAGATTATAACCTAACAGTTGCAGTTGACAGTAATGTACCACTAGTTCATAATTGAAACACACTAATTGCAGCAGGTTCAGCAAGAAATAGGAAAAATACGAGATCCAATGATATATGCAGAATTCAACAGATAAACCTAATATAATGTTACCTTTTCATAAAAATTGATGGAGCGATCAAGATTACCAACACGAAGCATTACTTGACAAAGTGGTTCGGGAGTTGGACCTCTCTGGATGAGTTCAAAACTGTAACCATCAGGATCCTTCACAAAGGCAATGATAGACTTTCCACCTTTGACTGGACCAGGCTCTCTAGTGACATTCCCACCCTTGGCTCGGATGTCTTCAACCATTTTGTAAACCTAAAATTACATAATATGTATGGTTAACATCGGTGCTGAAACAAAATCCAGTGTTCAAAATCTGTAAAAAATTGAATGACACTTACATCTTGAGTTGCAATTGCAAAATGACCAAAACCAGTTCCAATATCATAAGAAGTTACACCATAATCTGCGAATTAATAACAAAGTAAATACTCAGAATTTGATGGATAAAATTTAATGGATTCATAATCATGTGCCTAGAAGAAAAGTTCCAGTTACACTCTCCAGCAGCAGTAACACTTTGGTAAACAAAGAAAAGGTATGAACACCATACTGTATGTTAACTCCACGACAAAGTTAGATTCTTCAGGGCCAAACCCAAGAAAGGCATTGGAGTATTTTTCTTCTGGGATGTCTCTTTGTCTCAACAGCTTCATTCCAAAGCATTCAGTATAAAACCTGACAACACAAATATAGAAGAACATGAGAACACCCTAGAATCCAAAAACATCAATTGCACAAACGAACATTAATGCTTTAAACGTATACTTGATGGTGCGCTCAAGATCACCAACGCGATACACAACGTGAAGGAAGCGTCGCTTATCTTTCTTTGGCCATTCCAACAACTCAGCATTAGGAGGAACAGGTGCAGCCTCAGCCATTTTGATATGAAATTACTCTGTTCGGTACAAACAACGTGGCAAATCAATCCAGTGTAACAATCACAGTAGTACCTTAACATCACATATGGAAACACGCAAAATTTGAAGAAACCTTTCTACAATGATCCAAATTTTAAGAAGCAGAAACGCATCAAACAGTAACGAATCTCTTGCATAATCACAATAATTTCAAAGACGGCAATTTCTAAAAGCGGATACAAATCAGCTGATACGGTAAATCAAAAACTACATAGAAATTACAAGATCAACAATAAAACTAACAAAAAAAAACACAAAACGACAGCTTAATCACAGTATTCTAACCGCAGATTCCGCAATAAACGAGAACAATCAAGCGATCGTAACGAGCAGAGAGGGACAGAAGCTATCTGAAAGCAGGAGGGAAATCAGCACTGGGGACTGTGTTGAAATGATCTGGAATCCTGAGAAGACCAAAGAAATATAGATAATAATAATATTATCTGTTCAACTGAGGCATTTTAAAATGACTGTCTGTGACGGAAGACTGAATGACTCAGTGTGCTCAACGGTGGAGATTCATCTGTGTTTTCGTAGGTGCCGGTTTATTTGGATTTAGTTGTTTGGATTATAGATAGTCAGCTGATCAATCGAGGCCCACAATATCGTCACGTGGCATTATTATACGACAACACGTGATTTCATATCTATCTTTCGCTTAATTAATCTGCCGTTTAATTGATATAATAAATGATTATACGTTGTTGTCGTTTTATCAAATTTTAATATTAATTAAAAAAAAATTAAATTTTAACACCCTTTTATGAAAATTAATTAAGATAATATTATTCGTATTAAAATGTAAATACAGAAATATCGCGGGACAAGAATGATTAGAACAAGTAAAAATCAAGGAGAGGCTAGCGAATAAGATTGAGGACACGTGGTCGCAACTTATTGGTACTGATTGTTTGCCTTTGGAGTGTTATTGGGAAAATAGAAAGCATAGGATGCCTTCACTTCACAAGAAGTTAAAATTTTGCACGTGATAAATTAATAGCTTTCAACTTTTGTATCGTGCTTCTGCAAAAGCACTTTGGGTAATGATTCCCTTTAAAGAATGAATATGCTTTTCTTTAAATGACGTTCCCATCGGAATGTAAATGAACGGTGGGGTGTAATTTAGGTTAGGGGGTTAATCTAGACATGGTCTCACATGATTCCAAAAGGTCAAAATTCTTAAATTTAATAGTCAATTTAGGGTTCCCATTATCCTCCCCACCCACGGTCCGTGATGCGATTCCCTCGGTTTAATATTACTTTAAATTTAGCAATATTTTATTTACTAAATATTAAACGAATAATACGATATATTAATTAATGATATTATTTTTAATTTTTAAATTTTTAATACATAAATTTATTTATAATATAATTAAATTATGTTAATTTATTTTTGATTTTAATATTATTGAATTAAAATTTTAAATTATTAAATAAATTTAATTTAATTTTTATTTAACACGATATAAATATAATAACAAAAATTGAATTATCATCTTATAAATTATACATTTTTATTGTATATATTTTAAAAATTTTTTTAATGTATTTTATTTTTGAAAATTATAATAAAAAATTTGAGACTGGGAAATATAATTAATCAACGGTATTACAAGATTGACCCTCAAGTTATTTTAATAATATTTATTTATCACAATAAAATGATTACGAGGACATTATTCTTCCAACAAAAGAACAAAATTATTAGTTATGTGAAGAGAATATTCTAAGAATATTGTTAAAAGCCACAGAAATTAAATAATTTTATTAATAAATTAATGATAAAATTTGAATGGAAATAAACGGTCCCTCAGTCGAATTACGGATATTCAATGAGCGGGCCCACAAGTCGGCAAGCCGACCACAAGCCCACGATCCTCTGTTGACCACTTCTCTCCAGCGCCACCTGACGAAAGCAATGAGCACTGGATTGGGCTCAGGCAATCACAGATCGCCACGTCAGAAAGACCGGCTTTCAGAACTAAGTCCAGGTTCAATGAATCTTGGAAACGCGCTTTCTCGTGCCGTTATTATTTAACTGCTACTAATCCTTCCTCCCTTCTTGCGAAAACAGAAAGGAAGAAACCAGAAAGAGAGAGAAAATTCACAGAATTCAATAATGGCTTTGGCCGTACCTTCTTCTAATGCAATTTCTACCTCCAGTTTCTCTCTTCGGAGTTCTTCCAATGATGTTAAAGGTACAAGTTTAGTTTTGTTGTTTTGTTTTGTTTTTCTGTTTTTTAATTTTGTAGAAAGCAAGTGAAAACTGAGATTGTTGTTTGCTGATTGTAGCTTCACCAATCGGTTCGTTCCGATTACTGGATCGGCCGTTCGCGTATTCAACAAACCTATCTCAACGACGAAGTTTCGTGAAGCCAGTGAATGCGGAGCCGAAACGAAATGATTCTGTGGTTCCTCTTGCGGCAACTATTGTTGCTCCTGGTAAGTTATTTTCTTATTTATTTATTAATTGCTTTTATAAATGGATTTATGGTGACGTGATTGTGATAATTGTGCAGAAGTGACTGAGAAAGTAGAGACAGAAGAGGATTTTGAGCAATTGGCGAAGGAACTTGAAAATGCTTCGCCTCTTGAAATCATTGATACAGCACTCGAGAAGTTTGGAGACGACATCGCGATTGCTTTCAGGTAATTTTCAATGTATTCAATTAGTAATTGTTGTTTTTGTATGCGAAATTCGATTGTGCCGATAGTAAAAGGGAAATTTGTAATTTTTTCAATAGGATAGTTGATAATTTTTCGTGAATGAAAATGAGGTGAAGATTAGATGACATAATTACCTTGGGCTAGTGGACTTCTAATTCTCAATTTGAAATGGTTGATTGCACTCAAAGAGATGTGGCAGCGGTATGCCTTACTGTCATGTTACTTGGCGAATTATTTTAATCATCTACTTGACTGGGATAAATTAACTCCCATGTTACTTGAGATGCAAAACAAGTTCGGAACTGTAATATTATTCTGTTTCTCCTATATGGGTTAAATCAGTTAATGGCAAAATCTTGTCCCTGGGATCGGTTGGGACGTAGCTTATCTGAGCATTGGTTTCAAAATTAAGCCCAGTTAAATGATACATCAATTGAGTATTTACCAACAATTATCTGATCACTGAATAAATATTTGTATGCTGCAGTGGTGCTGAGGATGTTGCCTTGATCGAGTATGCACATTTAACTGGTCGGCCATATCGAGTGTTTAGCCTGGATACTGGGAGGCTGAACCCGGAAACATATCAGTTCTTTGATGCAGTGGAGACACATTATGGCATACACATTGAGTACATGTTTCCCGATGCTGTTGAAGTTCAAGCATTAGTAAGGAGCAAGGGGCTGTTCTCTTTCTACGAGGATGGGCACCAGGAGTGCTGCCGTGTGAGGAAGGTGAGGCCCCTTAGGAGGGCCCTTAAGGGTTTGCGTGCCTGGATCACTGGCCAAAGGAAAGATCAGTCTCCGGGCACCAGGTCTGAAATCCCCATTGTCCAGGTGGATCCTGTTTTTGAGGGGCTAGATGGTGGGGTTGGCAGCCTAATAAAGTGGAACCCGGTGGCAAATATTAAGGGCGATGACATTTGGAGCTTCCTTCGTACCATGGATGTGCCCGTGAATTCATTGCACTCAAGAGGGTATATCTCAATTGGGTGTGAGCCATGCACGAGGCCTGTCCTGCCAGGGCAACATGAAAGAGAAGGAAGGTGGTGGTGGGAGGATGCCAAGGCTAAGGAGTGCGGTCTCCACAAGGGAAATCTAAAACAGGAAGATATAGCAGTTAACAGCAATGGTAATGGTGCTGCCCATGCAAATGGAGCTGCTGCAGTTGCCGACATTTTCAATTCTGAGAATCTGGTGACTTTGAATAGAACAGGGATTGCGAATTTGGCAAGACTAGACAATCGACAAGACCCATGGCTTGTTGTTCTGTATGCCCCATGGTGCCAATTCTGCCAGGTAAATTGATGATGTTTTACATTTGAACAATGTTCATTTTGGGGTTTATGTACCTAAACTGATTCACATGTGAATTTGAACAGGCAATGGAAGGATCATATGTTGAGTTGGCAGACAAGTTGGCCGGGACTGGTGTGAAGGTGGGCAAGTTCAGAGCAGACGGTGACCAGAAGGAATATGCAAAACAAGAATTGCAGCTAGGGAGCTTCCCAACAATTTTGTTCTTCCCTAAACACTCTTCAAAGCCGATAAAGTACCCCTCAGAAAAGAGGGACGCCGATTCATTGATGGCTTTTGTGAATGCCCTTCGGTGAAGGATATCTTAGATCATTTGCAAAAGAAGCATTCAATTATTCATTCCATATTTATCATCACAGCACACATAGTTGGAGCTGGAATTCACGACAACTCAATTTCTTATTACGGCACAAGCATCCATATGGGCATAACGAGTGTACTTTTGGTGTTTTCGTATATCTTTGGTATAGGGTTCTTCTTAAATTGTCTTTTGCAAGTCTTTGTTAAGCCTGTTGCCCTGTTGGTGGAGCTGAATGAGCGAGTACACTTTGTTGTGTACTCCTGCTGGTGTCTGTGTATAATAAAGTTCTGAAGCTTCTAGCCAATTTAATTTGTTCGGAAGGATGACATGCATGCATAAGATAGCACCTCATTCTCAGACCCTTCAACGTTGCAGAAACACTGTATACTGATTAATATTTTTATGACAAAAAAAGTAATTAAAAAAGGTAAAAACAAATTGATTTTGGGCTATGCGGTAAAGTTGAGCAGCCCATTAGTTGTTGAACAGCGGTTTCAGATTCTTTCCACAACCACCTTTCCATGATCTGCTATTATTTGTAAAAGAAAGAATATTTATTCAAATATTTATCAATTCAATTCCTTTTTTCCTTCTCTTTTTGCTTTTCGTGGGCCTTTTCATCATCATTACTATGCTTTCACTAACAAAAAACAATGAAAAGATAAAACCAACTGTCAAGGTTTCGAGGCTTCATTGTTCTAACATTATGCTGAGACAGTAAAATCAAATGGGGAATCAAGAATTTTGATGGGTTTTATTCTTTCATCTCCACACAGAATTACAGAACAAATACTGCATATCTGGTAGTAGTAGTGACCCACATGTCATGCGGGTGTTTCTTCTTTTTTTTCTGATTGCCCGTGACTCACTGCTGCTTATGGTACCGGAGCTGCTCTGTTTTGTTGTTAATTTTGTTTGATTCCAATGGCCCTTGCTCGTCTCGAATCTCTTCTGGGCTGGCATTGTCAATCTTCCTGATCAAATGATTTCTCTACAGTGTTTATTGTTTGATATCAATGGCTAGAGTGTTGGTCGAATGAGGCTATTTTCTCAATCAACCAAAGAAATTAGATCTCTTAATTAGACATAGAAAGACCGACAACCTATATCAATAACATGTTCTTGTAAAGTTATTACAACAGCTGTTCAGTTTTGATTTGTTGGTCTGGAATAGGAGTCAAAGATTGATTTTTGAATAGAGGGACTTGAAATGTAACATAAATGTTGAGTTGGCTGGTGAGTTGAAGCAACGTCTCTCTGGAAAACGCCGGCCTGGAATTCAAAAACAGTCCTCAAAGTTTTAAAAGTACAGGACCAGGAGCAGCCATTTTAAAGTAACCGCACGGGCCTTGGACCTGTAACCCCAAGTTACAGTCTGATATCAACCACGCATTAAATTGACCGTTGATGTTGACAATGAATTGAAGGGATAAACTAAGATATTTAATAAATGAAGTTGCAGGAGTGTCGGCTGACAGGGTCAATTTGGTGAAAACGCGGTAATAACATGTTTTTTGGGAAACAAGAATCCAGGTAACCCCCAAAACAAGATTTCTTTTGATAAATGTTCTGTTGCTTCGAAGATAAATGTTCTGTTGCTTCTTCGAACCGTGCAGTTCTATAAGTCAATACCCAAACACAAACCAAACAAAAGTCTCTCAAGTAAAACCCACCAAGAAGGCGGAAATATTAAGGAAAATCCCAGAAGATAATGCAAGGTTCTGGAGCTGAACGAGAAGTAGAGGATAGAGAAGTTGGCTAAGGTTCTGGAGCTGAAACCAGAAGTAGAAGACAGCGAAGTTGGCTTTAATGGCAAATTCTAAGCTGACCATTTTTGTCATCTTCTACTTTACGGTGCTGTACACAGGTATTATCCCAAAATCACACTTCAAAGGCCACATTTTAAACTAGTATTGCCCCTATTTTTGAGGCTTTGCTCACTAAATTTTTGCAGCTGAAGCAGCGGACCGGGATAAAGAACCATTCGTTGGTGTTAACATAGGCACAGATGTCTCGAATCTGCTCTCACCGACAGAATTGGTTTCATTCTTGCAAGTACAAAAAATCACACACATACGGCTCTACGATGCAGACCCAGACATACTCAAAGCTCTGGCAAAAACCAAGATCCGGGTTATTGTCAGTGTGCCCAACAACCAGCTTCTTGCAATTGGATCCTCCAACACTACTGCGTCTTCTTGGATCGGTAAAAATGTTGTTACTTACTATCCTGAAACACTCATTACAGCCATTGCTGTAGGTGATGAAGTCTTAACAACTGTACCCTCTTCAGCTCCAATTTTACTTCCAGCAATTGAATCTCTTTATAGCGCTTTAGTGGCTGCAAATTTGCATACCCAGATCAAGATTTCAACTCCTCATGCAGCATCTGTTGTTCTTGATCCATTTCCACCTTCTCAGGCTTTTTTTAACCAAAGCTTGAGTTCAGTAATGTTGCCTTTGCTTCAGTTCTTGTCAAAAACTGGGGCACCACTAATGATGAATCTCTATCCTTATTACGTGTTTATGCAAAACAAAGGTGTTGTGCCTCTTGATAACTCGTTGTTTAAGCCATTGACGCCGTCTAAAGAAATGGTTGATCCCAATACTTTGCTACACTATACTAATGTGCTTGATGCAATGATTGATGCTGCTTTTTTTTCTATGAAGAACCTGAATATTACAGATGTTGCGATTCTTGTTACTGAAAGTGGGTGGCCTTCAAAGGGTGATTCGAAAGAGCCTTATGCTACTGCTGACAATGCAGATACATATAACTCTAATTTGATTAAACATGTTTTAGACCGTAGTGGAACTCCTTTTCACCCAGAAGTTACTTCAAGTGTGTATATATATGAGTTGTTCAATGAGGACTTAAGGTCACCGCCTATATCAGAAGCAAATTGGGGGCTATTTTATGCAAATACAACGCCAGTTTATTTGCTTCATGTATCAGGAAGTGGGACTTTTTTGGCTAATGATACAACAAACCAGACTTATTGCATTGCAATGGATGGTGTTGATACAAAGACATTGCAGGCGGCATTGGATTGGGCTTGCGGTCCTGGGAGGGCAAATTGTAGTGAGATTCAACCAGGGGAGCCTTGTTATCAGCCTAACAATGTGAAGAACCATGCTTCTTATGCCTTCGATAGCTATTATCATAAGGAAGGAAAGGCTGCTGGGTCTTGTGACTTCAAGGGCGTGGCAATGATCACAACAACTGACCCAAGTAAGTGCTAGCAACTTGCCTGCTGCATCATGGTTTTAAGTCCAAAAGGAATGGATTATAAATATGTGCATTGCATTTTGCATACAATTAAGGATATGATTGCAATGGATTCTATATCTATGGTTTGTAGTTAGTGAGTCAATTACTAAGTCTCATCATTGTTAATATTTTGACATGTATTTTGGATATATGGTGCAAAATTAAATGCTTGGTATGGCCAAACTCAAAAGGGAACCCCGGAGGGGGAGGGGGGTGGGAAGATTGGGGACGAAAAGTACTAGTTGTGCTGATTTACTATCCTTTTACAACTTAGAAGTGTCTTAAGCTAGAAGTAGTCCACAAAAGTAGAGCAATATCATTAGTGGTACCCTCCAATCGCAATCTTCAGGGATTCTCAAGAGGCAAAGCTGACTCCCAAACGGGAAATATGTGTGATTCTTTCCTGACAGATGCACACGGGTTCTTTACTGATTAGAGATTGAATGTAGGTCTTGGAAAGACACTGTTTTGTACAAGTAGGGGAACAATTATTTCCATTTAGACACCGGCTCTTCCCTTGTGAGTCCCGTTGTGCCATGATAATGTCAGAGACTATGTCCACCATGTCCAGACTAAGATTCTTCCTGGTAAACAACTTGTTTTCTTGCTTGTATATTACTGAAAGCAACTTCACTGTTTGCCTGTATGCACTGGAAAGAGGTTGTTCTATGATGGGGTCTGGCTCTTCGTTGTTTTGCTGGTGCTAATAATACTGCCATGTGCATTGATATGTCACTATTGCGTTCTGATTGCGAGGAATATTCGCAGGTCATGGAAGGTGTATATTTCCTGGCAGGTGAGAAATAATATGTTTCTTTGTCACTCTAATTTTTCATTAGTATATCATATAGACAGTCAGGATTCTATACATTCTGTTGTTCCCAAAGTCTTGACAAAATTTCAAACAACTAACTTAATGTTCTTAACAAAGTTATTTTCTTCCATTTTCAGCAAGAAGGTGAGCAATAAGACAAAAGCTGTAGTAAATTCAACCCAAGTCAGTGGTGCAGCAGATAGGCTAAGATTCATCACCCTCCGGGACAACCAAATAAGTGCAAATGCTGTAGCTTTCTCTATTTTGTTACTCATTGCCCTTATGATTCCATGGTGGGGTGTAAAGTAATTTTTTTTCCCTTTGTCAAATGTATCATTATTTTGTTTCTGAATTCGTTGGTGATCTATAGCTGTTGCCGGAAGTGCTTAGTTAGTGGATAGTTTCAGTTGGAAGTTCAATGTGATAATTTTGGGTGGCTCCTGATTGTAATTAACATAATTTTAATGAGCAGAGATTAGCTTTAATATGGTGTATTCTACTTTTTGCATCAATCTCTCACCAAACATGGAGGAAGGGAATGATTGTGAGTGCTTTTTGGCAAGCTTATTGTATTTTTTAAGAGCACTTTCATATTTAACTGGAAATTTGATGCTTCTCGTGCCTCCAAATTTGATGCTTTTATTGTATAATATTGCTCCAATCTGATGGGGCTAGCGCACCACAGTACTCAGAGCTCTACATGACGACATGTCGTGTATGTACTATATATGTCGATGACATAATATACCGTCTATTTTTGAGAGAACGACATGTCTTACGGTCCACTTTGTTGTACTGCATGTAGTACACGAAAAGCCAGACCCAGACCAAGACCAGTCAAAACCAAACGAAACCCAAGTTTTTGGTGGGTACCACAGTCACACGTGTACTTCCAAGTGGGCCATTAGGTTAAAGTGGACATCCACCTACAACATTGGACATAAAAGCGGCAAACAGTTCCCAAGTTTCAATGGCACGATTTGTCTTGGGGACAGCAATTGAGTTCACGCTCCAACCCAGTACAAACCCTAGAAATCTTGTTTCATCAGTTTGTACAACGTTTCGCCGACGAATAAGGCACCCGACAATGTTGTCTTCGTGGGCATGCAAGAAATGCACGTTCCTCAACTCTCCATCTCAGAACACAACTTGTCAAATGTGTCTAACCCCATCTTCTTCTTCCCCTTCTTCAAAGCCTTCATGTTCCGTCCCCACTTGGTCATGCAAAGCCTGCACTTTGGTGAACCCGTACAACAACACGAATTGTGAGCTTTGTAACACTAGGGCTCCCGTCTCTTCTTTATCGAGTTTCGAGGACTTGACTGATACCGCGCTGGATTCAGAACTGGATTCTTCTGTTGGGTCTATTTTCTTGCCGTTGAAGGCTTGTAGTAGAAAGAGAAAGATTGGGGATCGAGATTTTGATAAAGATTGTGCTGATTCTGATGGTTTTCGTGGTTTTAAGGACTTGAAGAACGTGGGTACTGAAAAGGGTGAGTTTTGATTATTGGTGTTGAAGTTTTGTGGTTTCTTCGTTTGTGGGTTTGCATAGTTTTTCAACTTGAGATGTTGTGTATGTATTCATTTTATGAAGGATTTTCTTAGTGTCATGGTGTTTGTTTACCTCTTTATGGTGCTGTAGCTAGACTTGTTGTCTGTGCTATGAGGGAGGTGAAATGAACTTGAAACGTGTTTTATTTAGAAGAATTTCAGGAGTAAATGTTGTAATTCGAAAAGCCGGATTTTCTTTCAAGGGAAGAAAAAAAGACACAAACTTCACTTCTGAATAAAGATCTTTGTAGATTACTATCACATAAGTTACACATTGCCTATTATATTTCTTATTGATTGGGTCTATTATCACCAGTACTGTTTTTCGACAAGGATGATATATCAAAAATTAGAATTTTGATGTAAAAATGAAGTCTTTTGATTTCTTTCAATTACTGATTCTGTAATCCTACTTGGATACAGTTGGTCATTTAATTTACGGATGAGATAGTCTCAAAGGGAAATAGCACGCAGCAAAAGTTGCCAGAGGTTATCTGACACAATTGATGATATTTTTTTTTCTCGCTTAGATGAATTTGTTGTTTTCAGCAGTTTTGGCATGAAATGTGGTTTTCCTTCTCCTTCTAAATATCATTGTACCGTGGACAATAAAAGATACTAGGAGTGTGCAGTTTTTACTTTTACTTAAGTTTGTTTGAAAAATATATTTTTTGCCTGCAGAACAATTGGTATGACCTCATCAATATACTTTTTTATTTGTAGCAGAGGATAATAAGTCAGGTCTAACTGCAGACAGCAGCAAATCCGGGGCAGTTTTGAGTTCATTGAAAATCCTGAGTTATAATGTTTGGTTCCGAGAAGACTTGGAGATGCATAAGAGGATGAAAGCAATTGGCGGCCTTATTCAGCTGCATTCACCAGATCTCATTTGTTTTCAGGTTACTGGAATTGTTTCTTCCTTCCATTTGTCAATGGACTTAACATCTTGTACATCATCTTATCTATGAATGCAACATTCTATAGGAGGTTACTTCCAACATATACAAGGCTCTTTGTCAGTCCAGCTGGTGGAAGGGATATCGGTGCTCTGTTTCCAATGCAATGGCTGATTCAAGCGCATACTTTTGCATGCAGGTAAGCTTATGGTCAGCCTATTGTTAGAGTACGTTTGGTATTTCAATAAAATGAATAAAGGATTTTCTGATTTTAGAGTGGTTTGATCTTTTGCGATGGTGAGGCTTTTCTGATACTCTTTTCACTGTATTATGTTATGCAGTTAAGCAAATTGCCAGTGAAATCCTTTAGTTGTAAACCCTTCAGAAATTCGATCATGGGGCGAGAACTTTGTGTTGCAGAGGTTGAAGTTCCAGGTGACAAGCCATTGGTTGTCGCCACTAGCCATCTCGAGAGTCCCTGCCCAGCCCCTCCTACTTGGGATCAGATGTTTAGCAAAGAACGTGTAGAACAGGCGAAGGAGGCTATCAATCTTCTACAGAAGAATCCAAATGTGATCTTTTGCGGTGATATGAACTGGGATGACAAGCTGGACGGTCAATTTCCTTATCCTGATGGATGGGTTGATGCTTGGGCAGAGTTAAGGCCTGGGGAAAGTGGATGGACTTATGATACCAAGTCCAACCAGATGTTGTCAGGGAATCGTACACTGCAAAAGCGGTTGGATCGATTCATTTGCAATCTACATGATTTCAAGATCAACAGAATTGACATGATTGGGAAAGAGGCAATACCGGGTCTGTCGTATTTCAAAGAGAAGAAAGTGAAGAAAGAGATAAAGAAGTTGGAGCTCCCTGTTTTGCCTAGTGATCACTATGGCGTGCTTTTAACAATCTGTAGCAAGTAATATTGGTTTTGGCTGAGTAAATGGTTGAATTGAAGCTTGGTTGACTAATGATCCTTTCTCGGCCATCAATCTTGCAAGCCCCGTGTGCAGTTTTGTATAGATGAACAATGAAATGGAATGCAATGTTGAAACCACATTTTGCGGGGTATCAAGTTTGATATTTTGTGTCAAGCAATGGGTACAACGGTGATGGCGCAGTTTCATATATTACTGCAAATTACTGGAATGATCATTATTATGATTTTGTAGCTTAAATTGAGTTGGTTTGTAGTTTCATGCTCTGTTTTGTTCTTACCACTTCATGAAGTAGATGCAGGAGCTTCTAGCCTTAGATAGTCGTGTAGTATTCCGCAAAGTGAATCTCCACCCCTCCCCTGTATAAGAAACATGGTGTTTATATACCTTAATCAGCAGCGATGAGGAAACATCAAAGCTTAAAAACCGGTAGAGTCGATGAATTCCATGCCGGCAAACTGTGTTGTCCGTTGCCAAATTCATCGCTTGGAAAACCAACGAGGTGCTCATCATCAACAACATTAACATAGATCTGTAATAAAAATGGGGCGATTAGATGTGTCAAAGACTTGCAGTCTGTTGATCTTCACCTTAATATCAGAACGGGTTGCTGATGCAATAGCTAATCTCAGACTGCAAGTTCCACTGATTACAGAAACAAGATTAAACTTGATAGCCCATGCCCGGAAAATGTTACAAATACTTGTCAGGACACCAATTGAATTAGAGAATTTGACCAAAAGATTTTAAAAATAATTTAAATTATTAATAATAATTGTAATTAGTTATTAGTTTGTTTGTAAAAATAAAATTCAAGTTTAAGTAATCAATAAAACAAATTTAAGTTTTAAGTTTTACTTGCCTTTTAGCATCAATCCATAAGTTGTATGCATTTGATACATAAGGAGTTGAATTCAGTTCAAAAACTTTTCTCCATGTTTCTTCTTCCTGGAAATGAGATATCATTCCCAATATAATGAGTTCCATGCATGCAGCATCTGTAACAACAACAGTTTCAAAGATATATGACTTTCCCTTGTGAATTTAGTGTCATTATTGACAAGTAATACAAATAATTAGCTTACTGCTAGCGGTTAGATTTTGTTTAGCAGGACCTCCATTGGGAAACTCTTGGCTTGGAAAGATGATCCAGAATCCAATGAAGGGACCGGAACTTATCCTTCCGTGGACTCCGCCATCTTTGTTGTCCATTGAATACTGGTATTTATCATCAACCTGCAATCAATCACGGACAACATGCATCAATTTTCTTTGTTCACAAACAGATGTTCCGTGCTCTTGCGTTACTCACCTCCCCTTTGAGATCAGGATTTATGGGATTTACTAGCAAAACAGACTCTGGTACAATTAGCTTCTTGCCTCTTCCCGGAAGTAAATCCTCCGGCATCGGCATTATTCTTTGCTTCCCATCTGTGATTGCCATGGAGTGAAACCTGTCGCGCCGCAACTTAAACGCCATTCTTGTTTGAGCAAGATCAAATGCACTGCATCCCTGATCACGCTCGTATATTGAACCTGAAACTCCAGTCCTCAATACATATCTAAAGAGCAAAATTATTCGTTCAAAACTTGCTTCGGGTCTGGATAGCATTGCAGTGATCATTAAAGCAGCAAGCTACAAATAACAGACCTTGCGTCAACGCTCAGTGGTAATTTGATGCGTGCAGTTGATGGATTGTAAGAATTCTTGAATGAAACCTCTAAACATTCATTGCTCATATGAATTACACTGTATTCAGCTCCACTGAGACTGTATTACAGTAGCTAGTAGGATTTCAGTTCATCGTAAACTCAGCATCATGGTTTTGTTTTACTGATTATGTATTGAAAATCAAATGAAAGTCTCCAAAGATGAAGCTTGGTAATAACTACCATACAGTTGGTATCTGTCCTGGCCTCCTGGCAAATTCAAGTTGATGTCCCATTATCTGCTTGTCAAACACAAACAACAATGCAAATGTTAACTCAATCGGACAACTTCAGAATCTTTGCCTCTTGAAACAATCACACAATATGCAAACTCTAACCTCATATCACATTAGACAGTTAGATTTAAACAATCACACCACATCAACCCCTTAATTACAAGAAAATCTTGTATAAAATATTATAAACTCCTCCGATATGATCAACATCAATGAACATTCGCTGTCAATTCAACCATTTTTTTTTCTTAACCATCGATGTAATCTTCTCTAGATGATCTGAGGATATGCTTGTTTCGAAGAATTCTCTTTTTCCCATCTATTTCCCAACCAAACAAATGAATTTTCGTTCCTTAGATGATTCCTTTCTTTCCCTCTTTTCTCTTCTCTAATCAGACTTAACCCTGTTAATTTAGATGTTCAATGATCATTAGAAGTCTAAATCATAAAAATTAACCTGGCTACTTTGTGGATCCAACGGTGTAGTCATCTTCTAATAATCCAACCATCCTAGTTGACACTTTACTATATCAACTGCATCCCTAATCATTCAAGTCATAATCACTAAGAAGTGAAATTATCTAGTTTGAATTTTTTTAATTAAATCGAATTATTTTAAATTACAAAATTTAAAGCATAATCCGGTGTATTAACGTTCTTTTTTTTAATTTAGACTGCAAAATTTAGGAATAAATTATTCCATAATGGATTAGGTACTCAAAATAGATGATATATACAAGGACTGCTGTTACTATGTCATTACTAAATTCTCTCTTAAATCTATGGTGTTGGTCTTAGAATAGGACAAAATCACCAACTGTGAATTGTGATAAAATAAGGTAATTAATTCTAATTGGGTTAAAATAGGCTACTTACAAACCGATCCAAAGTATGCAAAGTTTACAAAGGAAATCGTTGAAAGATAGACCCAAATTCTTAATAAAACAAGAATTTCAATGCCGCCATTGGTCGAGGAAAGAAGAACATGAAGGTTTCTTCATTGAAAGGGATAAAAAAGTTGCCAATTTAGTAGGAAACCTTCTTCGAATACACTACATGTGTGTATGTATATATATAAACACACACATACACATATACACGTACACGTATGTTACAACGTCTTCTTCTCTTCATTAACCACGGAAGGAAGATATATAAACTAGAGTTTCTTGGATCCCAATGAGAGACACGAGCCAAAAGATAAAACCATGTGGTTCTGGTAGGAAGAGGATTGAGATTAAGAAAATAGACAACACTTGCCGTCGAAGAGTGGCTTTTTCGAAGCGCCGGAGAGGTCTTTTCAATAAAGCCAGTGAACTTTGCCGGATATGTGACGCAAATATTTCTATAATAATATTTTCTCCCACAGGGAGAATGTACGCTTTCGGTCATCCCTCTCCCGACCATGTGATCGATCGCTTCCTCAACGAAGACGACTATAAGAATGAGCAAACACGGGATGAGGATTGTAGTATGGAGCCGACAGAGGAGGGGAAATCGTCGGAGACTGCGGGAGATGGAACGTCGGATTCGTCTGAGTCATCGGAAAGAGTTGGAGAAGAAGGGTTCTGGTGGGAAGAGTCAATAGAGGGTCTGAGTATAGAGGAGCTGGAGAAGTACAAGGGTTCCTTGCAAGAATTAAGGAGTAATGTTACCATGAAATTGGTGGAGGTGATGAGGCGTAGGAATTGTGAGAAGGATTTTGTAGGTTTTATTTAATCTTTTAAAACCAGCCATGAATGTTCTTACACATTCAAAGTCCAAGCTATACACATGTCTCTGCAATTTTTATACACCATAATTATAGGGTTTGAAGTAAAACTTTGAGGTAATGAATGAATCTTATGCCATTAAATCTTATATTACACTTATTTTTCTGTTTCAATTTTCAAATTATTATATGATGTGTTAATCTCTGATGATTATATATATATATATATATATATATATAAATAGAAATAAATAGACAAGAAACGACATCTCTTATGTCGATTTTCATGCGAATGACATTGGCCAGACTCCTGCCAGACATATTAAGGGAGTTGAACTCAATCCAGGTTTCTATGAATTCTTTTGCCGGGGCTGATCGATCGGCTAAGCCGGGATTGAGACACAGTCCAGACTCCTACCAATGTGAACAATCACGCAATTTACTAAGGCTGCGACTGAGACACAGTCCAGACTTCTGCACAGCCAGAAAATTGGCTTCATCCCATGGAAATCTTATATGATCTAAACCAAGGCAAAACTTTGTTAGCTAAGCCGCCCTGTTACTCTTTTAAAATCTAACAATGAATATCCGTGACCCTGAATAGTAAGTTTCAGCAAAGACTACTGCATATTCTCTCTCTGTCTGTAACTTTTCTGGACAGCACCATGTATAATTCCAATTGCACGTGAAAGAGGTGGGTAGTTCGGTGATTTCCCACACTCAGAAACTCCCCATCCATCGAACTAACCTTCAACTGAAATTGCAACCGTCAAGATGAGTGGTCCCACTTGAAATCAGCGGTATGAGATGGGATTGGAACCTACATTGCACTAGATCTCACACATTTAATTGAGAATATACTGCCAGCTCAACAGAGGTGTTCTATTTCGAAACCAAAATAGAAAGAAAAAGAGAGGGAGATAGATTCGGAGAGAGAAAAGAAAAACCCTCTTTTCTCTTCTCTATCCACTGTCTTGCAGATCTATAAATCCATCAAATTTAGTTACGCAAAGCAGCTCTCTTCGGGAGCTTCTGTAGAGGGAACAGAAGAGCTCTCCAAGAAAAGGATGGGAGACTGCAGAGTACTATGTTCTCTCATTGCTATGGTTTTGTGTCTTGCTGTTCATGGCGTCAATGGTGACAGCCCTTACAGGTTCTACACGTGGAAAATCACGTACGGTGATATCTACCCTCTTGGTGTTAAGCAACAGGTAAATACTCTGTTTAGTTTATTTTCTAAAAACACTTTCCTTTGGTTTATTTCGAAAGCAAAGTATGGGAAACTGAGTGCGGGAAAATGTTGCAGGGAATCTTGATTAATGGGCAGTTTCCAGGACCCCAGATCGATGCAGTTACCAATGATAACATGATTATTAGTGTTCACAATTACCTAAGAGAACCATTCCTTATCTCTTGGTAAGTGTATGAGCTTGGTTATATTTATTTTCTTTCTCCGTTTCAGTGTTACTTTACGCTCTGGTTTTCCAGAGAAAATGCAGGAAAATGAAAAACAAGACGGTAAATCTAACTATCTAAGCGCAATGGATGTATAGTGCTTGTTAAGAATCTTGTCCTTCGCAGTAAACATTTAGTTTCTCAAATTAAACATGCAATCACATTATATACTTCTCTTCTATTCTTTCATTTCCTCGGCAACCAAGCAAGAGTAGAGTAACTCTAAATGTGATCTAGATAAAAGGGGTTTCATGTTATGGCATAAATTGAATTACTGGAAAAAGATGAGAGAAGAATGTGCTATGTAGATCTATGGATAAGAACCTCCCGTTGGTGGAGATGTTAGCGTCATTTCTTTCTTTCATTCTTTTTTTATTTTTTGGTTTTTAACAGACATATATGCCCTTCAACACTGCAATTTCAGAATATCCTTATTTCATATCCTCAGTGGTCAAATTTCGTCAATAAACAAGTACACAGAATAGAGGAAAAAGTGGGGACATGACCGAAAATTTTCCTTTCTAGCCACTTTAGTTTGTTTGGTTCTCTTAGTTCAGATAAGATCTCACTTGCATTATTTTAAAACCTGAGTTGATCAGAAACTTGGTTCTTGCTTAAGTCTAACTAATGATCCTCTTACGGTATCAAGATATTGTAGTCTTACTTACAGCTGGAGTTATGTTGTGAATCTTACTACCCCACGTGCTTGATCTCATTGTCATGTTCTGTGGTTTTCTTCACTTCTCAGGAATGGCCTGCAGCAGAGAAGGAATTCGTGGCAGGATGGAGTCTATGGAACAAATTGTCCGATCCCACCTGGAAAAAACTTCACATATGTACTCCAAGCAAAGGACCAGATTGGCAGCTATTTCTACTTCCCATCATTTCTTTTCCACAAGGCTGCCGGAGCTTTTGGTGGCATTAGAATCTGGAGCCGTCCTCGGATCCCTGTTCCTTTCTCTCCTCCTGCTGGGGATTTCACTGTTCTTGCTGGAGACTGGTACAAGACAAATCACTATGTAAGTGTTTTTTAGTTCTCAGATTTTGTTGCTTTTGACACTTAAGATGTTAATAGCTGATTTCTCTTGCAGATATTAAGACGACTCCTGGACAGTGGCCGCAATCTTCCTTCCCCTGATGGACTTCTCATCAATGGTCGTGGATGGAATGGATACAGATTCACAGTTGATCCAGGTATCTATCAATCTAGCTCTAATTTTGATTTCTCCCTAAAACTTGTAGTTCATAACATTTGCATGTTTTTGAATTCCAATTTCAGGTAGGACTTACAGGTTTAGAATATCAAATGTGGGACTTGCAACATCCATTAACTTCAGAATAAAGGGGCACAAGATGAAATTGGTAGAGGTAGAAGGTTCACATACGCTACAGAACACTTACTCCGCTCTCGACATTCATCTTGGTCAAAGCTATTCTGTCTTGGTCACGGCGGATCAAGCTTCACAGGATTACTACATTGTTGTTTCTTCCCGTTTCACTACTCCTGTGCATACAACTACAGCAATCCTTCACTACAGCAATTCGCGTCGAGGAGTCTCCGGGCCTATCCCTGGTGGCCCTACTACTCAGATCGATTGGTCCCTCAACCAGGCCAGATCAATTCGGTATTTATTTACTTAGAATTTTGCTATAAAGGGTGAGTTATTCTTCAAATTTCTGTAGTTTCTCATGAAAATACTTGGAATGTCGTTCTTATCAGATGGAATTTGACGGCAAGTGGACCTAGGCCAAATCCTCAAGGTTCTTACCATTATGGAATGATCAAGATCAGCCGCACAATCACACTTGCGAACTCTGCTCCTATCATCAATGGCAAGCAAAGATTTGCTATCAACAGCGTGTCATATGTTCCGGCAGATACTCCATTGAAACTTGCAGACTACTTCAAGATTCCTGGAGTCTTCAATCTGGGAAGCATTCCCACAAATCCCTCTTGGCAAAATGGATACCTTCAGACCTCTGTCATGTCTGCTAAGTTTCGGGAATTTGTTGAGATCGTGTTCCAAAACTGGGAAGACACTGTTCAGTCATACCACATTGATGGCTATTCGTTCTTCGTTGTTGGGTGAGCTTATCAATTTTGTTGCTTAACATACTTCATTGCAATCTTTGCATTAGTGTATACTGAAAAGTTAGAAATTTGTGGAATGAATAGGATGGATGGAGGGCAGTGGACGCCGGCAAGTCGAGGGCGATACAATCTTAGAGACACAGTTGCCAGATGCACTACTCAGGTATGAATGAAGATCAAAGCTAATGTGCATTTTTGAGGCGAAACCTGAAGCGGTGTCATAATTTTGACGTACAGCACAGCAATCCCAAAATAAACCTTAACGTGTTTGATGAAATGCAGGTGTATCCCAAGTCATGGACGGCGATCTACATGGCTCTGGACAATGTAGGAATGTGGAACATAAGATCTGAGAACTGGGCAAGACAGTACTTGGGACAGCAATTCTATCTGAGAGTTTATTCTCCTGCAAATTCATGGAGAGACGAATATCCAATACCAAAGAATGCTCTTCTTTGCGGCAGAGCAAGAGGTCGACAGACAAGACCTCTCTGAATTATTAGCTAGGACATAGAATTTTGTCACGAGAGTGTGACAAAATTTGTTATTGGGATCACAGTGTAATGATTCCTCAATTGCGGAAAGTGTTCAGGAAGCTCCACTTGAGCTTTGAGTGCTCTTTCCTTTTCTCTTAATTTTTTTTTCGCAGGCCGAATTTCCTTTTCTGTGACTCTCAGATGAGAATTCTAGCGCGTTAGAGATAATAATCTCGTTGCAAGCAAAATTCAGTGTCCGTAACTGTGCTATGGCTGTGTCTTCCCCATTAACAACAAAAAGAACTACTGCCATAAGAATGTTGCATCTCATAATGCGAACAGAAAAACATGTCTAACTCATTGGACAGGCCCACCAAGTGTGACCAGTTCTAAGGTCCACACAGGCTTAGAACTGGGTGTTAAAAATTAAGGGAAAGAAGCACGGATACGAATCCCTTTAGAGCTTAGAAGAAAAATTACACAAGGTTTCCCGAGTGCTCTATGCCTAATGCTGCTAGGTTTTCGTTAAAAGGAATGTAATATGATATCTTTAGCATCTAGACGAGGTAATAGAGCACACAGACATAATCCTAATCAGGGAATGCAACAAAATTTTTGTCCCAAGCCACTGAGAACCGGCATAGCCAGTTATTCCTCTATCATCGAGACAGCATTGCCCTGGCCATATTATTGCTGCTTACGGCATCGTATGAACCCTTGTCCAAGCTTCTGCCAAATCCGGCCAAGAGAATATTTCCTAATATGAAACCGACTTCGCCCTCTGCATTCTCCACCCTCGTCAGCATTCTCCCCGAAAATCCCACATCCGGACATGCATAATTTCTTGAGCCAATTTTGTCACCGAATGACCATAAATTAACCTCGTTTCTGGAGAGCTCCAATTGTGACGCTTTAGCTCCAATTGTGACGCTTTAAAGACCAGGTGTCATGCGAAGCATGTCAACTAATGGGAATGTGAATGGAATAGCGAAAGTCTCAGCCGGAAAAAGGGGAGCTAGCTGCGGTGTATACGTGCAAGGAATGAGGAATACAGTTGAAAGTTGTGGGTGCTAGATGGTATGTTAGGTTTAGGACATGCAATATGCTTTGGTCGTGTTTGCTTTTAGGACATGTTCCACTTTAAGCCCTTCTTCTATATCTAACGTATGGATTTGGTTTAATTTTGCTGTGAAATTTCTTTTTCTTTCTCTTTGTAACGTTTGACAGTTTATTTGTAATCTTCTCTGCGAGATGCTTTGAAATTTGAGACATGGGAGTGCATTGCATGCTTGCCTTTTTGCCATATAAAGATAGTTCCTTCTTGTCTTGTTTCACAAAAAGCTGACCCCAGGAAGAATATTGTGATGACACATCTATTAATGTAAATCTGAACAACAACAAAAGAGCAATTAATTCATTCAATTTTATGTCTTGAAGGTGGCTTTTTCAAATTTCACCTTTCATTTTCACCCAGTCAAGAAGGCAAATTTGAATAAATAAGAGATTTCTGAATTTCCGTGTTAAAAATTTCCATATTCTAATCGAAACTCCAGTAGACTTAACTGGCTTTATACAAGATGAAGAGAGAAAAGCTGCAGACAGAGACAAAAATGCAAGCAACAGAGGGAGTCTTGCAAGTATTTATTCTCTCTCTTTCCAACCGCAGATCATAGCTCTCTCATTTAAGCATAGCAATATGAAGAAGAAAACTGCAGAGAGCAGCTCACAGTCATCATCAAATGTGAGCTTAACAATGCGAACAAGTATTGAAGATCATGATAATCCGCAGCAGATAAGCTTGAAATCTCCGGGTGCTAGGCCTTATTTACGATCAAAAATGCCTCGGCTGCGATGGACGCCTGCCTTGCACCACTCCTTTGTTCATGCAGTTGAACGCTTGGGTGGAGAAGACAGTAAGCTCTAATCAATCATCTAAACCCAGTTTTGTTTATGTTAACGATACATGATTGGTGATTTTAGTTATGGGTTTTGATTTACAGGAGCTACTCCGAAAACGGTTTTACAGATTATGGATGTCAAGGGCCTCACCATATCTCACGTTAAGAGTCATCTTCAGGTTTTTGGTCAAACACGATCTTGATTTGTTGAAATAATCAAAAAGAAGATTGGATTGGTGATTTTTTCTGTGGAATAATCTTCCAATGTTTTGGTTTGTTATGTACAGACGTACAGAAGCATGAAGCATGAGCAGATGATACAAGGTATATATGAACATTTTCATTATATAATCCATGGTTTAAATTCTTAAATTATTTATCTTCTGTGTACAAATCTTTAGACTTGTTTTCAATGATCATGACATTAAAACTTACTTTCCATTTTCATGGTTAGATCGAAAGATCCCCATAAAAGATTGGGGGAGGGCCTAATACAAAATAAGGTCATATCAATCATCATAACAAGTAATTATAAAACAATAAGAATAAATTTCTGGCAATTTTGGGGTATTTTTAGAAGAATCAACACTCTCTTTGGGTGTCTGAATATTGAGCTTTTGGTTGCTGGTTGCAGAAGCAACAATAGCAGCCAAGAGAAATGATAAAAAGGTGCTAGACACACTCTACTGCCAGCAGAATCATCATCTCAGGTACTTGAATTTGGTAAATAAAAATGCACAGCGAAATCAAAGCTTCGGAACACCTTACAACGAACCACTCGCTCATCTCAGGAATAATTCTAACAAGCCGGCATACTTGTAAGTGACGATATGATATGTCTTTCATGGCCAAAAATTTAGTAATACGTATGTTTATTTAAACAGAAATTATGATTGTGTTTTCTCCTGTGCAGGAAAGGAAAGCAGGATACGTGGATTGGAAAGGAGGACGTAATTACAAGTACAGGAATGAAGCAGAGACCAAAATCTTACATATTCTTCAAGGAACTGCTCAAAAGCTGCACCACCCAGCAAGTAAATTCATTTCAGGTGCAAGAGAAGGTAAGACGAACAGTTGGTGTTCATAACAGTTACGGTAAAAGATTAGACTTAGCTGCTGAGGCTGAAGGAAGAGTAGTAGCTGATGGCTCGCTTTCTCTGTCGTTAGCGTCAAGAACTTGTCTTCCATTGTTAAAGCTGAGCAAAGCTGATCAGAATTCATCAGAGAATGACGTCTCTCTTGACCTCACTCTCGGTTGAAACCAGCACGCATTGGCACAAACAGTTTGGAACTTCAGAAAGTTTCTTTACTTGTTTTCACATGTTACTGTGATTATGAGTATAGGTAAGTCGTTTGCCATTTACTTTCATCAACGACAACGCTTTTTAATGTTTTCTATTTTAACGACACGTCGTTGGTTTACATGTCAAAGAATCGACATGTCGCTGCAAATTAATTTTCTTGCCCGACAAATCGTGTTTGTATTAAGAATGAACAAAAAATCATCCAATTTCTATAACCTCGCACCATCATTGACCCTTCATTTCGTAGTCAGGACATTTCCATTTGAAATAAATTCGCTTGAAAACAGGAGAATCACCATGAACATGGGCAGCCTAGAGGTTCATGCTATCATATATCTTCTATAATGCTCGACATTATACCCTGAAGAGTTTTTAAAACTTCACAAAAAAGCAAACAGTTATTGATACAGAGCGGCATTATATAATTTTAACAAACCACACATGATTTCGTGACTTCAATACTTTTTATCATACAGTTAAACTATCATTTCTCTTAAAATTAATTGGTCACAGGAGAGCATAACTTAGTTTTGTTTTTATGACATTTAATGTCACTCTCCTCAAAATTTATGGAACTCGGAAAAAGAGATACAATTATTCGCTGGAGGTGAAACTCCAACGCATACTTCATTTAATTGTTGAGGTCTTTGTTGAATATTCTTCTGTTCCTGTGTGTGCAGTTCTGCAAACCATGGTTAGTATATATCAGTTTCCCAGTGCACTAACCAAAATGTCGGCAGTTCTCTTAACACATTCTTCGTGTATTAATGCTGTGCATACAACGTTCTTTACGGCTTACTGTAACTATGAAAACGAAGTACCCCTTTTTCAAGCTTTATGATTATGGACTACAGAGTGAGATATGTATAAAGATGACCTGCATAAGGTTGTACAGGGTATGTTTGATAGTTATATTTAGTGAATGATTGGCAAGATTTTGTAAGTAAAAAGGAAATACTACTTGACCTGGTATGTATCATGTTCTGATTATTTTATTGCATACTCTCGCAGTAGTACAAGTACAGTTTTAGTGTAGGATAAAAAAAAATTAGGAAAGTAATCTCCTTGTTGTTCTTCACGACAAGGGTAGTCGAAATTAAAGAGAGTTAGACGAATGAATTTAAGTGCTGTCGGTAGTAATTTAGTCACCAATGTGGATCATCAACATAATCCTAGTGGGTCTCTTTTTCACTAGCTGCAGTTGGATCCATGACATTTCTTTCCATGCATGAAAAGCCTTCAGGTTGGTAATTCCTCTATTTCAATCCTCAAGCATGCATCTATAAATTCTCTAAAGCACTAAACTTTTGCGTCACGCATTTTCTCAACGATGACTGTCGCGAAGATGGTTTTTGTTTCCGTGCTTGTCGGTGCAGTTGTGTGCATCGTGATGCTAGGAAGCTCGCAAGCAAATGGGGTGCATTTGACGAGGAGAAAACGTTCTTCCACAGCTGGCCTGGCACTTGGGGATTTAGAGGTGGAGCCGGCGGTGGCTTAGGTGGTGGGAGAGAGTAATGGCTAGTTTTATGAAGAAATAATTTCAGTTCATCCATTTTTATGTATGGCTTGTATTCCTCAGAAGGATTCAAGCATAAATGACAAGTAAATCCAATTGCAATCACTCAGTAGATATGCAGATGAAGCAACCAATTGAGGCAATCACATGCATGCAAATTGGTGAGGCAGTGGACAACTCCAGTGATTGCAACGAATCGAATGCGTTTTAGATGATGAAATGTTATAATTCGTGGGCACATACGTGAATTGCCTTTATTATACGCGACTAAAGCTAGGAAGCTATTTTCATCAGGCTTATTTAGGTCATGATCGTAAATGATGAATAATAATGTAAAGGGAAATGGGGTGGCAAATAGCAGCTTGCTTCTCCATTTGGATAATTGAACAGACAGCACCAAATAGGAGGAAAGCTGATCTTGTCCATCAGAGGATCGGATGGCTGTGCTTACTCTGAGAGGAGAGTGTTCAGAAGGTTTGGGTAAGTGCAGCCACAACGTTACAAAAATGTATGAGCTAGGGCCATCACAATTTTTTTCATTGGGGTTGCGATTATGGGCAGCTGGTTACCAGAACATTATTAGACTTGAGAGGAGAACCATATTCTGGCATTTGTATCCCATTATCTATCTATCTTCTCAACGTGCAACATCTATAGACATCACGATTGTTCCATCTCAACTTGATTTGTTTAATCATGACCTTTTGTTCTCTACCTTGTGGGATGTTCCCAGACAACGGATACAGCCCAGCACTGTAGAAGAACTTCGATCTGTTTCTCATTTGCCAGAAGTTTCATCGCACATTTAATATGGGATTTCCATCATACAGTAATACAAGTACACAACAATGGAAAACTAATCATCCGATGAAAATATACGGTGCGCTTTAAAAGAGAAGGCATTCCAAATAACCAAAGCTTGCAAGAAGAAATGTAAACGATTCCTTGGATAGAGAAACAATCCAAATTGCAATGAAAATTTAGTGGTCCTTCGCCTACCGCAATAACCACCATATGGACTGTAGTAAACGATGCATGAACTTTTGCTTTATACTTGCCAATAAACAAGGAGGTTTCTCAAAATATTCAATTACCTCATATGCTAAGCATGCTACTGGAGTCCACTTTGTGATTTTAAAACTTGTTATTAATCAGCGTAAGTTTGATTAGTAGGACTATTAATTTGCTTTGGTGGGAGTAGTTAGTTTCCCATTACAAGGTGTACGAAATTCATTGAGCTCCATACATAGAAAGAAACAAGATTAGCAACAAGAAGACATTTACAGGAGTTGGCATTTCCTTAACCAGAATAGAGATTCCAAAACAATTTGTTCCCGTCTTTCTGTGACGAGATTATACAGCATTTTAGGTAAGTAAATATATGACAAACCAAAGAGAAAATGTCGAGATAAGAAACTGGTTCTATATCTCGATCAACCACCGCCATTGGTAAATGGTCCCTAAACATAGCCAAGTGTTGGGTTGGGTTTGCCAAAATTTGTTTGCCGGATATTTTTGCTGCCTGCTGCTTGATATTTGTGCTTTGGTCGGCGTACACTTCAAGCGTACAAGCTAATCCCACTAGCCATCACAACAAACGCTACTATAAAGAAGGCAAATGCATACTTATTTCTTACACCACATTGGTCACATGGAGTCAACATGGCTGTTTTTCACATCCTATGTGGACACCATTGGTGGCTTCCAGCAAGTTTTTCAGTCTCAAAATCATATAATTGGGATTCAATACTCCATAAAGTGGACTCGACAGACTGGATTACACTTGTTTCCAAGAACTTATGTTCGTTTGTTTCACTTACTTGACAAATGAATTTGCAGTATAATATTGTCAATATGCTCTCCTTTAATTCATTTCTTTTCCTTCATTATCTACATAAGATACAATCACCTACTCCTCCACCATCTCAATTACAATTCATTAATGTAAGTGTCTCTAGATTATATATGTACTAGTTTTTCAACAGTTATTTGGTTTACGATCAAATTTGATGGGGAGTTTTATAATATTATTTGTCGGCTACGGTTGACAGAAAAGGATACTGCTGCCTGGACTTTTCTTGACTTGGATGACTTGTGTTTTGTTATCTTGCTCCCGCCAATTCCTTTTAACTACAGTTATAAAACAACATCGACCAGAGAAATTAGTTGCACTTGTATTGGCGTCCTCTCAGACAGAACTTGTATAAATAGAGAGCGAGCTTAATTGTGTTGCAGTAGTCTGGCTCGATTGCTAGCTTGTTCTAAGAACCATGGACAGCTTTGTGAAACATTTCTACGTGGCTCTGCTTCTTTTAACTGTTGTTAGTGCTTTGATTTGTGTCAGTCATGGAGGATATGTCGATGAGAATGATTACGGTCGTCCAAGAAGATGGAAGTCTCGTAATGATTATGATAACGATGACGATGATTATTGTTCGTATCGAAATTGGCGAAGTTGTGTAAGTTTCTTTGGTAGACGAGGTGGAGGAGGAGGTGGAGGGGGAGGGGGAGGTGGCAATGGTGCGGGTTCTGGTTCTGGACATGGTGAAGGCCATGGTGCTGGAGGTGGTGTAAGTGGTAATGGTGGTGGTGGAGGAGGGGTTGATGGTGGGTCTGGTCATGGGAGTGGTTATGGTGCGGGTGCGGGTGTTGGAGGAGTGGCTGCTGCGGGGGGTGGTGGTGGTGGTGGAGGAGGAGGAGGAGCAGGAGAAGGTAGTGGAGGTGGTGGCAATGATGGGAGTGATTCTGGTGAAGGGTCTGGTCATGGTAGTGGTTTTGGTGCTGGAGTTGGTACGGGTGGAGCGGGAGGTGGCGGCGGCTGTGGCGGTGGGGGCGGAGGTGTAGGTGATAATGGAGGGTATGGTCACGGAAGTGGTTATGGAGCTGGTGCTGTTTTTGGAGGAAATGTAGGAGGTGGAGGAGGAGGAGGAGGCGGTGGAGGTGGTTCCAAGGGAGGATATGGTCATGGTAGTGGTTTTGGTGCAGGCGCTGGTACGGGAGCTGGTGGTGGAGGAGGGGGTGGTGGTGGAGGTGGAGGTGGAGAAGGAGGTGGTTCTGGTGGAGGATCAGGCCATGGTAGCGGTTTTGGTGCAGGTTTAGCAGGCAAAGGAGGAGGTGGAGGCGGCCATAGTGGTAAAGGTGAGGGTAGTGGATTCGGAGGAGGAGTTGGCATAGGTAGTGGTGGTTCCAATTCTGGCAAAAGTACTGGAACAGGAGGTGGAGGTGGGTTTGGTAAAGGTTACAGCGGAGGCAATAACGGCGTCAACGTAGGATTTGGGATGGGCATCGGATTTGGATTTGGCATCGGCATCGGAACCGGAGGAGGTGAAGAGGCTGCAGGTTATGATTCCAACGGCAATGGTAATGGTAATGGAGAACCCTAGCTACATACAAATAGGAGAATTACTGTCTTCTACACATATATGCCTTGATAGCTTCAATCAAAGCTCTACTCGTTCTGTAGTAATCAATCAAAGCTTGATTCATGTAACTAACTATATTGTAACGAAACCCTTCAACGTAAACAATGAAATTCCAAGCTATGCATTAATCTTTGGAATCATACCCAACTTGATGACTTGACGAGCACGAATCTGAATTGAGCCCATGGCCACAAATGGGCTATCACAATGAGTGTAGCCCAATGTTCACAACTGGGCTTGGTTCAGCCCGAGCCCAAAACATCGTTTTCGTTTTCTAGTACAGAAGGGAAACAAAAACCCTTGCAAAGTCCCTAGTCGTTGCAAACTTGCAGTAGCCTTCCCTTCTATTTGTTCCCCTCTCTTTTTCTCAACTTCCGACGAGTTCGCCGAGTCAACTCACTTACAAAACATTCAGCCATGGCTGACGTGGTACAGTACCGGCTCGAGCGTATGGTGGACGAGCTGGATGACCTGGAACGGCGCGGACTCTTCACGCGTCGCGAAATCAGCGAAATCGTTACACAGCGCCGCAAGTTCGAGTACAGGTTGAAGAGACCGAGTCCGCTGAAGCAAGACTACTTAGCATATATCGAGTACGAGACTCAGCTCGACGCTCTCCGCCGGCTTAGGAAGAAATCGGTGTCGCGTGAATTAGAAAACAATGAGAAAGGCTCGAAGAATAGAAGGAAAACGAAAAAGTCGGTTTCTGATTTTGCCGGAGTAGCGAGGATTCTGGAGATTTATAGGCTGGCGGTTATGAGGTTTAAAGGAGACATTGAGTTATGGTTTAAGTATTTGCAGTTTTGTAAGCAGCGAAAGAATGGCAGAATGAAGAAGGTAAATGTTTTCTTTTCTTTTTGTGTGTGTTGGTTTCTGAGAGAGTCGATTGGAAGGAAAGGAAAGATTTTACAGCTAAATATAGGTTTAATAATGAAACAATGTTGACTTGTAATTGGGTTTCTGAAAAAGTGGCAGAAAAAACGAATAATTTTTTCTAATTATAGTTGTTACTAAAAAGAATTGTTAGTTCTATGTAAGAGTTCTGTTGGATTTGTTCTGTGTGCTTACTTCTGTTATAATTGTGCTTCGGCTCTGAGAGATGAATCTGTGCTTGTTTTGTTTTGTGACATTGTTGTATTTGTATAAACTCTTGTAGTTGTAATAGTTGTATTAATGGAAAAAAAAATAGAATGTTTGTATCTAAGTAATCCAATCATGCCAAAATCACTGTGGCTGCAAGGTATTTTTAGACTTCAGCAAAATTTAGCTTCCACTTTGTTTGATGCTTAACTGCTGAATTCTTTGGTCCTTCAGTAAGTTAGGATTATACTTCCAGTTTGGTCTCCTGGTTCATTTAGGTTACTCTGTTAATTCTTAAATGGTTTTATGAGGAATATCTAATTTTCACTTTATCCCCTATTAATTTCTTCATTTAAGCATTTGCAGATCCTGGCCCAAGTGATTAGATTTCATCCAAAGGTCCCAGGAGTATGGATCTATGCTGCAGCTTGGGAATTTGATCATAACTTAAATGTCACTGCTGCTCGTGCTCTAATGCAGAATGGTTTGAGAGTGTGCCCAACTTCAGAAGACCTCTGGATAGAGTATCTCCGGATGGAGCTAACATACCTTAATAAATTAAAGGCCAGAAAGGTTGCTCTAGGAGATGACAAGGGAACTTTGGTTCGGGATCACAGAGATGCTGATGAAAAACTATGGATAGATGAGAACAAAGAATTATTTGTGCCCCTTGATGGAGAAATAGGAAATATTGATGGATCAAACGTTGAAAAGATGGATTCTGATAAGAAACTAGATTTGTTTAGAGAACAGGGCTCCAGAGTTCTTCAAACTATCTATAGTGGAGCAGTCAAAGCTCTCCCTTCTAGTTTGAGCCTGAGACAACGAATCTTTGAGATATTAGAAGCCACAAATTTGGCTCAATCAGAAGACATGCGTGAGGAGATACTAAGTGACATGAAGGGAGACTTTTCAGCAGATCCAAAATATTGGGACTGGCTTGCAAGACTTGAAATGACTAATTCTCGGAGTAAGCTGGAGAAGAGTGAACATGTCATGCCCTCTCAAATGCAGAAAGCTGTTCAGGTAAGAGTTGGTATGACTCTGTGAAATCCTAGAAAATAGCTAATTTTTTCACTTGTGGTTTTCTTAAGGCTTGTTTTCAACTGCATTATGCATGGGTCACCAGCATGAGACTTACAAAATTTGACATTCTAAAAGCTAGTGAATTCTTTGTCTAACAGTCACCTTGGATTGACCGTCATGTGTAGGTTTATGAGGAGGCTTTAAAAAATGTGCCTTCAAGCATGATGTTTGATCAGTATATAAAGTTTTTGGTGGATATTATTGCTCCCGAAAGCGAAGAAGCCAAAGTTTCTCATCCATCCAACCATTTTGAACACTATGTCTCACATCTCTTGACTGTATACGAAAAGGCTGAATCGATGGGGTGCATGACTGAAGATATTGCTTGCAGATATCTTTCACTTTACTTGCAACTAGGGAGATTGGATGATGCCCAGAAACTAGCTGTAAAGCTTTGCAGTGGCAAACTGTCAAATTCAGTAAAATTATGGCTTTTAAGGGTCTCAGTAGAAGTTAGATGTGCCACAAGGAATGCCTCTTCTCCAAGTAAGGCTGATGTGCTATCCATCTTCGAACTACTGAGAAGTATACTGACAAAAGTGTCAGTATCAGAGGCTGAGAGCTTGTGGCTTATGGTATGCTATCAGTACTTTATTCTTAATCCTATTAACTTCTGGTTGGTGTTGAGTTTGGGCTATGAGTATGATGTTTAATCATTAAACTTAGACTTTCATGACTGAACCTTTCATTGGCACTTGGTGCCCTGGGCTGGGTGTAATGTCATAATATGTGAGATTAACAGGCAATACATGGATTGATACTTAATCCCCCTCTATACACTGCAGCAACGATTCCTCTGGCATTACGACCTTTACCACATTTTCTATCAATTGCGTGAGATATTTCATGTATTTATTGATTTGATTTTTGTTGTTTCTGGTATAGAGCTTTCTTTTTCTTTTTTTAAAGCCCCTGATTTTTTTTCTATTTCTTCTTTGTAAACATCAAAGTAATGAAGTTTGAATTCCAGCTACAACCCCATTTTTTAACAATCTTGTATGCTGCAGGCACTTAAATTCTTTGTAAATCAAAATCATTATTTAGAGAAGCTGGTGGAGATGTCTCTCATTTCAGTGGCAAAAGATGGTGGTGGTGAATATGGATTTTCCCTCCCTTCTGCTATTGTAAATATTGTTCTCCAGAAAGACGGGATTCAGCAAGCAAGAGATATGTATAAGCGGTATGTTTGTAAATGATGAGCTGCTGAGCATTGTTTTATTAACTATTGAAATTTATTGTGGATCTGCATAACATGGTTGCTGCAGTTCCTTTTGATTTTCTCTCTTTAGCTTGGAGAGTCTAACACCAGTTTTGCTCTGATTTCAGATTTCTTGCTCTACCCCGTCCAGGTCTTGTACTCTATCAAAATTGTATTGAATTGGAATTGAACCTTGCATCTTCTGGCAATAAAGATTCACTTTTCAATGCCAGGAAGCTGTTTGAATATGCTCTTGCAACTTATGAACAAAACACAAGCTTGTGGCGAGATTACTACTCTATGGAGACTAAGGTGAGTTTTTCTCTGTTTTATTGAAGAATTCATGCATTGTGATAAATAGTCCCGTCATTGACTCAATTGCCAAACGAAAGGAATCAGAGAGTTTAGTTAGTGCTACTGCATACCTTGGCCTTACGCCCTCAGTGACCTATCGCTTGATTGCTAGATCCACATTAAAAATTGAAGTAGGAGAAATTGTAGCTTTTCCCCCTCTCACTAGTTGCTCTTTATGGCATGAAATTAATTAATACAAAAGTTTATTTGATTCATAGCCCACTGGCTGTTGCGCATCTAAATTTGGTTATACAAATTTCTTCCTCTGGCATTTTATTTCGTCGCCACATTCTACGAAAATGAACTTTATCAATATGCACACAGCCTCAATCACTATTTGACTTTAGTTTCATTCCTTCAACAGCTGGGAACATCAGAAACTGCTACTGCTGTCTATTGGCGTGCACGGAAGACACTCAAAGAATCTGCAGGATTTACCTCATTGCCAGATCCATCGTAATGTATTTTCTCCAATGTATGCTAAAAGCCATCAATTTTGACATTGTTTTCTAGTGATCTGAATGTTTTTTTTTCTTTTTACTTCAATATAAATCAAATGAGTTTTAATCTCAAAATTTCTTGTATCACCATGAGAGGTGTTACATCTGAATGATCCGGGAAACTGGTAGAAACTTAGGTGCAAGTGTACCCTCGAAAGAAAACAATACCTATGGAGTCTTCCAAGGATTTTTATTTTTTGTATGAGTTGCTCAGTAACACGAGGTACTAATTTACAATTTTAAATGGAACCATAAGCCGAACAAAGAGATTACAGGTAAATGAATTTCAGGCACAGACTAAACTCTTGGCCATTGTGGACTCACAACCTGCACAAGCCATTGAAACCACCAAATGCATATTGAGCGGAGGCGAAAACAGAGTAGGTATTTCAATAGCCAAATGAAGAATCGAGAATGCTTATTGCAGGGGGATCTGATAAAAGATTAAACAAACTTGCTAACCTCCAATGTGCTGAAAACTAGTCGCATTCGGCTAGCAACAACTGATGGCTCCTCGGCACGTCCCACCACTGCCATTTGCTCTAACTGGAGTGTCTTCACTGGAAGCCTTTGTAAGCACAGAAGAAAAGGAAACATAATTGGTGAGCTTCTTTCAGGCATTCTTCAAACGAAGTAATATGCAGAAAGAAAATGAGAGAACCATGGTATAATTAACCACACGGGCATGCTTGGCACTGACAATAGATAAGTGGAAAGCACCTCACCATGCCATTCCCCGAAGGAAGTATGCGTTTGCAATGAGAGCACAGAAGCCTTTCCATTGAAGCAGTATTTCATCCGAGACTGGCGGTGTAGATGACCACCTGACTATAGTTGGTTGTGGCGTACACAGGATAGTAATGAAGATGATGCTCAGCCACAGAATGCACTCATCAACCTGTATTGTAAATTCCCACTTTAACAGGAAGTCCCGAAAATGGAACATCTCCTTGCCCAAGTGATTCAGGTAAACCAAGTAGGAGTGAGTTACCTCCTCTGAGAAAATCTTGGATTTCAGACTGGTGCCTCCACCATAGCTTTGCATTGCTTCAATTTCAACACCGGCTTCTTTCACAGCGATAAGTTCTTTCCTTAATCCCTCATCAGTGCAGCCTAGTGCATATGCATTTACTCCCGCACTAATGAACTCCTGATACGCATTGACCAAACATATTACTCGGAGAAGACAACATGGCAACCTTCATAACAGATCAAAGCCTAAACAGATGAATATACTTTTAGGTTGTCACCTCCACCACGGTCAATGACATTCCTGTATCGCCTGAACAAACTGATTGCTATGTTACGTGATGAGCGATATTCATCATCCGGGGAGATAGAATCGTGTGATCGACACTATAAAACATTAGAAATTAGAGGATTCGCAAAAGTGTTCAACAAAGTTAAAATCAACCAACAGTGAAAGGACACATATTACACCGAGGACAAAACATACCATCCACTTCTTTGAAGGCACTCCATGCGATGAATGATGAATATCAAGCTGATCACGGCCTTTCCAAGGAAAGGAGGAACTACGAACAACATGATTACAAGGAGCCTGAAACGGGCTAGGAGAAATTGGAATGCTAGTCAAGGAATTAACACACGTAATCTTGCAGGGAGAAGCATCATGCAGTGTGTTATAACCCAGATATCCCAGGCACTTGCTGATAGCTCCAGGAGGATGAACCGTTAACATTGCAGAGCAATAATATAATTGCCTTTAAATGCAAGAATAAACACCCATAAGGGTAAAGCAAAGTAGATGCAAAATCATTTCCATATCTATGAGAAATATGTAAGATCAGTGCCAAGGATTTTCACAGAGAAGATCATCTCTTGACTCTTGATCATAAGTTAACAAATATTAATCATCAGCAGCAAATGATGATGATCATCATCAAATTTAAAAGCTTGAAAACAAGAGAAGGATTAGATGAAATAAACTTACCCCGTTAAGTTAATAGATTAGCTCATGTAAGAAGAGCAGCAAAACGAATCAGGCTTACTCTGAAAGATATGGCAGAATCAAAATATCTGAGAAGCATCATAAAATGAAGTGGATTGAGTTTGAAGCCAGAATCTAAGAATCTTTAACTGAAGCCACCAATCTTTTGAATGGTTCCCAAGATTCCATTGATTCCCATTTTCTTAATTTTTCTGGCTGTTATGAGGAACTGAGAAACGTGGGGACTTTTCCAATCATACAGCTTCTTTCTGCTCTACCTTCGATGGCGACTGCGTTGCAAAACGATACTACGTCGTTTATTTGTTTTTAATTAATATTTACAAAAACTTTTATGTCATCGCGTCTTTCCTTTTGAGCTCTCCACAGCGATTTCTCACCAACTTTGGTCGGCAGTCAGGGAAAAAAAATATCACCTGTACCCACTCCCATCACGAAGAATCCTACACCCATCTAACTTCAATCCTTGGCCGTACTTCACGACTTGCATCACATTACCACTTGGGTTCCCGCAAGCCTCGGAGAAAACAGCCGCAAAGTCCTAGTCCTAGATTCTACAACTAGTTTAACAGCCGTTGATGTGCAAAGTTTCACAGCTAAAATTGGGACAACAAATCAACACACGAACAGAAATGAAAACCTACCGCTAATGATGTTTTTTTTTCGTTTGCCTCACCAACTCCTTACACTATCAACCATTTCTGTATAAACCTACCGTAATACTGGTAAAGTTTATAATATCCTAACCCATATATATATATATATAAAGCTGGTATTATTCTTCTCTCTTCTATAATACGGTGCTTTCTGTCTGGAGATGCTTTTTGGGTTTCTCAGATTTGCTTGTTTTTGAGACAAATCGAGAAAAAGAAGAAAACCCATCACTGTAAGTGTTCTCTCTATCTCAAACACAATTGACTTTAATGTCTCTGTTACTCGTGGCTACTCTTTTCGTTTCCAATTAATGATCTTAGAGAGTGGCTTGCAAAGAGATCAGTTTCTTTGAACGAGTTCAGAGTGTTCTGATTTTCATTTCGTATCTCTTCAGTCTACATTCTTCTCATAAATGAGCGATTTTCTTTTACGATGTTCACTTTAATTTGTATTGGCTATTCATTTAATTGAAATGAATCTGGGTTTTCATTGTATAGACATTATCTTGCGTGATAGACTATGCACACTCATTGCTATTTTCTCTTATATATTTGCAGAATAATATGTCTGCACAATAAGCAATTATTTTTCATTGTTCTATCATTGTTATGTTTGGAATACTTTGAGAGATCCTATTTAAAGCTCATTATCGTTATTCGAAAGATTTATTTATTCTTTAGATCAGATACTTGTTTATAAGAAAATGAGAGGAGGGAGCCTGTTGCAGCTTGGACAATCAATCACCCGCCGTTTGGCCCAGGTTGATAAGAAGACCACAGCTCGTCGACACTTTTCTTCAGATGCTGATCTCAAAAAAACTGTTCTTTATGATTTTCACGTTTCTAATGGCGCAAAGATGGTTCCATTTGCTGGATGGAGCATGCCTATTCAGTACAAGGACTCGATTATGGAATCTACTTTGAATTGTCGGGAGAATGGTAGCGTCTTTGATGTTTCCCATATGTGTGGGCTGAGTCTCAAGGGGAAGGATAGTATTCCTTTTCTTGAAAAGCTTGTGATTGCTGATGTTGCCGGGCTTGCCCCTGGAACTGGAACTCTTACTGTCTTTACGAATGAGAATGGAGGGGCAATTGATGATTCGGTCATCACCAAGGTAAAGGATGATCACATATACCTTGTCGTGAATGCTGGCTGCAGGGATAAGGATCTTGCTCACATAGAGGGACATATGAAAAGTTTCACTGCCAAAGGTGGGGATGTGTCTTGGCACATCCATGATGAGAGATCACTTCTTGCTCTCCAGGTTCGTTGGGTTTAACTTTTGCTTGCCTTGAAATTGTTTATCACTCGCTACAAATGCCATAAGTTTAGTTATTTAAAGTTTCTCAGAGTTGCTATTCTATATTTCTACACATGGCATGTGTGTACTGAATGAAGGTATTCTGGACTGATTCATCTCTTGATACATTTGCTTATTATCACTTGATGTCTTCATGAATTCAGAACGATTTGCCACAATTATGTTGATAGCTAGTGTTTCCTTGCCGATCATCCTCTTCAGTAGTATCTTTAGATGTCTTCTCGATTCCTCTGTTTCAGGGTCCGCTTTCTGCCCCAGTTCTTCAACACTTGACAAAAGATGATTTGAGCAAGTTATACTTTGGGGAGTTCCGGATTTCGGATATCAATGGTGTTTCCTGCTTTCTCACCAGGACAGGGTATGCTTCTTTTTGCTTTCCTTGTAGTTGTCTTGTTCCCTCCATCGCTTTTGTCTATATCTATGTGGGCAGCGAGCAAACTGAATATTTCAAATGCTTTTGTTCTAGCCTCTTTTTGTACTATGTTTCGGTTTTCTGTCATTTTTATATTGTGGGATCAATCTATACTGGGTTTTTCACTAACTGGCACAATTCTCAGGTACACTGGTGAAGATGGATTTGAAATCTCAGCTCCGTCGGAGCATGCAGTGGATCTTGCCAAAGCAATTCTGGAGAAATCTGAAGGGAAGGTGAGATTGACAGGGCTCGGTGCTCGAGACAGTCTCCGACTTGAGGCTGGGCTATGTTTGTATGGTAATGACATGGAACAACATGTGTCACCTGTAGAAGCCGGCCTCACCTGGGCCATAGGAAAGAGGAGAAGAGCAGAAGGTGGTTTTCTAGGTGCCGAGAAAATACTCAAACAACTTGCTGAAGGTCCACCTGTCAGACGTGTCGCATTCTTCTCTTCGGGTCCGCCTGCCAGATCACACAGTAAGGTTCACGACGAGCAAGGCAATCCCATTGGTGAAATCACCAGCGGAGCATTTAGCCCCTGCCTTAAGAAGAACATAGCCATGGGGTATGTGAAATCTGGATTGCACAAGGCAGGCACCAAAGTTAAAATTGAAGTTCGAGGAAAAGCCTACGATGGAAATATCACAAAAATGCCATTTGTACCGACAAAATATTACAAGCCATCTTAGTTACATGTTTGCTGTTTCAGTACCGGATCTCTCTCAAACCAGTTCCTGTTTTGACTTGTTTGACAAACACATGCTGCTTGGGATAAAACTTTTTTCCCATCCTTATTTGCAGGCAGTTATTTGTCCTGCATATTCTTATGGTTCTTATTACCTGAATAAAAATGTTTACTCTGAAACAGAGACATTCAAGATGAGATAAAGGAACGGAGAATAATCATTCAAAGAAGACCCTTCGGATTGTAGTCTATTCAGCTACTTGTCATATAGTTAAGAAACCGACTGGATCGTCCATGTAACGATCCTTGACGCACAAGTGATGTTTTGTTTCGGTGAATAGTAAATAGCTCACGTCGGACTAGTTGTTCATATTATCAAATGAAAAATGTCAATTGATAACTCTGCATTCTGTAAATTAGAGGATATTAACATCTTCTCTATACAATACGATACAGAATTTGTTCGGATAAAGAATTAAAGAATGAAAGTTAATGTCATGGACGAAATCAAATATCAAATCAGAAAAGTTTGCTTGCAAACTCCTCTATCTCGGTTCCTTCTGTGCGAGAATAGCTTGATTTTCTTGCAAGTTCTCTCAGCTGTGAGACACTTCTTCCCAACTGCAAAGCCACTTTCATTTCAAACATCTCCCCGTTTTCTCTTTTCTCCACTTCACTTTCGTTCAGAGTGGATTCAATTGATTCTTCCACAAGTGTAAAGAAGCCAGCACAGTTTCTGTACATCTCTAACACCATACCAACTTGCCCACCATGTTCAAATGCGTTCACAGTGGAAGCTAATGCGCCCGCAGCTACTGCAACAACCGCAGCCAACGACCCGTGAGAAGACCCCACGAAAGCAGACCCAACAGCCGCAATCCCGGTGAGTACTGGCCCTGAGATTGATAAAATCTTGTTCATTTTCAACCCCAAATTGCCTAGTCTCACATAATCTTCAGTATCTTTTCTCTTCAAGACTTCAACAATTTCTCTCATTTCCTTTTCCAGCTCCTCACTCCACCCGTTATTCTCCTTCTTATTCCTGATATTCGGCTTTGGGTCGTTTCGTTGAAATTGATTTGATGACCACCAAACAGCCGGCTCAAAAGTTTTGGGGAACTTCTCAATCATTTTACCTATCAAGGGAAGTGGGTATGCTTTGTCTAGTGCCAAAACCTTCTCCACTGTCCCTTTCACATCATCTTTGCTGGGAACCCTAAGATTAAGAACAGTTTGTATTTCCCTCTGAAGTTGCTTGAACAACTTTGTTGCATTACGTTGTTCTTCAGCAAGTTGTGAGGGCTGGATCTTGTTCATTATAACCAACATCCCCGTGGCTGCAGAGAACAGAAGTACGGATGACAATTTCAAAGCCAGTAGAGAAGTACCTGCACCACCAGTAGCTGCAACACCAGCCATGGTTGCAGCCGTAAGAGTAATCATGTTGATAGAGTTCAAGAGGAGCGTGTTCCAGTTATTACGCTGCTCGCCGATGTTTTTGTGCATCTCTACTCTTTCAGCAACAGCCTCTAAGATCGCGTATAGTTGGACAGTCGCCGTAGAAGCGGAGGAAGAGGGGTCGATGATATTTTCTTCTCGTATTACTGTGGCAGGAACAGTCTTTTGTATTAATGGAATTGAGAACTTGTCGGATCCATCGTCTCTTATCTTCATCTCCTCTATCAAATTACCTCTACTTTGTTTCTTTGGAGATGAGAAACGAATTGTCGGAAGTTTCGGGACAGAAATAGCAGCATTAATTCTTCTATATGAAGAACAACATGATGAAGAAGGAGAAGAGAATAGAAGATTTGAAGCTTGCAAGGTAGCCATGAATCGTGTTTAATTTCTGTCTTTTTGGGTTTCTCTTCGGTTTCTTTCTTTCTCTGTGTTTCTGAAGGTTGAGAATGGATGTAAAGAGCGACAATCAATGTTTCTTATTTATAGCAACGAACCATAACCGGAAAGAATCTGATGTTGAAAATTATAAAAAATTGACTGGGTGCGGGACTGACTTGGCCCATTGGCAGACCAGTTCGCCATTCGTAATTTTTATAATTTTCTCGAGTTCAAAGTCAAAAATTTCTCCCATGACTTGGTAATATCGTATTACATACTACTAATTAGTGAAACTTATTACAGATTCATTTGCTTGCATGGCTCAATGCCTCATGTTCAATATTCAAATCACGAGTTCTTAGCTTGTTCTGCCTGCTACTTAAACTAATGTATTTATATACATAATTCAAGTAGTTTATTTGCAGCTTTCTCATTCGACGTTTTTTATTTTGAATCAACCAGCTCTCTCATTCATTAAAGTAGGTATAATGAAAACGATCTAAATGTAGTTTTAAAGAAATTTATCAACAAATATAATCGAGTAATAAACAATAATAATTAGATGTTTGTTTTGAATTACGTCTGTTTTGCTCAAAATCAAATGGATACACATACATCATCGTCTTTGTTTAGCATGATGGAAACAAACCCATCAGCTATCTTGCAACAAATTTGAGAATGTAGGAGTACGAGGAGCAGCAGACTTCGTAGCTATGGTAGAAAAGTGCTTCAAAGAAAGGAATTTCGATATGACAATTACGGCAATTGTTATGGCCACGATCGAAAATCCAGAACTTGTCGACGTCAGCCGGAAACATGCCGATGTCTATATGATTCAGTAGGTGGCATTCGATATGAAGAATAATTGGTATTACGCAGTTTTGGCTTTCGGTCTTAGTGAACGTAATGCCGGCATTGAGCAAATCGAGAAGAACTACAAGAAACTGGTCCTGATTTTTCATCCGGATAAATATTCTTCTGTTGCGACTGAAAGTGCAATCGAATTATCACAGTGAAGGAAGCAAGACATTTATTTTGAAAGAATAGATGTAGAGAAACTATATACGTAATTTCTTCGTACATGGTGTCAAAATCATCCCTTGCATGATTGCACAAAAAATTTGCTAACAAGAAATCGAAGAATAATTGTATGGACGAATCATCAGAAAAGTTTGCTTGCAAATACATATATCTCGGAATCATATGTGATTGATAGTCTGGTTAGTTCTCCCATCTCTGACACGCTTCTTCCCAGCTGCGAGGCTACTTTCATTTCAAACATCTTCCCGTGTTCTCTCTTCTCCACTTCACTTTCTTGAAGAGTGGATTCGATTGATTCCTCCAAGACTGTAAAGATTCCGGCACAGTTTCTGTACATCTCTAAAACCATACCGACTTGCCCACCGTACTCCTAAGTATTAACGGTGCTTGTTAATGCTCCACGGCCATTGCAACAGCCGCAGCCCACGACTCGTGAGAAGACCCCAAGAAAGCAGACCTAAAAGCTGCAATACCGGTTAGAAGTGGCACTGAGATGGCTAAAATTTTGTTTATCTTCAACCCCAAGTTGCCTAGTCTCACATAATCTTCAGTATCTTTGCTCTTCAACGGTTCAATAATCCCTCTCATTTCCATTTCCAGTTCCTCACTGCATCCATCCTTCGCCATCTTATTCCTGCTATTCTGCTTTGTTTCACGAAGTTTGTTGTCTTCTTGGAATTGATTTGATGCCCACCAAACAGCCTCAAAAGTGCTAGGGAACTTCTCAATCATTTTACCCATCAAGGGAAGTGGGTGGAGTTGCTAGAACAACTTTGTTGCATTACGTTGTTTTTCCGCAAGTTGTGAGGGCTAGATCTTGCTCATTATAACCATCATCCCCGTGGCTGGAGAGAAGAGGAGAGTGGATGATAACTTCAAAGCCAATAGGGAAGCTCCTGCCCCATCAGTAGCTGCACCACCAGCCGCGGCGGCAGCTGTTAGAGTAATAATGTTGATAGACTTCAAGACAAGGCTGTTCTAATTATCACGCCGCTCGCCGTCGTTTCTGTGCATTTCCACTCTATCTGCAACAGCCTTTAAGATGGAGTAAAGTTGGGCTTTCACCCCAGAAGTTATGTTCTTATTCTGCCAACAGGAACAATATTCTTTTCTAATGGGGGGTGAAAAACGAATCGTTGGAAGCTTTGGAACAGAAATAGCGTATCAATTCTACCGTTTGAGGAACAAGAGGATGAAGATCGAGAATAGAACAGAAGATTTGAAGCTTGTAAGGAAGCCATGCAAAACAAAAAGGGTTCTGTTGCTGAAAAATCATGAAATATTGACTGGCTGCAGGCTGACTTGGCCCAATGACTGACCCATTTACTATTCTTAATTTTCATTTAGTTCAAGTCAAGATTTTGCTGCCATGACTTGTGCTTATTTTAATGTAATATACGTATGTGGCGTGCATTGCATCAAACTTGCCTGCATGGCTTGTTATGTCATGTTCACTGTTCTTGCCGCGAGACTTCCTTGTTGGGATTAATTAATTAGTAATTGATTGAGTTGTGCATACACTACATGAAATCGAGGTGTTATGCTCTAATATCTTATAATAATAATAATTAATATTAGCTTGCTGATATATATATAGATAGATAGATATTCAATGCACATGGATTTGTCATTCAATTTTCTGATTAGGAATCACTCTCTCCCAATTACTCCCACCTCATCTTAATTTTTGAAAACACTAAACATTCAACGACTTGTTATAATATATATATATATATATATATATATATATATATATATATCTCACATGTAACATAAGCAAGAAACCAATCGTGTAGCACCAAAGAATACTTTAGATTAATAGAATGAGAAAGAAATTATGTAGATGTATAAAGTTGAACTACAATTAATGATATCAGAATCATCCCTATACATGGTTGTACAAAGAATTTGTCTACGAAAGAATCAAAGAATTGTAAGTTATGTATGAACAAATAAAATCTGGCATCAGAAAAGTTTGCTTGCAAATTCGTCTATCTCAGAACCATGTATGCGAGATAAACTTGATCTTCTGGCAAGATCTCTCAGCTCTGATATGCTTCTTCCCAGCTGCAAAGCTACTTTCATTTCGAACATCTCTCCGTTTTCTCTCTTCTCCACTTCATTTTCATTGAGTGTGGATTCGATTGATTCCTCCAAAAGTGTAAAGAAGCCAGCACAGTTTCTGTACATCTCTAGCACCATTCCAACTTGTCCACCATGCTCCAAAGTGTTAATGGTGCTGGCTAATGCGCCGGCGGCTACTGCAACCCCCGCAGCCAACGACCAGTGAGAAGAGCCCACGAAGGCAGACCCTACAGCTGCGATACCGGTGAGTACCGGCCCTGCGATTGCTAAAGTCTTGTTTATTTTCAACCCCATGTTGCCTAGTCTAACGTAATCTTCAGTATCTTTTCTCTTCAACACTTTTATTATCTCTCTCATTTCCATTTCCAGCTCCTCACTCCATCCGTTATTGTCCATCTTCCTGCTATTCTGCTTTGTTCCTTTTACTTTGTCTTTTCCTTGGGAGCGACTTGATGGCCACCAAACAGCAGCGTCAAAAGTTTTAGGGAACTTCTCGATCATTTTACCTATTAAGGGAAGTGGGTATGCTGTGTCAAGTGCCAAAACCTTCTCTGTTACTTCCTTCACATCTTCTTTACTAGGAACTCTGAGAGCAAGCAAAGTTTGTACTTCCATCTGGAGTTGCTTGAACAACTTTACTGCATTACGTTGTTCTTCAGCAAGTTGCGAGGGCTGGATCTTGTTCATTATAACCAACATCCCCGTGGCTGCAGAGAACATAAGTGCGGATGACAACTTCAAAGCCAATAGAGAAGCACCTGTAGCTGCAACACCAGCCATGGTTGTAGCGGTGAGAGTAATCATATTGATAGAGTTCAAAAGAAGCGTGTTCCAATTATCTCGCTGCTCGCCGATGTTTTTGTGCATCTCTACTCTATCAGCAATAGCCTCTAAGATCAAATAAAGTTGGGCGGCTGAAATAGAGGGGTCGACGCTATTCTCTTCTTGTATTATTGTTCTAGGAACAATCTTTTCTACTGGGATTGAGCTCGTGAATCCATCATCTCTTATCTTCAGTTCCTCCACCAAGCCTCTTTTTGGTGCTTTCAAAGGCGAGAAATGGATTTTGGGAAGTTTTGGGACAGATATAGCAGCATTGATTCTATTAGAAGAAGAAGAAGTGAACAAGAGATTTGAAGCTTGTAAAGAAGCCATGTTTGTAGTTCGTTTCTTTGTATCTGTTTTTGATGGTAACTGAGATTTGAGAATGAAAGCATAGAGGCACGATTGCTCTTATTTATAGCAACGGGCAATGACTCAAGAAGAAGTGGTCGTACTTTGAACATATTGACCGGCTGACGCTGACTGTTCTGACTCGGCCCATTAGATGACCAATTCTCTTCACAAATGCTGCTGTTATTCAATGTTCATAATTTTTGTTTTTTTAAAATTATTTTTATTACTTTCTAAATCTAAAATATGACACATATAATTTTAAATTTTAATTAAATAATATTAAAAAAAAATAAATATTAATTAAACTTATTATATTAAAAATTAGTATAAAATAAAGAACTCTGACTTTGACCGTAGTTAATTTTTGTATATTTTAATTTCTTAATTATTAATATTTGAGGCATCCACCACACGAAACAAGGTTTAGCCGATTAATGAGCCCAGCCGAAAGAGCAGGGACAATTAGGAAACAGAATATGCGAGCGAATCATAATATCTTCAGAGATCCCATTGTGTAATCCCCGAAGTTTTTCTGTTCGATGTGGGCCCAGCCAGTACGAAGGAGTAGCCTGTACTTGTACAAGCAAGTAATTTGGAAGAATCTCTCTGCGTTTTAAAATTGAAAGAAGGAGGAATTTGGTGAGAAAATGGGGTCAATTGCAAAGAAAGGATTGCAACAGTACATCATACAGCTTCAGCAACATCCATTGAGAACTAAGGTATTGTCCTCCATTTCTCTCTTGCTTTGCTGTTTGATCTATTTTTCTCAGCTGGATTATGTTTGATTTTGTATTTTGTGAGTGAAAAATTACAGGAAAGACAATGAAAATTGAGAGCTTGGGATTTTATAATTTTGTTATGTTATGCAGGCAATAACTGCTGGAGTGTTGTCGGCAATCAGTGACATAGTTGCTCAGAAACTCACCGGCATACAGAAGCTTCAGTTGAGGCGTCTGTTGCTTAAAGTGGTCAGTTTTTTTTTAGGCGCTCCTTCATTCCATCTCTTTCACATCTGATTTTCTAAATTAGTTGAAGATAGTTAATGTTGGGCTTAGAATGTTGAACTGATATTACTGTTTCCATGTTCTTGTCTTCGCTGGAAAATTATCTTCTAGCACCTTGATTCATTGATGAGTGAAGTTGTAAAGCTCAAACTTAGCTTACTTGCACTCTTGAGTTGTTTCCATTTTGTTTATACTGTGTTTTTTATGTTATATATAGTTAGAATTGGGAAATTATGTTGCTGTGGCCAATGTTATGTTGTAAATTCGGTCCAGGGTTGCCAAAATTTATGCCTTTTTATGTTGTTATCTACTTTGTATCAGATGCATACCCTGAGAATATTAATAAACCTTGCTATATGTGATAGCAAGGGCAATTTCTTTTTCCCTTTCATGTTTGGTTCTATAACCTATTATCATTATTTCAAACCACAGAGTACATTCTCTTTTATGTTTGTCTACTGTCCAATTTTGGGCTCTTACTAGTTGAGGATAGGAATAGTATATGGATTATGTTGTTTCTGCATTGGCATGGATTATTTGAAGCCACACTGGTAAATACTTACCACTAGATAGAAATTTCGGGCAACAGTAATAGTTTTTGTACCCAAACCCACTGACAACTTTGCGCTGGTCTTCTAGGTTTGCTCTTCCTTTTTTGCAAACTATAAGTTCTCCACACTTGTTTGGTGATAAATGGTCTCATATGCAAGATTTTGGCAGGAATCATTGTTCAATCATAGCCGAACCCTGCTTGCATATTTTTGTTTATCTATGCGTATGATTTTTGCTGATTTGACATCATCTGGAAATTGCTTGGGAATATTTTGGTTCATTACGTGCCTATTAGAACTTTTTTTTTCATTTTGATTCAGAGTTTTCATGTGATATTAAAAGGGATTAATCCCAAAAAGAGGTCCAAAATTTATTGCTGTTTTGTACATATCATCTACTGATGTGCTGCTGATCTAAATAGCTATATGCATATATTATTGACATGTTATAATTTATCTCCATCCATCCTTATGTGGTTCAATAATTCAGCTTTTTGGATGTGCCTATCTTGGACCCTTCGGACATTTCCTGCATATAATACTGGATAAAATTTTCAAGGGGAAAAAAGATACCAAGGCAATTGCCAAGAAGGTGAATTACAACCTCTCTCCAACTTCAGAAGTAAAATTTGAACTTGAAACAAGAAAGTTATTCCAACTTTCGACCTAGCCTTGTTCCAAGTTACTTTTCTAGCGTAAGTGAAATCCTTCTAAAATGCTGAATTATATTATTATTTCAGGTGGTGCTGGAACAATTGACATCCTCTCCTTGGAACAACTTGATTTTTATGATTTACTATGGGCTGATTGTTGATGGTAAGTTGATACCTTATAATATAAATTTCACATATTGAATGCTGCATGTGAATCATATACAGTGCAAATGGTTTTAGCATATATTGTTGTTTTCTAGGTTATATTTAATTTTTATTGATTTCGATTTGTATGTGAATTCTTGTAAAAGAAGATATTGGAATGAAACCAAATGCTTATCCATATCAACTCTGACTCTAGTCCTGCATTAATTTTGATGCCTGAAAAGCTTGATAAATTCTACAAACTTTCGGCTTGTTAAAGCAAGATAGCTTGAAGAGTCAAGCGTAGGATAAGATATTAATAGTTCATATAATTGTACCCTGCAAAATAATGTACAAATGTAGTTCTACGTATCAGTAACAATCACAAAATACCTACTGTTTATAATTTAACAGGAGTGAATGCATATGCAGGAAGACCTTGGATGCATGTGAAAGCTAAAATCAAGAAGGACTACCCGACAGTGCAGTATACAGCTTGGACGGTATTGCTATTTTCCCATTACAGACTTTGGTGATCACTTTTTTCTAATATGAAACATAAATTCCTGTTGACATCTTACATCCTCAATGAATGAAAATGCAGTTCTGGCCAGTTGTGGGGTTGGATAAATCATTCATATGTCCCACTGCAGTTCCGTGTCATTTTCCATAGTGTTGTTGCAATGTGCTGGTACACACACAGTTTCCCGTGTGATTTTCTTCCCTCGAATACTAACAATCCTTGATCTACTGTTAGCATTTCTTCTAATATATTGACAACATGGAGATAATGTTTTTGATTTTCGTTTGAATTTCAGGGGAATATTTCTGAATCTGCGCGCTAGGACAATGGCTTTGCCGAAGGCTAAATGAGAGGAAGGAAAGCATCAACATATGCAAGTGTTAAAGTAGCAATGCTTAATAGTAATATTACGAGTTCAATTTACTTATAGGTCAAAGTATATTTTGGGCAGCCCCAAATACTAGTCCTTGATCTCTTTCTTGTGTATGCTGAATGTTTGATTGATCAGCAAGGTTATCTATTGAATAATCCCCATCTTCAGTTTGATGAACCCTAATTTCTCAGAGTCTTGGTTCACATATACACATCTTTAGACATGTTTATATTTGTAATAGAAGCCAAGACAAAGAATAGTTAAAGCAAGGCATACATACCCATGTAGAATCATATTAGTAGTTAAATAAATAGCCATTTGAACTACCATTTATAGTTATATTGAAGGTTAATCTAAGATTAATTAGGATTAATATTCATCTGGGTATGCTACCAAATGTACCCGGTTATGTTATTTGATGTGATTTGACGGCCTATGATGCAAAAGCCAAGACAAAGTGGTACCGAGGCCTTGGCTTTTTCAATGTTTTACTCGGGTTTGAAAGTCAGCCCACAGCGTAGGAATACCCCAAGAAACAAGCCGTTGAAATGTCAATTGAGAGCCCCAGATTTGACCTGGGGTCTAAATTTCTACTACATTAACCAATTCAAAATTGGACAATTATCATTTAACACCTAATTTTTTTTACATTTTCTTAAATAAGGATAAGATTTATCTATTTATATTAATTAGATCCCCAATCATTTTTTTTTCCTTCCTGCCACCACCACTGTATACACCAATACAAATTAATTTTTTTTCAAATTATTATTAGAAAAGAATTATTCTTTTAACGTCTTAATTCTACACATAAAAAGTCAAATAAATTAAACTATTCCCGAAAAAAACAATCTTTGATTACTATTGAAATAATAATAAAAAAATTCTTTAGCATGGAATAAATTTTTATCTGGTCATTTATATTAAAGGATATTTTTTATTGTTTTAACAAGAGTGTATAAATGAATAAATTATACTTTTATATGAAAATTATATAAGATAGGGGACCTATATGATAAAAATCATGCACTAGTTCTTTCACATCCGACCGCTTGTATAAATAAATAGCAGGCAAGTGAAACGAAATCCCAAACCAAACCCAATTCATTTCACTCCTGATCTTGAGCTTTACGACCGAGAGCATAGCGCAGTAAATGGATTTTAACTAGCCAGGGAGCTAAAATGGCTACAATTCAAGCTGCCAGCCTCATGTTTTCATCTGGTCTGTCTTCATTTTGTCGTCGAAGTTAAAGAGTGTCTTTTCTGCTGCAATCAGTGAACCGAAAATCCGGATGAATCATCACCTTTCTCTTCCGAAACTCCCAACCAGAGATTTGGTTGGGGATTTGGTCATGAGAAATGCTTACAAAGTTGCTGCAGTGCCGTTACTACTGAAATGGAGAAAGATTCCAGCTCTAGCTTCAACTCTTCCAGAGTTGATGATGCTGATGATCCATAGTGGTTGCTAAGTAGTATGCAATCATGGAACCTGTTGCTGATAGAGTGGAGATGCATAAGAATATTGGAGGGCAAAGGGGTAACTGGAATCACCTGTTTCTGACTTCCGTCAATGGAATCACTCTGGGCGCCGCTGTCATGACAGGATTAGCAGCCGCGACTGGAAATGGAGTTTCTCTTTTGGCACTGGAGATTTCTTCTACCATTCTTTATGCAGCAGTCACTGGCATGTTGATTTTGACGAAAAAACTTCAGCCAGCTCATTTAACTGAAGGACAAAGAATTGCTGCTTTCAAGCTGCTGCATGGAGAACTTCAAACAATACTAGCCATCGGAAACCAAAATATTGATGATGTGAATGAAGCTATGGAGAAAGTTTTGGCACTTGACAGAGCATACCCACTTCCACTAATCGGTGCCACGCTTGAAAGATTTCCTTCTAGGGTTGAACCAGCAGTGTGGTGGCCTCAACAAAGGCGAAAACGACGACTTATAAAAGTGAATATTAACGACAATGGATAGGATGCAAAGCTGGAAAAGGGAATAAGAAATATTGCTGAGGTTTTGAAGATGAAAGATATGGATGATTATTTAAGGCTGAGGGAAATAGCATTGAAAATCAACAAATTCTAGGCGAATTCTAGTCCTTCGTTAAGTGGAGTTGCGGTAATTGGTTCAACTTATTGTGGACACAAATATGGCTCTACTAGGGCTGTGATCATAGGAGTTGTTGCTGGAGAGTTGGCCTGTGTTGTGAACACATTTGAGCATGCTAGTCAAGTAGGAATGGTGTTTGAACTGTATCGAGGAAATGCTTTCTTCAAACTCTTGGGAGAAACTATAGAATCGAATGTCAATGAAAACGATGTTGAGAAAAGAGAAAAAATGGAGAATTGTTTGAAATGAATGTGGCTCTGCAGCAGGGAAGAAGTTTATCTGAACTCAGAAATCTTGAAGCTTCTTCTTCAGAAAATGGAGAAGCCACCATTGAGGAGTTTGCAAGCAAGCTGTATTGATTACCATGTACTATGTAATATCATGTATTGCACATATATACGTCAATAATAATTCATAATTAACTGTCATTTAATCCATTAATTCTTGACATGAATTGGATGATTATGGATTGTATGTAAATCCATCTACTCTTCCCATGCAGGCTTCACTTGTTACCAAAGATGAATCATCACAGCCTATCTTGAAGGTGTATATGTTATGATTAGCCTCCACATTTCTTATTTCTTGGTTGCTATGACCTCTGAAAGTGCTTGCTATAAGACACTGCTATTGAACCGACAAAGCATGCTGTTGCAGGTGAGAAAATATCGGAATATGCGAAATAGGACAAAGAGACAGGCATACATAGCTGATGCCGCATCTTCACGAGTTTAAACATTCAGAATATCAAAGAGATATTATACACCACGTTAAGCTGATTTGGACTTGGATTCAATCATATTATAATTCCAAATTAATATTTATATAATTCCTACTCAGGGTTACAAATAAAAATGAATCAGCAGCTTATTTGGAAATGAATACTCAAATCACGAGCTGCATAGACAGCCTTTTTCTTCTGCAGCTCCCAAATCAAGGTTTAGATTTTCATTTCTTGGTTGCTTCCCAGGTCCGGATACACTTGGTTTTGTTACATCACTCTTTCCCCGCTGCATGCCAAGTCAAAGTTAGGTTGCTGCATGCATGGTCAGGTAAATTCCCTGTTATATTTCCTGCCAACAGAAGAGGAAGAAGTTTGATTATCGGCAAATCATTAGTATAACAATCTTAGCCAACACACATGGGAATGGAAGAAGAAAAGAGACATGAAAGCCGCTATAAAACTTGAAAATTCATGCAGTAAACTGCATGCACACATGATATATGTCTTTCTCTTTCTGATTTGTAAAGCAGAAAAGAGAAAAGCTTTTAGCTAGCAATAGCGTGGCAACTGGCGTTGGTAATGGATCCATCTGCAGGTGCAGGTTACCAACCGGCCACCCACCAAACTTTTAGTTATCTAAAGCAATAAATAAATAATAAGCTGGTAACTTGCGATGCACGATCATTACTAATTGATCCGTTCTACTGTTAATTAGTTGGACAAAACTAGAATATTTTGAATAATGAGAGTTGCTTATTGCTACAGTGTTCCAAGGGCACATAATAACAGGACTTATTTGTAAAAGATTACATATTTATTATTTGTTTCAATAAATTGTAATTGTAAATAAACCCTCACGAAGTTGCTCAATTCGAAATAGGCCAAAATGAAGCAACTTTTTAGCAGAGTCCCAGGATAAATTTTAAAACCAAAGAATGAAGACCATAAACAACGAATTCTACCTCCATTCCTTTCGTCTACCTCTCTTCAATTCTCTTCATATATCCCGTACTCCCTATCCTGTCTTATTATTAACTCACACCCACTGTTGCATTCCAATCTCCGTCATCGAAAATCCAAGAAAAAGGGCAACTTTTTGAACTTTCTGTTGTCAAAAATAGCAAAAAGATGCAACAACTATTGTTCACGCTGATATTTTCTGAGATGGCGTTGATAATCATGTTATTGTTCAAAACGCCATTAAGAAAACTTGTGTTCATGAGCCTTGATCGGGTCAAGCGCGGTCGTGGACCCGTGGTGGTCAAAACGGTGGCCGGAACGTTCTCTGTGTTTTTGATTTCGAGTGTTTACAGTATGCTGAAGATCCAAAAGCATCGGACCGATGAAGGAGGTGTGATCGATCCGACGGACCAGGTTTTGATGGCCAAGCATCTTCTTGAAGCTACTTTAATGGGTATTTATACTTTTCCTCAATCGTGTTTTTGTGTGATTTTTGTTTTTGTTTGTTGTGGTTATTGAAGTTGTTATTTTGATGAGATCCTGATTGATAATGTGGATTGGAATGTGCTTGGCTTGGAATTTAGGAAGTGGGTTTGGTTTGCATTTTGGTGGGTAATCAGGGTTTGTGTGAATTTTCCTTCCGTGGAATTATTATTTTGTTTATGATGTGATTTGTTGAATGCAATATTGAAGCTTGTTCTATTTTGAAGGTATTGTTGGTTGCTATCGTTGGGAAATATCACAATTCAAAATTACCAGTAATCAATGTTTAGTTTTAGTTCGGTTAACTATGGCACTGTTTGATCCAGTATACTCACGAAGGTTTCATTTTTTGTTAGAAGGCCATTTTTTATGCATTAATAGATCACCCCATTCCAGCGCTCTAAACAGGGGAGATGGTCCTTCAAAATTTTACCATCACACTAGGTATTTGTATGAGGATCTTCAATTAAAAGAGAACTGACTTTAGGTGTCCGTAGTCCCATGACCAGAGTTTGGCCATATTATTTAGGTGATTTTTTTTAGATCATTCACTGGCAAGGAAAATTTGGGGCTGCATTTATCAGTGCTGTATTATATTTGATACTCTCAAGAGTGGTTTTCCTTCTTGTGAGGTGCCTATATGATCATATTAATGCACGAGTTTTGACTAGACTCAAAATGTTTATATAACAGGTCTAAACTTTTTCTGACTTCACTCAACCAGACTATGCCATCAAAGATAATTTGCTTCTTGATGTACACCTCAAACCAAGTAGAGTTCTCTGTAAGTTAATTTAAACCATAAAGAGCTCGCATTCTAGCCTTTCCAACTTTAAGAATACTGCAGTAATGTTCTGAGACGTTTTGACTTGTAAATATGGTGGAAAATCTTTCCATGGTTATTTAAAATGTATTTTTTTTGTGTGAATGGATGTCGAGTTGAGTGCAAATATGAAGCTGTTCATCTGATAGAGGTTGGTGGTTATGTAGTTTTCCAAAATGGTATGTCTGCTAAAACTTAATTTTGAGCCGTGTGATGTGATTCTATCTATGTAAGGTTTCAAATGAATGCTGCATTGTTGTATAATGTTTCCACAATCTCTCTTAAAAGAGAGAAGAAATAAGTTTTTGATGATGTCTTATGTTTTCTGTTTTTGCTTCTGAGTGCTAGGTTTTGGTACTAATTTGTCATAAGAGTACTCTGTTTTTCACTAGCAGGCATTGAAGTGAGAAAGTTACTGTTTGTGGGTCAATCAAATTCTTTGTGAACTCAATAATTCATGTTTAGGGCAGAGATTTGTGTTTCATTTTTAATTCTCAGTTTGGTTGCGTAGTACCTTCCTATTCTGTGCTTGGACCTGTATTAAACTCGGATAATTGCTTGCAGGAGCCTCTCTTTTCCTTGCTTTTATGATAGACAGACTACATCATTATATTAGAGAACTCCGCATACGAAGGAAGAGCATGGAAGCTGTAAAGAAACAAAGTCGGGGATTTGAGGATGGGAAGGCTGGCAGTTCAGAGGAAATTAAAGCCTTGGGGGATGAGATGACTGCACTGAAGGCAAAACTTCTGCAGTTGGAATCTGAAATTGAGACAAAGTCCAGGGAGGTAAATACTGCAGAAGCCAATGCAGTTGCTTTAAGGAAGCAATCTGAAGGATTCCTTCTTGAGTACGATCGCTTGCTAGAGGAGAATCAAAATCTGCGGAATCATTTGCAATCTTTGGACTGGCGATTGTCACATTCAGGTAGCAAGAAGAATAGCTAAGGAATTAACACTTTTGCCAAATATTCCAGTTTTCCTTTTCATGTTCTATAGTCTTCATATTGAAGACTTGAAATGGTTTTGTTGGATACATTTGCCATGTATGCAACTTTGTAAGTGTGAAGCTAAGTCTCAAGATGAAAATAACTATAGTGGGGGAGGAAAGAAGAAGGTTTTTTTTTGGTTGTTAAATTTAAGTAGATCAAGTACTGAAGTAGAATGGCTGACAACTGTAGCAGTGCACTACAAAGTGTTATTAAAAAAGAAGATTTACTGCTGATTTGTATTTATTTCCTGATATGTACGTTTCTACTATAATATCCGAGAATGTTGTCCTGGAATGTCGAGAAATGGCCTTTGCTGAGTGATTTTTGTGGCGTCGGCTTTAATTTAGTAACATAGATCACTTGTGCTTACTTTTAGATCGTCACTGCATCTTCCACTTGTTTCACGGCAGAAGTTCTCGATTTTGAATTGTTAATGGAACTCAGAATGGGATCAACTTCGTGCAAAAGCCTATTGGTGTTGGCCGCGGTGAGCAGCGTCAAGCCAAGGAAAACCGAGACTGATACCGATAACAACACGAGCGTTATTACAGGAGCTGAGCTACCTTTCACTTCATGGGCGTAATCAACAGATGCTAGAGCAAAAAATGTCGACGTGAACGAGTAAGACCGCCATGCAACATTGAATTTCCTCGTAGATTTCTTGAAAAGAGAAGGTCTACAAGCCTGTTATTAATAAAAAAAAAGAAAAGAAAACAGTTGCCAATTAAAATAATGTTTATTTAGGAGCATAGTGTGAAAATTTTTGAAGTAAATTAGATTACCAGACAGATAAAGAGGAACAAAGAAAGGAAAAAAAGCATCTTCGACGTGGTATCAAAAGATCCTGAAATTGAGTTCCAAGCTAAACAGCCAACGCTCGGTGCAGCGAAGAACAAGAAGGTGGGCCGGAGTATAGAAGGAAAGCAATTGCAGCCTGATAGACGCTGATAAAGCGCGATAAATACACCGTGTAATGAACTAAGCCGAGAGAAAACATGCAAACAGCGCTTTCTTTCCTTCCCATCTGTGCTGCAGATCGTGCAACCACGAAGTTTGCTATCACTGATGGCTGGCTAGTTGGGTTTGCAAATATGGATAAAATCCTCTTCTCTGCAGTAAAGCACTGTCTGTAAATCTTTATATCAAGAAGAACAATTGGAATAGAAAATACCCAGGAGAACAGGAGTTGAAACTGTCTGGAGAACAGTTATCAGCGCTGATTGGCGCAAAAAAAGAAATGAAATCCAAGGAACAAAAACATGGTGCAAGAACGCTGCCTTCACCATGTTAAAGTTAAAGAAACATTTGAGAATATAAAGAAGAGAAAGCGAAGATTTCCTTAAAAGCACAAGCCACCGAAACAAGAGACAAGCCGTCGAAGGAAGAATGCAAAGCAAATGGCCAATATCTGTCTCTTGCATTCACTCAAAATCTTTCCTAGCAAAGCTTGGCAACCAATAAAAAGACTTATTCTGAAATAGCCCGCCTGGAGCTTCGTTAAGATTGAAGGCTGAGAAATATGCTTCGAAACGTCGATTGATTGCTTACAGTTTTCCTGTTTTGCAGTGATAATGGAAGCATCCATTGCCACCTCAAGTGGAGGAATACATTCTACGTCCGCCATTTGTTTAATTGTAAGGAATGATTTGAATGAATTAGTTCATAAAATGATCTGCATTTTTACTTGATTAGTGTCACTTATATAGGAAGAGAAATGGAATAAGACAATTCTTTTTGAACTGTTGAGTTAACCTACGCGGAACAAAGCTAGGTGTCAAGAGACTAATTCATACAATAATAATACAATAAGTGAACTAAAGATTCAAAACCAACTCTAACACTGGACATTATTTAGTTCTACTTTCAATTGATGGGGAATAAGTTTCCCGAATAAACATGGGGATTCTCAGGATCCACTCGTTTCGGGCTCTTGCAAACCCCAAAATACATCCTGAACCCTGGCAATCTTACTGCCCCAGATGCCTATAAGAATATGCACAGTGTGGGGAGAAAGAATGTAGAGGAGCTGGAAGAACTGAAGAGTTTTAGACTTGAAAACGAATCGGCTTTTGAATTGGGTGCTTGTCTTTCTAGTTTTGGGCACGATTCGGACATGCAATATTATCAAGTAGTTTAAGTTCACACAGCAATCTTTTCTCCAAATCCCACTGGACATTTATTCTCATTGATTCCTTTTACCGTCCAAAGAGATCTTTGGTTTCAAGAATTTTCTTTCAAATATTAGAAGTTTTAGTTAACTTAGATTGGAGGCCCGACAAGTTTTGACCAATATCAGGAATGTCCCAGAAGTGATTCTGATTGTTCCCCAGGTTCAGAAAACTACCATGCTAAGAAATTAAAAAGCAAAGTGCTGAGAATAACCCTAAGCACACGTCTGAAATTGAGATCTTCCTTCGACCAGCCAAAAAGAACAAATTAAGGGGCGAGTCGTACGATAAGAAGGATAATAAATGGATAAAATGAATAAGGCAATGGACTTGATGTATTATTAACTAGCCTAAGTTGGATTGGCCGACAAAAAAAGGTTGCATTCTTCATGCTTTTCCTAATTTCAAGTTAGGTTATTGTGGATTCCACTTCATGCTTGTTCCTCCATTTCAATCGTGGAATATATATCTAGATCAAATGGAAATCTGCCATACATGTTTAATTGCCTTACTGGATGCAGCTTGAATTTTAAGGTCCCATAATTCCCTTAATGATCGAGAGACTTTCATGAAAAAGGATTGGCCATTGGCATTGTTTGCCATAAAAAGGAGAAGAAGAATATAAAACTAGAGGAGAACAACAAAAGTGGATAGCAATGCATACAATTGTGCAAAGGCAGAAGTAACTTTCACCATAGACCATCTTTTGAGAATATAAACTTGAATAAGAAGGTGCTACACGTTTTGAATACAGGAAACTCTCAGACAAAAATTGTAGCTTTGCCAACACAAAATTGAAGGGTTCTTACAGTTGTTGAGCAAAGGCATTAAAAATTTGGTGCAAAGACAATTCAGACAACCAAGAGAATTAAAAAGTTGAAAAGAGGATTTGCTTTTCATGTGGATTGTTTTTCTATTGTGAACTGATGATGCAGAAGCCAAAGTAAGTATCCATTAAATGGTGGGAGTGCCTACTTTTACGAAGAAAAAGAAAGTACAATTTGTGGAGTGGCTTTTGAGAAGGATAGGATTAGCCTGTGTGCTTTTAGTAATGAATTAAATGAACAGGGATTGGAAGTAGAGGTCACGAGGCAACCGTTCTTAGGTCTGGTTGGGCACTGAAATCAGGCCACAAAAAGCTGGCTGCAGAAATTTAGATGTAGTGGGCCACTATGTTGATTTAGGAGGAAAGTAAATTGAGGAAAGTTTTAAAGTTACATTCAGATTTTTTTTAAAAATCTGCCTTTGTCTTGCATTAGTGGAAGTACAGTTGGTCAAATTTTAGGCTCTTTGCAGTATGAAGCCTGGCTTTTTCTTCTCTTTTCTTTTCCATTGCCGTAATCCAAACCCATTTCTTTTGCAGCTTCCCCTTCGGCTTCGCTGTAAAGTTGGTTAGACCGAAGCATGAATCTGTTAATATTGAATTTGAACCCAGTTATAGCTAAAAACAGAGACGACTCTTGGAGAAGCTGAAGTAATAGACCAAAACATAAATACAAACAAATGATCGGGGTCTGGGCATGGACTTGTGGGATTTGAAAGCAAAACTTTTTATTCATTAAAGCAATAGTTTTACATAATTTATAATTCCTAAATTTACATTCTTCTTCATGCGTGCTGCTGCTGTTGTTTCGAATGCTAGTGTTACCACTGTTTATCTCACTGGCTGTAATGAATTCATCAGGAATACAAACATCCCTGTTATCTTCTTCAGTATTAGTTAAAGAAACTTTTGTGTCTGTCCCAACGCTGCTTGAAATTTCATTACCAGACAATGACATGTTGCAATCTTCCTGGCTGCCATTGCTTCTCACTGTAACCCAAGTTTCATCCCATGCCCAGTTGATCATTTCTGAGCTTCCTTCGCTCAATTTCCGGATCCTTTCCTTGGCAGAATTTGAACAACTTTTCTGGGTCGAATTCCAAGTTTCCTCTAATCTCTCAATTGAATTCCAACACCCTCGATTCAATACACTCGTTGGACTCTCCAGATTGTGAGTTTCAGTCTCTTCCAAGAAAAATTCATGCTTCAGAAGTTCACTGGCTGACCATCTCTCCGTTGGGTTTCTTTTCAAACACTTATTCAGAAAATCTTTGCCTTGCTTTGATATTAACTGTGGAATTTCTGGCACATCGCTGGAAAACCCGATTCTGTAAAGAGCGGATAGCGGGTCGGAAACATCCGTCCACGGGGGCCTTCCCGTTGCCATCTCGATAACTGTACATCCAAGTGCCCAAACGTCAGCAGGGAAGCATTGTTCTTCGCCAAGCGCCACCTCAGGTGCCATGTAGACAGGCGTACCGCCAACTGGCAATGTCAAGCCCCAATCATCAGTCGATACCTCATCGACACGTCTAGCACAACCCAAGTCAGCAATTTTCGCCCCATCATTTGTGATCAATACATTTTGACTCTTAATGTCACAATGCACTATTCCATTAGAGTGAAGGTACTCCAGCCCTATTAATATTGCCCTCGTGTATGACCTGATTTCGCCCTCTTCCATGCCGCCGCCGCCACGACGCTCGCGAATTGCATTGGCAAGCATGCCGCCAGGTGCATATTCCAGGAAAAGATTATACAATAGCTTTCCATTTTCGGATGAAATATTAGAGCCCTTGTATCCTACAATTTGAGGACACATCAATGCAGACAAAATTCTTTCTTCCCTTCTGAGGAATTCCGAATTTGAGAGCTCAGCTGACTTAACTGCAAATGCCTTGCCGGTATGGTTATCCAAGGCAACCGATACGGTGGCAGTTGAGCCACGGCCGATGGTTCGACCCCGGGTCCAATCCATCTTCCAAGAAACTTGTCCGAAAAAAGAAAAAGAGAGGTTGGTTTGGTGGTAGTAGTGTTTGCGGGATGCCCTTATTTATATACGAAGGAACTTGTGGTTCGGGTACTTGGTTTGCTTTGGTTGGCTTTAATGCAAGAGCCATGCCTTCATTAACTTCTAACTTTAATTCTTTCTTTCTTAGCGGCCATGGGCGGCCGCCGTTTCTGTAAATTTCTCTAAAGCTTAGGCTCCCACGTGGCAAAAGGAGAGAGAGGTGAAATTTACTTAGCTTAGGCATGAATTAAACTGCCCACGTGGTGCCACGTGGCTAATGATCACAATCTTGTTCGGTGGCAAAGAGAATACAATGGATGTGATAAATCATTCTTGCTTAAAATTTTGCTGGATGCAATAACTCGATAAAAGCAAAGAATCAATTACTACCAAACATTTGGAATGTAGTTCAAAGAGGATAAGCATTATTTATGGTCGGCTCTTACAGTAACCTCGCTTTTGGTCTTTACAATGCATAGTTCTTCTTGTCTTTACTTTCAATGCTTTGCGTGTCAATACACCAATCATAAGTTAGCTTAGCTTAGGTTTCTTCGTGTGCCAGCTACCGCAACTTCGTCATCTCTTCACTTTACCTTTTCGGTTTCATGAATCAATCTTTCTTCATGCTTCAGCTTTCGGTTAAAAAGAGTCGTGAATCCCATACCGATTCTCTGTTCTCTTGAATGCTAGGAAGCACTTCTCTTGCTTTAAGCACGTTACAGCAATGAAAGAGCTTTGTTTGGAAGTCATTTTCAAGCTCCAGTAAATTAGATGACACAAGTTTCCACTTCCAAACCTCTGCATTTCTTAATGGTAAAGCATGGATGGAAGGGCTTCTCGTCGAATAGAAGCTGTGGCCAAGACACAACTCCACCCCGAATCCTTTTACCTTCAGCATCCGCAATCCTTGACAAGAAATCTAGTTTTCCTCGAATAATTTGTAAAAGTTGAGGTTGGATAGTGAGAGTTCAAGCTCTTAATTAAACCACTTAATTAATTGAATCAGGAGTAAAAAGTGGTGATAGTGTTATGGTCTCAATTCAAAAACTGAAGCAAGCATTACTTTGTATAGCATAAAAAATCAAACCGAGAATATTTACAAGCAAACATGAAATCGTTTCTAGTCATTTCAAGCTGAGGCCAACACCTTCACAATTTATCACAAAGTCTGTTACAAGAGTAGATAAATATATTTGAGGATAAACATGATTCAATGATGGAAAGAGGAGAGCCCCGAGGTCTACCGGCCATTTAAGCTGCCTCGGCAAAGCCAACTCTGAGTTTTCCGAAATCAAAGACTGTGTGGTAACGACCCATGAAAACATCTCCCAGAATCCTGAATTTGCACAAATGAGAAGCTTAAGAATCAATTGAAGGAAAAGGACGGTGGTAAAGATATATGCCACGGAATTCCTTAAAAATACAAATAATACGAATACCAGAGTGGTCCACGAGGAGGAGGAATGTCCAAGGCCGTAAATCCACTGATGCACTGAGCAGCTGGACCCTCACCGACCTTGAGAATGTACTAATGATACGGACAAGAAAGAATTCCCAAGAGTTATATGCTACATCATGCTCAACTTTCATTTTAGTGTAACAGAATAATCTACATCTGAAAGGACATCACAAACGAATGAAAATTCCTATGAGACTACCTCCTTTGCGGAAAGGTCAAAAACTTTGCCACCAATGGTGAAGGAAACACTAGGCATGGAAGAAATCTTTCCACAATCAACAGATGATTCTCCCATTGGATTTGGCATGCGGTCACAAAGCTGTAAGTATCAGAGCTTGAATATCAGCAACAGAAGCAGTGCACCAATGGAACTATTGATAAGTAATATGTTCATCTCACCTCATTGATATAGTTCAATATATAGTCTTGTGTTTGATTTTGCTGCAGCTGGTTTTGCGTCCATACAACTGCCATCTCACAAGCTGAGCACTTAGCATCATGAAGAACACCAGAGGAATTTTTATTGCTCTCGTCCACAACACTCTCAATGCCCACACTATACAAACACATTTCATTTACCACAACCATCAAAAAAGAGCTGGCAGAATTTGTTTTCCCCTTAAACAAATATAATAAAATATGATCTGCAATGCCAAAGAAAAATCACACAACTGTATCCCAGGGGCCTGACCTAACACCACGTTTTCCATCAAAGGTGCACAATCCCATTTGGGAGCATATTTTCTTTGGCTGTGCCTAATGTTTAGGGTGACAAAGCCAAAGTCAGGAAAATATATCAATAGATATAATCAGTTAAACTCCTTTAAAAATTGGATATTAAGAATACATCAAAGTACTCACCTGAGAGAGAAAGAGATCTATAATGGCTTGTCCATATTGTTCAACAACTGCCTTGCATTCCTGGCTAACAATTCCAGTAGCTCCAATGGCTTGATTTATCATGGTAATCACAGTCTGAAGAAAGAGAGAAAATTTCATTTAGCAACAACCTGCTATCCTGACAGAATGCCTAGTCAAGCAAAAGTAGACATAGATAACAAAATTGATTATTCATTGCTCATGTTCCAAGTTGTAAAACAGCAATGCTATTATACTGCTAGTTTAAAGATATAAACAAACTTGGTACCTATTCATCGATTGAGGAAATGCAATGATTACTTGGAGACAACATGTAAGGTTAACATAAGCATAGCTATTTATTATAATCATTACATCAAGAAGAATATTAGTGAATTGTGCCTGTAAAAATCAAAATATTCTTTTCCCTCATTTTCCATTCTTGTTTTATACCAACCTGGCATTGTGATAAATCTAATACTATCACACTTTATAAGGACTTCCATGATAAAATTAGCAGGAAAATAAGCACAGCAAAATTAATCAATAGAAAATCCTAAAGGCACAAAAAATTGAGGCAATCTATCCCTACTGTTGGACCAGCAACCAAAGACGTCCCAGAATCTGCAATTGCCGAACAACCTCCAGCACAATATCCTGAAAAAGGCATTCTGGAAGTCAAAACAACATAAAAGCTGGGGCAAATTTTGTTTGTGAACTTCTCAAAATATAGAACTGCAATTATTTCATTTCAATTTTCCTGTTACAGACAACAGGTATTAGAAAAGAAACGTACCAGTGGGTTTACCGCCAATAAGAACATCACCCATGTCAAACTATCAAGCACAAAACATTGTCAAACAAAATGAGAACGATAGGAAATGCATATAAGTGTATTTTAAGTGTACTATCAAATTGAAATTTTCAATGACCAACCTGCCAGTAGCCTTTCTGTGTCACAGGAACATATGTGTGCTTACCCTTGTAATGATTTGGATCAACCCCACCAAACACAATTTCACCACCTTCTTCTTCCTCTTGATTGCGGTTAAGCCAAAATGAGAACAAAGGATCCTTAATAAGGCCTTGCTTAACAATGTTGTACCTGTAAAGACATACAAAAAGCATTATCAAAGGATTGTCATTGCAAGGAAAATGTTTAGCAAATAGCTTATTGGTATTGAGGATTCACATGCATACCAGACAGGGACAGCATTTCCAACTGAAATCTCTTGAAACCCAAGACCTAATATACCATCGAACTTGGCCACCAGAAATGTGACACTAGGCTCCCTAGTTGCCTCGATAAATTCCTAAAGGAGGGAAGGGGCGAAAAGGACCAATATTTAGTGCATGATACTATATCAAAGCTACTGGACGCTATGGAAGAAGAAGGAATATGAGCATAGGCTTACCTGATCTTTCACAACTAGATCACCAACTTTGACACTGTCATAACTGAAGAAACCAGAGATAGCTCCAGTGCCATATTGAATAGAAGCAGCTTCACCTGAATCATTGATGATTCCAAACAATTCTCAGAATATAAGTTTCTAAAACGGTTCATCATGTTTACAGTAGATCCCCATCACACACAAAGTTTATCACGGGAAACATCTTCCTTCTCAAGTTGATTAGTGTACAATCCAAAAATTACATCTGTGGAAGTAGAAAACTAACCATTCTTCTTGTAAGTACTTGATTGGTCTGACTTGTACTTGGAATGGAAGTAACAAGCGACCTGGCCACAAAGAAGTCATAAATCCTCTAAACTCCAGTCTACTCCAGGTCTTATATAAGTATCTATTTGGACCACATTCATAACAGATGTAAATTTAAAAGCTTACCGAGAAATAGCACTTAGACGAAGGCACCCACAAATTAGAGCTGCCCGTGTCAAAGATTACAGTGAACGTTTGTGGAGGAGTACCAATACCAATCTCACCAAAGTACTGAGCATCCATATAGTTTTTTAATGAAACAATATCAGTATCCTCAGAGTCTCCAAGATTATTACGGAATCGGTACTTCTTAACAGAAGCTCTCAAAGCCTCTCCGTGCTCAGACTCCAACCGGGCAGCAAGCCGGTTGTTTTGATCCAATTTCATCTTTTTCAGCCCTATCCTAAGCAGTCCATCACTGGATGCAGAGGCAGCAAGAGAAAACAAAAGGATGGAAACGAACAAGGACAACACAACATCTCTGATTTTGATTCCCATGTTCACCTATCAATTCCACATATCAATCCAACTTCAGAGAAAGCGATACAATACAATTAACATTTGTAACCAGCAGTTCACTAATCAGCAACACAGACAAACATAAACGAACATAACAATTAAAATCCGGAAACTTTTTTTTCAAGAAAAACCTGCTCATTTCATTGCAGAATAAAGAAGAAAACTAAAAATGTGATTGGTCGTGAATAGAGTGAAGCCCTCCGGAGTCCACCGGAAAGTCACAGAAGAAAAGAGCTTCACTTGCCGAGAACTCAACGTAAAATCATCGGAAAACAATATAACACAGTAATCAACTATAACCCGATCAAAATTACATAAAACTTACAACATTAATCTAAAGCGAAGATAAACTCTGAAACTGAAAAGAATGAAGAATCATTACTCACCGAAGCTTTAAGACGGACTCGCAAACCAAAACTGGAAGAGACTCGACTATAAAAGCAAAAACCTGACCGCCACTGGGTCCCAGCTCATCTAAGTTGGTGCGTTAGCTTTGTTCAAATCTCAATCGTCGGATTTTATATCAACCAGTAACGCCTTTAACCGTTGATTTAGGATTCACGATCTGCTCGTTTTTGTAGATTCTCAAAATCGCGGAAGAAAAGCGTGACAACGTTGGGATTCCGTGGTTCGCGTGCTAAAGTATAAGGATTGTAAACACGAATCACGACCGTCGATATTTGAGCGGGCGGGGAATGAGAAGTGGGGAAGTTCAGGATGCAAGTTAATATAGTGGGTTTCAGCATAGGCGTGATTTTATCCGTTTCGGATAACGACACGCGGGATTTAAAATTCGGCATTGTAACAGCCTTAGCTTACGTGTCAGAAAAGCATGCATTTGGTTTGCTTGGCACGCGACACACAGTGCTTATTGTCTTACGTGTCAAGTGAATGCTTGTCGATGGAAAATTGTTTTCGACAACGAGGGTGGGGAAGGTATGAAGGGAAGATGTTGCCAAGAAGCAAGGGCAATGTTGCATGAAGCTTCGGATGAATGATGAACAATATGGAATGATGGTGCGAAGACATCTCAACTAAGGCATATAAAGGATTGAGTGCAAGAAAGAAATGAAAAAAAGTGCAACCAAATTAGACATGCCCCAAGCAGAGGCAGGCAAAGAATATCTTGAAGACAATTGCCAACTTGAATGTCAATTACCCATAATTGCCTATTACTCAATTTGTTGGTTGTGGACTACATTTGTTACACTTCATGACTTGTTACAGTTGTTATTACACTTGAAGCATGACTTGTTGGAAACTTATGTTCATTGTTGCTCTTCAGTAAATAAACATTCTTCAAACATGGAAAGACTCCAAACATTCCTGAGACTTTGATTCAAGAATCGAAACTTCATTCTTTCGGCTTGTTTGCTGGTCATACCCCATTAAAATTTCTTCCAACAAGGAAAGATTGGTTTCCTCAGTAAACGAAGGCAAGGTATTGGATTCAAGCATCATTACTTCATTGTTATCTTCAATAGGATCGTTCTTTAAATATTCTTTAAGCATGGAAATGGCCGAATCACCATCAAATCCACAATCCCGCTTGTTATCATCATTGAAATCTCAGGATTCCAATTGCCAAGATCAGTTAATAGACTCGACGACTGAAATACCATCCCTCCAAAGAAATTCTGAATGAAGCCAGAAATTATTCTCACGCTGATCTTGAGGCTGTGACATATGTTAAACATTATTACAGATTCAGCATTGGGATTTCGTGATGCTGCTGTTAGTTCTTGTTTCTTATTATAACCTATACAACAAATTGCATAATCGCAACTACCAGCAGGCAGAGAATATTCATGCATTATCCACTGACTTTCTAACTTCTTCCTTTCACCGTAAAGGAAAAGTTTTCTTGAACCCAATTACATTCTTCTTTTTCCCATCGTAAATTGCCTCTTTCCTTCATCAAGATTCCAACTCCCGCACCCAGCAATTCTCTTAACCAGATTATGAATGGCTTTCTTCGGTAATGTGAAAACATCTATTTTCTCTTCCTTAATCATCTCCGTAAAGCTCGCAGCATACGATGCCGTTCCATGGCAGCAGTTGTCCAGCAATCTTCCTGGCCAGATGGTGCTTCACAAGTCCGCAATCTCACTGCTGGCAGCACACTAGTATTCTCCATTTGTGAATTACTGTAGAATACATATGATAACCAATTTCAAACGATCCCACGTGGTGTGGTAGACTTTTAAGCTCGATTAATCTCATAATAACATATACTGCAAAAATTCTCAATGGTCAAAGCACATGCATCCTCCCCTGTTAACTAGCCAATGATCTTACTTGCTAAATTCTTCAGTCTCGCAAGGGAGGAAAGGTGGGTAAGACCATCGGTTAGATATCAGTTACTTGGTATAAAATATCAAAAATTTGTTAAGTTTGAGCGAGTTTAGGTTATAATTTATAAATATTTTATCATCTTTATTATTACGAAATTTTTTAAATTTAAAATTTTAATAAAAAAAATTAAAATCAAATTTATTGTATTATTTTAAAATATTAAAATAAATAATATCTTATTAACAACATCAAAATACAAAAATATTTTATCTTTTAGATATCATAATTCCACTACTCCACATAGTCTTTCGAGTATCATTTTTCCACCCTTGACTTCCACGACTCCAATCAATTGATACTCCTTGTTCTACAAACCTAGCTATCCTCAACAAAGCATTAATTTCTGAAAAGCTTTGATACATATGCCATGATCATGAACCTGAGAGAAGTTATCGTTTTGTGTTCCTCTCTTCCACTGGTGGGTTGTGTAATATCCACTCTTACTCGCCTCTTCCTATCTTCTTCTGGATCGTCCAAAAAGACCGAGGAAAATGATGCAGAAACAGCTTGCAGTGATTATGCAGCTGCGCAGAAACATTTCAAGCAGTTTCAACACATACGCACCTGTTGATAGTCAGTCGTGCATGGAGATGTAGGTGGAGACAACGTCTTGGCTTTATGTAATAATTGAGTTTTCTCCCTCGTGAGGAAATGAAACGATGGATCGTTCTGCTTTTTGTTTATAAATTCCTATCTAATAATTCCTGTGCAGTAACTTAAATTTTCACTCATGTATAGAATTTCCGCGTATTTGTTTGTGCATATTTTTTTTAAAAAAAAATTGTTGTTCTTCCTATAGAAGAATTTGCTTGATTGACTGCTTCTTCATCAAGAGTTCTACATATTGAAGAAATGGGCTCCAATAACCGGGGTATGAAAAGCCCATTTAGCCAACAATGGATACAAGTGTAATGACATTTCACCCCCACTTTTTTATTTTTATTACCATCCCACTAATTAATTTATCTCATATAATATTAAAATTATTTTTATTTTTCCCCCTTAAAGTTATTGAATTTCTATTAATTAATTTTTTTAATTTGAGATAATTTTTAAATTAATATAATTTTAGTAATTGAGATTCACTTCGAATTCTTTCCATTCGCGCGTGCGTTAATATTGGCACGTGCGCTCTTTTTAGACGGCTGTACAATGCAAAGCCTTGGGCTGATTTTCAAGTTATATTGTACGGTGTGGATATAAAGTACGGTGGGAGACACACAAAGTTCCACGTTCGGATTCGGAATAAATAATAATAATAATAATAAATAAATAAATCTACGTTTTCGAATTGGCTGATTGGGTGGCAGGCTGGAGGTGACGTGCTGTCAATCAAAGTCAACAACGTGTCGGACTTTTCCAATTAAATAACTTCTAACTTCTACCCACCACTTTTCTTTATCGAACCGATTTGACCTTCCTCTAAACCTGACCTATTTCACTTCATTCCTGAACTGCGCATCAATTTATGATTTTATTATAATACAGGGACTCTTAAGTTATTGTCCCATGTGGATTTTCCATCGAACACGCACGTAGTTGCCTGGAAATCTCTGCGACGTACACTGTATCAGGTTCTTTTGATAACCATTGACGTGTCAAATAGTAATAGCCGTATTTCTTGACCAGTAGATAACCGGAATCAAACATTATTAATTCGCTTGTCTTTTCTTGCAAACCATTGTATTCTACCTAAGCTGTTCGATGCATTGCACAGACTAGATTGGAGAAAACAAGTGAACTGAAGATAATGTAAGATATGTATGGGATCAATCATTGAACAAGGAAACTAATAAGTTCTCTCTTTTTTTTTCTGTATTTACTCGTAAAAAAGATTGAAAGAAAGTTATTCATGGTGAAACATTATGAAAGAATGAAATGTGAGAGTTCTAAACCTCCCCCACAACAAAGAGCCCACAAAAAAATATGAACATGTAATCTCATTTGCTTCCCCCCAACAAGAAAGACGAAAAAATAAAAATAGAAACAAAAAGGCCGGCCTCTAATTTGATGAGAAGCTGCCAAGTTTATTGTTCTTGCTTGTGTTGTTGGAGTCGTTGTTGCTGTTGAATGGATTTTGAGCGCCGCCGATAATGGAGGTGATGGCGGCGGCGACAGCTGCGGTGAAGTTGGGATCGGCAGTGATGGCAGCTGTGGCGGCGCTCACTGTGTCGGCTAGCGATGAGGATTGCTGCTGCGGTTGGTGCAATGAAGGAGGTAGAATTTCGTGGGAACCCAATTGAGAATGAGATCCAGTTTCTTGAGATAGTTGTAGACCAGAGAATTTTGACTGGTTGTAAAGAGCTTGTCCGAAAACTTGTGGCAGTTGAGGTGGTGTTGAAAAGCTTTGTGGTTGGCCTGGAAATTGGACTTGGAATTGCGCTGGTTGTCGTTGGAGTTGCAACGGGTTTGGTGAATGAGTAAGGTCTAATGTTACAGTCGGAAACGGAGCAGAAGCTGAAATTGTAGCCATGTTTGATGAGCATGGAAGAATTGCTCTGGCTAGCAAATTCGGATTCATTATTCCGTCTGCGCTTGACATTGATCCTGAAAGCAACATATTTGCAGCAGCTGTTGTCGTTGATGCCATTGCCATTGCAGCAGGAGGTAAAGGATGATTGTGATTTCCTTCATAAGTTGTTATCAGAACTGTCCTATCTTCTGCACAACGTTGAACCTGTAAAATTCCAGTATCAGTTTCAGATCACAAAAAGATTTTGCGGAAAATTATGTAACATGCCATCACAATTGAACAGAAAAAACATACTTGTTTGCGAACTGGACAACCAACTGCCATGGTGCAACGATAATAAGCCCGAGGACATGGGTTTCCTTTCGCCATTTTTTGACCATATTTCCGCCATTGACATCCATCAGTAATCTATAATAGTCAAAACCAAAATCAATAAATTTCAAAACTACATATTTGAGAGAAGAACTGATCAAATGAAATTATTAAGACAAAAAAATTACCATGGGAGCTTCTGATCGAGCTCGGACTGAGACGCGAGCTTTTCTCATGGTGGCCTCATTGGATTGTTGATCCATTTCTTTAGCAGAATTATTTAACTTTTGAACTTTGTTAGCACCCCAACCTTGTGTTTCAGATTCCGGGCTCTCTTCCCGTCCGATTCTTTTGCCGTTAGAGTTTTCAACTTGATCAAATGACTCATTTTTCCCATTGCTGTTGACATATTCTTTCAATGCAACTTCAGCATTGTTCGGCGGCGTTCCTGATAAAGTCCTTTCCTCGGACGAAGAATTCAATACTTCATCAGTCTCCGCCGTAGCAGAAGGGCCCAGATCGATGAACTGTCTAGGCACCATTACTTCATCTTTCTTGTCTTCAGCATTTCCTTCAACAACCTTAACATGTAAAAACCGATCAATTTAGCCGTCTTAACAAACGGTAGCTTCAACGTAATTAAGAGAAATTAATGAATAGTTAATTACCTGATCATGTTCTTGGGTGCTCTCAGCTCCGTGATTTTGTTGATGTTTCATTAATGAAACAAGGTGCATCTGTAAGGCACAGTAATTGTTTGTTACTTGGCTAAGCATGTCTCTCAACTTCTGGTTTTCTGCATTCATATGCTGCAACTCCACTTGCAATTGTGCTAACTGACAAAATTTGGAAAATTATTCAGTTGAAAATCAAAATTCTACATGAAAAAAAATCTGAGCCAGTTAATTATTTATCTTCTTATTACCTCACTCTTAGCTCGTTTATCTTCCATGTCGGATGAAACCCCATCATCAACAGTTGATTGATCGCTTCCATTGTTAGCAGTAAGGAGATGCAACCCAGTCTGTAATCAGATCGATCAATGATGGAAAAACATAAAGAAAATACAAACCAGTATGATAATTCAGTTAAGTTCCTTACATTTACATCCAAACCAGTTCTTTGCCGGGCATCGTCGTGAGAATTCTCCTTCTTAACATTAACAGTACTGATTCTTGTCTGATTATCATCACGATCAACCCTGTTCCTTTTATCAGAAAAGAAGTCAACCTCATTGACAGCCACACGATTTTCATCAGAAGGTGATGGAACACGAGCATGGCAATCTCTGTCTTCCCGGCCACCGAGAACCTCCGGAAACGGAAACATTCTGACGGAGTCAGAGCTACCCATGTGATGGGAAGGATTTGTTCTAAACCTTGAGAAAGAATTAACAGAAGAAGAAACTGGCTTCTGGTTTCGGAAGAAATTACTAGTGATAGGATCAGAATCAAGAGCCAAACCCCATCCTTTGTCCATAAATAAAGGAACAAATTGAAGATACAGAGAGAGACTGAAGAGAGAAGGAACTGGGAAGAAGATAAAGAGAGAGAGAGAGATGGATAGAATTAAGAGGGGCTATGTGTGCGAAGTCTGTGAAGTCTTTTACCGGTGCAATGGGTTCGGCTATAAAAAGGGCTTGGACGATGACCAAAATAAATATAATTATTAATTAAAATAAAATAAAAAAGATTGGATTTTCGAGAAATTGATGGGATTTGATCATGTTGCGTAAGATCGTGCGTCAGTTGGACAGCTGGTACTGGTCCCACTTTTATAGAAGAAGAAAAAGAAGCAGTCGGGTTTTCCAATGGGTAATACCCGTAAAAAAGAAAACCCGAAGAGCGAGGTTTCGTCCGCACTTGGTCAAGAAAAATATTGACCAGTTCTTAAATCCCACCGCCCCTAATGCTGCGGCGCGTTCCACGTGATTAAATAAATAAATAAACAAACATTAATAAGATTTTCAAACTAACAAGCCCAAGCCAAGTCAACGAATTTGACGGCCCGGCTCTTTCTGCTGACCGGTCACCGGCTGTGACACTAACCTAGTCTTAACCAGGCCCCACGTAAGCAAGCTCTCATAATTCCTCGTTCTGGATCTGGGCTCCCGCACCCGGGAACCTTGTTGACCGTCCACCGGTGGGACCGAGTCACTTGCTTTGACTTTTCAGACTCGCAGTCGATCTTTCCTTGATTATATCCAATACTTGTTCCGTTTTCTTTAATTTTAGCCGTCGGGACTGGCGTAAGTATTACCTGAAAAATAGGTATTTTTTATTAATCATTTTTTAAAAAATAAAAAATTATATTTTCCAACCAGTACGTATGTATGTATAGATAATCATACCGGTTACTTGTATCATTAATTTCTTAATTTGTTTTATGACCACAAGTCCAGAACAAGTCAACTAATTAGCTAAGTGGTTAATCAATAAGTTCTATTTATTTTATTATAAAATTATATTATTAATAATAATGTAAATCCCGATAAAATTTTGATAAATTCTTGATACTAGCACTCATGGTTTCATCGTCTAGTGACAGTATTTGGCTTGACCATCTTTAAATAACATTTAATATAATCTTGGGAAAAGATTTCAAAATACTGGAGACAAAAGTAAAGGCAATGACTTGGTAACGTATATCCCAAGATATGCCAACCCTCCTTTTAATTTTTTCCCTTTGACTAACTCAAATCCTTTTTCAAAAGTTCCAACATGAAACTCTAGAATGGGAAAATTAACGTGGGCCTAAATTTGACGAATTTGGTTTGATCAATCGAACACCCCCCACACACTTTCAAATTTGTATGATACCGTACGGCAATGCAAATGTTATCCCACTTTTCTTTCTTACTTCTTAAGCCATGCTCATGGCCATGAAGGAGGACTTGGAAAAAGCTAACGCAGTCTTCCTCTCTCTCTCTCTCTCTCTCTCTCTCTTTGCATGGCAATTGCATAAAAAAGAAAAGTAATATGTTAAAACATACGGCGCCCGATGTAAGATATTCTTCAATAGGATTCCATTCCATTCAAAAGGGTGTAAGAAAAGTTGTGTTTTGTAATTCATAGATTGAAAAACGACATGTTTTCAACGTGGGTGTGAGCTAGTTAGGGTTCGAGGATATCAATCAATCTTTGGTTTGTTCAATTGCTTACATCCGTAGGATATGGTAACTCTTTGTTTCCACTTCTCCATCGTCAAAACTTGCCGCCTCCTCGTGGATAGGAATTTTGCCATTCAACCTTTAGTTTTTCCTCGTTAAATGATGGAATTGGCTGGCATAGTGGTGCCAAATTCGATGAATATATTACTAAAGAAAAAAGTACAATCAACCCTCCAAACGTGCGTAAAGAAAATTACTCACATCGCCGACTACTGGTGATTCAAATGTCGAAGGATATGCCTGATGTCGACACACACGCATCTAGGCATGAATGAAATTCCATTCAGGCCAAATTCACAAGAAAATAAATAAAAAAGTATTCGGTCGTGCAGATAACAATGGTGGACAGACAGACCGAATAAGATCCTTAAAATTTGATCAAAAACTAAAACCCAAGCATTAATATTTATTTTTTTAATTTAAAATTATACTCAATAGACATTATATTTTAAGAATTCATTTAAACTTTTTTAAATTCAGGATTGACTGTGAATACAAGTTACTCAGATTAAGAACTTTCAAAACTCAAGGTCTGGGTACCCAAATCCAAAAGAAAAGAAGGTGGTATGAGATACCCCAAATGTAAACAAATAATATAACTTGTGTATTGTAACTTCGTAGAATGATGTAAGCTTTGCACTGCTAGTCAAGGTATTGCTTCCGAGTCCATGAAATATGAAAGCGAACAGTAGTTGAATGTTGCAGTCAATGGATGCAGGTGACGATGATATTATCAATGGACAAGTGTACGCTTGATCATCATCAATGTTTACGCTCCTTCTCCCTCTTATTCTTCAAAGATCAACGACAGCCCATGTTTTCTCTGTCCAAAACCACGACTTTCTTGGTCTTCTATTGCACCTATTAATTGATTAAAAATTAATGACCGAAGCTAACTGCAGTTTTTATCTGTTAATTGATGAAGGACATTCTTCATTTGCAAGATGGGCATTTTTGATTTGTTAGATCAAGACTTTTTTTTAGGTATCTATTAAAGCCCCGAATGAATCTCAAGAAAAGTGATTGCTTGCGTTTGTTCTACGGCAATTTTAATTTCCTACAGCACACCATAAAACTGTTGCCACAAATGATGCCACCAGCAAATCAATTTCTTGATGTGCTGCTAAGAAATTAATTTAAAATACTGACTAGTTAATGAAGGAGCAGGTGGCTGTGGTGGCTGGCTCTTTCCGGGAAAATCTGGCTGTATTTATTATGTGATTGCAAAGGAAGCAGCCGAGGGAGCTCCCATGCAGCAGCGAGCATCGTTTCAAATTGTCAATACTCGATCGATTCCTTTCCACGTCTTCTCATTAAACAATCAAAAGTTTTCCAAACCAAACAGAAAGCAAAATCAACGTAGAAAAAAAGAGTAGTTGACTGAGATTCACATTTGACCATTTTTATCCAAACGAGCAGACCCACGTGGCTCTCTTGTACGACGTAGAATATTTGGTGTGTGGTTAGGTTTAGACAGCCTGCCAGCAAGGATATATAATCAGCGAAAGTGAGCCATGAAGTAAACGATACCAAGACAAGGTTGCTTGTTGCCTTAAGCAATTTACAGATACTTTTCACATTAATCATGCTTAATTTTTTAATTTGTCCACACCATTTTGCTTCTCATTCACTTTGTTCAAACAGATTTCTCTTAATTTCAAAGCTTCAAACCCTCTTAAAAACCGATAACTGGGTGGAAGTCGTGGCCATACATGTTTGACAAAACTCCCAAATTTTTGTTATCGTTTATTTATTTTGTACAATGAAGACAGAAACACAGGAAGCAGAACGCAGCCAATAATTCATTGTCAAGAAATACAGAAACTTAATCCTGATTTTACTCCTTTGTTTGGTTGTGTTTATATGAACTAGATCCAATTTACAAAATTCTGAAACCCTACCTGCTTTTGATGCTTTCTGCTTGTCCTGATAATTCAGTGACGATTGGTTTTTTATCACCCTGGAAGGTTTTGGCCTTTGTTGAGTGAGGAGTTGTTGTTGCTGCTAATTAATTATCAAACTGAAATCAGATGATTGTGAGATAAATCATGCATTAAATGGCATTGATAAGACATTATCGTGTATAAGCTTCAAAGTAGGAAGACACTGGCTTGTATAGATCAACTTAGAAGGGTCATTTTCGTTGTCTTAATTCGACAACAATTTATCGGCACATAGTCATATTGCTAAGGCAGATCGGATAGAATCAAGCCACAGATGGAGACATTCAAACCTGGTTTAATTTTACTAAATGAACATAGATCTTTCAAGACTAATCAGATTACCCAAAATGCGGTAATAGGTTAGGAAGTAAATTAATTAAAAAAGATGGTGGTAAACCGCAGGAGGGTATAAATTCAATACCTAATTTGGGGAATCGGTCTGCCATTTTTATTGCTTTACACATTGATCATGGACTAAATTGAGAGATTGCGTGGAAAAGCTTTGCCTTTTGGCATTGAATTTGGGCACCGATTTGATTAACAGTGAAAGGATTCGAATCATTTCCCCGCAGATCGATAAAGTTAAATGTCACTGCCTTTCCAGAATCTACGCCAAGTTATCAATTTGCTGCAGCAAACCTGTGGGTACGTGTTCCCACTTTGAACGGATGTTAATGTCCCAACTAGTTGTTCAATACACTGGGGTTTTGTTCTGTCGGCCAGGCATGCTGCTGTGGGATAGAAGCTTATTACATCGTTGTCGTATTCCATTCAACGAAATTGTCCGCAATGCAAAGACTTTGTAAAACTTAATTGACAAATGCTAACTCGTTTCCATTGACTATTACGAGAGACCTCCATTTTCTCCCCCACCTAAGCTCATCGCCAAACGGGGAAAATAGAATTTTCTTCTCAAGTTTTGACTTCAATTATGGACTTATCATGTAGAAATATGTAGTATAATATCTATTTAACCTCAATTTTTAATTTATATATTTAACAAAATCAATTCCCAATTTTGAAAGATTTCAAGTAAGTTAAGTTTTTAATATGCGATTCATATTAAATTAAAAAAATAAATAATATTACATAATTAATCTTAAACTTAAACTAGTCATTTGTATTGACTTTCTATGACCATTATCAGTAATATTTGGTCAACCTTACCTTGGATTCTATTCTAAGCAAAGCATAGAGACTAAAGTTTATGCTTAAAATGGGCCATTGATCACATCACTTTTGATGTAGAATGTTTTGGACTTGATCATAATCAACCCAATTCAGCCCATCCATCATTAACAAGCTAGCTTGTAGAGCCACAAGGATTTAGAGTCGGACTGAATTAAGGTATCATCCCAGATAGGGGAGAAATTATTCTGCTCCACACCACTTGGAGGAGATGAAATGTTTCTCAATTTTGATACTAATTCTAAAAGTACAAGAGAGTAATAGGGAAGGTTTGATATCCTTTTGACATAGTATTATGAGTTCAGTCTGGTGGTTGGGAACATTCGGTCAATGTATGTGAATCAAATCAGATTTGTTCCAATTATAGACAAAACCAATGTTACTACATGCCGATGTTGCCTATTACATTATTCATACACCAACTTTAGATTCATTTTCATTCTGTTCATTTGATTATCAGGATTTGTTTTTGGGAAATTACACATGCTAATCCATCATTAGCTTAGCTTAATTAATATGCTAAATCCCCACAATCTTCTAAACCCGAAAAGCAAACCGCAAAAGCATTAATTTGTAAAAAGAATACTATAGAAAAAGAAAAAAGTTGATAAAAACGACACTCGAAGATTCTTCAATTTAATTAATTTCTCACTGCCACTTTACTCAACTTACTGCTTTTCTTCTTACATTATACAAATCCCTGCTAATCGCTGTTTCCATCTCATTTCTGTAATGGAGACTCTCTTCTGCGCAATCCCATTTCGGAGCACAAATCTTCTTCATCTTCTTGCTTTCATTGTTTGTGTTTCCTGACAATATTTCTACTCATCTTTTCACTTTTAATTCTGTCAAAACCAGCAGAAGCAAGCATTTGTCCAACTTCCTCCGGTGACATTCCGATCAACTATCCTTTGGCGTTGATGACGGCTGCGGCAGCCCTTACTACAGACACATGCTTGTCTGCTCCGACTATGGCAAGCTTGAGTTCAGAACACCTTCCGGTCGCTATCCTGTCCCAACCATAAGTTGCTCCGATCCTCACATTCTCCCCGCCGATCCATTCATGTAGAATTTCCGAGATGGAGATAATTTTCGTCCAACCAGGCCTTTCAGCATCGACGCAAGCACGCAGTTCTCGCTCTCTTCTCAAAACCACTATCTTTTCTTTTAGTGTAGCTAAGAAAATGTAATCATTGAACCAAGGCCTAGATTCTGCGAGCGGTTTCCCGAACGTTGTGACCCGTCGTGTGACAGTTCTGGTTATCTTTGTAGACACTTGCCGGAATGTGCATCTGCATTGCAGGCAAGTTCTTGCTGCGGTTATTACCCTAAAGCAACTGAATTTTTGTGATTAATGCTCAAAATTGTGCTTCTTACACTAGCATTTACTGGTGAAATGTCGGAACTGTTCCTACTTATTATCAGGTTGCAGATTACGGAATCAGAGTTGATTTCGACAATCCGGTAAATACAAGTTGTCGTCAGTGTCAGGATGTGACAAAAGGTGGCGGGACATGCGGATTCAACACTGGACAAAATTTCTTGTCTTTGTGTCCGAAGGGGAATTCCACTGCTTACTGCAAAAGTTTGTTTTAGTCAAAACCGATCCCATGAATTTCAGTAGTTGCAGAACGTTTGCTGATCTTGAATTTCCACAAGACTTTCTTTTTATACTTAGACCCCGAAGTTTTAAAATATTATTAACATTTTACTCTTTGATTCATAAATTACTTCAAGGATTTTATCTCTTCAATTTTAATATCATGACATTTTAACCCCGAATTTCTAATTCTAGCGCTGAATTTTTACATAGTTGCAGAATGTTTCGAGATTATCCATGAATCTGATTAATAACTTGATTTGATTTTGCAGATCATGAAATTTCGAGGCATAGCAAGGGCGGAGTGATTACAGGTGAAATATACCTGTATTTTACGATTTTCTGGCATCCAAGTATGAATTGAAAGATTATCATTATTTATTTTATTATTTTCCGACCCAGTAACTGGAGTTTGAGCAGCTGGGGCCTTGGGAATTGGATTTGCTGTTTGGTATTTGAGAAAAGTGAGAGCTACAGTACCAGTGACATGTGGGGTGATAATAGGCTTTTCCGAAAGATAGATTAGAGTGAACTGTCGAGTGCTTGATGTGAACCTAAGCTTCAAATTAGAAGCTGTAGTGTAGCACTGCCACGGAAACAAAAAGAAAGAGAACATTACAAGGAAAAGAGTAAAACAAGCGATGGCGATCGAAATGTTTCGTCATATCAACAAGCTTTCCCTTTAACACAACTCAGAGGGCCTGCCTTTGCTGTTAAGGCGGGTACCATTGCTCCTGGTGCAACAACAAACGACTGAGTAGGTGAATAATTTGGTGCACAACTTCCGTATCCAGATGGAACAAAATAAGCACCATTCATAGATACATCATCAGGAGTTCTCCATTTCCAGTTTTTCCAGCCCCCGTAAGTCTCTTTCTTTGTAACCTGTTGTACAAGGGAAAAAAAATCATCAGTATACAGTCCTCTCTTGCAAAATCTGCATTTTTAAAATACAGATTTGGTGCAAAACAATGCTGTTTTATAAAATTTTGTAGTACAAAGAAATAAATTGTTGCTTGCTTTTACCTGCTTGGTGTCAGAAGAGGCTACGAAGTAGTTTCCTTCACTTAAAATGGCTGGATTGGCGCTGCCACCAATGGCATACATCAACCACTCGTCGTATCTGTTGTTGGCAACATGGGCGTAGCCTATCCTAACCCTGCATGCATTATGCTCTATCCGTATAAGATTTCTCTTCTTTTATTACTCTTAACATTTCGCAAATTTAACAGAAATTTTTCTCACTAATTACCTTGGCATTCTCTAGATAAGTCCCTGGCCAAAACGGTTGAACACTACTGTAACTTTCATTATTTTGTCATCAATGAATTGATCGTTGTGTCCAAGCAGCATCACCTATGAATGCAACTTGGTTAGAGAATTGGAGGCCTCTCGGATTTAAACCCTAAAAGAATCTGCCTACCTTATCATGTTGTTCGAAGTAGTTGTTAGAAATGGTAACTGCAGTTGAAGCGTGAATGATATCGACTAATCCATCATCAGGACCACGAGCAAAATAGCAATGATCAATCCAAACATGCGAAGATCCAAAGATATCAATGGCATCTCCATCGCAGGCACCTCGACGACCGACATGCGTAGGACTGCTCCGGACAAGCCCACCTTTCCCTGCCTTCAAATCATGAATGCTAATCCCATGGATAATAACGTGGCTGGCATATTGTATAGTTATCCCTGGCCCATTTGTGATCTCAACTTTCGCTCCTCTCCCGTCTATAGTCTTATAACTATTCACCATAAGCTCATTCTGAAGCGTAATTACCATGTCCCTAGCAAAAATAATCCAGAGCGGCTTCGATCATCAGAAGGGTTAGTTACCTCATAAATCTCGCCATATTTTCCACCAATGGCATCTTTTCCGAATCCCACCGCGCAATGTGCTAAAGCTTTGCGATTAGCAGACCAGTCGTATTTGGCACGCCAGCAAGAATCTATTACGTTCATGACTTTCAGGTTGTTGACAGAATTTGGCAAGTAGCCGTCCAGTTCATCTGCAAAAAAATTTGCGAAAAGACATGAAAGCAAAAGGACAGTGGGAAAGGAAGCCATGGATTTTGGATTGGAATGGAATCAAAACAGAAAAGAGATACATTTATACAGGAAATGGGAAGGTGGTGCACACGATTTAGAAGCAAATTTTGTTGTTTAGTGAGATTTTGGTGGTACTCTAAACGTGATTGCACGAGCTCACTTTTTGCTCGTTGACCTGCCATTTCTGAGTAGTGTTGTGTAGATATACAAGGAAGTGGTAAAACATTTAGCAACTCAGAGAATCCAATTTTCGAGGTATTCAATGGGTATGGACATGGCCGGCGAAGAATGTTTCAGAAGGAATGTTGTTAGTTATACACAGTTATGTTTGATGCAATATAAGCGGTTTATACAGTTGCGGCAACATTTTCTTTGAGTGTTTTCAATTTATGAATTTTCTTGACACATTTATTACATAGAAAGTAGTTTCGAGGATGGTTTTGAATAAAACCAAATTGATTAAGCATGAGCATCAGGAGCATTAGGGATGGAGAGATCCAATGGAATATTTGGAATTTAATATGATGCACTTATGAAAATATAAATATGAAAATGTGAATTCATGATTTGGTATTTATAGATGAAAATGGAGGCTGAAAGAAGGAAGTAAACGAGTTGCATGGATGGGTTCAACTTCAAATTGTGTGTACTGTTAGTGGAGTGGTCAGTCAAGTTTCAAAATAATCGACGAAATTGAAGTTAAAAGGAAGTTGGTTCGATGGGGGAAACAATATTGTGTCATAAATTAGGCAAAATTAGGGAAGAAACCAACATTGTAAATGCAACTGTGGATTTTGTTTAATTACTGCTAAAAATCCCAGGTCTTACCAGCTTTTATTGTAACTTGTGACCTAAGCGGACCTGCAATCCTAGTTCAGGCCATGGCTGGAGAATATAACACAGCCCACATCCAACATTTCAACAAACCTAAGGATGCGGAAGAAATTATGCAAATGTAGCACCCTTTCGAAAGCAAAAACAAAGACACAAATAAAAAAAGGAGAAATTTACAAGAACGAGGAGTTAAAACAAGTCACGGGCGATCGAAATGTTTGATCATATATATATATATAATATATATATATATATCAACAAGCTTTCCCTGGAACACAACGCAGAGGACCTGCGTTTGCTGTTAAAGCAGGAACCATCGCTCCTGGTGCAACAACAAATGACTGAGTTGGTGAGTAATTTGGCGCACAACTTCCATACCCAGATGGAACAAAATAAGCACCGTTCAGAAATACATCCTTAGAAGTTCTCCACTTCCAATTTTTCCAACTCCCGTAAGACTGTCTCTTTGTAACCTGTTGTACACACAGACAAAACATCAGTATACAGAGAGTTATTCTATTGTTCTTACGGACGACAACATTTTTAAAATACGAATTTAATGCATTTTGTTGTACAAGTTAAGAAACAAAATGTTGCCTTTGATTTGAGTTTTACCTGTTTGGAATTACCATTGTTTGGAGCTACGAAGTAATTTCCTTCACTTAAAATGGTAGGATTAGCACTGCCACCAATTGCATACATCTGCCACTCGTCGTATCTGTTGTTGGCAACATGAGCGTAGGCAAATCTGACCCCGCATGCATTATATATTCTCTATTCATTTAAGATTTCTTTTCTATTATAACTCTAATCTTCAGAAAATTTAACAGTAATTTTGCTCGCTATTTACCTTGGCATTCTCTCAATAAGTTGTCTTCCAAAACGGTTGAACGTTATTGTAACTTTCATAGTTTTATCGGCAGTGAATTTATCGTTGTGTCCAAGCAGCATCACCTGTAAATGCAGCTTGGTTAGAAGCCTATAGGATGTATATTTCATGTGTATATATATATATATAGGATGTATATTTCATGTATATATATATATATATATATATATAATTAACCTTAAAAGCTTCTACCTACCTTATCATGTTGCTCGAAGTAGTTGTTGGAAATGGTGACTGCTGTTGAAGCATGAATGACATCAATAAGGCCATCAGTAGAACGAGCAAGATGGCAATGATCAATCCAAATATATGAAGATGCAAAGATAACAATGGCATCTCCATCAGAGCCACCGCGACGACCGACATGCGTAGGACTACTCCGAACTCGCCCACTTTTCCCTGGCTTACAATCATGAATGCTAATCCCATGTATTATAACATGGCTAACATCTTGTATCGTTATGCATGGCCCATATGCAATCTCAACATTCGCTCCTCTTCCATCTATAGTCTTAAAACTATTCACTATAAGCTCATTCTTAAGCTTAATTGCCATGTCCCCGGCGAAAATAATCCAGAGCGGCTTGGACCGGATAGCGCCATACCTCAACGTGCCCGGTTTAGGGTTTATGGGATCATCCGAAGGGTCTGTGACAATATAAATTGCACCATATTTTCCTCCGATGGCATCTCTTCCAAACCCCACTGCGCAATCCGCTAGCGCTTTGCGATTAGTAGCCCAGTTGGATTTGGCACGCCAGCAAGAATCTATTACGTTAAGAGTCAGTTTGCTGACAGGTTTCTGCAAGTAGCCGTCTAGTGAATATGCAGAAATGGTCGAAGCATAGTTTGTGAAAAGACATGAAAGCAAACAGAGAGCGGGAAGAGAAGCCATGGATTTTGGATTGGGATGGAGGGAAAAGAAAAGGAGAGAGAATTTATATAAGAAATTAGAAGGTCCTGGGACACTAAACGTGATTGCAGGAGCTCTCTTTTGGCTCGTTGACTTGCAAATTTCTAAGGAGTGTTATGTAGACATACAGAGAAATCGTAAAATATTTAGCAACTCAATGAATTTCAATGGCCGGTGAAAGAATGTTCAGAAGGAATGTTTCTAGTTTATGGTTTTGTTTAATGTAAACGATTAGTACAGCGACGGCAACATTTGCTTTAAGTGTTTTCAATTAATTAGATGATGTTTGACAAGCCAACCCAAAAAGAAAAAGAAAATAATAAAGAGTGAAGTATGCTTCTAAACTCTGGCAATATACATGTATGCTTACAAGCAGCTACATGAATTAATAATTGAACGAATAATAAGACATTGGCAAACTCTTATCAAAGGAATGGTTTTGCCTTATTCAATACACGAATTAACAAACTCTATACATGGCTATAATATTTAAGTAAACTTAATTTCATCGGTCTGCTGCGACAAGTTTTAAGCATAGCTGCACATACCATATGTGCACGAACTTCCTTTCTTGCACTTGTTGTTGCAGTTCCCACAGTGTTTCTTGCTGGTCATTACGTTCACGCATTTACCTTTGCAGCACATCTCCGAGTACTTGCATCTCTTACCACACCAGCCGCAGTTAAACCTGTCCTTCATCACGTTCACACACCTCCTCCTGCAGCAATCCGGCCCCGGGCTGCCCTTGATGCGACAAACCCGAGGATACTTATTGCATGTCAGATGGAACCTGTAACTTCGAAGAAAACGACTTGGTCCTCGCAGCGACGTCCCTGTTTCTCGCTTGTCGGCTGCCAAAGGAAGATCGGAATCTGGATCATCCCCATCGTTGGACAGGTCTACTTCTGGCGTAGCACTAAGAGAAGTGACCATAGCCATGATCAGCATGGCTAACACAAGGAATTTCTTAAGGCAATTCATATATGGGCTTGTGGGTGCTCGTGCAAGAAAGAAATATTGATGGATTGATGGAGATATGAATTACGATTTGGTATTTATAGACGAGTTGCGGTGAAATGAGTAAGCTGCAACGCTGCATGGATGGATTCAAATTGTGTGGACTCTTAGTGGAGTGGTCAAATTTCCAAGAGCTGAGAAACTTGGAAGTAAACGAAAAGTTAGGATCTTGAGGAAATATTGTGGTCTAAATTAGGCAAAATTAGGAAAGAAACCTCAATATTTTCACATCCAAGTGTGCAACTGTGGGCGCAGATACGACCGTCATTCCTTCAATCACTGCTCTTACGTAGTCATAACTATCTATTTTCCTGCATGAATTAGTTGGCAATTTGCACGCGTTCTGGCCTCCTTTCTTCTCTCTGGATCCATGCTGCAATGATATGTACGTATATTTTTCATTGTCAAAATTGTTATCTAAATAATTACAAAATATGTATTATTTGTAATATATTTTTTAAAAATAAATTAATTTTATTCCTCATGTAATTATCTTTTGCAAGTCTGAGAAGCTTCACTTGATGAATTGATTAATGAGAAGAAGGAATCTAATAGAATTGGCAAAAACCCAGCCATATATGGCTTGCCTTAACACATATATACTACCAAGTTTCTGCAAACTTCTTCACTTATCTTCTCCTTTCCTAATTGCAATCTTCAGCCATCTAAGCGTACCTGCATAGTCCATAAACGCAGGAGCATCTCTTATGGTTGCATTTCCTGCAGTTATCAAAGTAATTAAGTCACACAAAGCACCTTAATTACTGCCATTAAACAAAGTTTTTATTAATCAATATCACTAATTAATTTTATAATAAAAGTTATAAAACAAAAAACAAAGTAAGGTCAAAGGAGGCGAGTGTCCTGACAAATGTGTTCCGTCATCAAGTTAGAGGAAACCGCAGGCTTTCAATACGTGATCAACGCGAAGCCCACAGCCCCACGTAGCTTATATTCCCAAGCACACAACAATTTCTTTCTTGTCTAGAAGTTTGGTCTGAAAATCAGTTCCAGAAGCACTTATTTGTTAAGAGATGACAGCTTTCTTCTTTCTTGCCTCCACGTCTCTGCTATGTTTTGACTTTTACTAAGATTTGGCTATTCTGCAACTGCAACGCAGCCGTGACGAGACATCGTTCAGTTCAGGAAATGACTTGGCACAATTAAGAAGACTTACGTTTGAATTTACCAGAGGAATTAATTACTTCCAGCATTAAGTGCTTAATTTGCTCTACTACTTCTACGTGCCTTCCCAAGCACATTTTCGAGTCTTACCAAATGTATAGAGGAATCAATAGTCTCTTTTGACTTGCAAAACACATAACGTGTCTGAAATGTTACGCCATGGTTACTAGTACTTCAGCTCATCAATGATAGTGCAATTATCACAAGAAAATAAACTGAATATGAATGAATATGCTTAATCTTTAATATTCTTAATGCATGCAACTTAGAATAAATTGGGTTGATATATCAACATTTGGTGGGCTTAAGATTACGATCATGTTCCATAAACGAAGCATTCACACATTTTCCCTTGCAACAAATTTCGTTATGCTTGCATTTATACCCGCACATCCCGCAATTGAATCGATCTGTCTTCGCATTTTTTCTTGCAGCGATCTGGTCCCGCACTGCTCTTCAGACGACAAACACGAGGAAATTTATCGCATGTTATGTTGGGTATCGGGTTTTGCTGCTGTAAGAGCATTTGCATATAACAGTGGTTAAAGAGAAAGTATTGAGGATGTGGCATATAACAATCTCGAATGGTCTAGGTCACATCCTAACTTCTGCTGAAAAATTTTAAGATCAATTTCAATTGCTGTTACTAGAAAATGTTAAAAATTGATCCTCAGTTTCATCTGTCCTCTCCCTTGTAAGAGTGTTCAAGCATCAAAATTTGACGAGCAGCTTTCTCCTATAAAAAAATAACTATTTTCCAGAAACAACTACATGCTATTCCTGTAAACCCACAGAGAATGGATCGACAACAGATCACAGATCATGGAAGGGGCAGACCTTCTACTATGGCCGGCATCACGTAAGAAATGTAAGCTTATATATGAAGAGTGGTACACACTTCACGTCCTTCGTCAAACTTCGGGATATCTTCTTGGTGCAATCAAAGGGTGCATCGGTTTATATGGTTTAGATTTTAGCTTCATTGATTCTGCAACCAAGAAGAGTAGATATGAAAGCAGTAAGTGTTGGCAGATCCTCCATCAACTTATGGGGACATGCAGAATTGCTCCGAGTGTAGAGGGATCATTCATCAAGGTCATGCGTGGAAGTAGTTTTAGCTCTTGTTGCTGCAGCATTGGAGATGTTTAGATGGATCTTCAAGTGTAGAATTCAAAGGCAAATGGCAGCAATTGATGGCAGCAATATTTACAATTTCACTTGGGCTAATATTGTTTTATCACAAATTCATAATCTCATGAAAAACGGTGTCGTTTCGTTATTTGACAGGTCAAATGTTGATAATCACTGCTCCTGAAAACGCACCGTTTCCGCACATTTTGTCAAGTTAGAACTCAACAAGTGATGAACGAACTGGAAAGTGAAGAAGAAAACAAGAGAGAGAAGGATCACATCAACGAAGAAGAACTAGAACTACAAACAGTAAGCATGGCAGCGTCCGCTGCCGCCACAGGTGGAGTTGCAGCGGCGGCGCTTCGGTCTGTGATCCAGCGAGTTCACCAAGCCGCCAAGCGGTCTGGTCGCTCGCCGGACCACATCCGAATCGTGGCTGTGAGCAAGACCAAACCGGTCTCGTTGATCCACCAGGTGTACGAGGCTAGTCATCGATCTTTCGGTGAAAATTACGTTCAAGAAATTGTGGAAAAGTCTCCTCAGGTCCTATCTCTTTGAGAAATAAAAAAAAGTTAAAATTTTTTATTTTGATAGTCTGAACGGTTATCTTTTTCTTTTTCAAAAATAATAAAAAAATTAAAGCTTCGGATGATGTAATGTAAAATTGGATACATTTGGAAGGAAAGTTTTTAACTTACTTAGCTGGATTTGAATCTGCAGCTTCCAGGGGATATAGAATGGCATTTCATTGGAAATTTGCAGAGAAATAAAGTGAAACCTTTACTGGGTAATGGCTTTGACTCTCTGTCTTTCACAGTAAAATATGTTTTTTTTTGAAAAATTGTTAACATTGACATTATCAGGATTCCTGAGTAGGTGAAACGAAGATTTGAGACCAATTTATCATTTTGTCGTGAATATATGAAATGTAGTTAACAGGTGAGGTGAGAGCTGAAATTGAAACAGTAATTAAATTAGGTTTTTCTTGTTTACTCTGTGGAACTGATGGTCTTGAAATGTATGTGTTAACGTTAAATCATTGGAAGTCTTGAGATAATTTTCCATTATTTAGTTGTTTTACTGATTCAACTTCCATTCTGTTTAATAGGTGACATTCACGAACTTTACAGCTAATTTCTTTATTTGCATTTATGTTGCATAACTTTATACCATATATATGAGAGAATGAAATATGATGTCTTGTATGTAACTCATCTACTGCCGTGCAGCTGGCGTACCTAACCTTGCAATGGTGGAAAGTGTAGACGACAAGAAGGTAAATGTTTTCTCCAATTTAGTTATCTTTTCTTTGAAGGTTTATGAACTTTGGTGCATGCAAACCAAAGAGAATGATGACTTTGATGGCCCCAGTCGGATGATAGGAAATTTACAGTCCTTTCACTGGCACTTTCTTTCAACTTTAAGTGATTGAGTATATAGCAACAGAGGTTCTGAAATTTGATGTCATGTTCACTCAACTGAGTAAGTTGGGTAGCCCGTAGGGCTTCTCTATTTGTTTCACCACACCTTATTGAGTTGTGCAGATCGCAGCTTGTCTTGATCGTATGGTTGTGACCATTGGAAGAAAGCCATTGAAGGTCTTAGTCCAAGTGAATACCAGCAGAGAAGAGTGTAAGTGTATTAGTTTATGCTACCTTTAAATTGTCACCAGTCACAGCATTGCAGTCATTTGATGGTTGAATCTGTAGCTCTTATGCGTGGATAGTGCTGTATTAAATGCTGATAGCTATTTGTAAAAAATTATGTTGTAGTTTTTTTAATATAATAGAAGTTATAACTTACTCCTGAAAATCTTTAATCACTGTTTAAATAAATATCTCTCACTTTTAGAACTTTCCCAAGCTTTGGTTATCTGCTGCTTGTAATAGTTCTGAGCTATTGCTTGGTTGTTGCTAATGTTGCAGCAAAATCTGGAGTTGAGCCGTCAGGGTGTGTGGAACTTGTCAAACACGTTATTCAACAGTGCCCAAATCTTGAGTTTTGTGGGCTAATGACAATAGGGATGCCAGATTATACATCAACCCCAGAGAATTTCAAGGTGATAGTGGGATTTTAATATTACTCTTTCGTATTCTTTCCTTTTTTTTTCTTGTACATTCTTTGTTCTACTTCATATGTCTGACAGAGAACTATGTTTTGCACTCAGACATTAGCGAACTGCAGAAATGAGGTTTGCAAGGCACTTGGAATTCCGGAAGAGCAATGTGAACTATCTATGGGGATTACTGGCGACTTTGAGCTAGCAGTAAGGAATACCCTAGCATTGCCTTAATCCAATGACTAGTGCTATTTACTAAACCTTCCATCTTAATGATGATGAAGTCAAATCTTTGTAACTGTTATTATTCAACAGTCCCGCTACAAGTCTTATCATATGATACTCACCAGAAACAAGTACTTGTGCTCACGAGGGGACAAAAAAAAAGGGTTGTGCTGCATTTATTTTTGTACAGAATGCCATCCGCCAATTATTTTTATTTGCACTTTCTCGCATAGGTTATCAAAGATCCAAGTTTATGTTGATACAGTAAATCTTTTATTCTTTATTTGATGGAAATTGTTGTGTTCCTTAAATGTCAATATGAACGATTGCCATAATGGTTAAAACGTGTGTATCTGATTTGGTGTGCTTACTACAGTTATGCAACTGTTGACAAACTTTCTGTTCTTGCAGATTGAAATGGGTAGTACCAATGTGAGAATTGGATCAACGATATTTGGTCCTAGGGAATATCCAAAGAAGAATTAATCCTGAAGTTTACTTCCATCCATGTTGTAACCATTATTGACATTTTCGTGTATTTACACTGAAAGTACTTGTATTTATCTGCTTGATCTGTGGACTCGATAGTTTATCTTTGCTCTCTGGCTTCAGCGAATGTTGGGTGTCATGCATACACACGTGTTCAGAGTGATGAAATACATATCTGAGCATATGAACTCTTATATATGCTGATGAATGCCAATTAAAATTAGGTATATTTATATCTGATATTTAGATCTAGATTTTACTAGAGGAATTTGATTTGCTCTGATTGACATGTAATTATTATGTAAAGGTATAATCCTGTGATCTTTTATATTCTTATGTGATCCAAAGTTGGGTTATAATGAAACTGCAATCTTAAAGATGCCAAATTAAAATATCCAAAGTTCGATTTCCCATGCAAGCTATGAATGCAGTTTCTATGTATACGCACTACAGTTCCATATCTGGCCGTGTTGTGCTTGCCAAGTTGTGTATGAGAGAGAACGGCGGGAAGTTATCTATGTTGCTTCTTTAGCATCGTCAATGGTGGGTATTTCGTTGTTAGTGAACCTCATCTTGCTTATGATCGCTACAAATATTCTTGTCCGAACTAGGAAGCAACAGTTAAGGCATAAGTTGTAGGCTTTTTCCTTGCAAGTGCTTTTCTCAGTCTCAAGTTTCATGACTGCCAAGTCCAGGTAACTTTACATTGCTATCCGACTGTCCAGCGTTTCATCGAGATTGGTAACAGACAAACTTTGTCTTGTTCAATACGCATCTCTCTGTACAGACACAGGTAACGTTGTCCAGAATCGCTCTCACTCGTACTCCTGTCAGCACTTCACTTCAAAAGACAAAACTTGCCTAGCATTTTTTTTTCAATTGCAGGCAGAAGTTGGGTGTGTGTGTTGTCGAACCAGCAGGGCTAAATCAACTTTGGATTTTGCCTGGTAAAATTTGTTAAGAACATCTGTAAATTTGTTAAGCTTCAACTTCTACTAGAACTTTTATGTCTTCTGAAACAACTCCGAAAAATCTCACCGCAATACCCAACGATGCGGATGCCCTGGATTTTTGATAACCAACATCATAAAGATGTTTTGAAGGGGAATCGTTTGCTCACTGTTGATTCTGGGATTTCCAGAGGTACTCTGTATCCATTGTTAGTCAGTGTGCTACTAATCAGAACTACTTTATCCAGGTTTTCTCACGAGCGTTCGTCCAATTGTATGCAACAAATGTTCTCGCAGAATCAAACGGTGAAGTTAACAACGGATATGCAACCAAGTTAACAACGGATATGTATAAAAATCATTGATTATATTTTCCCTCTTGCTACCAATCCGAGACAAACAAATGGATATTGCTATAGCAACTACAATACATTGGGCATTTTTCAGGCTATTTTTGGGTAAACCTCTCCTTACATCCGGTAAGAACATTGCAAAAAGAATTTCCTCACGAGTATAGTAAAAATGAAAGCATTACAGAGAATGTAGCAAACCTACGGTGCCATCCAACCTTGTAAAGAATGTGAGGGCCGGCTAGTGATGATGACATATGAATCACTGCAACGTTTCACTGTCTTCCAACATACACTCTCTAAAACATTAGTTGCTCCTCTCTGCTTTTGGTTGCTCTAGTATCAAAATTTGTTTGGCGTATATGATTGTCATGTCTAAACTAAAACTACAGTTGAGCTACTTGCTGGCCACCCGAAGAATGTTCAGTTAAAGAGAGGCGTCAGGGATGAAGACCAATCAGGGATCACTGAGATGTGTACAGTAATTCAGAGACATCAAAAGGGCCAACCACACCCTCACTCAAAAGGCGCATGGCAGCTCCACGAGAAAACTTCCTTGCAAAGAGAAAGCAGGGAACAGAAGTAGAATTATTACGACACCACTCTGTCCGGAATTCAGTCTCATAGTATACATGGTTGATACCCTGTTCAATTGTAATGGAAAAGAATGAATTCTTTTTTCCCCCTCTTCAAAACAACATATGAAGTAACAAATGGAAAAATAGAACCTGAAACTGAAAGAACAGGAGAAAATGAGGTAAATTGATGACCTTTATTTCCTTGATTTGTTTTGGAGCTGCATTTGCATAGCTGAATGTATGAGGATGCCAATTTTGATTCTCTCCAGCTGACTGGTTCCACCGGGTATAGGTCAATGTCCTACGTTCAAGTTCACCTTCAAGCCCATTGATCTGAAAATAGAGCATACAGAAAAAATTGACCAATCAGATTAACGATACCGGGGGAAAACCATTTATCCAAAAGCGTATGTAAGAAAAATTACACAGGAACATAGAAGTGCTATCATAAGAAAATAATGCAGGAAGAACCACTGCAATAAACCAAACTGAGAATGATAAGAAAGAGGAAGAAAAAATGAAACATGAATTATTGCTTACTGCAAGCAGTGTCGGCACATAATGCTCATCCGGTATACAATTGTGCTGCTTTTGAAGTTTCTGCATTTAGCATTTACACCCAAATCAAAAAAACTTATCAATCTCTTGAAAGGGACACAAATATCAATCATATTATTTTGAGGATTTACCAAGTCCCCTCATATGGCAGACACCAAATTGAACAACTAAAGGGATGGAAATCGATTTCCAAAATAACCCCAATGATCACATGTAAGTCTCCATGAAAAACTACGATCATTATGTTATTCTCTGGTTAACCATTGTCATAAGCATCAAGAAGTGAATACAACACAGATTAACAGACAAACTGCAAAGCAACAACTGTTATATCAAGTATCAGGACACTCTTCACAATATAATCTCAAGGTTAAGCATCACTTACAATATTCATCTTTCCCTTGCGTACATCCACAGGGGGGCGTCGCTGCAAAAGAAACGACATGAATTATTCCTTGTATGATCAAAAAAAAGATGCAAAATTTTTACTCTCCTTGACAACTGTCCCAGTTGATGAAAAATTGTAGTTCCAAAATGACAATTACTTTGTGGTGACTTGCAAGGGCCAAGTGCTCACACATACAAACATGCCATACGATAAAAACCAGTCAACAGAGAAGATAGTTGCTAGAATACTAGCACCACCTTACATGAAACCTAACAGTGATAATTAGCTGAAAGCAGTAGTTAACTTTAATCTATCAAGATCAAGACAAATATGGTTACTAAATACCTTGCAAAATTTTTTGAAGACTGGAAAAATAAATTCATCATCTGCAATGACTTCTGCATGATTTCTTACTAAAGAGATCCACTGCAACAGATCAATTTAAGTTAATAGCATGAATTATGCCTCACTAGTAATACAGATGCATATTCTGTCCTCAAAGAAATACTAATTATAAAGATGATAATAGTGATGTTGTTAGCAACTTGAACTTAATCCTCTTAACATTTTGAACCCAGTCAGGAAAGTTTATCACTTACAACCTTTCACGAGTAAATTGGTCGATACTTGGTAAAAAAATAAATATTTGTAGACAACAGAGTTAATAGCTAGGATGCACATAAATTTTTTGAAATCATAGCTTTTACAGCATGAAAGGTGGATGTGTACAACAAAGTTAATGAGGACAAGTTAAGAGTTCAAGGGAAATCAAAATCTTGCCACAAGATTTATACTTTTTACGTCGTATTGATGTGAGATTCAAGCGATAAAAAAATAGAGCCAACAACATAAATGACAGTAAAGATACCATTTTCTAAAATCTATAATATGTGCCATTGCAGTTGTGGACAATAAACCTGTTTCTTGATGGTAAAGGTACCACAATAAGATCTAAACCATTTTTGGAAGTTTAAAAACTAACTATTTTTGAAGTTTAAAAACTAAGTTTGGTCATACATTGCAGACTTTGAAAAACTCTACGCAAAACTCTTTTCTCCTGGAATACAAGAGCAAATGATTAATGAAAAGATAACCTGAGATCCCTTTCGCCATTTATCCTTTGGTATGACAGAAGACATTTTTGGGTTGTAGCGGCTGTCCTTCCCATCACAAAAGCTACAAATACAAAGTAAAAATATAAATTTCACCTTAGTATTTCACCAAAAACCCTACAGCAGTTCAAAAATGATGTAATTCGTATCTTATTTAAAATTTTTCATGATATTGAACCATTTGCAAACCATTAGGCTTGGCAGCTTAAGAATCAATGCCCTCCATCTACCTGTCCACAAAACTTTTCGGAGAAGCCATTTGATAGTTGTATATATAGCTAAAGTTGTACAGGGGTACACAACTACAATACAAAGAAGGAAAGATTTGTAAATAAACCATTTTCAAAACAACTGTTCTTCAACAACCCTAGTCATTGACCATAACAAGCAAATCAATCTCAATAGAATTAGATAAAAAAATATACAAAACAAAAAGGTAGATGCTTAATGAAAAATAACCTGTCAGAAAGAAGGACAAATCTCCGATTTGCTGGATCTTCTAAAGCGGCATCAAGTAACAACCTCTCCGCCTCAATCATGCTGGATTCTCCCCATCCCACCTTTAACACATTGTCGGCATGTCATTTCTTCACTTACAAGAATTCAACAGGAACTCATTTCGTCATAAAGATAATCAATCGCAGATGGAAAAATTCATCGCAAGTCCTTTTTCATAGCTCAGAATATACCTTTTCTATAAAAATAGATATGCAGAAATTTAATTCGTCAATTATGAATGATTAATAACAAATAATTACACTAAATCAAATTGTTTAGGAAAAAAACTAGATTTAGCAAAAATGGAAAAACATAAAAATGATCAAATCTTCGATATAAAAAAACAAATGAATTCTGCGTTAATTCCAATCACTTTCTTTACCAGCAACCAAACAAAGCCAACAAGAAACTTAAAAGGAAATTTGATGTTTTCTTTTTTCTTGTTGACGATCATCACCTGAATGCTATTACTCAACTGCCGATCGTAAAAGAACTTTGACCTTGTCGTTGACTCATCGAACACAAACCCCGGCGCCGAATGTATATAAATCGAAAAATTTGCCGCGTCAGCATTCTGAAACAACCCAAACCTTCTCATTTTCCCAAGAAACTGCGAGAAAAATCCCCCCCCCAAAAAAAAGAGAGAGAGAGAGAGAGATTGCTATATTCGTTTTATTCAATTTTCACGGACCTCAAAGAAGCGTCCCCAGAGAAAGTCAAGAGGAAGGTCCCGGCGAGCTAGGAAAAGAAACGCGATCTTGGGAGGGCCGTCGAAATGATCGTAACGAATCCTCGATCTCCAGCGAGGAATAGGATACGACGAGATATCATACAGAAAGTGGAACCGAAGAAGAGCGACGAGAGAAAACGCCATGCAGAAGAAGGTGACCAGCTTCCAGCTGAACCAGAGCACATGGCGCACCGGTACTGGTGCAGCTTTCTTCGTCATACTTCCTCCTTCAAATTCCCCAAATAAAAAAACCAGAAATCAAAACTTTACAGTTTATTATGTGTCTATAATCCAGAAGTAACTGAATGAATGATTTTTATAATAGCATAGAACCGTTTGTTTAACGGTAGAGACAGAGCAGAGCATCTGCGTTTGTAATTTAAAGAAGAATTAAAACCGTGGGAACCGAAGCACGGGTGGGTGCCGTGCGTTGAAGAAGAAGGGGCACGGGCGAAACGGTGGCGTTTGGTGGGCCAAGAGTTGATGAGATGAGACGATGAGTGGAGTAGACGAGAATCAAAGAAAACTTGACAGGCGTTGATCTGCCGTTAATTGTGATGTGAGAGATAGGGGACAGTTTGGTTTTGTGGTCAAACTTGAGATTGACCTCGATTTGCCGGTTCACACTGATTGAATTGCCGCCACGTTGATTGCCTTTACCCGTGTCCATATAATGACCAAATTACCCTTGCTGTGTTGATTGGCCTTGAGACAAGGATGGCTCAGTATGGTCTACAGGTTACAGCATTAATTAATTAATAAACCAGAGCATTTCCAAATAGTGCAGCTACAGAAATTGCTGGGTTTGCATCTATCTGAAGAAAATGAGGCAATTACCATACACAATTAACAGTTGCATTTCTAGATTACTACGATGAACTGTGTCTCTGGCGGGGAACCAGATGCAGTGCCACTGTTTTGATGGAGAATTGGCCATTTTTCACACAAGAGTATTGCAAGTTTGATTGCAGTTGTCGCATAGAGATGCTGGATTGAGCTGAACAATGTAAGAACTCGGGTTTTGAAGGTATTACCGGACGCCTGCCTCGGCATTTTGACGGTCCAAAATTACATTCAAGATCTTTCTAGGGACATAGATTCTTTTCTTGATTGATTTCCCATCTAGAAACTTGGAGAGTTTATTATCCAGAGAAGCTAGTTTGAAAGCTTCCTCCTCGGAACATCCCTCTTCTACCTGAATCGTACCCCGGGTCTTGCCATTGATCTGAATTGGTAGGACGACACTAGAGTCCTTCAGGTAAGTAGGATTTGCCTGGAAATTTTAGAACAAATGAAAGAGATGTGTAAACAAATCCACCTTGTTCTTCATAGCTTTAAAGGCTAGTTCATCTCATGTACGGTTTCTTTCATTGTCAAGGATAACCATAAATAATACCAGGAGACAAACATTTCACCTTGGGAAAAGATTGATAGGCCAATGAATTTGAGTGTCCCAAGCGAAACCAAAGTTCTTCAGCCATGTGAGGCGCATATGGAGCAAGCAACAAAATGAATGGTTCAATGATTTGTCTCGGGTGTTTTTCCCACTGGAAACACCAGAAAGCAAGCTGTTGAAACAAACTACGAGAACTAAAAGAGGAATGTAAAAAGTTTACAATCACAGTGATTAACCTTATATGCAGCATTAATGAATTCCATCATTGCAGAAATACCGGTGTTGAACCTTGTCCCCTCAATTTCTTCTGTCACCTGTAAAATAAAATGTACTCGATCACAGGGCTTCTATTGCATGTATCACCATGTTTCAAGGAAACTTTCTAAGCAAATGACACTGAAAAAAAGAGATTATGCATTGCCAGAGACTAAGAAACCTTTTCTATGCATTTATGCAGCGAACGTAGTTGTTCTAGAGTGGGTTCTGCATCAGTCACCACACTTCCTTCTTTGAAAGTTCCATTAGGTAGGGGTGAACCAACAATCAATCTCCAAGTTCTTCCCAAAAATCGATGGACACCTTCAATGCCACTAGTGTTCCATGTTTTGGAGTCTCTGGAAGCACAATGCAACACAAGGAGCAAAAGCATCTTTGTCAGTGCCTCCTCTATATGCAAAACAACCAAATCACAAGTGATATGAATAAATAATACCTAAATGGGCCCATAAACATTTCATATAAGCGAAGAGAATCAGCACCATATTCAGCGACAACATTGTCAGGATTGACAACATTTCCCCTACTTTTACTCATTTTGTGGGCACGGGCTATTAAACGAATGTTAGGATCATCTTTCAGTACAAAGGAGTCCCCGGATTTCATGACCTGCATCAGGCAAATGTGATTTTTGAAAAACTACCAAGATGAAATGCAAAACTAGTACCTTTATATCCATCAGTAACAGCAGACATATGGAGACGAAAAGAAAAATATATTGACACGTCTAAAAGCACATACTTTCTCCTCAGGAATGCTTTCCTGATGATATTCACCCAGTGTATCAGTGGAGTCTGCAGATATACAGTTTCCGTTCACATCTTTACAAACCATATATTGGACCTACAAATCAAAACATCAGAAATTTAATGATGAAGTATTGCCTAAACAAGCACAAGCAGCTATTCTTACTTCCCCAAGGATAATCCCCTGGTTTATGACACACTTGAACGGCTCTTTGGTTGACACTACACCAATGTCATAGAGAACCTGAAAGAAGATCAGAATGTATCAGTGATGCAACAATATTGAAAATAAACTGGGCAACATGATTTTGACTGGACTCACTTAACTCTTACAAGCAAAGTCAATAAAGTGGTATCTCCTTCCAGAATGGAAGCACAAATTTTCTCATTGAAGACAAGTAGGAATAATAACAGCAATGAAGATAAACTGATGGGAGTATATACATGAAATGATGACCAACCAAACAAATAAATGGTACATTCAAAACTAAAACTAATTTATTCCTGCCCAATTACAAACCTTGTGCCAGAATCTGGCATAAAGTAAGTGAAGAACGGCGTGTTCAGCACCGCCAACATACACATCCACAGGGCTCCAGTACCTGCAGTCAAAATACTTTTTGAAAACCTAAGAAACCAAATCACACAAAACAAAAATTTTCTTTGATCATTTAGAGAGTAAGTACAAAGTATATTACCCGTTATGTGACATCAAGGGAAACAAACTGAATAAGCAAAAGCCGCTCTTACCTTTCTTTTTTCTTATCAACAAGTTCTTTGGAATTTTTTGGGTCCATAAATCTTAAGAAGTACCTGAACATAGATAGCGAAATTATAGAACTCAAAATCTCAAAAAATAGAAATAAATAAATAAAGAACTGAGCAATTATCAGTATTTGAAAGAAACAGAAGTTCCATCACCCGCTTATCAGAAAAATGTTAAACATGCAACAACAATATTTCCTTAAACTTAACTCCACAGTTATCTCAACAAAATAAAACCAAATAAAACCATAGATTTAACTTACAGTAAGAAAAGAAAGAAAATAGCTAATAAAAGGTGTAGACTAATAAAATTTGACTGATGAATGTAAGTCAAATAAAATTACCAGCAGGAGCCAGCCCATTGTGGCATAGTGCTTGTTTCTCGTGTAGCAGGTTTTCCAGACAAGGGGTCTGTGGTTTTAACCTGAAAATAAACCACGAAAGTATAAGAGAAAATGTTAATCATCCCTTAGGAAACTAGTCCTGTTTTGGTTTCAAAATTAAATTATTCTTAAATTGATGATTCGAGTTTATTCTACGCCAATCACTTAAATTTTTAGGCATATTGAGCTATAACCACAGAAAAAGTTCAGAAAAATGGGAAAAAAGCAGGAAGAAATACCCAAGACACTGCTTTTGATAGTGGGGGTTCCCCTGTTCCTGTGGGAGTGAAATCATCCAGCTCAGGTAGCATAAGAGGCAGTTCAGTTTCATGGAGCGGAATGCTCTCACCAGTGCCATCTAAGAATATGACAGGAATAGGTTCACCCCAGTAACGCTGCCGAGCAAAAAGCCAGTCCCTCAACTTGTGGTTTACCTGAAAAAGGGTAAGCCATGCAAATTAAAACATTATTTCGATGACGAAAACAATTATTCTCCCCACCTTTTCCCCCAAAATGAGAAAGAACGATGGAATCTGAAGGTTCAGATAAACTATGGAAAGCACCTTTTTCTTTCCATTTCCAGCTTTCTCAGCCCACTCAATGACTTTAGAAGCAGCCTCCTTACAAGATGAGCCATTGATATCAAGCCCCGTGGTCAAATTTGATGAATTTATAACCGTGCCTTCACCAGAATAAGCCTTCCCAGATTCAATGCAACTTTCATCATCTGAGGTCACAACCCAACGAATTGGAATATTATACTTTGTAGCAAACTCATGGTCCCGTGTGTCATGAGCGGGCACAGCCATTATTGCTCCTGTTCCATAACTGAACCAAACCAACGTTACTCCACTTCACTTGTAACCAAAGTCTATGAGTATTCATGAGTGATCAATAGTAAAAAGTTGCATAACGATTTAAAATGTTTAGTAATATGCTTCATTTTGTAAACAAGAAACATATGTGAATGTCATAGTGTTTGTATGTATATGTAAGACAAGCAGTTGCAAAGATTGTAAAAATAGTAAATTTAGTCAAAAATACCTCCCCAAGACATAATCTGCAACCCAAATAGGGATTGCTTCCCTATTTACTGGATTTCTTGCATAACAACCACTAAAGACCCCCGTTTTTTCTTTCTGAAGCTCAGTCCTCTCAAGATCACTCTTTCTTGAGGCAAGGTCTTTGTATTCTTCAACCTGTCTCCAAAAAAAAGAAAAAAAAAGGTCTTCAAATTACCACAAGTCAGAAAACCTATCAGACAAAATTGACCAAAGATAAAAAGGAAAATACACTTTTGCTCTGTGCCATGGACACTAGTGACGACAACAAGGGATGCTCTGGTGCCACAACTAAATATCTGCATATTAACAACTGATGAGAATACATCATAATCCATGGATAAATAGTATCAAGGAAAAGTATAGGTATATATTAAGCAAGATCTATTCAAATGCAGAAAATAAGAACACAGTGTTAGATGCTCACGTTGCTCCAAAGATGGTATCAGGTCTGGTAGTATAAACAGTTATTTTTGTGTCTTTTTCCACGCCACCACTGTCAAGAACATAAAAATCCATCTCGGCTCCTTCCGACCTCCCTATCCAGTTCCTTTGCATTTCCTTAACACTTTCAGGCCAGTCAAGGTCATCTAAATCCTCAAGAAGACGGTCAGCATATTCAGTAATCTTCAGCATCCACTGCCGCATTGGCTGCTCGGTAATAAACAATTACACTGTAAAATTATGAGACCATTTAAACAATAGAAGTAAGAGAAGAATTACATAACTTGAACACATAAATTAGAAAACTTAACAAATCACCTATCTGGCATACCTTTCTTATAACTGGATGACCCCCACGCTCGCTCACACCATCCACCACCTCCTCATTTGCTAAGACAGTGCCAAGAGCAGGACACCAATTGACAGGCACTTCAGCCTGAATTGAAATTAAGCAGATCATCATGTCAGGTTTCTTGTCAAATGTGACTATTAGTTTATAAACTACAAATGATCACATACCTGATATGCCAATCCTCTCTTTAGTAGCTGAAGAAAGATCCATTGAGTCCACTCATAATAATCTGGTTCTATTGTGGAGATCTCATGGTCCCAATCATATGAGAAGCCCAATGATTTAAGCTACAAAACAGCATTTCAGCACATACCTGCATTAGCAATGTGCTACATCACTGATTACAGATAAAAATAAGGAAATTAAATTACCTGGGTGCGGAAGCGATTTATGTTTCTCAATGTTGTGACTTTAGGGTGTGTTCCTGTCTGTCAATAATGCAACTAATTAACAAATTAGAGCAACTATCCTAATTATACATGTATATTTGTAAAACCCCATGGTATAAAACAATTGCAAAGCAGACCTCAATTGCATACTGCTCAGCAGGCAAGCCAAATGCATCCCATCCCATTGGATGCAAAACATTGTAACCTTGCATTCGCTTTAACCTTGCAAGAATATCTGTAGCCGTATATCCCAGTGGATGGCCTACATGTAACCCAGCTCCACTGAAAAAACCCAACAAATCCACACTCTAAACTAATGAAAAGAAGATCAGACTATAGAGAATTTGAAAGCAAAAAATCCTAGTAGCTAAAGCTTATCATCATTTATCGATCCACTGCCACAACTCAACCAACAAAAACCACAACAATACCTCCAAACTACACCTAACCTCACAAAAAATCAATTTCACCAATATTCAAACAAGCCAGTTGCTGAATTGAGCATACTAAGGCCATGATAATTACAATCTTATCCATTATTAAGGCCATAATAATTACAATCTTATCCATAATTTTATAACACAAACTAACCGTAACACTGTATTTCGACAACACGCGCGCCCAAACAAAGAGAGATTGAAAGAGAGATACCTGGGATAAGGAAACATGTCAAGAACGTAGAACTTAGGTTTGGAGGTGTCGATTTCATCTGGGGTTCTAAAAGTTCGATTATGTTCCCAATAACTCTGCCATTTTGGTTCAATTTCATGAAATGGGTATGCCCTTTTCACCACTTGTTGCTCCTGCTGCTTTTGTTTCTGCTCTTCAACTTCACTATCTGAGCTCCTAACTTTAATCCTACTAAAACCTTTCCCACCATAACTGCGCCAACTGGGTTTCTTTACAGTAAAAGATGCGAAATTTTTACGGCGTAATTTTGGTGGGGATAAGAAAAAGGAATGATTTTGATAAGGGAAAAAAGACTGAGGAAGAGTCTGGATATTAATACATTTCGCATTCATCTTCTTGGTGGCAAGAAAGTAAGAGGAAAGATTGGAGGAAGTTGAGAGTGGAAAGTCTTCAGTTGGTGGCTTGAACCGGAGATAATGTAGTCATGTACTTGTGTTGGCCGTTAAAGGGATTGGCTTTCCTATAAAAATAGTTCTGTTTAGTTTATAGCCCGACATAAAACTTTCCCGACCAAAAATACCCGTATTTCCGGGGTATTATGGTCACATCGTATTGACATTTGGTTAAAACTTTAAGCTTCTTAAAAAAAGCGGTCATCAAGCCCAACAATCGCATAGAAGAAGACTGACAAGGAAAACTGCCGACGGCTGAATTTTATTATGACTGAGGGTGTTATGTGTTAGGAATCACCTGTAATCAGAAGAACAATGGCCTAATAAGAGAAGGAGAAAACTACAGATTCTGTCAGTGTTTAAGGTTACATAAATGGGAGTTGCGGAGTAGCTTCCACAAGTTCAATCAGAAGCTGGTATTAAACTAACTGCATAGAGTATCATCTTCTTCATCTGCTCAAGACACAGAGGGAAACAAAAATAATGATTAAACGTCAACTGCATAGAGTATCATCTACTTGATCTGCTCAAGACACAGAGGGAAAGAAAAATAAGGATTAGGAGAAGAAATACAAATAAAGAAGAAATCGTATGAAAAAAGGGAATTACTTCTCTGATTCTATGGTTCTTTGGAAGAAGTCTGAACTCCTCGGTTGAACAAACGAAGGCATTCCTTGACGTTTTCTGGAGACACCAAGTCCATGGCTACTTTTGTACATGCTCTAAAGAATTCGATGAGTAAGATAAGCAAAACCAACTGGTTCATGGATGAAGGATGGATAGACAGGAAAATTATGAAGATTTTCTTACCTTTAGATTCCTAACTTGTTGAGGGCATCCAGCTGGAATGCAAATCGCCTCTCCTGTTCAAACGTCCATGGCTCAATTCCTAGAAAATGTATAACACTGATCATGAATTGGATGGATGACCTGTTCGTCTGGTGAACAACATGCGTGCCTGAACTCTTTGAAGTGCTTTCGTAGATATGCTTCCAACCTGGGAACATCCTCTCTAATGAAAATTTCCCACAGTGCACCGCCTGATTCCTCCGTGATCCCATCTGGAGGAAAACGCGGAAATGCAGTTCCTTCTGTCTCACCTCTGGAAATCCTGTAACCAAACGGAAATCAAATTCCCATAAATATTGAAAAGAAAAAACACACACAATGTAAGCACACAGATAACATCGACACTGCATTAATCAAAACACAAAACAGATTAAACCAAACACCCGGGCTGAACCTTCTTGTATCCTGCAATCGAGAAGTATGAATCTTCGTTAAGCATCAAATTCTTTAACAACGCAAGTGCTCTCAGAGTAAAATTGCTACTGAATATTCAGATTCAGAGAGCAAAGAGACGAGAAGAAATTACGAGCGCGGTAATTGTATCTTGTTGTTGCGATTGATGTTCCAACTCCTTGTGGATCAAAACTCCATCCACAGCCTGTAAATGATTCTTTTTTCTGACCGTTGGATCAAAGATTCATCGGCGTCCGCCGTGGTTTCCGTTTACAGACAAGGAGACACGCCTGGGTATTTTTAACATTGAATTGACCTTGTCCTCTTTTTTATAACTTTGAACAGCTTAACACACGTAGAACAAAATGATAAAGACTAGTTTATTCATATGTATGATTCAAAAGTTTTACAAGACAAGGTTCGTCACTGTTTCAGCAGTGGCATAATTTACAAGGCTTGCACTGCAATGCCAACAAACGGGTATATGAAATCGAAAATTAATCCAGAATTTTTGTTGGATTGCAGTGATAAGCACGCTTATTCTCTCGTTATACAAACAAATTTGAAAAAAATTACGAAACCCACCCACCATTCACACAATTTAATTCTTTATTCCTCTTCCAAGTGTTCTTCATCGGACTGCCATAAAAGCTAGAACTTGCTTCTCGCCGGCGTTCTCTGTGTCTCGTTCACTCCATACATTGAAGTGTATTCTTCTTGCTCAATTTATTTACAATCTTTCCACCCTTCACTCAAGTGCTGCTCGGAGATGTTTACGGTGAGTACAAGTCTTCACTCAAGTGCTTTTCCTGAACAGCCTCGGACAAAGATGGTGAGGATCCACCACTAATCTTGCTGGGGACTGGTGTGTTTCTCCGGGACTGGCGTTTTGTGGGGACTAATACATTTTCATTTTTGTCCTTATTGTAAATCATCGTCCGTCGTCGTCATCACTTTTGAAGACTGGATGAACATATGCATTTTGAAGGTAACCTTTCAGGTTAAGGTTTGGTTCCCTTGCACGTTCTAAAGTATCTTTCATCATTGCTTCCTGAAACACAGGACATAAAAGAAGAATAAGCTAATATCATGAAGAAAAGAAAGAAATCGCAGTAAGTGATCCCAAGTTTTTTATTTTCTAAATGCCGGAAACCATAAACAATTTGTACAAAGTAGAGAGAAAATTTCAATATGTAAAGCATCAGCAAACCTGTAGAGGATATCTAACAAATGCAGGTTCATAACGGCCTTTGCTGAATCTATGGAACCATATCGTGAGCACAGGAAGAGCGATGAGAAATGGTGTTGACTTAGCTGCTTCCTTTGTACTCAACAATCCCATAAGAAGCAACTGTGATATGACCAATGCAGCTATAACACGTCCATGGACATCAGGCCAAAATGCTGCTGCACTCTCGTACTCTTGATTGTAAACATTGATAATCTACAATTTTAAAACAAACAAATAAATAAACAACCAAATATCACAAAGAAAGGCATATAATTGAGTCACTTAAAAGAAACATTGTAGAATGAAAAATTTTGTTGCCCACAGAACATATTCTAAAAAACGTAACAATGGCATGTCCCACCAATTTGTAGAAAAGCTATTTCAAGAATATAAAGAAAGAATAATTGCTTCTGGATTAAAGCACCTATGAATGCAAATTTTCGGCCTTCATCCATTAGGTTGAACCTACGAAATATTGTGTTTCACTAATTTTATAAACAAAGCCACATGCAGAAGCAAATTATCCTCACTTTATATATTGAATAAACAAATATCAACTCTTTACCTGATGACGGAAAACAACATAGGCCAGCCCGAAGAAAACTATTATGAAAGGAAGCAAAAGAGGTGTCACTGTAGCATACACAAGGCCTAACAGAAAATAAAACTGTATACGAGGTTCTCCAGTGTTAAAACCAATACTTCCTGGATCCATTGCCTCCTCCCTATCCTTTTCAGTCTTCACCAACAAGAAATTCTTCAAGTGGAAGATTATCAGTGGTTTCAACATCAAAATCTCTGCAGCAATACCAGCCCATCCATCGACCATTATGTAAGTTATAAAGAAAGTTGCTTTGTTTGGTATAGCTATACCAATTGTCTTGGGAATTCTGCCAAAAAAGAAAGAAAGCTTCATGTCATGAAACTAAAAGATAACAAAATTGGATGAGGAATATGCAACCCAGAATGCACAGCTGAATTATTTATGGAATCACATATCAGCAGAGAGTAATGCCACCCTTGCTATACAAAAGAGATATAACGTGATTTCACAGTAAAACAACACAAAGTGAAAGATATAGTTGCATTACAAATGGTGATGGGAGATACCAAAAAGAAAAGATAGTGATTATAGTCAGTGAAAACATACTCATTTGCCGACTGCTTAATAAAGGTGTTCAGCTGTTCAAATGCAGTTCCAGCAATTATGCTCCCAAGGAAGACATTCACAAAGTTGAAAAAGTAATATCTAGAAGCTGCTCTTCTTTCTAGTGATGATAGAGATGAAAAGCCTTCAAATTTAGACATGATCATCAATATTGTTGGAAGAAAGATGAGAAAAAGCTTCAACACAATGCCAGGCAGAAAACCTTGGATGACTGACTTAATAAATTTACTGCATCATAAGTTAAGATAAGATCAGCAAATAAACATAACGTAACTTAGATACTAACTCAAGGGGTTTTGATGATGACAGGAAAGTACACTTCAATTAGGGATTTCAGGAATGGTGCTGCTTTCTCAATTCCTTCAATGCTCGCAAGAGATTGTACAAATGCAATGGGGATCATGAAAAAGAAGGTGAGAAAAAAGAATGCAACACCCATGATCAGCTTCCTAACTGCCAGTGAAAAATATGGAATTGCCAGGTTTTGCCAATATACATCACGTGGCTCAGGTGCCCACTCTGTCAACCATAAAGTAGGATTTCTTGATTGTTGAGTTTGTGCACAAACAGCAGCGCCCCACCTAGATTTAAGGGAAACAAATGCTACTGGCATGATCGCCTTAGGATCATTAACAACTGTTGCTCGCTCTTCAGCTATCTGATCAACATCAAATGATGAATTAGTGAACAAAAAGAACTCATATATTCATTACTATTCTTTCTATGGATAAAACCATGTTCCACAGCTCAAAAACTATGACAAAGGCCAGAGTTTTACCCAAAACATTCCCACAGCTATAGAACAGGACAAAAAGAAAAAGCAATCAAATGTATACTGGCACAAAGTTTGATAAATGATGCAGAGCCAACAAGCGAGGCAAAAACAGTGTTATCCAGCTAATCTAGGCTTCACGTTATATAAATACATTGTTCAAGAGTTCTGAAACAGCAACCAATGATACACAATTAGTTAACAAATGCTAACCTAAGTGAGCTCAATTTCAATATTTAAACAAGTTATCATGATTAGGCTTAGCATAGTACCACCAGGCCTGTCATAAGAAAACTATTTACCAATTCCAAACTATCATAGGGGAAAGTGGCATAGAAAATATTGCAGGAAGGATACTCACTTCTTTTGACAATTTTTCTATTTCAGCTATGTGGTAATCAATTGCATCCACTTTTTCTCCCCAAAGCCCAAGAAAACCAGTCTGGTAGAGAGGAAAAACATTCAGATATTTACATCAAATACAAAATTAAAAGATAATAAATAAATTACCAACTTGAACACGTTACAGTGGCATATCAGATTGAATATCAGTACCTTCATGATCGGCCTCTTTGAATTATTTCTAGAATATTTAAGTTGGTAGTAGTCAAGCCAATTTTGCATGCTTTTCTTCTTCTTCACCAATTTGGCAAGTTTGTTTGCATTGACTACAACCTGCATAAGATTTTCCAACAACGTCAATATAGAATGATTGCACGAATTATATCTCAGTCAAAAAAGTAAAACATTTTAAAATTTTGTGACTACCAGGTAGCTGAGCTTGTAAAGTTTCTAGTCAATGCACAACAAGATTTGGACCAAATCATGCCAACTCTATGAGGGTGGCAAAGGACTGGCCCCCATTTTGTAGTGTAAGTTTATCGGACCTCTAATGGGAAACAAGACAGTCTTCATATTTAACAAATTCCTTGAAATAATCAGATTCATGACATCAAAAACCAATGCCTCCCAACCAAAGAATATTGATAGAATATCCAGATTCAACAGAAATATACCTGATGCGTTAGGTAGTAATCTCGGTGATTCACCAAAAAGTAATGCTCCACTAGCTCACTGACAGATTCGTCCGGATCTGGAGGAACATTCCTAACAAGGACCTGCAGAACAATAAGATTCCATCATATAACTTGGTGTAGATGTGTGATCTATGAGAAGCATTTGAAAAAAGGGTAAATGAAAGAAAGAAAGAAAAAGGAAAATGAAAATAAAAATAACAAGGAATTTTTTTTTAACCACGGACAATATTGTTGTATAAATTTATTAATTCTTACGGTATGCTGCAGGACTTTCAGATTTGATTAAAAAGTTCAAGAACCAAACTTCCTATTGCAAGGGTATATGCATTGACAGATGCTTTCTAGCACAATTAGGAACACTAGTAGAATAGATAAACCAAGGGGATCATGATAAGAATACTAAACCAAGTAAAAAATTTTCACCATACTGACAGTCTATCCATTTTGAACAATAATTTAAAATCCTCCAAATAAATTACAACAATCTGAAAGTTATTTGGAAACAGAATTATTAATTCAAAATAATTACACAAAGAAAAGAAAAGATCTTACAGTAAATTGATCTGGACGACGTTTTTCTGATGCAAGAAATTGCAACCTCATATTAGCAACTGTCTCATACTCCTTTAGCAAAACATAGCATGTCCAAAAGGTAAAGGCATAAGCCATCAGAACATGTGTCCAAAACCTGCAGCCCAAGAGCACGTAAAACGGTTGTTATGAAGAATTGCAATAAAAATTATTAAATTTTTGGTTGTTCAAAATGACCATGCAGAGCATAGACTTTATGTTTTGAGATCAAGGTACTCCAAATATGTCAACAATTCAAGACATATAGAGACAATAAGTTAAAAAGGGAAAAAAAATTATCACAAAGATCTTGTACCTTTCGGATTTAAGTGGGACATTTGAAATTGAGAGCTTATCAATGTCGCTTGCAGTTACATTTGATAGCTTCTCCAATGTGCTATTAGTAAAATTAACTGGTACCAAAACAGCCCATGCAATGATTGCTATAGGAACAAAAATCTTAAGTCCTATCAAGTAAATCCGCAAGTAAACAACAGAATCCAATCCAGCATGCTCAACAAGCTCAGGTTCAGGCATTTTCAATGCCACAGGCATCCAATTCAAGAACCTTATATATGCTTCAAAGTCCAAATTGACAAACTTCCGCACAAAAGCACCCGAGTGTGTTGGACTCTCTCTTAAGCCCTTAAGGTACCATTTTGGAAAGTATACCCTATCATTGAATGGTTGAAGTCTTAATATAGCAAATGCTATAAGGAAAATAAAGGCACTAAGAATATTAATAGCTGCTGAAACCCCTATATCTCCAATAGTCGCCATTTATATCTTTCAACAAAAATCGGTTTCCCCCTACAAAAGTGAGCACAAAAAATAATATCCATTAAAAAATGTGAAATCTTTACAACAAACCAAGAAGTAAAATGTTTACGAAAACAAAAATCAATTATAAATCCAGCCCACTTTCATACACAAATCAGGACTCAAACAAAAATCAAACAACCACTTAAACAAATCAGGACTCAAAAATAGAAACTTTGACCAGAAACCATACAATTTTAGGCAAATTAAGTACAATTTAATGCTGGGCATATCTTCACATTATAAAATTTAAGTTTCTGCCGCTAAAATTAAGCTTTTAATCAAAAGTACAGCCCAAAATTTTGCTAATAGCAGAAACTTTTAGACGACCAACAGTACAATTTCTGTACATAATATTAGCACTGTGTTAAAAGTACAAAAGCAGCTTCCAAACATTTACCAACATGCACTTAACTTTCCACAACTAATCTTTTCGATCACTAAGCTTCAATCGTACAGTTAAAACTTTTTAAAAAGAAAAAGGAAAAAGAAATTCGAACGCAGCTCATTCAGATGAACATAAAGAACAGTATGAACTAAAATTCAACCAAAAATAAAACTGTAAAAGAGAAGTTCATACTTTTTTCCGCAACACCTCGGAAGAAACACCAACTTATAACTTCCTCGTACAGAGCAGAAACGAGTAACAATTGCCTGGAAGAGGAAGAAAACCTCAGAGTTCCAAGGATCCGCCGCTGATCTACGGGGTGCTTGGATTACTTGCAGATTCCATCGAAGCTACGAACATTCCTGAACCTGTTTTCCAGGGTAACTACAAACCAAGCTTCCACAAAACCGATAAGAGAGAAAAACCAGATATGAGGACAATCAAACAGAACTCTCCACAAACAAGAATCGATACCCGTTGTTATTAAAAGGGTAAGGCCAGTGCTGTGCTGTGAGTGTTTCGGTGGGTCATTCAGGTTTACGCTTTATTTATTTCACCGCGTCGTTTTCGCGGATTAATTTTAGGACAATACATTAAAGGACGAGTCGTCCGTAATCTGCCATGTCGGCCCGCTTCCATGTTGGACTTCGGACTTCCAACGGCTACTTATCGGATATAACGATAACTTCTATCCTCCGCAAACTCAGAGAGCGTGGATCCCACGAGGGGATTCGATTGGATGATATTTCGACGTTGAAGATCGTGATTGGAGCAAATGATTTTATTTGGCGCGCCGTGTGGATATAGCGTTAACTACGTGGTGCATTGGAACAAGACAGCACGGATCGAGTTGGTGTGGACCGGCCCGCCACTTTACTGTTAAAAGATGGACTCTTGATTCGGCTGATGTAATCCCGGTTTGACAAATGAACCGTGTTCAATTAAACATTTACTTAATTATAAATTCAATGTGTACGTGTCGGGTACTCCAATAAGGAAATGAAATCCAAGGTTTCTAATGCAACTTAGGCTTGAAGTTCAATTCTTTTGACACCATCTTTCTCACGTGCAATTGGACCAGACATGAAATATTCAACATTGGTTTCTCATTCACATTGTAGCTGTGAATAGAATAAGATGTTGCGATTTGGACTGGCTTCATTATAAAATGACATTCTAACAAAAGCAGCAGCACTGTAGCTGGAAGTGCTTTGTTCATTGGCTGGCAGGCTGGCTGGCTGGCAAACAATCCAGTATAATATTTGATAATGGAATCCAGCTCTTCAAGACGTGACATAAACATGTTTGGTTGAGCTACCATTCTGGTTTCTTCTACTAACAGAAAGTAGATCAACTTATTTGGAAGTGCTTTTCTCTAGGAAAAGCATTGTTTAGTTGACTGCTTGATGATGTCTTTGTTTTCTTCCAGAGGAAGCAATATTTAAAGAATTAATGGTAGCAGTTGGGGTCTATTTCTTTTGTTTCTTTGCTGTCATGAATTCACTGATTGAATTGAACTGACTGGCCGAGAAGAATTGCCTTATGCCATAAAAATTCCAAGTAACTTATCCCTTTCCTTCTTATAGAAGCACTAGAGAAAGAATCACTTCATGGCACAGGAGCTGAAAATGCAACCACTATTCTCCTCATGTTTGGCCTCAATTGAGGATCTTCCTTTTGCACAAGCTTTTGCAAGCTGAGCTATCCGTAAACCAAAACAGTGAATCCAGCTTATCAGTTTTGAGAGTATTGACAAATCCCTTGTTCATTGTTAATTTCATCCTTATCAAATGTTATTACCTTAACGACTGAGTCAATTGGGTAAATATTCCCAAGCCTAACATCAACAAATTTCCCAAGATCTTCCCTAGGATCTCGCCGACTCGGATCATCTTCAAACAGTAACAAGAACAAGCTATGCAACTTAGTTCTAGACCGAAATAGTTCCGGTAATTTGTCTATGAGCGAGTGGTAATCAAGGGCAAGAATATCAACCAAAGCAACAAGAAATCCCTTAGATTGCTTGATAGTTTCATTTATTGTGACCAGAGCTTCCTAGGCGGATATAAGTTCATCGAGGACGACTCCAAAAGCACATACGTCTATCTGCGGGGAAACTTTCCCAAAAACAGCCCTGCACCTCGTCCTCCACATTCATTCAAACTGTTTTTGCTGTAAAAAGCTTTGTAGGAAGTTTTCAGCATGGTTCGCACTCTGGAGGCATGTGTCCGAATGTGTCTAGCTAGTAGACCAATGTACAATGAAGCATCTGCAAATTCAGTCAGTTCAGCTAACCCAAAATCTGCAACCTGTAGATAGAAGTAGTTGATAATATAATTGAACTTCAGAGATTAGTATTTCATTAGTATGGATGTATTTTCGACCCTCGCACGGAAGTTTTTGTCTATTAAAATGTTTGCTGATTTAACATCGGGATGGATATGGCAGGAACAGTATGTTCGTGGATATATTCAAGTTCTCTGGCTGAATCTAAGGCAAATTGCATCCGAGTTAACCATGGTAATGGATCCCTTCCTGAGAACAGACACAAAATGAACAACAAGAAGAATTTAACTGAGAGCAAGATATAGGATGTCTACTCTGTTGATGAATTAACTTTCTCACTCGATCCGTGCAAATATTGACTTAGGTTATCGTTCTCAATGAACTCGTGCACTAAAAACAAGGAACCTTCAACACAATATCGTATTAAGGCCACCTGCATGATTTAGATTGCATTAAAGGAAATAAGAAACTCGAAAATTATACATCAGCAAAGCTCGATGAAACAAAGAACAACTGAGTTTTAAACTACATTTCTCCTAAGAAGTAAGAACTCATCCTGATAAACATGAGGCAAAGAAGTTAAGAACAAAATTAGACACTAACCTTTGGCCGGCCCAGAAGCAAGTCCAGTTCCAGCACTAAAATTGATTCCTTGGTTGTATCTCTGTATCAACTCAGCTGCAACGTGGGACTCTGTGGCAAAGAAGGACAAATTCTCTCTTGGCCAAAGAGGTTACGTCGTGAAGAGTCCATAATCTTTCGACCTGCGTTTATCGCAGCAGGAGCAACTCAATGTTACGCTGACTAAAACATTGTCGATAATTCTCGTTGCTTCATATACGTTGATTCTACGCACCCAATCCTCAGTGATAAGATTCGCAAAAGCAAAGCTAGCTACTTTTTCTTAGTCATCGCCCAGCAGAATTTTGTAAGTGTGGCGTAATAAACCACCGTTCAAGCAATCGCAGGAAAATGGCATGCTGATTCTTGAACTGCTACGAATGAGGTCTAGGTTTGGAGCTTCAGGATTGTAAAGAATAATTTCAGAGATTTTTTGGCCAAATATGGAGCTAATATACGAAAGATTTGAACCTTTGTGTCCGTAATGTGAAGCTGGGGCAAGCCAACAGTTTTACACTTGGCATGGACTTGAAGATGAAGAAGATGAAAGGTAAAAGGTATAATAAGGATTCTGCATTTGATTGTAGAGTCTTTGCCCAGTTAAGAAGTTCCTACTTTTAAAAATTGAACTCATGCAATCGGTAATTTGAGGTGATTGTCATAAAGACAATACGGTTGGCTCCAAGTTGGCTGGGGGAACTCTTGACAATGATAGATTCATGTGTCGGCACGTAATGACACAAAGATATTTTGTGTAGGGAACTAGAGATATTTTTGTCTGAAAAACTTCTGGGTCAAATTAAGTTGGCATCATCGCATCTTTATCCATTTCCCAACTTCAGATACTCAGTTGTTTCTGCTCTAATCTTGCTGTTCAGATTCATTATCAATGGAAACCTACACTGTCCTCCCGCTTCCTCAGCTCTCTTTTCTCCCTCCGAAACTCGACAGAAACAAAGCTTTCCCTTCTCGGCCATTCAAGCAGAGGAGCTCTCAATCCACCCGTTTACGTTGCCAAAAAATGTATGTCCCTGGTGGGTATTATGAATTCCCTTCTCTCTGTGTATCTGCCTGCGTTGTTTATGTTAGTATTTTGTTGACGATGTTAGATTTATTAATACAGGATTTGGAGCAGGATCACCAGAAGCCAAGGGAGCCAAAAACCTTCACAATTTCTTCACTTATATTGCAGTTACGATTGTCACTGCCCAGCTTCAGGTTCGTCTTTTCCATCTTACATTCTTTCTTAAGAGTTCCTCCGTTGCACGCTAATGGGTATGAGCTTAATTTCTGGAGTTTAACAGAAACGGCCAATCCTGTCGTGTAGAAAACATTATTTTAAAGTTTAAAAAGGAAAATACATGTTGAGAATATGCGTGAAATTGGGCTCAATCATGTGTATATCCGGACTATTTCATATGTTGACAGTTATTTCTCAGAACAGAACTACAACCCTGAAGCGTATGGAGAGTTAATGCAATTCGTGGAAAGACACTCCTTGAATGATGGAGACAAGTTCTGCGCAGATTTGATGCGAGAATCTTCAAGGCATAAGAGCTTAGGTATATGTCAATAAATTTTCTCTCTACCATTTAACTCACTTTGATTTCTTGCTTTTCGAACTGATATGAATTCTTCCATGTTGCCTTGATGCGAAGCTCTGCGAATCTTAGAGGTCAGTCAGTTTCTTGGGATGGTTTCTTCACTCTTCTTGCTCTAGTTAATTGGCTGCAGTTATTGATTTAAAAGGCACCATAATCCTGAATTGCAGGTGCGATCAGCATACTGTAAACATGATTTTGAGTGGGATAACCTGAAACGGTTGACGACTAAGGTCAGGATTTTCTTTTTCTTTTTTTAATGTTTTTCTAGTTCTTCTGAGGGGTTGATTTGCCCTTTCTTGGCAGATGGTAGATGAGTCGAACACGAGACTAATGAGAGATTACGTCCTGGAAACAAGCCATGTCGAAAGCGAAAAGTGATTGGATCGGTCTTTGCTCCAGCGTCGATGCCTGTGGTTGTGTGCGAAATGCCCTTGGTTCTTCAGCGTAAATATATACGTTAGCAATAAACACAAACTCTCACATAAATTTATATGGAAAGAATTGTCAACCGTTTGCATATAATTCTGTCATCTTGGGCAGTCTCAGACAATAAAAGATCTGATATCTCAATAATTCAGTCAGCACATCCTTTCCCTGCAACGACAGGCTTTGCTTCTCATATTTATAAATATGATTCTGCCAGTTAGAGAAGCAATTTGTGCGGTGTAAAAACCTGAAAGTTTGGATACATCCATAGACTTCAGGAAGAAAATAAAAATTGTGGTATAATGGGATGTTTTACAACATGATTTTATGCCAACAAACAGCAAGAGTGAGAACATGATTATCATTGAGATAAAGACGTACAAAATGAAAGCATCGTCACAAATGACTTCCATCAAATCCTTGACCCAAGTAAGGTATATTCTCGAGCCAAATGAGACCATATCCTATCCAGCTCTGGAGATTGGTTCACTCGCCGAGCGCCCACCATTGGGATGTGGCTAACAGTTGCAAATGAGTGCGCATGTGTATTTGTATATCCACACATTCATAATCTATAAAATCAAAAAAAAATTCTAACCCTCATGTTATCCTCTTTGATCGGTTGTCCCTTCCCGTTCCTTCAGTGGCTGCAAACAAAAGCAAAATCAGGGACTAGAAAATGGAAGTGTTCACTCCTAAAGAGGGGCTTGGGTTTCTTTCATTCACAACAAAGTACCTCAATATAGCCACGGACGTCATCTGATGCATGAATCTCCCCCGTGCTGAAATATGATTGGGCATATTTTTCAATGTTATCCAGCCTGCAATTCATAATAAGATAGTTTTAGTTGGCAATTTCTAGTGAACTTAAGATTCAATACTCCATGCACTAAAACTTTAAAAATGATTTATCTGACTTCAATATGAACAGATGTCAACTACCATTTGCTCCCTTTTTTTAAGGTTTAGAAGGATGAAAATTATTTCTAAGAAGTTCTTTAAAAAATTCTCAGTGATCATTTTAAAGTAGGTCTTCAACGTGGAAACATTGTAGATCTAATTAAATTCAGGAACATTATGTTTGTTGATTCTCCTTTCCTGACCATCTGAGCAATTGTGATATAATCAAAAAAATAGAAGTTGAATGTAAGGGGAAAATTACCTGTAAACATAGTTCACCATGATACCTGCACTTTGATGAAGGGCTTTCTCTGATCGGTCTGCCATCCAATTTATCCTTTCAATCATCTATTTTATATAAAGAGGAGAAAAGGAAAAGGTTCAAAATTATCAGTGCGAAGTTTTCAACTTTAAAAACTAGCTATCACCTGGTACCCATCTATTTGATGAATAAACTACAGCCAACTTCTTATGAAAATAACATTATTGACTAGGAATACATATTTAACACCATATCTGCACTTTATACAATGTGGACTTGATGCAAATCAGCGCTGTTTAAAGCTATACAACATCATTATGTACCAAATCAATGTTGTTTTCACTGACTGGCACCATATCCGTGTTTTAAAAATGCAGATATCCGAGGGAGAGAAGAACTTATTGACTAGCAATACATATATATTTTAACACTTAGAATAGGTTAGCCCATGTAAGCTGTACCCTGAAACATTATTGTCATAAAGTAGGTACTTAAGATCTCTATAAATAAAGTTGGCAAGTCATACTGCTCCATTCTGCAAGTGAAAGTTTGCAACAGAATCTAGAGCCTTTCCTCTCTTTTTCTCTTGTAGAAGATACCTACATCCAACGAACAAACATCTGTGAATTTTACTTTCACTAAAAAGCACACAGGTAAGCTTTTATAAAACACGCATTACTGATTTAAATGAGGTCATCTTTAAATCACTCAGTTTCCACACTGTTTTTCTACCTAGCAGGACCTAATATCCACAGATAACCAATTTTGAATTCCCAATACTCATAAAAATAAAAACTATGCAGTCATATCTCCCACCTAACCACCATCTAATGTTCAGCTGCAATTTCTTGTGAAATTTTGTCAGATTTATAATTAATCTATGAATTTAACTCAGCAAAACTTTGCAGCAATCACAATTAATTCATGAATTTTACCAGCAAACTAGCATTACCGGTGTATAATGTACCTGGCACATAATCGTAAAAGAGGGGGTTTTAAAGCAGAAAGCAATTTAGCTGAATTGATCCACTCCTGGTTTCTTGATGTCAATAAGTTCAACATTACTTCCATGCCATTTTTTCCAGCACCAAACTCCCTGCAAGTGAAAATGTTATCATGGATGCCAGAGCAACAGAGTCTTGCTACATAATTTAATTACATCTCAAGAGCATGAAGCTAAAGAAACAGAAAACCAAATTTTTGCGAGCTTAATATGCCAAAAGTATACAAAAGGTACAAAGTAAAGATATAAAATGAACACTGTGAAGCTTGCTAGAAACTCCACGGCAGTATATGCACCATTTAATTCAAAGCAGCAAGGAAGTATAACTGTATAACGCTTACTTGGATAAATCCATTAGTGCTTTCTCTTCTTCTGGTTCCAGTAAGTTATCCCAAAAAGTAGAACCTGATCTATCTGCAGACACTTGCAAGCTGTCCTCTACTTCAGCAAGCTTAGATTGAGATGCCAACTTTGAAAGAAGCCACTGGATGTACCCTGGTATTGGGCTTATTGTTGCAAATGTCTTTGGCAGAAATAATAAGAAACAAAATGTCAGTAAGTACCACCAGTTATAAGACTTAAGACTGATGTATGATTAACAATATGTAAAAGAGAAACATAACACTAGCTTAACAAACTATCAGGTGCCTGTAATTTCTCTCCATTGAATATGCCATGTGGTCAACTTATGTTTACGTAAATATAAGAAAACTCATAATTTCAACAATGGACTACAGATTAAAGACCAAAATTAAGAAACTGAAATACATAGGCTAAGTAATGTGTTATAACATACATACAAGAATGAATTTCAGAGCTCCAACTATGGAAGCAATCTTGAATACAAGGAAAATTATGTTTGAAATGGATGCAGTCTCTTCAAGAATACATATGCATTAACTTAAAGGAAAACTTACAGAAATATGCGGCATATCTCTTTTCACCAAGGTAATCACTCGTTTAATTACAAACATTCCTAGATTTATCCCTGTCAAGCCAGGCTGTAGAAGTTCAGAAGTATCCAGACAGTCAGCTAAAGGTACAATGTATTTGACAAGTGATTGTGTTCAACTTGTCTAATGGTAGTCATGACTAGTTTTACCTGAGTTGAAGAAATAGAATAAAATAATGCACAAGTTGCCTCACATTCAGGTATGGGAGGATCATCCCATAAAACTTCCTGCCATTGAATAAGAAAATTGATCAGCAATATCCTATTAAGAAAATGGACAATGATAGGATGAAAGAAAAAATTACCTGTATTGTCTGAGCCACATTCTTCAACAATGCAACTTCAATAAAAATAAGGGGTTCACCTGGAATAATTTAAATCACAAATTATCAGATCACACCATAGAGAGAATTAAAAGATTTTGGTATTTATGGACCGCTGTAGTAGCATGATCAACAACCTTTCAATTTCCAAGTATGGTGGGAATTTAGGTGCCAAAATCACCAAGTCATATGTTTGACTGTGTGTCCACATTACAAACATTGTTCAGAAGCAAAAACTTCATCAGTAGAATACATGGCCAATTATGATAGTTACTGGTTTTTGTTAAACAGATTAATGACTGTGATATAGATAGAATGCTGGTGAAATAAGTTTGTTGCCTATTATCTATGATTTTATATGAATATATGTTAACTGCATCACTACAGAGCTTTTGAGCACAGTTAAATAATATATACACACTAACAGTGTAAAGAATAGCTAACCAGGTATTGCTGGATGTATATACCCAAAACAACGACGACCAACTCCCAGTCTTCTCTTAAGATCTAAAAGGTTGCTGATTGGATGGACAGCCTACACAGAAGGATAAATTTTACAAAATACAAACACAATTATTATGCATATCTATATCTATGAATGGAGCAACTGAGCAAGAGAGGGAAGAGAAGCATACTTCATTAGCCACAATTTTCTCCAGCAAAGAAGCAGGATCATCCCATGTTATCTGGTGAAGTTCTAGAGTGGCAGGGCTCAGCCAAGTACTAAGTTTCTCCTTTAGATAGGAATCCAGAACTCTCAAAGATGCAATATTTTCCTTTCTGTGTTGTTACAAGAGTACCAAGTCATGAAATTTTTAAATTCCTTTTGAAAGATTTTTCAGTAATTCAAATGTGGCACCTAATAAGCTAAATCTGCAAACAGTTAAACATGAAAAATTTTTGAAAATAAGGAAAGAAAAACTCCGTGAACTAGTTTATATGTAATTTTCAGGATAAATAGGCAAATTTTTTGAAATCCAAGATAGCAGCTGCCACACTACAGCCAAAGTCACAACCCATCAAATTCAGAGAAATAAACTTACACCAAGAACACACAAAAATGAATCACAAAATCAAGAACATAACCTTACCTGAGAATAGACAGAATATCAGCTCGAAGACTGGATAAAACCTTCAACCCTCCAGGATGCATGTTGAGCCGCTCAAAAAGAGCTTCATACATTGGCTTAAGTGCATGTCTCAAGTTTCGCTCAATTCGATAAAAAGTAGCAAGCACACCTTCCTCTTCAGGGCCAGCCGATTGCGCTTCCTCGTCTGACACTAGAAACTTCTAAAACACTTGATCAATTTCACAAGAAAGTTTAAAAACAATTTTTTAAAAGAATACTATAAAAAACAGAAGCATATACATAACTAACCTCCAAGATATTGCTTTATCAATTCACGAACTTGAGTTCGGTTAAGATCATATTCTTTGGCCAGTACAAGTAATAGTCTCTTTCGATTTTCATAAGAAAGGCTAAAATAACCCTACAATCATAGATTCATCATAAAATGCTAACTCTATAAATACTCATTAACTCAAACAAAAATACACGATTATTAATTACAATTCTCATTTCACCTCCGAAAAATCTTCAAGCACGGGATCTATGACTTCTGTTTTATTCATTGATATTGCCAAGTGCATTGAATCTCGTACAGGCTCAAATTCCCTAAAAACATAGACAATACAGTTCACGTAACTGTAAAATGAATTATAAAATCACAAAAAGAGAAACAATTATCGGACCTCTGCGGCATGTTTCCGTTCTCCGAGACAGGCCGCTGAGGATTTGATTGCATTTGATTAGCCGCGTTCTGTTTTGAAATCAAATTTATTTAGCGATAATAATCCACCAAATTAATTAATTTCATTCAAATTAGAAACCGAAATAGAAAGAAAAGCGATGAAATTCGGAATTGAAGCACTTACAGGAAGAGGAGAAAGAGCAAATTTGCTTGAATCGTTAGGCATCATTCTGGCTCGCAACAGAACGGCCAATGTTTTCTTGTTCATGTTTATATTCACGACGATTAATTATACTGTAAAAATGAAGTTAAGCAAATCGGGAGAAGAGCTGTCAAATGTCCGCTGACGCATCGTTTTCGACTAGCTGTACGCATTTTTCTCGCGCGAGAGTAACTGATTCCCGAAGGTGTCCGACTCTGACTTGGATCCTCGATTCTTGTCTCCGAAAACGCACCGTTTTGTTCTCGTTTGAAAAAGGCTCTCCTTGGCCCAGCCCATGAGGCCCAATTCATTGGTCCCAGGAAATGTGTACGGCAATTTCTTTACTAGTGAATCTAAATGACACCGAAACAATCCTAAATACACCCACTTCGTTCCATGCAAAGGCCACCGCCTTTTAGAATCACACCTTTGTTATTTCTTTATCGATTTTAATAATAAATTTGGCTCAGCAGATAAACATACTTAATGAGGCATGGGTCTAGTCGTACAATGCTTGGGAGCAAATATTATAATACAGTGACTGTCCTCTGTTTAGGATTGTATGAGGATTGGTCTTCACGTGGACTATGGTTAATTTGGCTTGGGGCATATCTTACTTAAAATTCAAGAAAATGACAAAAAACAAAGTGGATTTGTGACAACTGGTTTGGGATTCTTTGCTCCCTCTTCCCACCGTTGATTGCCGGCTCAACACCGGTCAGAGTTAAATGCACGGTCTGGAGTGTAAATTCTCGGATACTACCATCCTGAACCGGATCTAAAACCGATCATTTGTACCTTCTCTGCCCTGCCCCACGTGCAAGAAAAGTACCCGTACACGCAATCAATTCAAATTTATGAGTTATATATAATTAAATCGCAAATAGAACCCAAGAGCATCCTCCAACAATTGAGTCGCAGTCAAGAAAATGGGTTGAAATCTCAATTACAAACATTAATAAATAACCTTACTCAATCCCAATGATGCTTTCTCCCTCGGACGCACGCCAGCATAGATGCGTATCGCAGGCTGCGAGGCACCGTGAGTTTTGCGCTGATCAACGGACTTACACCACGAACGTGGGGCCCAGCGGTTGTTGATCAATAATTGACGGTAGTGATCAAATGACAAGACGTGAGAGCTCCAACCACTGGGATTGGGTGCTATCTCTGCTGATTTCCGTCGTCCTGTGAATTTGTCTTTCCCCACCGTCCATCTTCACCGATCCGACGCCTCCTATATTCCGCACTGCAAAATATTGTCTGCTGTTGGCAATCTACTCTTTTTCTATTTTTCCAAGTAAAAGCAATAATTTAATCAAATCGTTTGAGGGATAATGTCAAATTGATCGATATTGGCCAAAACGATGTCACATTAAAATGTCAAATTATGCAATTTATTTTAAATAATAGAAAACTTGAGGGATTTGAATGTAATTAGACGTAAAATCAAATTATCCAGGCACATTTTGCACCAAAACATTTGTTTTCTTCTCCAAAAAGCCTGAAACAATCGCAGCAGTCCCCACGCTCACATGAGTTTCACAAGTGGACATTTTAGTCATTTTCACAAATTCCCCAAATGCAAGTCCCAATGTGTCAGCCAGCTTTAGTTTTCAGGCCGGATGTATTAATTTTTTTCCCCCTTTTTAAGTGTCCTCGCACCCTCTCAAAAAGCGTGGAGGATCACTGATATCACTGCAATTGCACCCCGCTTTCATGGCTACCCATGACTTTTTGGAAATTACAATAATAGCATCCCCATCCCTATTTTTCATAATTCACCCATTAAATCCATGAATTTTTTAACTTATATCAAATAAGCCCCAAACATTGAAAAACACATAGACCCATCTGCTATAAACTTTCAAATTTATAACCCTTTCTTATATTTCTAAATAATACTTTATTATAAGCAAGATATAAAAGTTTGAAAAGTGTAACTTGGCAGTAAAAGAAATTTCAATCATTTTAGTAGAAGTTGGAAACTTATTGGACATAGAATAATGAAAAAATAAAGGGACCTGTATGTTATTATATCAAATCATGTTTTCAGGTTGACGTGGCTAAAGGATGAATGGATTGTACCAAAATGTAATGAGAGGGGACGTAGAAGATAAAAATGAGAGAGAGACGTACCTGAAAAACAGAGTTAATTTCATACGTGGCCTGCCCACTCCTAACCAAACTTTTCATCAACTGTTTATATTTGGTCAAATTTTTTTATTATTTTCCTTTTTTCGCCGACACCGAGCATGCTCTCTCTTCATGGCTGTCAAGCTTCGAATCTCTCTTCTTCGTGTTCTTCTTCTTCTTCTTCAAGTTCTTCTCTCTCTACACGTCTTTTTCTTTAGCGGCGATATGTCCAACAACTTCCCCTAACTTCAGCTTCTCATTCTACTTTTCTTGTTCTTCCTCGTACGAAGTTTCTGGTTTCTCCGCCATGCACTCCGCCGCACCTCAACCTGGCCTCTGAGCTCCTCGACCGAGAACGAGATACTAGAATCACAATGGCTGTCGGAAAGGCATCTGTTTTATCTGTATCTTTTGCTGAGTTAGTGTTGCTCGTGACGATCCTTTTAGCTCCGTCTCTTGTTCAATGCACTACTGATTCTTCTGATGGTAATTTTTTTTTCTCTTTTTAATTGTTTGATGAGTTTTCTTACTTTTAGTGTTTGATTGATCGGGTTGGCTGTGATTGGTGATTGGTGTTTTCTTCAGATTGAGCAAAAGTCGGGAAATGAGCTTTGACTTTGATGAACCTTTGTTTATTTTTTTCGTCTAAAGTGTAATCCTTCATGTTCTGTTTGGTTTCCATGAAATTATAGGAAACTTATATTTAATGAAGGTGGATGGGTGTAATGTTGTTTTGGTGAATAAAAGAAAAGCAAAAATCTGTGTTTTTTTTTCCGATTTGGTAAGCCTATGGTTGGATTATTGTAAGTTAAGCTAGTGTCTTAAAAGGTCGTTTCAATTGGGTTTTTGTTGCAGTTCAAGCCCTTCAAGTTCTGTACACTTCACTGAACAGTCCTTCACAGCTAACTAATTGGAAAAGCAATGGAGCTAATCCGTGTGGAGAGTCGTGGAAAGGGGTAATTTGCGAGGGATCAGCTGTCGTTTCCATGTAAGACTGAATACCACCAATGTGGTTTTTTATTTTTAATAGCTCTATCGTGATTTCATGAGCTTTTAATATAGGTCATGATTCTTAGTTTTTATGTGTAACAGTGATATTTCTGGATTAGGACTCAGTGGAACAATGGGATACTTGCTTTCAGACCTTATGTCATTGAGAAAATTGTGAGAATTTTCTCTTTATATATTTCCGTTAGTGGTTTCACATTTGTTAATAAGTTGCTAATTTGATTTGGTTTTTCATTTTTCGATAGTGATGTGAGTGGCAACAACATTCATGATACAATCCCATATCAGTTACCGCCAAATCTTACCAGTTTGTAATGTTTCTGCCTTTACCAATTGGCTCCATTATTTTGAACTTGTTATTGACTTGCTTGATCCACTGATTGTTCTTCATTATTATGCAGAAATCTTGCAAGCAACAACCTTAGTGGGAATCTTCCTTATTCTATTGCTACTATGGTCTCACTCTCTTATTTGTAAGTGGATTGTTTGGGCTGATATGAAATTTGATTAGGAATGCAGTTGCTGTTTAGAGTATTTCATGTTGCCTAATTAAACAATCTATGGTTCAGGAATGTTAGCCATAATTCACTCTCCCTGTCAATTGGAGACATTTTTGGTAATCTTGCTGGTCTTGCAACCTTGTAAGGCATCTTACTTCAGTACGAATTTTTCTTTTCTTCTTCCATCAGCTTTGGTTTCTTTGGCTTATTGGCTATCAAAATGATTATGACGGGGTTCATTTGTTATGATTTGCCAAAATTAGCAGTTGAAGTACGGTGTTTGTACATGGAAATTTGTATTCATGTTTAAAAATGTACTCTTTGGCTTGCTTCACTTGTGACCTTGATTTATGATGCAGGGATCTCTCTTTCAACAACTTTTCTGGAGATCTTCCTGCTTCATTTAGTTCATTGTACAATATGTCTTCACTGTGAGTAAAGTGCTTCTTCCTTTCAAGGGGTAAATACAGTTGCAATGTTTGTGTAGTTCTATGAGAGGGCTTATGATATCTGAATTTGTGGCAGCTATATGCAGAACAATCAATTGACGGGTTCTCTAAATGTTCTTTCGGCTTTACCTTTGACTACTCTGTAAGTTGTTGATTTTAAATCAAAATAGGTTTTGCACTATCTTTCCATGTTTTCTTATCTCATCCTATTCAACAGAAATGTGGCAAACAATCATTTCAGTGGTTGGATACCTCAAGAACTCAGTAAAATCAAAACTTTTATGTAAGCTTTTCCTCATTGTGTTTCCTTTATGCTGATTATTTCCTTTCTCTCTTCTCCCTACTTTTGGTAATATTTAGACTTTTGCAATATGCTTAACTTATTTGTTGAAAACAAATTAGATATGATGGAAATTCTTTCAACAATGGTCCTGCTCCACCACCACCTCCATTTACCCCACCTCCTCCTGGTAGATCTCAAAATAATCAAACTCGTCAACCACCCTCACATTCTCCTTCAGACAACCAATCATCTGATTCAGACAAGGGATTGTCAGTTGGATCTATTGTGGGCATAGTTCTGGGTGCTGTGTTTCTGATTGCTTTTGTGCTACTTGCTTTTTCTTGTTGCATTCAAAAGAATAAAACAAAGGTAATCGGTTCAAGAAGTTCTGCTGGAAGTCTACCTGTCAGCACAAATAATGGTAGGTTTTCTTTTCCCTGCTTTTTCACTCTCCTGAGATATTTCCTTCCTCTTTTTTAATTGGTTCTTTGGTTACATTTATACTTATTGGCAACATCTGTTTATGTATATATGAAAGTCATTTCTTTATGGAGCAATATACAATAATATTTTAGAGTTTATAACATGACAAGTTTTTTCCTTTAATGATCTAAATCATTGATGTAGATTTGTGTAATTTTGTTGGCCACATTGCCTGAATGTAACTGCTCTTTAAACTGTATATTTTCTGCTTCATGTTGTTTTACGTTGAGCTGTAGTTATTAAAAATTTGGAGCGTGAAGCTCTAATGCCACGATCCTGACCGTTTGTGTGTTACCATCTACTTTCTTTTTGTAGCAAGTACCGAGATGCATGAGCAGCGGGTGAAAAGTGTCACCGTTGTTACTGATCTGACACCCCCACCTGCAGAAAAGTTGGTGGTTGAGAGGGTGGCAAAGAATGGATCAATAAAGAAAATAAAGTCACCTACCACTGCTACTTCATATACTGTCGCATCGCTCCAAGCAGCCACAAATAGTTTTAGTCAAGAATTTCTTATTGGTGAAGGTTCCCTTGGTCGAGTCTACAAAGCAGAGTTTTCCAATGGGAAGGTAACATAATCATGCTTTAAATTTTCTAAAAATTAATTGTTCTGCCATTGTCCATAATGTTTAGAAGCAGCGCAACAGATTTAATTAATAATTGTTATATCCACTCAGGTGGAGTTGCTTCTGCAGCAATTATGCAGTGAGAGTCAGCTAGTGTCCTTCAATATCTCTCTTCATTTTTTTTCAGCAACATTTGATTGGACTACTAACATCTCTATTTTCCTATTTGCTCTCAACAACCTTCAAATTTCTGTCCCACGTTATGATTGGGATATGTATCAGGCCTTGCACTTTGCCTGCAGCCTAGTTGATAGGTGGAACCTGAGTGAGAAATTGTTATGTAAACTATTTTGGAGTTCATGCTTCTTGTTATCAAGGATATTTTGGAAAATACCATGTTAGACAGCTTTTATACATGTTGAATATTTTTGGCCCTGCCTCACCTATTTTAGCTTATAAGAGACTTACTGTTGCACTAAAGGGTGTACAGAACAACCTATGATTCTAAATCAACAACAGAAAATAATGTCAAATGATGTTGATAAATATGATTGTCTTTCTATATCATATTTTATGAGTTTGATGTCACCAGTTCATCTGTTAAATTTAGCATCTGGCAGTACACTATCACATCACGACTCTTAGAAAATTTGGTTTCGTCATGTAATGATTTGACTTTTTTGTGTTTGGTGTGAACTAGATAATGGCGATTAAGAAGATCGACAATGCAGCACTGTCATTACAGGAAGAAGATAATTTTCTGGAAGCTATTTCTAATATGTCACGCTTGAGGCACCCAAACATTGTTACACTGGCTGGATATTGTGCAGATCATGGCCAGCGTCTTCTGGTTTATGAATTTGTAGGAAATGGTAATCTCCATGATATGCTGCACTTTGCAGATGATAGCAGCAAGAACCTGACTTGGAATGCACGTGTTAGGGTAGCTCTAGGCACTGCCCGGGCTTTAGAGTATGTTACATGTGTATGACGTTTTAAGTCTCATTCTCTCACTCTTTCTCATATTCTTCTCCTAATTGAGGATATCTTGGTGGTTGAGTTGCATTTTTTTTTCTAAACTATAGCTGTCTATCAGGTACCTGCATGAAGTGTGCATGCCATCCGTTGTACATAGAAATTTCAAGTCGGCAAACATTTTACTCGATGAAGAACTCAATCCTCACTTATCAGATTGCGGTTTAGCTGCTTTAACACCAAACACAGAGAGACAGGTAATTAACCGGAATAAGATAACAATTTCATATTTCGTGGGGACTTACTTTTTCTTTATCTTCTATGGTAGCTTGATAAGTGTCATTCCCTTTACATTTGACAGGTTTCAACACAGATGGTTGGTGCATTTGGTTATAGTGCTCCTGAATTTGCCTTTTCAGGTATATACACTGTGAAAAGTGATGTGTATAGTTTTGGAGTGGTAATGTTAGAGCTATTGACAGGTCGGAAGGCATTGGACAGGTAAACCTTGTACTAGACTACTGAATCGTCGTATTTTGGCTCTTTGAATTGTTATAATGCTGTGTGCACTTTCTGGAAGTTGGTTTACCTGTGCGGTGTTGATGTTTTTGTATTGCTGATTGTAGTTCAAGGCCAAGACCTGAGCAATCACTTGTGAGATGGGCAACTCCCCAGTTACATGATATAGATGCATTGGCAAAAATGGTTGATCCTGCTTTGAATGGCATGTATCCTGCAAAGTCTCTTTCACGTTTTGCCGACATTATTGCTCTATGTGTTCAGGTATATCTTTTTACTGATGCTAAGATTGAATTTGCACTAAAGCTTCTGGAATAAAATAAAATGCCGTTGACAATAGTGATCAGAATCTTCTTTCTCATGGTTGCAACGAAGTAGTCATCTAGCAGTAAAATGGGAGAATCTTTTTCTGCCGTTGAGAATTGTTCATTTAAAATCTTGTTTCTTTCTGTGTAGCCGGAGCCTGAGTTTAGGCCTCCCATGTCTGAAGTTGTGCAAGCATTGGTGCGGTTAGTGCAGCGGGCAAGCCTTGTCAAAAGGCGTTCCAGTGATGAATCAGGATTTGCCTATAAGACCCCAGAGCATGAGGCTATTGACATGTCATTTTAACTGTACCAACTTACTTGAAACTCGAAGTGAAGCTTGCGATGTGGACTACACAATGCTGAGGTCTGAAGAAACTCCAAGAACACACAAATTCAGAAAAGATGCGAACGGATTTTGATTTTAAATGATTGAAAAGATATGTAATTATGTCCCGGAAATTCATCTGCAATTTTCTATTTATAATGCAAATTAAGGTACAGTATATAAATTTAGTTAAAAATGGTGCAATTTATTGTAATTTAAATTTTCTTCGGATCTCTTGATGAACACACAAATGTTTTGCTGCATAATGAATAAAAATTTTCCATTTAATGACTTTCTTGTATGAACTACAATGACTTCAGAGAATTTCCTGCTCATACTAACTCTGTCGTTTCGTATATGCATTTTTACCGGACATTGCTAACCAGTTTCAACTGGTTTGGATTCGGTTAGGAAATTTGGACACTAACTCCGTTAAGACAAACTGCTCGTGCGAGAAAGATCGTGCCTATCGTAAACGAAAACGGGAACATAACGACGTTATTGAACGGAAACGGATAGTCCCACGTGCGTCCTTACAATTTGGCCCGTCAAATCGCCCTCAACACAGCTTCCCTGTTTACCAACCATAAACCGCCATAACTTTCTCCAAACTTTGCTCGAACGACACCGTTCAAGTCCAGGAGCTCTTAGCCGAAACTTGGACTTCCAGCAAACCGAATTTAACTCAGTTCAAGCAAACGCCGCCGTTTTACTCGCTTGTTTGTTCTTAAGACAAACATTCTCGTAAAAAAAAGCTAATCTCTGTCTCCGATTGCACAGGAGAATGTCTTCAAATCATCCTCTTATCGAATCCGACAAAGAATATGACGTGTCGGATCGGTCCAACGCCGTCAATTTTCTGTCTGCTTCTCTTACCACGCCGAGCAGCCGCCAGAGCTCGCCGCGGCTGGAATGATAATGTTTTTGAGGAAGCGAAATAGTCTATGTTAAAGAATCCCAAGAGAAAAGGAGGGATGATTTGGTTTCAAAGAAAGAGAGTGAAGAGTTTGGTAGCTGTGATTGTTTTGATTTGTGTTTTTTTTGGTTAATTGGTTTATGATTTTAAGTTTACAAGATCATCTTAAAACAAACGAGTCTCTTTTGAATTCTTCTTCGGTTTCAGCTTCAGCTTCAGTTAAGGTATGCCCATTACGTTTCATTAACTACATTGCAGTAATGACTAGCATATTGCAATCAGAAAAAGGATTAGGTAAAATGAAGCATCAGTGCTTCATTTGTAGTGTTATGCGCTTCCTCTTTCTTACTTTGCTTCCTGATTGGAGACTTCGTCTAGAGACTTCAATGTAGATACAACTTTCACGCACTGAAGTTTGCTCCTAAAATACAAGAAACCGGTGCTTTGCTTCTTCAGAAGTTGTGTAAGCATGAAGGTCATCCTGGGCCGTTGGATCATTATCTTGTTGGCCCATATGCAAAATCAATCACGGAGGAAAAAATGGTTCGTTCTGCAAAAGCTTCTAGATATTTAGCTCTACATCTGAGGTTTGAAATTAACATGGTATCTCATTCTCTGTGTGGATTTGGTAGTGTAGAAGAGAAAAGACAAGAATTGGAAGCGTATCATGAAATTCATTTTCCTGCATTGACACAACTCAAGAAGACGACAAAGTGTGCACATCTGTTACTTTGGTATATTCATAGAGATTGAGTGAGGACATATTGTTTTGTTCCTTGCATTTAATCAAAGCAAAAAGTGTTTATTTTCAACTACTGTCTACTGTAGTTTGCTACATATGGAAATTATTTTTAACTTTTTGCAGGCTACCTGCTCCTGCAGATCTCAGATCTGAGGGCCTCTGTTCATTGACACCTGAAGAAGAAGTACACATGCTTGTTGCTCTTGGTTTCAACCATAAGGTGCATATATTTGTGGCCGGGACTCAGATATATGGAGGGGATTGCCTGCTTTGAAGAACTTGTATCCTTATTTAGTTACTAAAGAGAACTTGCTTTCAGCAACTGAACTTGAACCGTTCAACAAGTTTTCATCTCAGGTAAAAATTTTGGGAACAAATAATGTTTATCAGATTAGGTTTATGACTGTTATCATTGTAATTTGTCTCAGTGCATTTGGTGCAAATTTGGAATTACTTATTATAAGATGGTAGATGTTAGTTCCCTTTTTCAAGCACATGTGAAACCAGCTCCTATGCAGTAATGGCTTATTTCATGAATCTTGATTTCTTTTTAACTATAAGCTTATGTCTTATACAGCTAGCAGCAATGGATTACATTGGCTGCACTGCTGCTGGTGCATTTGCCAGGAGGGACTCAGGGTGTCAGCTGTCATCATTGGTATCCGGTTATTGAAAGATGCCGAAAATACGGCCAAGCAAGCAGAGACTTGCTGTACTCTTCATGAAGAATTATACTATAGAATGGAAAGTCATTGAACAGAGAATTAGTAGGGCAGTTAGGCAAACTAAACACATTCAAGCCAGGCCAAAGGCAATAAGTGTTTATAAATATCCGAGGTGTAAGGAGTGTATGTGCACTGCAGATTAATCTGCTCGTCATATTGGACTTGCATCATTTTTCAGTGGTTTTCATTTGAACTGTGTGCCAATGAGTCCTGACCTGCAAATGTAAAAGCTTGAGCATTTTTACTGGGCGTATGCCCAATACCCATAATTTTATACGAAGTATGCAACAAATGCAAATCCTATTGAACGCTGCTTTTCAAACCGAAGTCAGACTGAATAAATCATGCTGCGGTATTGAATCTCAACTTTTTCCAATTCTAGTTGTATTAACTTTTTATTTAGAATATTGAAACTGGTTTAACTGATAATGGTATTCTGACGATATGATTCAAACTGCCCGTTAAAACAATCTCACCAAAGCTGAAATCATCCAACGCTTGGGTCACATTGAATTCTATGTCCAAATCTTGAAATCCCAGTGGAGCTACAGTAAACCAAGGTGGATACAAGCTAACTGCTGTTCCCATTTGGAGGCAGAACTGAGCTTAAGTATGTCTCTGATTTGTTTCCAACATTCTTGAAACTCCGTCGTAAGAGCAAGGATCTTGTCACTGCTGAAATTGTCACTGACGGAAGGTTCAGATTCGCCGGGTGGCTAAGCAACTGACTGCACCACACTCCAGTACTCGCCTTGATCGCTATCCGATCAACGTTGGGCAAAGAGCACAAGAAACTGATGTAGTCTTCAAATCCTATTTCAGGATCATGCACTGCATATATGAGATTCCTGAAGCAAACTAGATAACTTCCAAAACTGCAGTAAGAAAGTTACCTGATGATAAAACCAGGCCTGGATCAATAGCATGAGTTGCACTTACAAGGCCGGAGCCGAAATCGAAATTAGTGGAAGTGTACATACTGCCGATATTGAATCCTTCCGCCATTATAAGTTCTCCAAAATTATCATACTTGGAGGCAGTGGTGGAGATGGCAGACGCAATCATTGATGGCGTCCACGACGGATTGTATTGCTTGATGAGAGCTGCTATTCCCGCAATATGCGGCGTTGCCATGCTTGTACCAGACAGTAATGCAAAATTGTATCCTTACTCAATCAGTCAAGTTTAATACAATCAATTTCTATGCGTAAATATTAGAAAACAAATCAACTAACTCAATTTAGTATTAAATTGCTGCATTCTTACCTGTAAGTATAGGATCTAAGGCGCTAAGTGGACTCCAGGCCGCCCAAATTTGGTGTCCTGGTGCAACTACATCAGGCTTCAGTACATCAGTGGGATTTCTGTTCATATCAAAAAAATCCGGCCCCCTGGAAGAAAATCTGCTAACCGTGGGTGCTCGACCTTCAAATGAAGCAACTCTGCCTTCTCCTATCCCAGCTTGTGCATTGAATTTGGTAGCAAATCCTCTCGCATCCCTGTCTGTTTGTTGTTCATAGTACTGCAGAATGATCTACAAAACACAGCAGCATTTTTTTCCCGGTGAAAAAACCATAAATTCTTGTTAATGTTTTCAATCTGATATTTGCTAATACCTGTGAACTAGAGACTTTTGGGACCAGAATGCCAGAAACAGAGAAGCGGATGGGTTCAGGTATAAAATCTCCAAAATTTGGGTTTGCTATCAATATAAAACCCATGAATCCTAGAGTTCTTGCTGTGTCGATAATGGCAGCAAGGGTTGAAGTTTGGTTATAGAACCCATCCGAGAAAGTGCAAATCACAACACTGCCTTGCACCAGATTTGGCTCAAATGCCTCCGGAAATTGACACTCTTCAATGTATTGCGGAGTCCTGGGAAATGTCCCATTTATCTTAAGCACGTCCTTGGCCAACACTAGTCTGGAAAGAAACGACCCTTTCCCGCAAGCTGGCCCTGGTCAATAAACTCAAAAATATTACACCATTTGATCAGGATCTTGAATAATTCTTGATAACAGGCATATAGATACCTGATAATCCTACACCTTCAACTTTTTGGCTATTTCCGAGAAGGAGAGAACCGGGATAAGTTCTGTCAGTACTGCAAGCAGCGACCCCAACAGCCCAGGGGCTGTAAGATACAACTGTTGATGGGGTTGGTCCGTGATTCCCGGCGGCTTGCACCACGAAAACTCCAGCCCTTCTTGCAAAGAGCATGAAAACATCGAAAATACCTAAGAAAGTGATAGTATCTCTCGGCGGTTCGTCTGGTCCAGCGGAGAGTGATAAGATATCCACCCCATCTAGGGTTGCCTGCATGAACAAATAAAGATGTATTATTTAGTATTCTGTTAATGAGACCGATTTAAGATTAGTAATTCTAGAATTGGGATTGTTAATTTCACTTGATCCATGGCGGCAATCACATCTGCAAGAGTTCCCACTGTTGGATACACAGCTTTATAAACTGCAATCCTGAAGAAGTTTCAAAAATTAGGTGACATTCCGCTGCTTGCTACAAGAGCAATGATACAACCACCAAAAAATGAATAGCCATGCAATATGAAATAGCAATAACTTACCGGGCACGTGGTGCCATTCCACTGGCTCGTCCATAGAAGAAGCCATTAACCACCACCGGAACACCAGCATTTCCGGCAGCAGTTGACGCTACGTGACTGAAAACAATCCATATTCTTGCTCAAGTGAAAAACTTCAAACAAATTATGAAGCTAAAATTTAAAGAAAAACACGGGAACCAAGTATACCTGCCATGTCCAACAGCATCAAACGGGGAAAGAAAGTCCACAGAAGTGTTCAGAGTAGCAACAGCTTGAGCCCCTTCTGAGAAAAACCTAGCTGATACTATCTTTCCATTGCAAGACGTGGCCGGAAAACGAGGACCCGGCTGACAGGCCCCGGAAAAATGAGAAATATTTGACTTAAACGGATTCAACGGATCGTAAACAAAGCTTGGATGTAAAGGGTTGATTCCACTGTCAACAAAACCGATCACAATTCCTTCACCTGCACTTTTATCTCCTCCTTCTTGTGTCCAAACTCCTTGTGGTAGCCCTAGAAATTGAGGAGTGTAAGATGTCATCAATTTAGCTCTTCTATCTCTTTCTACCAGCTTTATTTGCTGAAATTTTTTGAGTTTCTTTGCCTGAAATGTTCATAACTTGTTCAGAAACCAAGATTTTTAAAAAATATTCTGAACATTTGTGACGGAGAATTAAGTTAATGTGGACCTGGGAAGGAGTGGTGTGGACTGCAAAGCCATTAACAATGTGCTTAAAGCTGTATAGTTTGTTGTAGCTTCCTCTTTCTAAAGTGCTGTCCAGAATTTGATCATGAAAATCCACCAACTTTTTTGCATGAGCTTTGGAAATATCACTAGCCATTCACATAAAAACAAACTGTTAATTTCGGTTAATCATAAACCGAGAAAGCTATCGAAATTAATTGTCAGTGGTCGCCACAACAATTTTGAGATATAGATATTAGATCAAAACTCATAAGAACTATGTTTCAAAATCATACTATATGAATTCTACCCGTTGACATCGGATCTTCTTCTCTCCTCGCTACTCGGAGTGCTGCCATGAAATGCAAGTGGATCTCCTTCAACTAAAACCAAATATACATCTCTTTCTTCAGCAAAACAGGCAATAAAACTCGTCGCATAGAAGAGAAGAAGAGCTGCGTAGTGTGATGAAGTTGATGCATGAACCTTGTTTGCCATTGTTGGAAATGGGAATTTGGGAGGTAAGTTCGATTACAAATATTGAAGGAAATTAAAGATTCGTTTGTGCCTCATTCAAAAACGTGTCCTTAACCCCATTGTTAATGTGAATAAAGCTGTTGACCAATGAGTTGTTTAGGGGAGAATTAGCCCCACTTGGAATTGTCCGTTACCTTTCTTCCTACGAATTAATTTTGGAAACTGAATCCATAAAATCTGTGCATATGTCCTTGCAAACTCATACATAACCGTCATTCCCCAGGTTAACTATTTCTGCGTATGAAATTCTTATGATGACTGATGAGTCAGAATCCATCATTTTTTTCTAACTTCTCTGGCGCGCGAATTATTAGGATATCGGACTTGCAATGCAAGTTCTCGCCAGCGGAGGTATGCATATTTTCATCATCCCTTCCAATCTTTATGAACAGTGCTAAAATTTGTCGAAACGAAATGGGCAATGGAGGTGACGGTAGACTCCATGCCGATCTTTCCCCAGAGAAGTTGACAGAATGAAATGTTGCTTAAAGGAAATAACAGATAACAGTGGAACTGCCGCTCAGCTCCTGTAACACCTACTGGGAAACTGTTTGTAAATGCTATTTTTTCATGGTATCCAAATGCTTAGTCCAATGTGAGCATGCATTCAAGAAAGGGATTTGAAAAACTCAAATCACGGAAACACTGAAACTTAAATTTCTGGTTTAAATGTTTAGTATCAGAGAACTACATTTGAATTTTTCCAATACAGACCCCAAAAAAGAAAACAAACTTCCTAAACCTAGAATAGGTACATATTGTCTCAAAATAAACGAAATACTAACAAACCCCCCAGTGTGCCCAGAGCACGACAAAGCATACCGCACTATACAACTTACACAACAGCATTCTACAAGCTAAAACCGGAAGACGAGCCAACACATTCAATGCATCCCATGCAATGCCCTCAAAATGTACTTATCTCTTCCGCCGCTTGGGCTCCACCTGGTAAGAAAGATCATAGGTTTCGTTAACCCATAATGTAAGTACATAGGACGAGAAAGGAGATTAGAAAGCTTGAACAAAAGAAAAAGTGAATATATATAAAAGCAGGATCTCTGTGGCATTGACATTATAACAAACGAATCACAGCTTAACTTTATGATGCAATCAAAACTTGCCAGCACATGCAGACATGACTGGACCTTATTATCAAAATAATGCACAAGCCAAAAGCACCTTTTATAGAGTGAACATGTGCAAATGTTGTGATACAACTGTCAACTGTTAACTCAGGCATGTACAATTTTCTATCACATCTTCAAAAGTAAATGTTGATATCCAACTTGATTGAAAATGTTAGAACATCAGAAACAGGAAATTGCCAGACATCATCAGAACAGTATATATTGTATCACAGGGTGGTAAATTTGCACAGATACTATTCAATGTAAATGATTCAAGGCTAAACTAACTATTGGATATTTTTATTATTCCAATCCTCAAAAGATCAATGTACTAATGAGAAAAGGGAGAAATATAACAGGGCACAAAGTGCTTACGCACCTGTCCATCAAAACTTGCCGTTCAATGCAATTAACCATTATGTATAAGAAACTACAAGCATGCCATCAAAAATGCAAATGTAAATCATCAAATGTTAAATTCTAACTTCATGGAAGAACTAACACTCCCTGAGAGAAGATTCCTCAATTAAGAACCCAAAACCCAGTATAAGACCGGCACTTTGTAAGAGAACTTTCATATAAATCCCAGCATTGTTTAGAAGAAGAAATCAATCAAAGAAGACGGGATCTGCAACATTGATTTTCTCAGGATTGTGATTGATAGGGCTAAAAGATTACACACACCACACAAGGATTGTGACCTTTAGTTTCAAAGTTAAGATGTATGAAGTAAATAGTTTAGTTTGATGGCTCATGTTAGTTTGCTTCAAGATGTTGTACACATAGTATAAGCTTGTGTAAGAAATCTGAACCAGTATGTTTAACAAAATGGTCCAGCTTTTCTGAATTAGTGCGCCAGTTATTGATCAATCATCACTGGCTGACATCCATACATTAGATGAAAATGACTATTTTCATTCACGTATCAATTGTTACTTCCATTTGTTGGTAGATAGGAAAAAAACTTATTCCCAGATCTGAAATCCTCAGTATATCCAATGAACCACAAAAGAAGCAGCCAGTTATGATGTCAACAACTGTTACATTTCACTTATTTATTTGAGACAATATCATGAAAAAATTCAACTACCAGATATATTGGGTAAATATTAAAATGAGAACCATATTTATCAAAGACCTACCCAACTGGGGAAAACAAAAAAAAAGGGGGCAGCAACTAGTCTCACCTTGACATCAGCTACTGGCGATGAAGAAAATCCATTCTGAGTTCTTTTGATATCATCATCAGATGAACATTCTGAACAAACAAAATGTTCAAGCTTTTTTGCTTCTTCGATGGTCATGCTCACACAAGCAGGATGATACCTACAATCAGAATTGGATACAAACAATATGAGTCAAGTAGATTAGCAGAGATAGACACAGTATATTGTGGCATTGGATGCAATTTTGCCAGAATGTAGTTATCCAGCTAAAGTCCCACAGCTTAATACAGCACTACTCCTACCCCTCCACACCCCCAAAAGAAAAAAGAAAAATGGATTTTACCACTCATATCCAAATCATTAACACAGGGAACAGGATTTATATAATTTAACTTAACCACAAGCTGATCTAATTAAAATCAAAATCATGACAAAAGAAACATGGGTTCATTGAGCAATTAAACATAGAGAAACACCCAAAATTCAAGAATCAAGCTACAAAATATTCTAAAATGTACTCTAGTGCTTCTTCTCAATCTTTGCACCCCCAGTCATCCAATATTTCAAATTCTATTGTTGTTTATGAATCATAAGGGAAACTGAACACTAATTGTTACCAAAGTAAACTAACAAAAAAGAAGCAAACAAGGGCATTACCAGTCCTTGCAGCCCTCACATTGTACCATGAGATCATCCGGGTTATAAGGCATCTCACATTTGCAATACCTTCAAGACAAAATAACAAAACAGAAAAACCCTCAATGGCCACAACCAAAATACCACAAGCTGCTCAAAAATAATAATAACAATAATAATAAAGCAACAAAACTCACACAGCAACACGGTCTGGTGTAAACCCCCCTGTAGCAGCCTTGTATTCAAATCTACAATAGTAATCTTCAGCACCAACATTCTCAAGCTTAGTGTAGTTCTTGAAAGAGTGAACAATGCACTTTCCCTCAATTGTGTGAGCACTCTGCACGTCATAGTGGTCTGATAAAAAGAGCTCTTTTGCTCCATGGAATTGTCTCCTTCCTCCAAGTGATTCCTCTGGACGATAGTACCACCGGACACGTACCTTAACGTTGCTTCGAGCATCAGATTCAATCTTCTCGATTCGAGCTACATAAGGGGGCTTACCAGTGTCAGATGGTCGCATCAGCACACAATCCCCAACTGCAAAACCGACCAAATATTCACTCGTTAACCATCGTAACCACATTTCTCAACACACACATATCTACAAATTATAAGGATCCAACAGCCAAATCACCACAAGGTAACTCCTTAACCATTAAAAAAAAAGCATTTCTTAATTTGTGCAGAGACATGCAAACAGATAAAAGAACACAATCCCCGACCGCAAGACCATCGAAACAACATTTCTTACGAGTAGAAAAAGACATAAAGAGAGAAACGGCCGCATAAAAAGAAAAAACAAGATGAAAAACTACCTCAAAATCACATCTTGACCATAAAAAAAATGTAAAAAAACATTATTCAACACCATATGTATGTGTGTGTGTGTGTATATAATATATATATATAGCAAGGCAAAATTATATATGTTAGAGACTGCTTAAAGAATACGTACCTCTAACAACCTTGTTGGTGCCTCTGATAGTATAAGATTCAAGGTCTCTTTTGCCAGTTTTGGTCTTGGTTGCGATTCCAGGTCTAGTTTTGGCCATTAAAGCTAGGGGTTCTTCTATATTTTGGGCTGCTATAATCAAAAAGATATTTTTCGAGGGGAGATTTTTCAAGACAGAAAAATTTTTAATTTAACGGTGGAAATGCAGGGTGCTAATGCTTTAAACCCTAGAATTTGGGGAGCACAGAAACCCTAGAACCTCCTCATGGAGAAACAGAAAGAGAGATAGATGAAAAGAGAAGAGAGTGTCACTGGAGAGCAGAATTACAGTGTCTTTTTTATATGTAAGCTTAATTAAATATTAATTTAACTAATGATTTTAATTAACTCTAATTCATCTGTTTTATGAAAACCAAAACAAATCTACCCTTTTTAATTTACATTTTAACTGCAATACTGTCTTTAATTTAAGGGTGCTGATTTTCACCTCCCAGTTGTCCTTTCCTGGACCCAATCAGATAGTGCCACCTGTATCGTCTACACAGATTTTCCCTCCACCTCTATCCTTGGCCATGGCTTTCCAGTTTCCACCCAAACAAACACCCACTCATTACATGATAAACACTTTGCCAATCTCATTTTGATGTTACGGTGAATTCATAGAATTGACAAATATCACAAGTTTATTGTAGGCAATGAATTTGAAGAAAGATTCTCAAAGCCACAAATCATTCATATTACAGCGGCAAGTTGATAAATACGTTGGAGAAAGTTGTGTATCTTCTTAATTTGCCAGGGAAAAAACCTATGGCGGGTCTGGGTTTCTCCACAGATTTAACTGCAAAATTCCTAGCCGAAAGGAGCAAAACTAAATACAATGAAAGGGGCAATCCCGCCATGCATTTGCATACTTTAACAAAATGAAGAAGAGATTATTTTGTTTCGTTTCTCCCTTTGAAGATAATTGAAGATTTCTGTTCATAATCAAGACCAAAGGAGCGCAGCGAGTAAGGTTGACGATGCTTCAACGGTTAATTGGAGTGTGCATTCGCTCGACAATGTTCTTCACGGCATCACGGGACATCACCAATGTATCGTGCAGGAGGATGCTGTAGACATTCAAACCCTACAAATGCATGATATGTAAACGTTTTTAAGTTCTGTGATGAAAGCCGAATACCAATGCTTGACAATTTTTTATAATTCAAACACTCTTTGCAGACAAATCATGAATGTATTGATCGATAACAAAGACTGGAGTTTTGGATCTTACAATTGAGGGCAGCACATTGACATAATGAAGATTTTGTGTAGCCAGCTTCAGCTTTTCATTTATGGGGCCACCATCGACAAGCAAAACTTTCTTTGTATTTTCCATTTGATTGTAACAGTTCACAATGTACTTGGTTTTATGCATGGGAACCTCCAAATTGTCAAAAACCACAAGCTGCCCATTTACACAATTTTCCCCGGTTAGATTCATGAGTCATGTAAAACTGAGAGCAATGTATGGAAAAAATATCAAGAGTTGCAGGAGAGAAACAAGGATCGATATAACACCTAAAAGCACAACAGATAGAAGACAATTATGATTTGAGAATGCCATAATGAATGTACCAATGGGAAATGATATATTGAAACCAACTACACCCTACATAAAAAACCAACAATGATGACCGATGGTTATTAGAATAGCCTAAAAATAACTTCCCACATTTACAATAGGACATAAAACATGTCTGTGATGCTTGCATAGAAGACGAACATAGCATGTGCCACTAGGGTGATACTTTAAACAATGTAAAACAACACAACCACAAATAGTGACTGGACATTCCTCACAAGCAACCTGGTCATAGTGACTTATGAGAGCATAATACTGAGGTAAAGAAGGAATAAGCAACTTTCCATGGACTCTATTAATTTAACCAATGGACTTTGAACAAATAGCTAAGCCAGTAAGATTGAGAAAATCAATATCTGTATTACATGGAAACGTATTGCAGAGAGAAAAATTAACTACTATAGTGTAAATAAACAAAAAATCAACTCTGCAGAAGCCCAGCCTCCTCACTTAACAAATGCAATAATATAGTACAGATTACAAGAAAAGAGAAACATGCTGATCACAATGTGAAGCGTACCTGCTTTGGATACTTGGGCTAGGACAAAACAGTAGTGTCCTACCAAGGAATGAAAATGTATTGAATTTTGAGTGTGAACTACTAAAATCCGTTTATTTTTCACTTGCTTTTCAGTCTGAAAGCGACTTCGGTATATAAAAGAATGCACACCAAAACTATGAAAATGGGTTAAAGCATCGCCTTATAAAATCTCAGAACTGCCAAGTTCAGACTTGTTATGACAACTCTAAGATGCCACAAAAACTCTCAAGGACTATGAAAACTTCATACTGAACAGTAATAAAATTTACCAGTGAAATATTACCACCGGAATCTGATCTATGAGCCACAGGGCAGCAAAGCACATAAGCTCAAAGAGAACCACTTAGATCAAAATCAATGCTGAAAATATTATTTTCTTTTGGATTCCCAATATACCAGTCTTGATTATACTGAACTCACAATGTCCACTTGTTACCATCAGACAGTATCTGGGCAATGCATGTGTATGTGATATATATGTTGTGTGTGTGTGTGTGTGTGAGCGAGAGAGAGAGTTACCTTCCCTTCAGCTGCTCTAGCAGATAGAGCGATCTTCAGCCCTAGACGCCTGACCTTCTTATTCAGCTTTATAGCATGACTTCGGGGGTTTGGACCATGCACGGTAGCACCACCCCTGAACTGAATATCATCAACAGACACACGTAAACATCCCAAAGACACAATAGCCATGAAATTATGCACTAGCTAAACTGATAAATCAGGGACAACAATGCATTACCTGGGGACCACGCAATGTCCCATGTCTGGCTCGACCAGTACCCTTTTGCCGCCATGGCTTTCTCCCAGTTCCACTAACCTCACTAATAGTTTTTGTTGAATGCGTTCCCTGTTAACCAAAACCTTCAGCATATAATGATGTCTATTTCTTCTACATGAAATCACACAATTTACATTTACATATAATTAGATTCCATATAAAAAGTTAAATGATTTACTTAGAATTTCTTAAATGGATACAAAATGCCAATCAGAAGATATTGTCAGAAGATTATACTTTTGTTCCTGATGCACACATTTTCTTTTAACTTTCCCACTCATTAATTAAATGCTCCAGGCATCTCAACACATTGACTAAGCATTACCTGTTGTCGTTTTGCAAGCTGCCATCTTACAACACGATGGATAATGTCCTTCCTAATAGGGACATCAAAAACATCACCAGCTAAGACCAGGAAGCCCTTGTCTTCATTAAGGAAATTTGTCACTGGAATTACCAGGTCCTGATGAAGTCCTACATTGTGATCCATTCATGGATTAAATGCTTATGCAGAATATATGATCAAAACACACTGAAGCATCATTTAATTTTCTCACATCTGAAGTTTATAGCTCTGTCAATGATAAGATATAATATAACAATGCCAGTAATAGCTATAACCTATGCAAATATCTATGGACTCTTCTCCATACCTATAGTACGGTCTGGTGTTAGCACAGCCTTCTTTGACAACAATTCAGAAGGAAAACCACCTTCACTTGAGTAAGAAGTTAGAATAGTGGTTGAAAGCTTTCGACAAGCAAGGAAAGACAACCCACCCTACATCCAATGACATCAAAAATGGGTTTAGAACAAAACGACTATCAGAAGATTCGGAAACAAAGAAAACTTGAGACAGAGGGTATGTAACGAGTATACAAACATGCTGCATAAAACATTAACATAGAGACTACAGATATTGAAAAAAAATAGAGAGCTAAATTACAAGTTCATCATTATAAATACTTTCTACAAACATTCATAATTAATACACATGGAAAAACACACGCAAAAAAAAATGGAAACTTGCAATGAGAGAAAATAATAAGAGCAACAGTAACTTACCTTCCAAGGAAATGAGTTATCCCCAGAAACAGAGCAGTAGAGATCTGTTAAAAGTGCCCAAAATAGTTTTAATAATTCAATTAATGAAACAATTCCATTATCAGAAAAACGAAAATTGAGATACAAGTTACAATTTATTTACTATGAGAAGTTCGAATCGATTGATTCGGAAAGCTTGGAGACTCGCAACTACGAAACGCAGAAAAGGAACCAAAACGACGTAAAAACCTCCTAGAGACCGACAGCGCCATTTACACTTTAATATCTGGAACTATAAACGTAAGGAAGAAAAAGAGAAGGCAGCTGGTGCCACATTTGAAACCTGCCGGTTGGATGAGTACGGAGATTTTATTGCAGTCGATCTTCCCGCCGGAAAACGGTTTCTGAGAAGGCGGCACTGTGAAAGAAGGCGACAGAATGAACAAATGAAACACCCCGAAAGCATTTCTGATTAGGGCTTTCGGGGTTTAAGGAAAGCAAATGAAAGAGTTTAATGGATTGTGCCCAATGGGCCTAAATCTGAGCCCAATAAGTTATTTTCAGTCTGCATGCTCGACAGGTCGTCCAGATATATACGATATGTCGTCTTTGAACTGATCGGAAACATATCTTCTTCCTCTTGATCGTCTACTGTAGAGAGCCAGTCATTACGTAATGTCCGTTCGTATTGTTTGCGTAACATATTTGCTCTTGTTCTCTATGTCAATGAATTCAATTCAATGACGCCATATGCGTTGATCAAGATGACCAAGAGCCCGGAAGCCGCTTAGAATCCATGAACGTAAGGTTGAATCAACAATGAGATCAGGACTTTCACTTTTCCCATAGCCATCAACTCTCGAAAGAGATTTTCTTAACGTACTATGTCAGCAACATTCTCTCCTCCATGGTAAAGTTTGGACCGTAAATGTTCTTAATCGCATGCAGTCAATGGATGACAAGTTAGGAACAGAACGTTTTATACTCTCTTTCTTAACTGTTTAGATGAACGAAGCCAGGATTTTCTCAAAATCATTAACTGGTCCAGGCAACCGGATCAATAGGCATTCTAACAAGCAGTTCATACAGGACTAGCTAATATTGCAGCAAGAAGTCAGGAACAAGCGATGTACTAATACAACTGCAGTCTGAATTTACATTGAACAGCCGTCAAATGCATACAGGCACGGCTTGCATACATATTATATGCGAGACACATTGTTCGCGCCGTTATCAGGTTGGAATACATAAATAATACACCACTATAATATAAGAACAGCATCATATCTGCTAATTGTTCAAAGCAGCGGCATAGAAGAGAGATCCATCGGGAAGGGGTTACCCACAACATTATCCATGTAATAGTGAGGAGGCTGGTTAGCATCCATCACCATGAACTGCATATCTTCTGAAGGCTTCCAGTGCCGTTTCCTTTGATTAATAAACCAGTTGTTTATTTGCTTGGAATCCAGACCAGTTGATTCTGCAAGGGCCAGCTTCTGTGACTCCTGCTGACAGAAGTTTCAATCTCAAATTAAAATGGTGTACAAGCAAATTATATTGAAAGGCTGCTATGCCACACAAGAAACACAAATGAAAGGTGGAGAGCAAAAAATGTAAGGTAGAATCCAAAATGATTGACTAGAGAACTGGTAAGCATTTGCATTCTAAAGTCATGGCACATTCAAAAAACATAAGCAGTATTATTTCTTTATTGTGGAAATGAAATTTGGCATAGTATATAATCAACTGTGGTTATGATCATTGGTTACTACTAGCATATAATTACCGAGGGGTAGGGCCATTTGTAATGTTTGCTCCACCAATCCAGTAACTGTTGCCTGGCTTCTTTAGGCAGCTTCCCTTTCTTTCTCTTCTTCATGAATTCCTGCTTAAGACTACTCAAACATCCACTGTACCTGCGCAGAAGCTGACCTTTCAGTTTCTGGTCTTCCGCATGGGGATCTATGAAGTCAATATTCACATCTAAATCTTCTTCTGATGAACCGTTCCTACCCATAGCTTCACCAGGAGCTGATAGCAGCATGAACTAGTTAGCATCTTGCATGAAACAAAATTATAACACATTACTGCAACTAAGTATCAGACATGCTTGTGTGGATCAAAGCTTTAGGCAAATTCATTAAATCAACGATCCAGAAAAGGAGACACATTATTTAATATCTACTAAGCAAACAATTCATAACAATTACTAAACTTGATAAATTATTTAGAGTTTATCTAATATATTGATGCAAATGGTTTCAAGCAACAACACCTTTTAAGACAAGAACACCATGTCATATATGATGTATGGCATGAGACTCGTGACACTGCATCATTGCAAATTAACCCTAGACACATATATAGAACAATATAAGGAAATTCTTTAACATCCTAAGAGCTTTTAAAAGATAAAAGAATCAGTTAAGCATTCATGCCAAAGTTCAAAACACATAAATTCCCTAATCGTTTTTGCAATTCCATTTTAAACATATGCAAACACTGCTGCTTTACTTGTTTGAACAAATTGATGGTCTTGGCTCATGAAATCTCTACAAAAGTCATCAACATTGAGATTGAGTGTGATAGGTTGAGATAGGATTATAAAGTTTGTTGTCCCAACTGAGAGATTTTCTTTATATAGACAAGGGATAGGGCACTGGCATAAAAATTTCCAAGTTCATTTTATGTGTTCCTCCTCCTTGCAGGCTACATTGAACTACAGTTGATTGTAAGAGCATGCATTTGATACAATGACAAAAATCTACCAACCATGAAAAATGATAAACTTATCTAGCGACTCGCATTACATAAAATTGTTAAAAAGGGACCGACAGCAATTAATAAGGGTTTTATGACTATGACTTGTATGTTTGATGGAAAAGGAATTTAGTTCCTGAGATGAACATTTCCTCCAAGCTCAATAATTAGTGTAAACATACAACCTTAAATCATAGTGGATCTACTTTTGCATCGTTTTACCACTCAAAAACTTGCTCAGCTTTAACAGAAGTTCTACTTAGTCTGAATTTTCGTTTATATAGGCTCTCTTATAACTTTCTAGCTCCAAGCATGAACTGAACCAGTAAAGGAATTATAAGATAAGGCTCCAACAGAAGATTAGCAGCAGTGGAAAATGGATAACATTGATTGTTCGAACAATGAAGTAAATCAAATCATTAAGAAAACATATAACTGTATCACCGCAAATATATCAATAGTATCACTTGAATAAAGATAGACCAAGACATTCTTCCTCATAACAAATAAGAGACTGTCATGAAGTCAAGCTCCATTTTTTTTTAAATGCAGCTAAACCAGCTGTGCTACTCCAACTGCTTTAAAACTCTTAAGACAATCTATATTTGGAGGTACCAGGGAAGAACAAGCTTCCCCGAGAACTAAATTGCTACGTCAGTAAAGTACTGCAGGCAGTCATATACACTGATTAACTACCAATAACAAGGTATCATGCCTAAAATACTAAATTTTAGCTAACGCATACATGTTGCAGGGAAACATCTGCGCTACTGATAATACAGATAAACCAAAAAAAAAGAAAGAAGCCATGAAAAGAATAAATGAAAACAAGATACTAGCTTCAATTACAACTTCAATAACGAAAACAAGTCCTATAAAATGATTTCTCTAGGAAGCCTCATAAAAAGAACTAAGAAGACATATTAAAAGGAAAAATTTTTGGTGCTTTTGCTAAGTCATTCGGAATTTCGAGTGCTATGCATAATATGTAGTGTATACCTAAGCATGAAAACTTCAATACGGGCAAAATCATACCACTTTTACAAACTTTATCATATTGTTCTAGCTTCTAGAAAAGTGTTAACTTCTAAAACTTGCCATCTTCAAGAGAATATAAAATAAATAAATTATGGAATACATCTTAAATATTAAAGTTAAACATTATATAGGGATAATAATGACAAACCATTTTCTTCAACTCCGAAAAAGGTACAAACCATTTGACAATATGTACCAATATAGAAAGAAGAAATCGCAAGAAACCAATGAGCCTAAGCCCTTGAAACACACAAAAATCAAGAAGGGAATCAAATCTCCATCTCTGTAAGAATACCCAAGTATCTAAAACAGTTTAATAACTATATATATATATATATATATATATATATATATATATATATATATATATATATATAAAAGAATAAATAGCAAAAAGAAAATGAAAATGGTAAAAGAAGAAGGAAACGAAGAGACTATTTGGTACAACATATATAGAGAGAGAGAGATTTCATTCGTTAATCAGCCAGCATCTATTAGACTGGGCTTAAAAGAATTCAGGGTGGAAGTGTGAATAAAAGATGTCATCACCATAATTTGGAGAGGAAACTGAGAGGGATTTGAATTGAGACTCGATTTTTTGCAGGAAAAGCATGGCTTCCTTGAAAGGTTTAGAGAGTTCCTGCTCGTATTTGGTCAACATCTCACAATAAGCTTCCATGAACTGATCAAGGGCTGGATCTTCGCCGATAGAACTCGAGCCGGTGGGACACATCGTTGCCGCAGATGCACAAACTTCTTCCAGTCTTGCCACTACTTCCGGCGGTGCTCCGACCTGTTGGTTTTGTGTACTCTCATCAGAAAAATTATGAAATTTGCCAGGAAGAAAAGGTCAAAAAACACTATGACTCTTGTCTCCGTCAGAATCAAAAGGGTTTTGAGTTTTGACCTCTCTTTGTCTGTGAACAGAAATATTCATACACAAAGTGTAACAACAAATGAAAGCAGAAACAAAGTTTTATTATCGTTTCAAAGTTTTAGAAAGAAAACAAAGCAAACATGAATGTTATGTTTCGGGGAACCGAGTGTTAGGTTAAAAATTCCTTCTTGCACCTTCTGACAATTGACATAAGCAGCCAAGAGACGATGGTAGTGTGGATGAGCCATTATTTTAGCCTTGACAGAAGAAGCAGAAGTGCTGCCATCGTTGCTCTCCATGAAATAACACCCAGAGTTGTTATTGTTGTGGTTATCGTCAAGAATCAGAGAAGAATTACCACTACTGCTATTGCGGTGTTGGTTTTGGTTTTGATTGCAGGCTGCAGCTAGGGGAAGAAATAGGGCATTTGAGTCTGCACAAGGATGATGATGGTGATCATGTTGATGCTGATGATGATGTGATGAGATGAGAGGCATCATCATCATGGAACATAGTCCATTACTGTTGTCTCCAAAAGACATCGAACAAGTAGTGCTGTTAGAACCACCTTCCATTTCTCTCACTATCTTATCTTTTTTAAGTTTTTCACTTGGGTTTTGCTTTCCTTCCTATATAGCAATAACATGAACCATCTTTCTCTCTTTCTACTTCTCTTTCTCTTTCATACGCAAACCTTTTGGAGGAGTTGTATATTTCTCCAGTGCTCTCCCGAGATTTATGCTACAACAATCAGCCTTTTTACAGAAATCCAAAACAGTGATATATGATAGTAGAAGTAATAGAAGTAGTCAGTTTTTGTTATCCTGGTGAATTTTACTCTCTCCTGCGCTTTTTCTTCACTGGCAAAGCCTGTTCAGGTTACCTTTGGAAAATGGGTGTTAATCTTTCTGTGTGTTTAACAACATCAACTCTCGCTTCTCCATCTTTCTCTCTCTCGGGTTTCTTCTTCCTTCGTGAGTGAGAGAGAAAGAGGAAGACTTTTCAGAGAAAGAACAGAGCGCACGCGAGTATACAGGAAGAATACAGAGAAATAGAGAGAAGAGACGTTGTTTGATGGGTGTCGTGTATGGTGTCTTTGAGCCAAAGCTTTACCTTCCCGATGAAAACTCTCAACCTCTTTTCTTGCACTGCTACTGATGCACTGCCATTACTGGCAAAAGATTGAACAAAATTTTTTGGTAGAAAAAACAAACGGAGAGAGAGAGAGAGAGGAAAGAGAGAGCTAGGAATGATCAAATCGAGGAAAACCTGGTAGGTTCTAACCAGTGATCAATGAGAGGAGAAGGAAGGATTTATGATCACGGAATCACTCTGTACTCTCTTTCTAAACTGTATAAAATCTCTGTTTACTCTCACTGAAGAGAGCTTGATATCAGTCTGTCCACTCATTTAATATTCGCCCTTGTTTTGCCATCTTTTTTGTAGATTTACTCCTCTTTTTCTTGAATGAACATACATAAATTCTACAGGGAATACAGTTAAAAGAAATAACGTAACTGGGTCTAGTTGCTTTGCTTTCAATCTCCCCTAGATATAGCAAATTGATAAGTGAATGCTCTAGAACTATGGCACTGGAAAAAAAAATTATCGCAACACTCGTCTCAGAAAATTTGAAGTATTATACAGACATATGGAACAATGTAACATGACATGCCTAATCTCTTATTGGTTTGTCTGATCTCTCTGTGCTCGCTACTCTTTGTTTTTCATTAATTATTGTTCTGAGGCAAGCATCTAATCCGTAATTATTTAGCAAAGTAGATGTGGGGTTTTGAGCCAAAAAATAATTAATAATGAAAAGCTGGAAAAGAAAGTGGGGACAGTTTGAATGTCTCTTGACTTTCACTCCCTCGCTCTCTCTCTCTCTCTCTCTCTCTCTCTCTCTCTCTCTCTCTCTAGTCTCTACATGAGTAGGTTTTTCTCTTTGGATTTCATTCTCCTGTGAATGAACCGTGGACAACAGCTCCAATCCAGTTGAACAGTCTGTCTCTTTTTTCTTTGCCGCCCTAGCCACGCTGTATGTCTACCAACTTCTCTAACAACAATATATGTTATATTTAGTGTTTTTTTCACTGTTACAAGTCGATTTCTTCTACAAAGAGGGGGGAGGGTCCAGTGCTGTGTCCGTTTTCTGCACTAAGATCGATGAATTTCCCATGCTAGTTCTTTCTTACAGGACACAATACATGTTGTGTCTTTGTGGCTTACTCCTGGTCTTCTTTTTCTTTAATCTTCTTTGTCACATTTGTTTCTGCAGGAACGATCGTGTGATGATTATTTGAAGTTGATTATTTGTTTCGGGCTAATATGTCTGAAAATTAGATTTTTGTATTACATTCTATGCATAACAAGCAGTGTTACATATATTCTCTCGTGGTAATGTAACAGCAGAAGTGACTCAAGGATCCAAATTTTATAGAAAAGCTGGACAAAAACTATCTTGTCTTCTTCCTTGAGCCTCTCGTTTTCTATATTGTTTTTTACAGATTTTTTGAAACGTGGCTCAAGGGTTGGCCCTTGGACTTAGGGTTAGGGTTTGGAAGAGAGAGAGAGAGAGAGAGAGAGAGAGCTGGGTATAGTACGCGAATCCGTCACAGCAGTGAAAGAATAAAAGCAAAGTAGGAGAAAAGAAAAGTAGAGAAATGACGTCTCTGCAGTGCCAGTGGAGTTTGAGAAGATTGTGGAGAGAGAGCATAGGCATTAGGCATTCGGCGAGGCAATTTAAAGCAAGTAGAGCTTTTTTCTGATACCCACTTTACGTCATTTCTATCAACAGTGCCATGATAGATCAGACATAAAGAAATAAAGCAAGCACGAAGGGAAATGATAATAGTAATAATAACAGCTAGCTTGCGGCAGCTGCTAGATGAGGATTCGGTAAATGAACTTTCAAAGTTTTAAATTTAAAAAGGAAAAAGATAAACTTAGGATCATGGGTCTCATGAAATCCTATCCACAGGGTTAAAACTTTCTTTTAATGTTTGATTAGAACGTGTTGATCTTTGGATTATATGGGTTATTTAGAAAGTTAAACAACTTTGTAAACAACAATTTTGTTGGTATTATTAGTCTATTAGGGCAATTGATGGAAGCATGAAACCCTAATTTTTTTACTTCATAAATTCCTCTTTTTGAGTTCTTCCCCACTTTAGTTATTGAATTTGAATTTATAAACTAACAACAACAACAACATCAATTCGAACATAAATTAAATAACAATACGATGTCTTTTTAGATCACTTGTGCAATATGTAATCTTGGAAGAACACATGTGGAAACACCAATTCAGTAGCATAATCCATTTATTTTCCTTCGAATTCCAATGCCTAATCTTAAAAACTATTACTTAAATCTGTAAATTGGAAGAATAATTCCTTTAGATTTATTCTTGCATGCTTTCACAGATAAATGGCCTACATTCTAATGATGATTTACAGGCAAAATGGGCAAATTCTTCTTGATTTTAAATTTCATACACTATTAACGTATATGCATTTCCCTTTATTTTTCATCCCTGTATCCAAATCCATGTGCCTAAATTTAGTTAAAGCAAACGAATTTAATTACCCAACATACATTTCATATATCGTATATTCTTTAACATAAAATTTAAAATATATAACATAAATTTTAAAATCATTAACGTATAAATTAAAAAAATAAATATATTTTATATTTATTTTATTATAACTAAATTTAAAATTTCATGTGATTTTGTTTTAAAGATGAATATATGAACAAATTAATACATATATGTATAATAAAAATACTTAAAATAAATGCTTTATCTTTCAAGATTGCCTTTCAAGATTCATATAATAAACTTTATTGTTATTATATATATATAATTCAATGTCATAAATGTGAACATACCTCTAATTAAACAATTTTTTGTTAAACCGCCAACATATATCAATTATTTTTGTGCTTAAATCTAACCAAAACGCTAATTCATATAATTTGAGTGCGTTGTATTGCATAATCGAGAATCTAATTGAAGTATTAGGTTCTATAATTTTAGTGTGTCTCATTTGAAATTATATATATATTTTTTAATTTTAATGTATGATGCATTAGATTTTCATTATATTAACAGTAATACTAAAATCTAATTTTAGTATTATAAGTAACGAGTGATGTCTAACAACAAATCATAACTACATAATGAGAATATCAGTTATTTCACATTATTTTATTTGTAACCAATATTATTATATAATTCAACTTCTTCTTCTTAAATATATATAAGATGTATCATTTTCGTACGATTCAATTTTACATTTTTTTGATATTATGAATAAAATTTACTCTATCAAATGAAATTAATATCACATATTGATTTATTTGAGTACAATAATATATTTTTAAAAGTCTCATTTAATTTAAAAATTCAAAGTATAACTCCCATTATATAAGAGGAACAAATCATATATTAATCACATATATCTCTCTATACGAATTATTACATTTGATTTTTTTTATGGTCTATCTTGTTATAAATAACATTTAAAAGTATCAAAATATATTATTTTCTATATTGAAAACTATGATGATATTAAGTCGAAAAATTACACATGCTATTGTCATTATGAGAATTATTTATGTCACTTATATAATAATTTATGCATTGCTCTCGTGATGGATCGGTTTAGTATATTAGTTCATTAACTAGTATTCATATATTGACTTGATATCTTACATCATAACATATATATTGTTATTTGTTGTCACACATACTAATCTCAGTAGATTGTTATTATCCTATTTACAGTAATATTTGATTGGTGATATTTAAAAATAATACTTAACTAACTGAATTTACTATTATAGAGTATTATTATATTTATTAAATACACGAATATGTAATAATAAAATAATATATATGTATAAATTAACATATCACCCATATAAATATGTTAAATATATAAAATATTATTAAATTTATGATATATACTAATAAAATAATAGAAAATATAAATGTGTGTATATTATCTTCCCATTTGCAACAAAGATTATCCATTTCCAACTTTATCTTTTCTCCATTTTCCATAAATACTGAGGCAAACTTAGATGACATTGGATCACTAACCATCGCAAATCGTTGAAAATTTGATTAATAAAGTGAAATCCTAAGCCTAAACAACATGCCATTTGCAATTATATTTAATTCTTTTGGCTTTTTGTCCCCAAAAGTAAAACCCTGATGGTGCTTTCCATTTGTCATTTTCTAATGTATGATAATAGCACTCGGGTCCTTGAATTTTGATATTCTCGGTAAAAAAGATGTAATTTTTTCAGTTGAATTAAAAAATCCTAATACCCCATTTAAACACCGCGGTGTAAAAACATGTCATTCTTATCATTTTCTTTGGTGAATCATGACAAGGTGCTTTGATTTGAAATAGGTGGTATAATTGCGTGCTTGTGGACATGAAAAGTATGTAAATTAGAACTCCTAATCAAGAATTAACATCCCTTATTGGATGCACTGAGGAGGCATTCATGTTAATTATAGAGTTTAAACACCCTTAAAAGCATGTGTTGATCATCATTAACAAACAAAAATTGAACGTTTGAAAAAGCATATGCAACTTTATTGGGCAAGTCTCAAAGACATCATCGACGATGATCACCATTTAGATCCACATGCAACAAGATGATTATAATGATCAAATCATGGAGTCAACTTCCAAGTCAGATCATCATCAATATTTGAATAGTGGGTCCTTCGTTTTTTTTTAAATCACATCTCCACCGCACAAGGGAAAAGAGTTGCAACACCAACACCATCCACAAAAAAGAAAGTACAAGCAATTTACTTTATTTTGTTTGATATAATCTTGTTAATTGATTTCACTTATTAATTAGTTGGCTTGCATTGGCACCACACTAGCTCGAGATCAGTGTGCATAGCATAATTGACGTTTTCACTATAGCATTTGTATCATGGATTTGGAACAAATTAAAGGGAGGAGGAATGTTTGCTTTTTCTCTACCACATGCATAACTCAAGCTCATAATATCTTTTACTTTGTCAATTGTTGGTATCTTTTGTATTTTGTTCCATGAAATTAATTACCCCCTAACTATGAACACTTCTATTGTTTTGATCACCGAATACCCATCAATTAAAAGAATTTGAACACGGGTATTTTGTTTTAATTAATTTAGCTACAGTGATATACTTTGCTGGGCAAATAATAATTCTACATCAATATGGATTAAAAATTTATCATTAACTACCTTTATAATGGTTGAAATAAAATAAACAAGTGATCAAGAATTTATGCCGTGTTATATAATAAAGTTGTAAATGATAACACGTTCATCACTTGACGAGTAAAATCCCAAATTTTGGGGATCATTTGGTTCATTTGATGCATGAGATGGGCTTAGCAAACAAGCATACATGGAATCCGAATCACATGGTATACACGGACTAAAGTGAGAAGTGAAATCTTGTAAATGGTGGGAAATAATAATAATGGTAGCAGTTAGCAGTTTTGGCCGACAAGATGAATGTTGTCTTTTTTTAAAAAAAAATTATTATCATTAAGTGGCATCTAATCATCCGTGCGATAAGCCAATGGCTATGTCAGTGCATACATGCCACCATCAATGGAAATTTGAACTCCATGTCGTGTTAGCTACCAGTCTCCTTCGATGTCCCCAGCTTCAGCATGCTCAAATTTGTTGGGTAACGTACTCAGACCAAAACAACGTGTATGTTATACGACTTGTCATTCTCTTCCGATTTTTTTGTTTCTTTATCAAACCGTTCGTAAGATCATAAGAAAGACACGACTCTTTTAGTACTTGATTCAATTTCTTGTTATGGCTCATGAAGTTGGTTGACTCAACGAGGCAAGCCAATTTGGGCTGTGGGCTCAAAGTGTGAAGCAAGATCAATGTTGAGCAACTCGATGTCAGTCTAGCTCACTTCAATTTTCCAAATCGCTTTGGCTGGTTCGATTTCTACCTCTGCCACATGATTTAAACGATTCCGAATATGCGTTCCCTTTTTTCTGTTACGTGCAAGTTCAGAAACAGAAGAAACTATAACTATAATTCCTCCCAATTTAATGCATATTCATGGATGTAATCACATCTTCTGATTGCTGGGCAACCAGAATGGCTGAAAATGCATAATACATACACAAAAGTTTCAATAGAGTTTAAATCACAAACCATAATCACATGCACTAAGAACGAGCATAAATTCTACAATAGCAACAAAACCTGAAAGGATAAAAACCTATCTTCCCTATCCCTCCCTTCGATATAGACCCTACTGAGCAATGCAAGTTCAAAACATACAGGAAAGTATGCAAAGTGGAATCATCTTAGACATTTATAATATGTAAGGATTTTGTTCATGAAAAACAAGATGATGTAATGAAGATCAGAAAACACAAGAATCAACCCCATTAACCGCAATCAGTCACTAACACATTCTCTGCATATAAATGATAGACAACACATTTTTTGTCTAGGTTTGACAACAATTTCACTTACCATTTACCAACTAAGAATGGCTGGGGAGCAGGAGGTTAGATTAGAATTTCTGAATGATCACTGAATTGGCAAGGCCTGCTTGCTCTATAGTCTGAGTTCCATCAGTGAGAACTTTAGGAGGAAACCCCATCATTTGCAGCTGGTAATTTCTTGCAGTACCAGGTCTAGATGCATCAATGAAGGCGTGAATGTCGTTGACTGTGTGGTGGAGATTGAGTTGTGCTACCATGCGGGTTCCATCAGCCAGCCTAATCTGAATGGAAATTGAAGGGAGCTTTTCATCAACAACCAGGCCCTCTGAAGGGATTGGAGCAGTGTTGGCAGGATCTGCAGGAGGTTCAGAAACCGGTGCAGCACTGCTGCTACCTAGTGTTCTTCCCACACCCTGAAATGGAACATGGTGCTTTTCTGGTTCCTGCAAGAAAATGAAAATTGAGAATGATGGTGAACTCACACCTTACGCCATGTCTTTAAAAATAAACAAATTTGCAATGAAATGCATGTACTGCCAGGGACACCTAAACCAATATGTTTTGAACCCAGTACATGTCATGTTGCTGAAAAGCAATGAAAAATTACACTTACAGGGCACTTCACATCCCTCCTTATCAGATTGACATGAACTGAGGACCTTCTATCTGCAGGTTCAAGCTCTTTTGGACATTCAGACTTTTTGATGCTCTGCAATAGAAATATAACCACCCTCATGAACACAATATCACCACTAACAAACAATACTCTGAAAGCACATACATGAGAACCAGACATGTCTAGGTGGTTATGAGTTACACTCAATAGTTAGGACTGAAGGTGAAACTGCACACAAAATGACAATCAGAAGGAAATCACCAACATGATCGTACAGAATAGGGAAATGATTACCAAAAAATTAATTAACATTAAATATTTGCTGTAAATGTTTTCACACAACAAATAACCCAATCAGCAGAAATTTGAAACCAGAAAATTTCAAACTCCAAGAAGAAAATATAATTTCTTTCCTCTTTTGTAGTTTATATCTGCATACAGTCATGAGATCTTATGGCTATTACCTCTAAGAAGGATGCATTTTCAGGATCATCCAACCTCCTCAAAGGGCCATCATTTACAGTGAAACCATTAGTCCAGAAAACAATGTTATGAACAACAGGCTCAGGCTGCAGAGGTGCAGATGGCACAGTTTCCCCTGAGAGTAATCTACCGGTTCCAGTAAAGCTTGTTGAGCTTGAAGATGGACGCAGATGCTCAAGTGGCCCTTCTACAGCACCTAGTTCCTTAGCTTGATTGAAAATTGCATCCACATCATTAGAATTTCCCTTTGTAGGATCTTGCACAAGCATACCGCTGCAAAATTTACAATCACAAACTTTAGCAACATACAAATGACCTGGAATATATGAAAGCAAATAATTATACTCAGTGACCAAATAAATGAAAAAATTCTTCCCAAATTAGAAAGCAAAAATTGATAAATAAATAGAAACATATCAGCTACAAATGAGCATAAAATATCTGTGCCAATTTTGGCCTAAATATGAAACTCACAGCGAATGCACAAATCATAGAGTGCCACCAACACTTATAACAGAAACACAGGTCAAATAATCCAGGCATATGATTTGTCATTCATATGAAGAACTAAAATTCATTGTGAATGAATACTCAAGACTTGCAGGACCAACCTCTAGCACAACAATACAAGTCTGGTGGCAGGTTCATATTTTAGTTTTTGGCATTTTAATTGCATCCAAATCAATGCTTAATCGATTTTATTGCTACCTGGAATGATAGGAATTATTCTAGTAAAAGGCTTCTTGTTTGAGTCTCGTGAAACAGCAAAGACTATGCAAGATATGTGACATGATAAAGTCAAGAGCAAACTTCTCAGAAAAATTGTTAGGCAAAATGAGATTGAACACTTCTTCAAAATCAAGTTAGGACTCAGGTTTGAAGCTTTGGCAATTCTGAAAAAATCTACTCACGTATATAGGAACACCGCAACCGAATTTCCCAATCAATTTCCATCAAGCACACAAACGAGTTCATTTTTAAGACTTCCTTCGAAATCAAATTATCAAGTGATCTCACTTTCCAGATGCTCACAATATAATATCATGAGATCCATTAACCTAAAAGAATTTACATGAAAAAAAAATTACTAGTTTTCCGTTAAAGCTTTCATATTCACACCTCAACTGATTAAAAACTCAACTAAACGCAATAGATATCGTTGATCCCAAATCTTAACACTTATAATCACTTCTTTTCTATGATATTCTCTGCAAACAAATATACTGTTCATTGCACAATAGAAAAGCAACAAACGAGAATTGACATTATTGAATTCTATTACACGAGTAAATTAAAAGATAGATAAAATCGGATAAAATACAATAATACGAGCTAAAAATTATAAAATTTTCTTTCCTAAAAAGAGAGAGGTTTGGAAGAAGCAGACCTCTTTTCGCCACCAGTGTAGTACTCTTGAGGTTCATCAGCATCGGAGTCGGAGTCCGGTCCGGACCGACGGTTCAGATCAGAGAGAGTGCGGATGCCACCAGTACGACTGCTCGATGGCTTGGCTGGTTTCTTGTCACGTGACGCCATGGATTGATTTCTCTGATTGAAGCTCGAAAGAGAGATGATTATCAATTGAGTTCTCTACGCGGAATCTTGTGTATATACCCGATATGATGGTCACGCTGTTCTGAGCGCGTGGGGATGTTGATGTTATTTGGGTGCTGGAATACTTTTCTTCCTAAATAAATTTATTAAAAATTTAAAATAACTTTCAGTTAAGTTTCCATCTCAAAATAAAATTCTAGAACCACCGACTCCTATTGTCACGCGTCTCACGCGACCGCATTCTCGTGCTCGCTTAACTCAGGGACAGAAAAAAATTTCTTAATTTACTACAACTTGAACACGCTCATGGCGACGACGCTGCGCAGGCTAGCGAAGACGGCGTCGGCGTGGCGCATGCTAACTGCTTCACGTACTCAGCCGCGTGATCGCCCCCGCCGTAAGCTCACCAACATGGTTGCCAATTGCTGCCTTTCGTTTTCATTATAATTTTTTTAAAAAAAGATTTAGTTGTTTGAATATTATGATTTTCTGGATATATACATCTCGCCTCTTGTTTTGCTTATTTTACTTGCGTTTTGCGTTAGATAAATCAGTTTTTCTTGTTTAGGTATATGTGTTGATAAGTGTTTTTCTGAGAAGTACTTTCCTGCTAGAGAACTATTTGGAGTGCTATGTGAAAATCACTTGATATATGCTCTTGTTAAAGCATTTTTAGGTGACATTATAGAATCTCTTTTATTAAACAACATTTTTCCGCAAAAGTAATTGCAAACACACTCAATACCATAGGTAGGTTATACTGCTATTAGTGATATACTTATTTAGTGACTCATGCAGGATCTTTGGAGTGCCATATTCATTTTAGTGCATCAGAAAATCAGGGGCTGATGAAATTGCTTCCTGATGGTCCAGGACCTAACTCTATTTTTCCAGCTATCTTAGCTGGTCTATTTGGTGCTGGAGTGCTTAATATCGCCTATGCAGATGCTGATCAGGTTTGTGTGATTTACTTATCACAGTGATATTACACTTTCCTAGTTTATTTAGTTGAATTTTGCTTTCTGCAGGTACAGGCATTGCTAAACCTTCATTGCCATCAGAGTCTCCTTCAAGTTATGCAGACTTGTAGGAAATTGCAAAGAAAGAACAGCAGCGAGTTGATGAGTTGCTTAAAAGAAAAGGAATACACTCTGGTTCTTATCCCAATTTCACTGTTGCTGTTAAGGGCCAAAAAGTTACTATTCTTATTCTTCTTCACCTACAATCTCATACCTCTGTTTGCTTTTTTAGTAAAGAACAATTTTTAGTCGATTCTTTGCTTAGTATTATTTCTATTTGTATCTTAATACAAACAAAGCTACCTATCTCTTTATGTTTGCCAATGGGTTTGTACTTGGGGCGCTATATAGTCATTCTATATTATCTGTCTGGAAAACTTAAATTGAAGGTCACTACCTTTATTGGCCTTGTGTGATCTACTTCATTGATGTTTTGCATCTATAATATTTTATTTTCTTCAAACTATGTTTTGATGGGTTTGCAATATTGCAAATGGAACTCAAAGAGGGGTGTTTTTGGTCTCAAGGTCACTATTAAGTTCCAAGTCCCGCCTAAATGTGAAATTGCACAATTGATTGCGTGCTTCAGATATGTCATTGCGTGCTTCAGACAGGTTAGTTGGAATCATTATTTATTATGTCCATGAGTTTTTCCTATTGCCCTTGGCCACAAATAATACAAAATTTTATTTATCCTAGTGTTGGATTCGGTTTTTGTCATTGCCTAGGTTTAAGATGCACTAAATTTCTCTGTTTATGTTGTGCGCTGTTTCAGTGCAGTTGGTTGGCAATTAACACTTAGGCATCCTGAAAAACAGTAGGAAAATGGAGGGAGTCAAGCCCAGACTGGAGATGTGAATGGCCATGGAGGAGATTTGTGCATCCTCATATTCCGTTCACTCATTACCTCAGAGAAAGTAGTTAGTTTCCATTTAGAGTAGTTTGTATACTATTGTCACCTGGAGTCATTGCTTCTTGTACACTTTTCATTTAGACTGAGAACTGGTGGAAGATTTGTTCTTCACATGTACTTGTACAAGTCATTGCTTCTTGTATTCTTTTCATTTAGACTGAGAACAGGTGGAAGATTTATTCTTGACATGTAATTGTACACATTCTTGTAGGAAATTGAGTTCATAAAGAAAGGAAGCTTGAGTTCTGGAGAGCTTGATGCTTTGATATCTGTTTTACAAGTAGCTGGTGGAAGGTTGGATCAAAGTAGAATTTTGGAAAGAAACCCTAGGGAAGGTATTACACAAAAATCATCTGCAGAAAAAACAGTTGCTGTTCTCAAGTCTATGGGAGTGAAAATATATGGACTTGATGGACAACAATTGAATTCCTCAAAGAGTGAGATATCATGGGACAATATTGCTGGTTACAATGAACAAAAGAGGTACATAAAGCTCTAGTACTCGCTGTATCCTTTTTTGCTACATTTACCATCGAATGTAGGTCATTCCATTTGCTATTTGGAAAGCAAACTTGAAGCACAAGGATGATAAATTACTTTTTGAAGATCATTTATAGGGATGGGCAAATAGTTATTAAAACAGGAAGGCATTTTCAACATATAGTTTTTCAGGAGAATGCTCATCAGTTTGCCCTTCCTGCAGGGGATGTTCTTTGTCTTGACTAGAAGTTGTTGGACATTAGCAGGAATTTGATTTCTTTTAATAGGTTTCTCATTCATAATAAGTGTCAAAATTTCACTACATTATATGCTTTTGAACTGTGTAGAGAAATAGAAGATACAATATTGTTGGCTCTTCATAGTCCTGAAGTCTACGATGATATTGCTCGTGGGACTCGGCACAAGTTTGAGTCCAATAGACCTCAAACTGTGCTCTTTGAAGGTCCACCAGGTTTGCTTTTTTGCCTTTTTGCCTTGAATGAGTTCCTCAGCTTATTGCTTAATGTTTTGTACTGATATTGAAAAATATTTTTATGCGTTTACATATTGTGCACATCATGTTCTTGAGGGCATGTGATATTTACAGGCCTTGTGCTATTAACATTCTGTATGCTCTTTTGTTCCACCCTATGTTGATTCCTTAATTTTTATGCCTAGGACATAGTAAAGTAATTCTTGGTATTCTCTGCATTTTTTGCTCAAATGACTGTATTAGTATCGTAAAAAGAATGTAGCAGTAGTATAAAACACGCCAAAGGTGAATCTATGATGCCATGTGCTGGAAAAATAAATGAATGCTGTATAATTTCTCGTCATATAATTTCTTGTCATCTGGTTTAACACGTGGCATCTTTATGGATGACAAACAAAACTTATTTCTAAAGCCATATTTTGCCTTTTACCAGTGTATTTTTGCTACTACTTAATTTGAGCAACAGATTACAATAGAGAATTATTCTTTCAAATGCATTTGGTTCCCCTTTTTCTGCTGCATTATTCCCTTGCTTATGTTGTTAATATTCCACCTTCATCTAAATTAATCATTTATTGCTTATGCCCGTGCGTTTAGTTATTAACCTCGTAGTTTGGGTTGGCTGATAGGTTGGGCAGACTTACTCAGTTAAATCTAGGATGCTATGTTCTGGAAAAATAAACAAATGCCAAGTCATTTCTAAAGATGTGTTCTAACGCATGCCATGTTTCCCTTGATGACAGACAAAAGAAATATGCCGGGCCATATTTTACCTTTCACTGGTGTATTTTTGCAATCACTTAAATTTGAATAAGGCATACAGCAGAGACTTATTGATGAAAACATTCATTCATAATTTCCAGTGCATTCAATTCTCTTGTTTCTCCAGAGTGTTGCACTATGCATATTCCCCCACTCTTCTGTTGTCAATAATTCACACTTAATCCAATCATTTTGTAAATTTATTGGTGTGTGTTTTTGGTTTTTCAGCTCCTAGTTTGAGTCAGTTGATAGTTTTGTCAGATTGACATGTATGCATGTCAAATTTCAGGTACAGGGAAGACATCATGTGCTCGTGTTATTGCTAATCAAGCAGTGAGCCACTAGCCAATTCTTTGGAAATTTAAATGGATATTTATTGTAGCTGAATAATTCCATCATTTAAGTTTTACAATTTTGCGGTGAAAACATTTTCTCCCCAGATTTTGGCTGAAGCAAAATAAATATCCACTTTATTTATGCAAAATTATATACTATTCTACCTTGTAAGCTGTACTGGTAAGAAAGAAGCACAACCGAAGTGGCAAAGGCATTGCTGCAGGCCTTTCTTTGTGGTTTCTTTTATTTACATGAAGTCTGGGCCCTTGACTAAGCATTATCATTTGTTTTTTCTTGGTGCATCTCAATTTGAACAAGTGGATGTTTGTTATTGGTGTGGAATGCTTGGGCCCTGATTAGCTGTTAAATGCTTTTGTGAGTTGCTAACCATTTTAAGGCTGGAAGATACATATGCCTGAAGATTTTGCATACACCAGAAACGAGGGTCAAGGGTTGCATGATAATATAAATTATATATGAATTTTATTTATGCTCAATAAATTGAATCATATCACATTACTCTCTGCACGTACCTGTCTTGATTTTATGGTGGCATGTTTTGACAGGGCGTTCCATTGATTTATGTGCCAGTGGAGGTGGTCCTGTGAAAATACTACGGTGAAAGTGAACGCCTTTTGAGCAAAGTATTTTCCCTTGCCAATGAGGCCCCAAATGGAGCTATTATATTCCTTGATGAGGTAACTAATGTGAATTTGTAGGCCTGCCTTTTTGTCCAAGCGATTCATTATATTTGTTGTCCTGCCTTTTCCTCTACCGAAAAGTTGTAATGATTCATAACGATCTACTTCCCTCTTCTCTTTCCTCATTCCCATTACAGGTTGATTCTTTTGCTGTTGCACGTGATAATGAAATGCATGAAGCTACTTGAAGAATTTTGTCAGTGTTATTGCAACAGGTGAAGTAGGATTTATCTTTGTTTTGTGTTCCATAAAATGAGCCTTTCAGCATACCTGTCCATTATGCCTGTCCTTGTTTCCCAACAGTTTGTAATGCTTGCTTGCAAAACGCTGGTAGAGACAAAAACCTTTATTTTGCCAATAAACCTGCAACCGTTGTTTATATGTTCTTGTTTTCCAATTCCCAATTAGATTTTCTTCTATTTTTTCTGCAGATTGACGGATTTGAACAGGATAAGAAAGTAGTGATGATTGCTGCAACAAATAGAAAACAAGATCTTGATCCTGCTTTAATAAGGTAATACAGAAGCACATTTTTCAGTGGTTGTGATATGCCTCAAGGATCTTCATTTCCATGATTGAGCACATCAGGTTAGCAGTTTTGTCTAAGGTTGAGAACAGATATTTCTAGTTCATGCTTTATCTACTTTTCTAGTCGGTTTGATTCAATGATTACCTTTGGCCTACTGGATCATCATAACTGTCGGAAAATAGCAGCTCAGTATGCAAAGCACCTAACAAAGCCTGAACTAGCTGAGTTTGCTGCTGCTACAGAAGAGTATGTAATTCATATCTATGAAGGCGTATTGACATCTGCATATATCTTTCTGGCTGGTGCAATGAAATTAACCAGCTACATTTTGTATCTCCATGGTTTCCTCAAATTAGTAAAAAGCTTTAAACCCAAGTCAATATAAACCTCTACCTTCTACCCTAAAGTTTTGCATCTGGTTGCTTATTGCTCATTGGCACTTGCCAAATGCAGGATGTCGGGAAGAGATATCAGGGATGTGTGTCAACGAGCAGAGTGGTCATGGGCATCGAAGGTAACTATTGATTTTCTCCGTCATATTTTGATTGCTGGTAGCATGCTTACAAACGGACATTCATGGCCTTGATAGATAATTCGAGAACAAGCAACGAAGGATGGAGGACAAGGGTGTCTTCCACCTCTGCAAGAGTATATTGAGACTGCCACAAACCGGCGTAAATCCCTACTTGACGCTGTGGAACAAAGCCACGAGAACAATTAACAATCATCCTAAGAAACAGCAGTTGGATTTATGTTGAAGACAGCACAGTAGATACAGGCTTCCTAGCTTGATTTTCTTGTTATTTCTGTAAAATGAGCAAACGATTTCCATTTCTTTTCTTATTTTATAAATGAGATGTCAAATTTAGCTTGTAGAATTTATGTTTATGGAATAATCGATTGGATACACACAGCGAAATATTGGCTGCAGTGAATTTCAAAGGAGAAAGTTGCATTGTAGCAGACAAAGCAGCGAAGCTGTCTCCCAGCATTAAGAAACCATAAGATGCTCGTCGCGAGGCGAACGAGTGAACTACCTTTCAGAAACTTCTGACTCGTCTACTGCAGCACGCTTTCTCTTTCGATTCTGATTCACCTCTTTCCTCGCAACGAACGCCGCAATCTGCAACTGTGTCTGTATCAGTATCTTCGCATTCTCCTTTTCTCTGCTTCTCACCTCAGAGCCTCCCAAGATTTGATCATCCCCGGCTCGGCAGCGACTCAGAAAAGATTCGGAAACTGGCTGACAAATCGGCTAAGCGCGACGACTCACTTGCCGGTAGGATAGGCATGGTGCATCGACAGCAATTATTGGACGGTTATCGTCATCGCTGCTAACGCCCCAGTTTGGTATGATCCGACCCGCCGGTTTATCCATTGGCTTCGTAAGAGCTTTGAGCTGCTTCCTGCATTGAGCATTACCAGAGGAGTTCCTTTTGTGCGCTTGGTTGCTGATATGCTGCCACGTCAGCATTTACAGGGTATAACGCTCATCCCTTTCTAATGGCAACTTGCATCGTCATCACATGGTTGATTTTATTTCAGCGTACCGAAAAAAACGTTTTATTTAAAATTCAAATAATTCTATGTGGAGATGCCTGGCCCGGGACTGGGCCTGGGCCTGTCATCAAACAAGCTGGAGTAGTTAGTGGGGAACGTGTCACGACCTCACTTTTGCCGTCTAGGATTTTAACACAAAATTAGTTAATTATAATTAACTAATTTTTGTACGAATTAATTGGGAAGAGAGCAAAATTAACGAGGGCCAAGAAAATAGTAGGTGTAATGATATGCTGGAAGTGCAATGTAGGTGGCCGTTCCATTGGAGTTGGACCATTCAAATAATGATGAGAGCCCGTAGGCACGCTATCAAAAAAGCCAGGAAACTTAGAGATCTACCAATCAATCAATCAAGACACTGAAGAAGAAACCAAAAGATTATAAACAAACTTTTTAGCAAATTTTATGCCTTCCTCCTATGAACAATACCAAAAATACAAACCTACAAACCATTTCTTTTTCCTTGGTTAATAGTAATTACATGTGAAGAAGAAAGAGCAAAAGAAGAAGCTAAAGGCTTATGTCTACACGATAGATTATACAATAGAATAAACAAGAAAAGAAAAGATTTAAATATTAAAAAAAAATCATAAAAACCAACATGGGTCTTGTTAATCCTTCACTGATATTGATGATGATAAGCTTAATAAACTTTCTTGGTGAAGAGGCTGCGGAAATTGAAGAGATTATTGCCACTACTTGCAACACCATTGTTGCTACCACCTGCAGCTGCGGCAGCACCACCGCTATTGCTGCTGCTGCTGCTGCTTCTTTTGTTGCTACCAACGCCAACAACACCAAGTGCACTGTTTTCATCACTTCTACAACTCAAATGGTGTCTATAACCGATACATGTTGGCACATTCACGTTCAAATTCAAAACCCTGGCTTTACCACCGTTGTTACTGCCATTACCGCCTGCTAATTTACTTCTGATGTCTTTTATACCGGCCGATTTTTCACCGCTCCGGACGGCGGCCTCGGTGGTCTTTGCTACCACCGAGCCCCCGCGCTTGACTTGCCAAACGGGACTGCTCCGACCAACATGAACCCCGGCCCGACTCGGACTAGTTGGCCACTTCCTTGACTTTGACTCGCCAGCTGAATTACTCCTCGAACATGGCGCACTACTCACCTTCCGGGTTCCCGGAGCTCCGGGAACCATCCTGGGTCGGTTCCCACTATTCCCGGCAGATCTACTCCTCGAAAAAGGCCAGATATTTATATTCAGCTCTGCCGAACTCGCCGCAGTTTGACTTTTCTTGTCTCTCTTCTTCTCTTTCTCTTTTTCTCTATCTTTATCTTCCCCGTTCTTCGCCGCAGTCTTCTTTTCACCCTTCTTGAAAATATCTTTCCAACGCTTGGATGACGTCAACCCATTCCTCGACTCAGCCGTTAGCTGTCTCAACTCAGCTTCTTGGTCGACGGATTCTTTGGCCGGCAGTTCGGGATCCGTTAGCTGGTGGTTCGGGTCAGGTGGGTCGGATTGTTTGTGTGAAAGAAGATGAAGCGGGAGTAGAACTCCGTCAACGAAAAGTTCATCAGCAGAGAGGAGATTAGGTTGAGGGAAAGACGGGTTCCGAACCATCCAAAACTCAAACTCTGGCGAGTTTGAATCACTGCCGCTGCTTCTGCTGATACTGTCCATGTTTTTTTTTGGCGATGATTGTCTGAAAACAAGAAACTAAAAAGTCAGAGAGAGCGTCCAAGAAGTGGGAAGCAGGAAGTGAGAAGCTTCTTCGAGGTACCAGGGACAGAAGGAGAAAAGTGATAGGATGAGAGAGTCGAGTTTAGGTACGGGACAGCCGAGACCCGCAGCTGTAATAAAGAAAAGAAGAGAGAATCGAGAGAGTAATATAAGTATTTCGCAGAGAGGGAGAGAGAGGATAACGCATGCAAGAAGCAATGGTGATTACACACACAGACACATACTCACTGAGAGTAATAGCACACAAACACAAGCATGGAAATTTGTTATGGGTGGACAGACCAAGCAGGATAGCATGCTTGATTTACATACAAATAAAAAGGTGGGTTGACCATCTAAAATGCACTATGCATATGCAACTCCCAAAGTGAGAGATCATTTCACGGTTGCCATTGGCATGTGGGGGGTGGTTTCTCTTTCTTCTGAGTGCATAGCCGTTGACATCCATTCTCTTACCTTAAAAATTTTAAATATAAAATTTAATAAATTGGCATAATATAAAAACTAAAAAAAAATTAAAATTGAATATGATTGATGAAGTTAAAGTGTTAAAATTTTAAATTATAAATTTCCAAATAATTAGTAGAATTAATTATGATTTTGGGTTCTCTAATCAAGCTACCTAACTAGAGAGGCCATAATTTCCTCTTTTTTTTCTTTTTAAAAGACAATGCAATTTGTCAAACACATTGGCAAGTTGACTTTTGAGTTTGTAATAAAAAAAGGTTGAAGTTCAGGGCAGGCTGCCTGTTTAAGATTTTGTAATTAAACGGTTGTAGGCTTTTATTTCTCTTTTAAAAATCTCCATGATGATTAACTGAATGAATCGACTCTGATATTACAATGATCTTTTATCCAAAACAATAATGAAAACAATTGGAGCATCATTTTCAATAACAGAAAGCACTTAATTTTCATAATCTGATGATGATTTGCAGTGCAATTACTATAACAGCCCAAAACCCCATGTGAAAGACGATAAAACGGACCCCTTGGCAGTAGGTTAAGAATAAAATCAGACGTCTGAAATCATATCAGCCACGTAAAATGATAGATTTTAGGTCCACAAGATGACAGAGGAAGTGGAGCCCGAGAGGGTTTTGGATGATGGCCAAGTGGTTGGCTGTGGAGATGTGTAATGGTAATGGTAATGGTGGAAGGTAAAGTGGGGACTGGGAATCTATCACAGAGGAAAAGAAGAAGATAAGAGAAAATATTGGTTATTTTGATTGATTGAAGGGTTGAAGAAGAAGAAGAAGATGAAGAAGAAGAAGAACAAAGCAAAAGAACTTGAATTTTCCTTCCACGTTAATGGCGTTTGTTTGCAGGGAAAATGATAAGGCATGTGCAGGCAAATCACAAGCCATTGTTTCATTAATGTAAATGGCCCACCACTCTTAATAGTTAGCACTTGTTAAAGTGTTTGTGCCATCCCCTAATAATCCACTGTTACTCAGGACCACAGTAATACCTTCCCCGTCCACACATGATCAAAAATTGATTGCCTTTGCCGCACCCCTTGTCCGTCTGTTGGTAAGCTTTGAGGGATCAGACTATAGAAATCCTGTAATAATTAGGGGTACAAATGAATTGGAGATCCTGTTTGGAAGTCTTGCTCCTGTATAAGAACTGGAGAATAAGGAGTTGCAGGGTGGTGACAAATGCAAAAGCACAAGATTAGGATGGAATGGATTAATAGTAAAGTGCATACACACAGTACTCCCCCAAACATCACACTTCACAGTTCACATACACACTGCAAACCCATCTTGCAGAAACGTATGAAAAGTTGTCTTAAATTTCAGATTGGACCATTTTCAATGATCAGGCATGCAAATCCCAGCTGGCTATTACAGCCATAGCTTTTGGTAAATCAGTACAGCAGTGCAATAAATAGGGCAGGTCATATGCCAACCACTGAATAAAGGTGTAGCAAAAGAAGCAAAGATTTTCAACTGCCAAACATGGGCACTTGTACAGATTTGTCATGCATGATGCGCACTATGCCACAGCTTAGATTTGAAAAGCCTAGTTCCCGCAGCAGGACTGCCCCGCACTGCACTGAACTCTGCAGCAGCAGCTGCTGCTGCGGCAGCTTGCTTCCTACTATTACAATGGCTTTTATGGCTGAAAAGGATGGCAAAAAACACTAGGTAAGAATCTAACGTCTAAAGGCCTATGGTAATTAGTATATATTGGGAAGAGTTTCTGAACTCTGATTTATCAGATCGGTCAGATGAAATATATAAAAAGTTAATTTGGATCGTGTCATGTGGCTGATTGGTAGGTTGGTGGGGAAGCTAGAATTGTCTGTCTTTTATCTCTGTGAATTTTGAAATTGAGATCGAGGGTAGTGAAGACTCTTCTCTTTCTCCTGGCAGCAGTGTCAGAGAACAGTATCATCTGTTGTTTTTATAATGACAAAAACACACGACATACTTACTGAATTCCTCTTTATGTGATTCCTCAGTTTAATCTCTTATAATTACACAGTAGAATTTAGGACTTATTTGTTATAAACAAATAAATTATACTTTATTTGTAAAAATGTAACAACACGAGGCAGAGGGGCCGTTGGCTGTGTTGATTGCTCTGCTGGTTTGGTGGACGCAACATTCCCCAGAGGCAAAGCAAAGGTTCATCTTCATCATGTACGACATTTACATGCTTCCATGCATCATAATCATAATCCTACATGCATGTGAATGTGTACGAGAATGCGATGAAACCCCAAACAGAATCCCAATTATCACAGGAACACGTTTTCTGTACAAAGCAGTCTCCGATCATAATGTTGGAAGAAAGTGATTGTCAATATTGTTGTGTAAAAACACTTCCTGACCACAGAAAAACAAAATAGAAACACTTTCAGGGAGTAGCACGAATACAAAGTCTCGGAAACAGTAGCAATTTTGGTTTACATGATGATACATGTTCTTTCTTTCCTGGTGGGGGTTGAAATGGAGGTATCAGCGACTTCTAGAATTTGGATAGGATAAAATTTTAAATAAAATAGTTTTATTTTGTTAATATAATAAACTATTTATTTATTAATAATAAATGAAGAAATTAAAAATAAGTTTTTTTTTCTTTTTAATAATCCAAATCTTGTTGCTTTCTGTAAACATGGCTTCTGAAAGTAACATATTGAGTCCCATTAACCAAGTGATTAAGACAAGTTTTGATGCTAACCCATGATTATCGATGAGGACAAATGCCCTTATAGACACCTCGCATTAATTAACTAAGCATTACCCATTTCCAAAATTTAAAATTAAATCATACCCAATTCAAACTATGATAATGGATATACATCAAAACATTATCCACCTGTTTGTGTAATCCTTTGAATATTATTGTAAGATCAAAACCCTAAAGCAATTAATAAAAGGCGTGCACACATAAATAAATCTTTAATAAGAACTTAGAAGAGAGTGGTCCCGTATTTTTCTATATTTTTAGTCTCCGTAAGTCCCATGCAACAAGTAGACAAACTATAAATGGTTCGGACATGGGTCCTATTGGGTTGGACCATTTGGCTCATAGCACTAGGTCTTGGGTTTCACTATTTTTTGTTTTCCTTTTATATATATATCGATTATTGCTCACATGACTTTTGATTCTTACGAGTGGGAAGAGTTGTATTCGTTCGTTTACAAGTAGTAAATTTTATCATTAATGATCTCTTGCTTGGAAATTTCTTTATGGGGTTGTTACGATGTGATGCATGCCTACTTTCTTTAATTATGTGTTTGGAAATGGAAATCAAATTTACAATTATTCTCTTGGTTTTCACATGCAAAAAGAGCTTAAAATCCATGCAAATGCAAAAACCCCCCCTCAATTATTAGTTGAAAGAGTTTGGTACCTTGAGCTTATGCATTGGTTACCATTCTATTAAGAGAAGATGATTATCTTGTATAATCCAACTAACCACTTGAGAGAGAGATTATGCAACCATTTTAATTATTTGAGGTAGAAGCTGGCGGTGCGATGCACCTACTCTTATCTCTTAATATACACGTAATGTAGATCAAAGGCCAACCTATGAAGGATATCAAACAGGGTTAGAAACAAAAGTGACAACTAGCCAGTAGTTACGAAAGTGCCAAATCGGCGGTTCGAAGAACTTGGAAGATAAAAAAGAAAAACTCGAGAAAAGGTAAAGTGACAATGAATTTGGTTGTCTGCAAATGACAAATAGTTGGCACAACACGCAAGCTTCCAAATTTGCTCGAAAAGAAAGGCTCCGCTGAATATTCATGAATGAATGAATCAAAACACTGACACTTTCGTTGTTGTGGATGCATACATCCAATAGAGATTAATAAAAGGTTTTCAAAATTGAAAATCTTGTCAGTCTTGCTCAGGGGTAATATATCTAAGATCCCCAACAAGTTAACATGTTGTGTGTTTATCCATTGTCTTCTTCAATTTGTCATTTTCTCAACTCAAATCATGTTTCAAATTTTTTATTTAGATGAGAGTTGGAAAGCACAGATTCTCATTTTATAAATCAAAGTTGAATTAAATCTCATTGATCATCTTCCAAAAAGAACCCAAATCTAAGGTCAAAATTCTTACATAAAAAAATAAAGAGGACAAAAAAATAAAAACAAAAAAAGAAACGAGAGACGACAATAGGGTTTTGGACTTCCTACTACGCATAAATTTAATTTCAGGCTAAGCTTTAGATTGAGCACCAAGCTCCAGGAGTAGTGTGTGATTAACAGCACTGGATGTTGGGCCCCCGAATTGAATAGGACCTGGAAGGAAATCAAATCAATCAAAGAGGCAAGAGAGAGATGGCTGGAAAGAAAGAGAAGTAATGAAACTCAGACAGGCAAAACGAAGACATAAACTGAGGCCATCTGGTATTAAAATTTGGAACTCACCAGGACTGATGTAGCGGTTCTTGATAGCCCACTCATCCCGCATGGACGCAAACATCATGAATGGTGGACCTGAAAAAGTTCATTAGCAGTTAAAAAAATGCTTGTCAAGATTAAAGGACTTGGTAGCCTGGCAAGTATAATGTGTGTGTGTGTGTGTAATGTCTCAATGATTCTTACCATCAAGTTCCACCATCGCCTTCTTGATCACTGGCTTGAATTTACCTGGAATATAAATTCAACTCTAACAGGCCGAAAAAAAGATTTGCAAAAAAGTAACACAGCACATACACTTACAAAGAATACAGTGAGAAAGGGTGGAGAAAAGGTACTATCTAACGCAAACTTTTTTTTTACTCCTTTTATTTAAATGATGGGTTGAAGGGAAAAGGTTCCAATACCATGTCTCCTCTCCACATCCATTAATGAAGTCAGTGCAGTTCCACCAACAGTCCATTGTTCAACTGGGGCAGCCAGGTTTCCCACCTGGAAATAGTTGAAAGAAACATACCAAAAAGTTAATTTCGTTCACATTATGAGTTTCAAAGTTGAATAAACTGAAGACTTGTGAAAGGACAAGTTTAGTGGTACGTTAAAAAAAAACAGAGGGTCAAAGCACAAACCGATGATATCAACCCAGTTTTCCCACCATGAAGGAGAGCTCCTGCAGCATAACCCAATGCGTAGCAGTAGGTAGCATCAAAGTTTGTTGGCAAACCACATCTTCCTTCGTAACTGAAAATAGAATTTTACACAAAATTTACAGCTATGTCAGGGATGGAAACGTCCACATAAGATGGTCAATGTGAAAAAACTCCACAGGAACATAAAATTCTCTATCTAAGGGGAACATTCATCAGGTCCAAACATAACATTACTACTAATTATAGAACTCGTTTAAATACCCAAAAAAGTGGGATTGCCCTCTAAATTGGCCATTATATGCCCCTTCCCGCTTTCTCTTCTCCAACTCAGTCTCAACCATTTGAATAAGCATCTTCTCAGTTTCAATTTTGGCAACCTAATGAAGAAAACAGAAGTGGGATAAATTTTAATCATCAAAATAAACTTTAGAGATTGGAGAAACAGATAAAAGCACAGAAATATAGAGGATCTACCTGGACATTTCCATGGGGATCTCGTTCAAGCATCAATTGTTCTTGAATTGCTTGAGGTAAAAAGTCCAAAAGCTGCAGAGATTGAGTTGTTAGCTGTTTCTTCCATAGCCCGCCTTCATCAACATCTTCATGGGCCAGAATTTCATTCAGTTCTGCAATAAGTTGTTGCACCTGAAAATGTAATGAAAATGAAATAAATGTAAAATAGTACATGAGAATCACATGTACATCTGACTACTGGAACACAGTCATAAATTTACAGAAAGTAAAGAAGATGATTGAATGTATTACACTACTAAGATCAATACCTCAGGAATGAAATCAATTAGACCTTCTGGAATAAGGATGACACCATAGTTGTAACCAAGTACAGCACGTTCACAGATCACATCTACAATGTAGTCTGTCACATTTTTGAGTGTTTGCTTCTTGGCAGCAACCTGCAAATATGTTTACACAGAAAGCTTTTCACATGACCAATGGATTTCATAGCACTCATGACAATTGAAACAATAAAACTTTCTTATGTGATATACTACAAGGCAGAATGGGTTGGCTTTAACCTAGAAAGTAATGGAGCAAGAAAATGGAATTACCTCTTCACCAATAATGGTAATGTTAGGGTGAGTTTGCAGAGCACACTCCAGAGTAATGTGGGAAGCTGCACGCCCCATAAGCCGTACAACTGCAGACATAGACACGTTAAATGTTACTCGTAACTTTTCCTCAAAAAGCATAAAGTATGAGAAAGATGGGGAGAACAGAGAGAGAACACGGATATCATGTACAGGTAGATGAAATAAATTACTAAAATCAAAAAGAAGTTGCATAAATACTGAATATAAATATAAACTGAGAATAAGTCCACCGTGATATGATTATCTCATAGCCTATTGCCTATAGCTGGGACAAGGTTTTATAAAATTTAAAAAATTGCACGCAGAGCTCCAATATTTGCATTGCAATTTAAGAGACAGAATCAGGCGATGTGCAGGAAAAGGGAATAAGAAGCACATTTATGAACTGCCTAAGAACAAAGTTTCTTTCAAAAAAAACCAAAAAAGAATTAAACAGAAGGCTCTCCATAGATTGGGACAAGCTCAACCTAGACCCTCATAATATATGCAGTAATTACATTTTTGACAATAAAATTTTTAGGACAGGCACTATGAAACCTGTTATAATGTTACCACAAATCCACAGCACATAAGAATGGAGCTCATAGATGAAATAGCAAGTTGCACATACAATGATAATATTTCCCAGTTGACCGTGCATCTATCATGACATTTCCGATCATTTCTGCATATATCTGCAAAAGACAATAACTTGTTATCATTATTTGAAACTCCAACAAAAAGTCACTTCTGCATATTTAATTTAGCTGTAGTCACATAACTGTCATGTTAACATTCTTTAAATGATGCGTGAAGGCAACCATTGAGTAGTAACATTGATAATAATTATGAACAAGTGTGACGACAAAAAGAAATAAATGCATCCTAAAACTTTTTGTAATTTGATAAAATTGAGATTAAAACTACTAATGATGTGAAATTAAAGTGAAAAATCTGCACACAATGCTATACTCACCTTGCATGCAGTATCAAAACCAAAGCTTGTGGGGACCTCTTTGCATTTCAAGTCACCATCAATGGTTTTAGGGCATCCAATTACTCGTGTTTTCAAGTTTTTACCCCTGATTCAATAGAAAACAAATCGAAACTACCTTCAAGAGACCATTTAAAAAAACTATAGCAGAGAAAATAACTTTCCCATATTCCCTTAATTATTTCCCAAAATGGAAAGTATTTTTACATAGGTGCCACTATCAGCGTAGAAGAAGTAAATTTTACAAGGAATATGCAAAGAACTCTACAAATTAAAATTCATCTCAGAAGCTGAATAACCCCACAACATTACATAATTATAGCATACCTGAAGTTTTCAGCCAGAAGACAAGCATTTGTATTTGAGTCATCACCACCAATGACCACAAGACCGTCCAAATCAAGCTTCAATGCTGTTTCTTCAGCTTGTTTAAACTGAAATTTATGCACATTTGAACTCAGCTAAACTTTACTAAATTATCCCTCTACACAAAATCCGTCAACCATCATATGAACAGTCTCACCTGCTCTGGGGTTTCAATTTTGTCTCTCCCACTGCGGATCATATCAAAACCACCCTAAGTAGAAAAGAACAAATACAGTCACTTAGCATTAGATCCTTACTTCATTACTTTAACACAAACATGTTACATTTACTGTTACATAGCCACAATTGATGTACAAATGCTTAAAGTTCTACCACGACCGATTTCAATGCTGAAAAAATCAAACACCATCAATAAATCGCCACTTGTTTAAAAATTTACCAAAACTTTACAAATTTTAGCTTGCATATCCGAGTTACTATCAATCATACTAACAGTACTTTTATTTTTTATTTTTTGCATTTTAAGGATTTATGAGTAAGCAACGCATTGGAAATAAGTTATTAAACTCAAAAAAATATACCTGGTTTCTGTATGCATAAATGTAATCTGCAGTCAATTCAATGTATTTGCACTTCATGATTCCAGCCGGACCTCCCCGGAAGCCATACAAAATGCTGCCTTTCACGTGATCCTGCAAGTAATCTACCACCAAAAACACAAATCACGAACCAGTTTCACATTAATCCAGTTTGAATTACAACTCTGGCGGATCCTCACCGTATATTCCAGAGATCACATTGTGTCCACCTGGCGCCTGACCTCCAGACAAGACGACGCCAATTTTCAGCTTCTTATCCGAAGACAGCGTGTTAACACTATTTAGCACCAACATTGCCGATGGTTGCCCAAACAGATTCGGAAATAATTTCGCAATCTCATCTACAAACAGAGAAGACAAAAAAAACCTAACTTTGATCTCTAAAAGAACATTAGAAACTTCAAAGTGAAAGAAAAAACACTTACCTGGATTTCCGGCAGCGGAGCTACGATGTCCATCGACGATTTTGAAGGGGTTTATGAGTACAGACGGGAGAGGAAGCGTATGGTGGATACGACTAACCTGAACTTCGCTATAAACTGAAGCAACGCGCTCTTTAGCGCGGCCGGACTTACCGGTAGTGAGATTGCCGTTAGCCACTAGAGACGGAGACATAGTTTTTATCGGAAACACCAAACTCTGTTATTTCAGTTCAGTTGCGAGTGTGACTGTGAGCGTGAAACGTATCTACTTTGTCATGGCATAAATATCCTTGGTAAGGGTAAAAAAGTCATTTCAATGTTGCCAGCTCTGGAGTCTCCGCCCGAAGAGGTGTTTTGTCCGTTGGATTTGAGGGGTAAGTTCGTCATTCTGGAAAACTAAAATGACAGTTCAAGCGCGCGAAGGCTTCGTGGAGTTTCGGCTTAGAATGGGGGTGTAAATAATAGTGTTTCTGGGGGTTTAGGGTAATAAAGCTAACGCGACTAATGGCCCAAGATTATAGGCCATGGATTGCAGTGGAGTCCAATTTCAAAGTTCCAAAACAAATAGCCCACGATTGGCATCATAAGGGATTACTTTTAAAAGTAAAATGATGACAGCAGCATGTACAACTGGGTTAGCTCATCAACTTTGGTACTTGATAGTAATGCAATGTGCAGAATTAATTCATCAATCAAAAGTATGAATTAAATCATGTGCTTTTCATACTTTACAAATCCTATAAGATCAGACCCAATTCCTGATACAATCAAATGATTATCACAAGCTAATTAAACACCTACAGTTTCTTCAAGTATTTTCTTATCTGCCTGCTTTTTGTGTCTCCAAATTTGCATAGAGGAATGCATAAATAAAAGAGATTCAATCCAGCTATGGTAAATCCTCATTGGATTTTCTCCATAATTAGACACCCACAAGTACGAGACAATAGTAGTGCTTGCATCTGGCTCTATATTGCTTCACCCACTGCATCTAATCATCTGAAATTAAAGAATCATGTGGTTCCTAATTAATAATTGGATCCAAGTTATTGCATAAGTGGCAAACACAGGTCGATCTTTATGAGTTTAGCAAGTACATTGGAATGTAGTGATGCTCATAAGGCATGTGAAGCCAACCAAAATTTCCTTTTGTACATCTTTTTGTACTAAATTTTTAATTGAAAAGGGCAAGAGGCCACCTAATATGCTTCAGATCATGATTACTAGCTCAATTAACAAAACGAATGTCCCCTATTTGCCTTTCAATTATCATCCTCCAACTACACCTAATCTCTTTAGGTTATGTACTTGCTGTTCTAAAACTCAAGACATAATCATGTTTAGCAAGACCCCACTTGCCAATTGGGCATAAATGATTATTTGTGCACAAATTTTTCTTTCAAGGCTACATGGTTTATTCATATTCATGTCTGAGGATGAAAGCTTCATCCAGAGAGGACAAGAAGCAGAAGCTTCCATTGACCGGATGCAAGGCTTTGTGTTGTAGTTGCAGGCTTAGTGTTTCTTCTTCCGAAGAAACTGAGAGCTCGAGTTCCGATCAGTTTGCTTCGATTTCAAGCCTTGCACACGCCATGGTTCAAGAGAGACTAGATCAAATGATTAGGGAAAGGCAAGAAGCAACAAGACATAGAGATAGAGAAAGAAGAAAGGAAAGAAGTAGCGAGGAAGGAACAAAATTTATTGTGATGGTAGCCATGGAAAAATGCTCTTTTGATCCAAGAGAAGATTTCAGAGAATCCATGATTGAGATGATCATGGCAAATCGGATTGAAGAAACTAAAGATCTTCGAAGCCTCTTGAATTATTATATTTCGATGAATTCTAAGGAATATCATGGGATTATACTTGAGGTCTTTTACGATGTTTGTTCTAGTTTGTTTTTATGTTGTAAATGTTTTGATTAATGTCAGAATTATAGTGTTATTCAACAATATTATTGGCCATGATGATCATTGAATGGTTTCCAATTTTTTAATGGCATACTTTTAAATAATTTGTTGAATGGAATGTGTTAGATGGTTTAATGATTATCCTTGAAATGTTGAATGAATTTCATTGTTATTCAGTGAATATTCTGTAAGAAAAACCAAGGGAAAGTTTTCCCTTTGATATTTGGCTTAATTCAAATCTGAAAGTTCACTTTTTACGATTCCCTTAAAAAGTTTAGGCAGACTTTTCCTGTGGGGTTAAGTTTACCATTGGATTAAAAACGTTCCAACAAGTATCATATGAAGTAAGCAGCAAGGAATGCTGCAGGTGAGGACGACTCTGACAAAGATTGGTATGTACATGAAGCGCACTTTATGTCCTTGGACGTGGGTGGAGGAACATATTCGACAACTGCGATCGATTTAGTTCCCCAGATTTGTTTCACGACACATACAGATTCTTGGACGAACGAGTAAAGGATGCTTTTGATCTGAAAAATTAAGACCAGTAAGTAGGAGGCAAAGTATCTGGCGGAAGCAATAGCTGTTGTTGCTCGAGATTAATGAGTAAAATATTCCAGAGATGGACACTAACGGTTGTATTATTTACAGAAGTGATGACAAGCATCTTGAAAATGAATGCACAAGCGCCTCCCCCTGCACTTTCTGCGTATCAGAATCATCCTGAAAATGAATGTCGAAAAAACCGCGAGCCAACGGAGTTAGTTGCCTGACATTGGCAGGCTGCCAAATCTTTTGAAGAGGAACCTGTGCTTCATCAAGCTTCATCGGCTTGAAGCCTGGACGAAGAAATTGATTTTTAAGGAAAAAAAAACAGAGAACCAAAATGAAAGACACCAAAGTATACGGGCTTTAACTTTGACATGAAATGAGCTAATCTATTGTTTCCTACATTAGCAATATTTCAGAAGAAAATTGGGGTCCCAAAAAATGATTGTCAGGGAAGAAACGTTTTATAATTGGGTGGACATACACCAAAAGATAGGTTTCTTCCATGAGCCCATGGGATATCCACTTTTGAAAGCGGATGGCAAGTTAGCCAGAAGCTGAAGACTGCTCATGCCACCTTTATCCTCTTCTATCCCTACGGATTTATCCAGTCTGAGTGATTCCGGAGCTGTTCTCGTGAGGAAATTGTATAAAATAAAATAAAGAACTCTCTGCATTGTCATATCGTTACCGAAAAGCAAAAGTAAAGCGAAAAATATCAAGTTAAAAACAGACCAAAATGTTATCGCTGGATGATAACGTGGGGAATGGGATCTCCAGGTTCGTTAGAGGAAGTCATAGTTGATATTTGAAGAAACTGAGAACAAGCAACCTAAACGTGAAATGAGTATTGTATTTCGGCTTAATTTGCTTTGTCGTATCAGCAGAAAGGACACGCATGATGCTGCCTGTAGTGAGAGGCTCTCCATATGCAAAAGAAGATGGCTGCACTGAACTATCTGTGCTGCAAGCAGAGACTGAGTTAGGTGGGATTGCAGCTGACATTGTGAATACTCAATCCTGAACAGTCATTTCTCCTGGTTGAGAAGCCAAAAAAAAACCACTATATTTGTGCTTCCATACTTGTGGCTGTAACTATCTGTGTTTCACCAAGACTGTTGGTATCCTCGAGTAGATTTCCATCTATTTTAATTCTATATCTTTCAACGAAGAGTCGTCTCAAGTTATCAAGAGTGATGGATCTTTTATTGATTCTTCACAATCTATGCATGATTGTCCGTAGGAGGAACTAGCAAACGAATAAGATTCTCTTCAGAAAATACTGCTATCATTCAGTATTGCTTTTTCATAAGTTTTCTTTGTTGCTGAAATTTCCTCCATCATCTCCAAGTCCATTTTCAACTTAATTAAATTGAGAAAACCTAATGAAAAATTACAATATATATATATATATATATATATATATATATATATATATATATTGCCTCTTAAGGCTCCTTACGCCTCCTAATTTTGATTTATTTTTTGACCAAAAGACTAAATAAAATTATTATTTTTATTTAAAACAGCACATGTGTTGATTTATTACAACCATCTTTATGATTTAGAGAAGAAATCATTTATTATAACCGCCATTGAAACTCCCTACCTCAAACAACATACCTCGATGAAGATCTTCGGATTTCATGGGGAGATGCTGGTGACTTCCTTGTTCTCATCAAGGAAGGAAGCTCCCTTTTGATGCCGAGAACATGCCCACAAATTAGCATCCTTCCTTACCTTTCCTTTGCTTTTCTCACATAACTTAAGGAAGGAAGCTTCCTTTCTTCGGTACTTCTCCTTGAGAAACCAGTCTTCTTCAACTTCTTCTCTCATTGTATACAGAAGACTTAGAGAAAGAGAAAGACCGAGAGCACCCTCTTGGGTATTAATTTGGACCAAAGTTCCCTTTTGCATTCTTTTAAAACAATTTAAGTCTTAATAAATCAATGTATGCACTCTTTTAAATAAATAAAAAATGTAGTGTCAAGAGTGACATAATAACATGCAGGAAAACTAAAATCATTGACATTGAGTTTCAGGTTTACATCTGGAATCACCCACTTCTTTAGTACTGAGATTTCAAGAAGAGTGGGACGACGCGAAGGTCTTAACTGCAAGTGATCCTTTTAGTTTGTTCCTTCCTCTGACGCTCGCCCGAGACGCTGCATTTCATTTGGCAGTGTACAGCAAAACCAAGCAACCGCTTCAAAATTTAATTGACTTTGCCGACAAAAATTATCTGGCAGAGGATGCGTGTGCGATCAAAAACGCACATGGAAACACGGCTCTTCATGAGCAGCCATGGTTGGAAACATTGAGGCTGTAAGGCTGTTGATTCATATAGATACAGATGCAGTCAGGGAAAACAATAAACTTGGTGAAACGCCGCTACGTTTGGCAATTCTTTTTTCGGGTAATTCTCTTTATTATACTTAGAAAAAAAAGAACTAGATATTTCAATTGTATAACTTTTATATATATATATATATACCAACTAGTGGTATATCGTTATTATATGATTATCATATGTGTGTATGTGCATGGATGAAAAATGAGTAGAGCGGGCGAAGATGGGAAAATTATGGGAACAAAAGAGAAAGCATCAATTTGCTTTAGGACTTGCCAAGTTTTTAGTAACTCGAGGGAGGACCTCAATCTGGTGAACTGACCGAGATCGTAATATTAGGAGAAGAACTTCCTCCTTTTCATACTCAGGAAACCCACGAGTCAAAGACACAACACAGAACACCATTGCTTACTGCAGCTAGAAATGGAGTTGTAGAGATTGTGGAAGAGATATTTCGTGAACAACCTCAGGCAGTGCATTTTGGGCATCACAATTGCATGTTGCCGTTTTGCACCGTCAAAAGGAGATCTTCGATTTTGTGAAGAAGCGGATAACATATTTGTCCAGTTTGGTCAGAGGAATTGACGAAAATGGCCAGGGTTGGAAGATTTTCATCACAGTCTAGCTACCTCGAAAACTGGAGCTTGGATTCGTCTTACTCTTCCTGTCAGTGGTAACGGCATTGCTTGCATTCGTATCAACAGTTTTCCTCACCTTTCAGTTGGAGCACCGGCGATGGACCATTGCTATTGCTTACACTGTTGCATTTGCTCCTGCCAGCTTGATGGCAATGGCGCAGTTCCCTTTTCCCAGTTGCATTTACGGGGACTTTGGGCAAGATTTACAAGTTGATCAGGACGACTTTTCCATGCAATTCAGTCCGTAAACTACTCAAAAAAAGATGCATTGATTTGATATCCTTAACTTGTTCCTGAAAAGCTGTTTTATCTTTTTTTCCTTTATATTTTTAAGCCACTTTCACAGACAATTTAAGCAAAATGCTTGTTATCTAAGATAATATCTTCCGGGACCTCTAAGGTTGTGTTAGGTCCGGTCGTCTCCTGTTCTTGTTTACGTGGGTAAAATATTCTAAAGCTTATGTGAGCATTGATGCTTAGACATGCGACGACTAGAATGAAAGCATCAATGCAAAGGATCACACAAACCTACTTAAATTTGCAAACATCACTGCTGTGTTGCATATACATGAATTATAAACACATTATTATATTTAATATTATTACAATAGTATAGTTAATATAATAAAAACTTTTTCATTATATTAACACAAGGTTAAGTATTTATTCACTTATTATTTCCTTTAAAAGGGTGACCACCATCTTTTATAACTTCTAAAACCAAGTGGGTATCATTTCAATAAAGCTAACACTATTATTATTAAAACCCATTGTCAAGAAATTGTCCATGTTATCAATGCATTAGACATATCTGGTTGTCTGCAATCAGAGATTGAATGGAATAAAACACAATATCTTAAGAACAACAGGTTGCAATCTGTTTGCTCATGTTCAAACCGATTGTATTATTACACATATATGAATCCATTTAACTAGTAAAAGCAGCAACACATCCAAGTTTCTTTCGTTATTAAATAAAAGCACAAGGATGGATGCAAATTTGTGGGCATGTTCATGGAGGCAAGAGGGAGCTTCCTTCCTTGATGAGAACAAAGACCGCACCAGCATCTCCCCGGGAAATCCGAAGATCTTCATCAAGGTATGTGGTTAGCAACCATGACTGAGCATTGCTGCTTGAGATAGGGAATTTCAATGGTGGTTGGCTAGAAATGGTCTTAGCAACAGATGAAGCTGTGTCTTGGACAGAGGCAAGTAAGCCTTTGAAGGGTGTGAGATCAATCTTTTGTCCCAAGAATTCCACATTTTCCGGTAACACGATTGAGTCTGTTACCTGAGGAGTCCCAATCACACCTTCTTCAAACTTGATCTGAAAGAGGGAAAGTGAAAAGGAAAAGGCCATTTAGAGTAAATCAAATACTACAAATCTCATTCCTGAGTAAACAGGAACTTGACCTTCAAAGGCATTTAGAATCATAAAACAGTATTTTCTCTACTCGTACAGAAGCCAAGACCAAAAGGATCACACATTATCAATTTCCAATTCTCACAGTTGATTAAATCATTTATTACAAAGTTAACCAGGACGAGATGAAATTTATGCAAAAACAAACCTGCACGCGTTTGGGACTTCGGACTTCAAACTTCGCATTGGTAGTAAAGGAAGTTGTAGAAAATGGTCCAGCAAACTTGATAGAATTCTGGACGGTGAAGTTCTCTGAGTCAATTGTCTGCGATATCTCCTCTACCCTAGCCAATGGTAATGAACCCCTTGCCAACAACGGGAACAAACCTGAAAAAGATGTGTACCTGCATTGCCACACATAAGTCTCAAGTCAATACTTGCATGGATTCTACATTAAAACACATAAAAGCAGTTGCAGTTTCAGTCTCCATTCATTATCAAGAAAATGTACAAATGTTATTGACAGCACAAATGGAAATCTTTATTTTTTGGCCCCCAGACTTAACATGGTTGCTTCAAATTTTACAGAAGTCGGAAGCCTTAAAACTCTAGCAACGGCATCATACTAGTTTCAAAGTAGAGTCATAAATTACAAACAAAATTGCAGGATTTTTAGGTTATTATAAATTTGATGTAAATTGGGTCGACTACAACTTCAAGAAGGTAATCCAAACAAGCCAAATTATAGCACTGGCTACATCCCCGTCAGGTTATTTTCCCCAACAAGCTCACATATCAAAGATTTTCATCTTGAGCTATTATACTGCAATGTGATGTCTCGTCTAAGTTTCAAACAACTTAAAATGACAGATGACTGTTGCCCCACAAAATTTTCACTGTCAGCTGGGATAATCATAAAGAAATATATATACGCTGCTAACCAACACAAGGTCTAGTTCTCTGTTCCAGCAAATAACATCATAATGGATTCCAATATGCTCAAGCTGCAAACTTACTTGCCATCAGAACATCATCAATGATTGTAAATTTATAACCAAGATTTTTGTTTTAATTTCATAACTACAGCTTCTTGAAATAGTCTCATAAGCCTCCAGAAATCTTATTGACAGAAATACCAATTTGAATTTCCCAGACATAAATTATGCCTACACATGCTGATGAAATAAAGTGTTAAAAAGAATTTCAATTTCATTACAAAAGAATACTCTTGGTTTGTTTCCACAGAAAGAAAATAAACCAATAAAGCAAAATCTCCTCTGTTATATTCATTCCCAAGGTCACAAAACGAAGCTCAACTAAGCTAATTGATTATACGAACTCCAAATTAACCAAAGATCCAACTTTGCTCAATTACTAACCAAATAATAAAATACCCACATTCAATCATTTCCAAATCCTTTCGCTAAGTTTTCCAATCAACGAAACAGAAAAAGCAAAAATCTTACGCAAGAATCCATTTGCCATTAAGCAGAGTCAAAGCTTCAGTAGGCGCCGCAGTCGGATTCTTGGCCTCAAGCTGTGTAATAAGCTCAACGATCTCTGCTCTCGTCTCACTCGTCGCACTCAACCCACGATCGGTCCCATAAAGCGAATCCACTAACGCTTTCTTCAAGTTATCAATCTCCGTCACTTCCTTCGGTTTCTCCTCCTCCGCCACGGCCACTGGGGCACTAGAGTCACCGGGGGCATCGTTTTCCTCCTTTTCAGGGCCCCTCTCGTCGTCGTCCACTGCCCGCGTCAGAAACACAGGCCGGGACCGAGTGAAGTCCTGTACTGAACGCAGTGATTTCCCGGAAACTTTCTGGGAACCTCTTACCAAGTTGAGAGGAAGAATTGAAGGTTTTGTACCGAGTTGATGGTGACGCATGATATGTGAAAGAGTCCTCCATGGAAATTGGTTAACTTGAGCGAGTGAAACCATTGGCTTTTCGTCAAAAACTTGATCTCGCGTTAACTTAACAGAGAAACAGAGCACGCAAATGTTGCAGGAGAAGGAAAATGAAAAACAGAGCGAAGCTAAATGCGTCACTCAGAATTTTATGTACAAAATTTCCACCGTGGAGACGAGTTTGTCCCTGCAGTTAATCCGATTCTCTGCCATATCACAATGGCAATATTGTATTTCGAGACTGCACTGCACAAATATCGGTAAAGACACGTGGATGATCAATGGGGTTTCTACACGTGGGCGCAAATTAGTGGACGGAGTTGGAAGATGTGAACAAAACAAATAAGGCAAATGAAGGTCACGTGACTTGGGGCAGCGAAAGAAATCCGCTGTCACCTTTTATCCGAATCCTCCGACGTGTTTTCGTACCCTTTCTATTGGTTTGCGCTTTGTTGTTCCTTTTCACACATAATAATATCTCTCTACACGTGTAGTTTATTGGTTGGCTACTAATAAATATATTTTTTATATTTTTATTTAAAAATAAAAATAAATTGAACTAGAAAGGGCATCGTGTGCATTTAGATTACGTGACTTAAAACCTTATGGAAAGAGAGGATATTACGAGTGGGAGTTAGCGTTTTATTTTCGCTGGTGCGACACGTCGTCTTTATTTTATTTTATTTTTCCCGTGGACGATATGCCGTTTGTAGATACAAAAGTTGTACCGACGCGTTACTCATTGCTTTGGATTGTGTTCGGCCTTTGGGCCTAGGAGAACTAAATAATGGGCCATGTTGTGTTGTCAAGTGTGGATCGCTGAATAATACTCACTAAAGAGACTAAGCTCAGTCTTCCTTTTAATCATTACTGCATGCATGCCTGTGATTCGGCTCCCTCGCATCTTCATTTCAAACCTAAATATTTGATTTGATGGTCGTAGAGTCAAATTTTCATGTTCATCCGCTTGTAAAAGACTGCAAATGAACGTTAGGATTGATTTGAACCAAAGAATCGATAACGAGTAAGCAATCTTGAGATAAGTTTCTGATGATTCTCTTCTTATCTATTTGCAGGGATGGCAACCGGCAGGGCAAGCCGACTGCCACTTGTCAGGTCCTCGGTGCTTGCGCCGCCTTGAATGGCTTTTGACTCCATTTTTGGCCGGCGAACATTTTGTACAAGAACACAAAATCTCACGCTAACTACTACACATTTTTCCATAAAATGCTCCAGCTGAACAAAATAATAATAAAGTTAATAAACTAAGGCTTCTGTTTCTCCTAGTCCAAGAAAAAGCAGAAACAAGAAACCCTGTAAAGCACTCACTCATGTATCCTCCCTCCTTCTTCTTCTTCTTCTATTTTGTCCTGGTTTGCATCTCCAATTCTTTTTCAGGTTGGCCATGAGCTTACTTTCTGGGTATCAATGAATTAAACGAGAGGTGGGGTTTTAATTTCAATTCTTGAAGAAACTCACGAGACTTACATGGATACACTAAACCCCTTCTGCACCCTGATCCAGTTCAAAACATAACCGAATGTCGCTTTTAATATCATAGGAAAATTTTTAATTTATCGACTTCTTTTTATATCGTATTTGTGTTTTCTTTAGTATTCTGAACTGGTTTTGGGTTCTGGGTATGCGAGAAAATGAGTCAACTGAGTATAATATTGCAGGAATCGCTTGGCAGAGAAAGAGAGATGAGAACGATTCTGGCTTTGCTGAGGGAGAAAATGGACGGTGTTGATGGAATCAGGAGGAGGAGGAGAAGAAGTCTAAAGAAACGGCTGGGTTTAAAAAGCATGGGCTGTTGTGGGGCTACGTGGGGTCACAGGCCGCACACGATTAACCTAAGCGAGAGCGAAGACGAAGAAGAACGACATCAAAGCCAGCAGCAACAGGAGCATCAAGAACCAAGTCAAGAACAGGAAATAAACGCAGTACCGGACCCGTCCGAAAACATATCCGGTCCAGCTTGCGTGCGCCAGGTTCCGTTAAATTCGGGTGGAATGAATCTAGCGTCGGCCTTGGCAGCAGAGCGACATTTCCGGGCAGCTGACAGAACTAACGTGGCAAGTCCCACAGGTGATGAAACTAATAGTAATAACAATGTGGGTCCAGTGGGAACAGCACCGGGAACGCCGTTAAGGGTGTCGTTGATGAGACTTCTGGCTGAAGCAGACGGCTGTGATGGGAAGGAGAAGACCGGAGGAGTGGGGAATGAGTCTATGTGCTGCGTGTGCATGGGGAGAAAGAAAGGTGCGGCATTTATCCCATGTGGGCATACTTTTTGTAGGGTGTGCTCGAGGGAAATGCGGTTGAATCGAGGCTCTTGTCCCCTCTGCAACCGCTCAATCCTCGAAATTCTCGACATTTTCTAAGGATCGACAGTGATGATGGTGATTGTAATTGTGATGGAGCCTCGAGATCCATCTCCAATGGAGACGAAGGGTAATTGCAAGAAAGGAAATTTTCCCAATGTAAAATGGTTATAGTGTAATACGAGTTTAATCATTTTTGTTATCACCTGTGATGGTGATTAAGGAGGAATTACTCTTCCATTTCGATGTAACCATTTATTTTATAAAAAGATAATATTTATTTCGGATCTTTTAATAGAAAAATAATAAATTTTAAAACTATAAAATATTATTTATATTCTTTAAAATTTAAAAAAATTTAATTTATTATACATTAATTATCTTTTCGATATTCAAAATGTGTTAAATCTAATTACGTATTATTATTTTTATTTTATTATATATAAAAATAATTTTATCGTACTTTTTGATATTTACGATTACATTATGGTAATCATATAATAAATAAGATTAGGGGCAAAACTCACAAGTATTGTGTATTCTAATTGTGATTTGTCTAATGATAGAATGCACTTGGTTTACATTATTTATCCATAATTGTCTTCACAAGTTTGGATTATGATTTATGAACTCTTCTATTTTTTATTTTTATTTTTTAAAAATTGGGTTCTGTCCAATTTTTCTCACAATCTTAGCAAGGTTTGAAGAGTCTCACTAGTGGACAATATTTGGGCTTATCACAAAAAATGAAGTGAGAACAGGCCTCTTGGCCCTGAATCTGGCTTCTTGTACTTGGTTGAAGTAGTAATGGTTTCAAAAGGATTCATGCCAGCTAAAAGGAATAAGGTACTTGTAGCCAGGTGTTAGGTGGGCTAGATTATAGTTCATATGTATTTTTATATTTATTTTTTAAAATTTATTTAAAAATTTAAATATTATTTGTTATTTATTTAATATATTATAATTTTAAATTTTATAAAAATTATTTTAAATTTTAAACATTTGAATGTAATGGCACATATATGTATAATGAAGTTCATATGTTTATACATACATACATACATACATATATACGTACATACAATTGTAATATACGTTTATGTATATGTTGCGTAAAATAATTTTTAATTCCAATATACATGCATACACAGATACGTACATACATACATTTATGTATGTATGCATGTACATCTATTGTTACACACGCACGCGAGCAGAGACACGCACAAAGTGTAGTGTCGCTCTTGCAACTGGTGGAACTTGAAGGAAGAATATATTTACCACAGGGGAATAAGCTGCATGACGCGATTGAAACAGAAATTCAGAAAAAGAAAGCAAAATTGAAGGAACAGAAATCTCTTTTAGGATATCAATTAAGTACAAAATAATGCACTAATCTTTAAGGGCGGGCGGGCGTGCGAAAGAGTGCACATGTATACATGATTACATGGCCCACCCAGTTCGTTTAAAGTCGGCAGCATCAGGTGCCATCGATAAGCACAAGGTTATCAAGGATGTGAAATTTATAATTCCATGGCGGAACTGAAAAGCAAGTGATTCTTGACTGAGTTTGACATCGATGTTTTCTTTCTACATGCAAGCTGAAATCATGGACCTTTGCGGCCAAAGCCCCCTTTCACGTCTTTCTTCACCACTTAGTGGAGGAAGGTAAAGTGGCTGTTCAATTAACATCACTTCAACTTTTCCGAAAAAGCTTCTTCATTTTTTAATTTATACATTGTTCCAATCTTAGTGGTCTCAGCAATATGACATGTAATACGTGGACTATTTTCTACCTAATTTTCTCGAGCATTTTCTCCTGTTTTCCCGGAAATGGCGAAGCTTGCAACTCTCACATTTGGTGTGTGCGGTATAGATTCGAAAAGGTCATTTTTTTTTAAATTTTAATTGCTCAACAACAAAGCGTAATTTTGGGAAATCCAAGGTGGGTCAGTTCCCAAATTCTGCTCGTCAAGAACATCAATATGACATTTTTATAACATGTCATTTCAATATCGTTAATCATGAATGTTTATCATAACCACTTCTTCAAGATACAATTTGCTCTATCTAATCATATGTACTGTGTAAAACATCCATTGATTAAATAATTAGTCAATCACGTACTTGAAACAAAGATGAAATCGTATCACTGATAGACCCCGCATCCGATTCATCTTACACAGAAGATCTCTACAAGTTTGATCATCCTTGTCTGGCTCTAAATTTAGGACGTCGGATTGATTCCTGATATCTTCGTGTTCATGCTTTCGTGTTTAAATGACAGCATGGATGGAAGGAACGAATCCAATTATTTAATTTCCTCTCATTTATTATGAGAGTTTTCCTTTTCGATTGGTTAGATTGTCACGTATACTTGGTTGGAGAATTATTACCCTTACAGCCGCCGAGAATTTCGGTGTCCTTGACAATGCATATAGCACCTTTATATTCCGACCTCTCATTAGATGTCATGTTCAAAGACCAACTTCTACAGATATCGAAGCGCCGCCTTTTCTACTATGATCAACTGTTCTCTTCTTGTAATATCTCATCTACATATATTCCTCACAGTCCATGCAGAAACCCTTCTGGCCAAATAGTTTTATTTTATTATTTTTCTATATTTATCGAGAAATGGGGTTCAGTATTCACGATCAGAAGATCCGATAATAGATTGTAAGAAAACAGTGCAGGTGCATTGCGTATTGCGTATACCAAACTATGATAAAACTGTTCATTATTCATATTCAGGCATGCTTGCACAAAAAGCTATGCTAAAAGTTGGTAGTTTTGAAGGTTCAGACGTCCTTTCTCTTCCTTTTTAATGCTAAGAAGTAAGAAACTAAACCCAGAAAAGGGAAAAAAATTATAGCCACTGTTGGACCTTGCATTATTCGGGAAATTTGAGCCCACAGGCAGACGAAAAGCAAGCAAAAGAGAAGTTTCAAAGAACCTGGAGCTTGATCCTGGAGTTCGAACTAATTTTGATAAGAAATTTGTGTTCCGATAATGCATGTGCAATGCTTGGATTGCATTAATATACGTGGACGCTGAGCAATCATTGCTTGTTAACAACTTTTTCAATATGCACAATAATTTTCTATTACGTTCCCAATTTTCCAATAAATGGCCTTCAAAGTGGTGACCCACATTCATAAGCAAGCTTGAATTCTCCCCACATACATAGACTTCTGCAAATAACAAGCGTTGTTAAAACAACTAATGTGAGAGCCAGATCGAAGTAAGGAATTAGATTTTGTTTTCTTCGTGTTAGGTTGTTATCAATCATTTATTCTTTCAATTAAGGAAAAGACAGCCCACATAGAAATTTCAAAGCTAAGGAAGAATAATAAGGTCATACTCTAGCACTGACAAAAGGTTAAGAAATTAACAAGCCACAGCAAAGAAGGAACATCGCATGTGACTTGAGGGTCCAATTCTCGTCAACTTACCAAGCACACAGATTCTCTTCGCGGATACAATAATGCACATTGTTTGTACGAAAGAGAAACTCTGGGTATGAAAATCAATTCAACCCAATTGCCTCTCTCCCACAGTCTCCCACTCGCAGAGGAATGCCCTCAGAACCACGTACGTTTGAGCACATCCCAAGGAATCATAATAACTATGAACTAGTTTATAATGTCAATTGAACATAAGATAAGATATAATTTTCTTATCCATCGAACATTTTGTACCAAAATGAAATTATATTTTACCTTTTGCTACCTTCCTTTACCCTAAATTAGTGAACATGCTACTACTTTAAGTTACAACACAATTGCACTCTCCTTGTAATACATTTTATTAGAGCATCGATCTCTTTCTTTCTTTTCGTAATAATGAAAACCAAGGAAAAACCAAAGTCTTCATGCAACACAATAATGTACATGCTGTTGTAACACCAATAAAAATCAATCGAACTCCTTACCTAATCCCCCAAATTTTGTACAAACCCTTCTCCCATCGTCTCTCTATTTAGAATTCTTATTATATATATTGACATTGTTTACTGTATTTCTGTTAAATTCCGAAGTTTTTCAACAATGCAACACTAAAATCATATATAAAATGGTTAAACAATGTCAATGATTGATTCAATAATCATCTTCACTCATCTTTCCATAGTATACATTCATATTTATCTCTGTGTGAGTGCCTTGCCATAGAAGAATTTTTGTGTTCACGAGTGAAGACACATAGCAAGTAAAAGAATCAAGCAAGAAAAAGCTAGCTATATCCTCGATGACTATGCCTTTCTTTGTGTTAAGTGCGCATGATAAGTCATGTCATAATAGGGTAATGTCCCATGTCCATCAAGAAAAGAAAGTAATTCTTTCCTTCTTTTTTACAATCTTTCACTCATATTCACTTCCCCGTCGTCCAAACTTTCTTCTTTTTTCCTTCTCTTTGTTGCATGCTTTGTCTTTGTCACAATTAAGTGAAAAGAATCACGTGAAAGGAATGGAGAATCCCTCGTAAAGTAAATTAGCAACTTGATGACCGTATAATCAGTCTTCTTAACAGTCATGTACGTAGGTTGCATTGTATTGTAGGTGGTGATACCATGGAAGACGTTGACTGTAAAGTAAAGGTTTTACATCATTATTTGGAAACAAAAACATGATCCATCAATGGCATTATCGTTGGCAACTTGGGTTTAATGTCATTTTCCCTTGCAAAATCAAACGAAAGATTATTAATGGTACGGTTAAACAACATTTCACTTTTGCTTGTTGATTGTGATTAAGTTCTTTATGCCCAATTACGTGAACACATGAACTAATAATTAATAGTAATAATAATGATGATACTCGAGACATACTCATGGTAACTCTTAGGAGTGATGATAATGATTTTATTAGTGTTAATGTCGCATCAAAATCACTGTGAGAAAGTACGGTTGAAGAACATTTTTATTAAGGGTATCCACCTTGGCACACACGGCGGCTCCTCCCTCTTTTTCGGCTACCAAAAAATGGTCGGCCGGCCAATCCATGTTCATATTATGAATAATTGTTAAGATATAAACTACTTTTTTTTTGAAAAAAGATCATGAGACCTAAAAGGAAAATGAAAGAACATGGGGCGTATGCATGGGATGAGATAAAGTGGTTGGGTTAGTCAGTCAGTGAGGTAGCAAATTATAGATGAACAGCCACAGGGGTAGGGCCCCGTCCAACCCAAGCAAGCAATAGTGAAAAGAAGAGAAGAAAAAAGATAATGTGCCAAATCAATATCATTGCCAATAGATAGCAGATGAGCTCTCAGACAAAGATGGTAGGGGGCCATCAAGATGTGATCTACTTACATGCTCCACGAGTCCTGTTTTTATTTATTTATTTTTTTATTTGGGTTAGGTTTTGGTTCTTCTTGTTGTCTGAAAAGGTTGTTTCTTGAAGTCTGCAAACCACCCCCCACCACAAACTTATTTTATTTCCACTCCTTCCTTTCCTTCTTGCCTATAAATAGCAGCTCCTCGTAAGGTCGTTTCACGCAGAAGGCAGAGCTTACGGTAAGTGATTGCACAACATAATAAAGTGAGATTATCTGAGAAGAGATAGAAAATGGAGAGTTTCCCAGTTATCGACTTGTCAAAGCTCAATGGTGACGCGAGAAGTGTAACCATGGCGATGATCCACGATGCCTGTGAGAAGTGGGGTTTCTTTGAGGTATACTGCAACGGTTTTCATGTTCATATAATTAAGGGAAGTATTTTATTTTAATTTAACTTTTACAGTTTACTAATTGCTGATGAGATTTTTTTCTTTTTCAAGCTGGTGAACCATGGGATATCTCATGAGCTGTTGGACACGGTGGAGAAGCTAACAAAGGAGCATTACAGGAAGTCTATGGAGCGAAGATTCAAGGAAATGGTGGCAAGTATAGTTGTTGAAGCCGTGCAGTCTGAAGTCAGTGACTGGGACTGGGAAAGCACTTTCTTCTTGCGCCATCTTCCAGTTTCAAACATTTCTGAAATTCCTGACCTTGAAGAAGATTACAGGTCTCAGAATTTGCTGCGAGATAACAGATCTTTTTCTTAAGCAAAATAAAAATCTCTTCATGCCTTTAGTCTTATTTTATTTGTTGCAGGAAGGTGATGAAGGAGTTTGCAGCTGAATTGGAGAAGTTAGCTGAAGAACTTTTGGACTTGTTGTGTGAGAATCTTGGGCTGGAAAAAGGATACTTGAAGAAAGTGTTTTATGGGTCCAAAGGACCAACTTTTGGCACTAAGGTTAGCAGTTATCCACCATGTCCTAAACCAGATCTAATCCAAGGACTCAGGGCGCATACAGATGCTGGTGGCATAATTTTGCTCTTCCAGGATGACAAAGTTAGTGGCCTTCAGCTGCTCAAAGATGACCAGTGGATTGATGTTCCACCCATGAAACACTCCATTGTTATCAATCTTGGTGACCAACTTGAGGTGATTCTAAAGCAAAAGATGAATTAATTCTTAGTTTGAGATGTGAGTGGATTCTGAGAAACCCGAAAAACTGTTTTGTTCTGGGGTTAAAGAATATAATCATTGTTCTTAAGAGGTCATAATTTATGTTGAAGTGGCAGTTCTGGTTCTTTTTCTTTTTTTTTCCCTCGCTTGAGTTATTACTCTAAACACATGTTTTTTTTTCATAGGTAATCACCAATGGCAAGTACAAGAGTGTTCTCCACCGTGTGATTGCACAAACTGATGGAAACAGGATGTCCCTAGCATCATTTTACAACCCAGGAAGTGATGCTGTTATCTGCCCAGCGCCAGCATTGGTGGAGAAAGAAGCTGAGAAAACACAGGTTTATCCGAAATTTGTGTTCGAGGATTACATGAAACTCTATGCTGGGCTGAAGTTCCAGGCCAAGGAGCCAAGATTTGAAGCCATGAAAACTGTGGAATCTACTGTGAATCTGGGTCCAATTGCAACCGTTTGAATCCCCCGAATAGCTAAAAACAGAAATGGGTTGTGTGCAAGTATGTTAAAAAGTTTAGTCTGCTGATCTGAGTCTAATTACTGTTTTATTGTTGGGGGCGGTGTTGAGTGTTAAAAAATTATAGTTTGTTTAATAGCCTGTTGGCTAGTGTGGAAGTGAAACATAATACATAGTTTTAAATAAGCCGAAAACTTGGACTGACCATAGTTGATGTGGAGTCAAAAGTCTCTGGTGGCTAGGTCTGTAGCGTGCTTTATCTGGTATTTATTGTAGAAAGGGACCAAACAGAATCCTGTTTGATATATATAAAGTTATATAAGATTATATTTGGCCTTATTATGCTGTGCCTTTTTTATTGTTTGCGGGGTCTTCCTCTTCAATTGCTTAATCTTAATTTATTGTAGAAGGTGACCAAAACTAGCGGGTTTTTCTTCCTCTTTGATTACTATTTTTCTTTTACAAGCAAAATTGAAGACAACTTCATCAAGTAAATCAATCAAAATTCATCATTTGAGTGAATATCAAAAATAGCCTCTTTGAATCTTAGAACATACATTCAAAATGAAACTATTACTTGCATAATCTATCAATCAATTATTGAAAACAATGTTGATACTCCAAGGTAAGTATGGATGACCCATTTACCAATACAGCTGTTCTTCCTCTGTAATTTGTTAAGAGAAGAAAAAGTAACTGAATTGGGACCTGGTTGGTGCATCAAACAAGAAGCAAATAAATCAACTTTCCACTTGTATTGTAATGAAGTACTCTCTTTCTCAAGTGGTTTTAATCTCTTATCCATTTGACAATCTTCCTCTAGTTATAAAGAGATATGCAAGTCTCATTATATTATGTCCACAAATATTTTCTCCAACTTCAGTAAGTGGAACAACAATAACCTCCACTTACCTAAATTCGAGTACAATCCACAATCCAGAACAGCAAGTACTAATGCTATTGTATTATGAAGGGCATCCATATTATGTTCAAAAAGGATAGGAAGAAAACAAAAAACTTTCCCTACCCAATACAAGGGACCCAGATTTTGGTTTCTCTAATTGTATTAAATAATGGGCAAATGCAGGTTCAATAATGTACTAAATTAAAATTTTATTTTATATTCCGGTTATATTTATAATTGAAGTACTGTGATTTTTAATCCACAACTGTTATAGAATAGAATTGCTACCTGTCAACTTCAAGTAAATGAGTGAATAATAAACATTAAACCCAAGAAATTGTGATCACACAAAACACCACTCTTCTTGTCTTAAAAGTATATGAATTACCAAAGTTTTCAGAAGCTCTGTTTTTCAGAAGTTTGAGATGTATTATCATTGATCAAAGCAAGTAAACAAACTATTATCGTGCTACATCAGCTTCCCAGAATTAAGAAATGAAGAATGAAAATTATGAACTACAAAACACCAAATATGGGGAGGCAAAGCCAAGGATCAAAGCCTAAACACATATAAACGGTTATCAAAAAAACTCATTAGTGCTGCGAACGATTTATAAAACCTTCACCTTCAAGATTAACATGGAGGCCTTTAATCCAAAATACCTAAGAACACCACTTCCTAATATTGGCATCAAAATTTTCAATGAGGAAAGGAAAACCACCTCTAATTGAGGAAAGAAGTCAAGAACTTTCTTTTCCAACTACATTCACACGATTAAATTGAATGCATGAATATCAACGAAGCCACCGTGCAAGTAGAAATCGCTCGATATCAAATCTCTGGTACTTGATTGGTGTCTTTGTTCTTATCATTGGCGCTCAAGTTCTGAATATTTTTTTGCTCTCCTTCTACTGCATCTCCATTGGAGCAATGATTCTTCAGAACCATTGAAACGTCCATCTCAGAAGCTCCAGCAAGCTTAAAGCGCCCAACAGCAGCATCGAGATCTTTCTTCCAACTATCTAGCCCTAATTTGCATTCGACCTGGGAACGCTCAAAAAGCATATTACCCCAGAAGAGATGTATCTGGGATCTCATTACCGCTGCCTGTTCTGCTGCTTCGTCAGCTGAAATCTCACTCTGGTCACCAGTTTCCAATGGCTCTCCATCTGAAGCACTTCCTTGTTTCTTCCTCCTCTTGCTGGGATCTTTTAGCTCAATGGCCCTCTGCTCCTCCAGCTTCTCCCACATTGCAGTCGCAGCTTTCATCTTTCCTTCAGCACTATCAAAAAGTTGAAGGGTTTCAGTAGCATCCCATCCTGAAAGATCAATTTTCTTAGCTAGTGCAAAAGACCAATGAAGTTTGGCCATTTCAAATTGCTGTTGCCCCAGCGCCAGCAAACCCTCATAAAAGTCAGGTTTGAACATGAGTGCCTCCTCATACTTCTCTTTAGCCAAGGAATATTTTTCCTTAACCCAGTCATAAGCCGTTTGAAGCTGAGCTGCCACCACACCCTTTCCAGCGGACTCATCTAAGGGGATCCGTTTCCTTGCTGCACACATATGAACATTTCCCCAATTGAAGAAAGCCAAAGCAGCCACCTCCTGGAACTTTAAGGCAGCCTTGTCAAACAGACTTTGGGCCTGTTCACTGGTTACAGTCTCTTCAAGTGCCTCTGTGCAGAGCTCCATGCCAAGTTCGTGCAAGTCAATATGAGCATCTGGGTCAATACCAACATGGGTGCGAAAAAGTTGAGCAAACTCAAACAACCAGTCATCCATCTCTATTTCCTTGCTATGAAGATCTTCTGAAACTCCTGATTTCTCTTTTGGTGCTTCTTTCTCTGATTTATCAATCTTCATATCAGCAGCTTCAAGCTCAGACTCACCAAGAGAGGAATGCGACCCATTTTCATCTCCCTTAATTCCCTCACTCTTAAGAGGCTTCTCCTCCTCTTCTTCAAGCACTGGTGGCTCTTGTTCTGGACTCACCTCAACAATATGCAATCTCAACATCCCAGTTGAATTAGATTGATCTGCTTCCTGCTCTTTTGTCATAAAGCTGTCTGCAGAGGACTCTGCCAGTCTAAGTTCTGCCGTACAGGTTATAGTTACCAAGTCTCCATCATTATCCTTATACTTGATCAAAACCGACTTTGATGAAGGAAAACGCTTGCTTACAGTCTCCCTTAACACTTTGAAACTGCAATTCACAGGCATCTGAGCAAGTCTTATGTCATGATCATAAACAAGCTTCAGTGGCCTCCATCTTACTGCCACCTCCAAAGGCTGCCCATGAGTGGGCAATGCCACTGATGAAGAAAAAGACTCCACTCTGTGGCTATGCTTACCTGGATTGCCAGAAGATTTTGAAGAACCATTTGATGGCTTCAACACAAGCTTTGGCAATTGGGTTTTGGTCTCAGGACCATTTTCAGTAGTTCCATTCAGCTGGAGCTTCCCTGACTTGTTACCAGGAGATATCATTGAACCCCCTGGCTGAGCTCCTGCCTTCTTTCCCACTGGACGGGTGGGCAAACAAGGTCCAAGGCCACCAATTGGGGCACCGCGCACTGCAGAAGCTCCAAGGGCAGCAGGGGATGGGCGACTTTGGATGTCTGGCTGAGCTTCCTGGAGAGGTCCCAAAGCAGCCCTCAAACGTTGTGCAATCTCCAAAGCATCTCGGTGATTCGGATCAGCCCCTAACAACACCTGAACATCCTGCATCGCCATTTCATACTTCCCTATGGCCTCAAAAGCCCTGGCCCTCCTAAGGAGAGCTCGGATAAACCTAGACTGAACCTGAAGTGCCATACTACATTCGGCAATCACACTCTCATAATCTACAGGTTTCATTTGCATCAAACAAGCAGCCCTATTGCTATGAAACACAGCTCGGTCAGGGTGGGTTTTGGGCATAAGCCTAAGAGCATTATCATACTGTTCAAGAGCACCCACATAATCCTTACTTTGAAACCTCTTATTACCTTCTTCTTTCAGCTCATGGGCTCTCTTTAAAAAGATAGAAGAGTCCAAATCAACACCACCATTAGCATTTGCAGTTATATTAGCATTAGAATTATCAGCTGCAACTTGGTTAGCATTTGAACCCCCCTTCTTTCTTCTGCCTCCCGATTTCCCCATATAACAACAACAAACTAAACTCCCTCACGACAAAAGTCGATTATATCCTTATTTATTACCTTCTATCAGATGAAAAATACAATTAAAAAACCAATCTTCAGCTGTTTCAAGGTAAATTTTTTTACCTTTATACGAACAAGAAGAGAGAAAAAAGAAAAAGAAAAAGATGTACTTACGAATGACAAAGATTTTCAAGACCGTGAATCGCGGGATTGCCGTGTGAAGGTTCCGGAGGTGAAAAGTATCTGAATTAACGAGAAATGTTGAGAGCTGAGGAAATGGAAGTAGCGATGGGCGATGGGTTTTGGGGGAAAATGTACACTACCCTAGATAATTAGTTTCTTATTGGATTTTTAATCATCTACGATGGATATTAGCTTTAAGGTTATCTTGGACCGTTTGATGTACTGACTATTTTGTAAACATCTTTGATTTAGACCTTTCAATTTGGATATTCAATCATGTCATGGGCCACGCCGCGATCTCGCATGAAATGAATCCATGTCTGGCCGCCCTGTGATACGCGGCGACAAAGTAAAACTATCATTATATCATATCCATACACCACGATTCAAATTTTATCTTCGCGTTTGAGAAAAAGCAGAAAGCACTGTGAACTGATTGGAACCTGATACCTGACTGCTTACATTCTCAGCACCAAACGATAACTCTCCCCTTCTCCCACTCTCGGCACTGAAATAACAGTTAAAATCTGTTATTTGAAACAACTATACAGTTAATTTTTTGAATTTTACTGCATAATAAACACAAAATGAAAAATTTAACTGTCAATGTAACTGGGACAAATGTCATTTTCCTTGAAACATTACAGCTGATCTGATCGAATTTGTATATTATTGCTTTAAAAACTGCTCTTTTTTTTTCTTGTACCTGATCGGCTATGATTTTCAGTTGAAAAGAAGAGGAAATAAAGATATTAACGACCAGCAATTGCAACTCTGTTCATTCAGGTATTCAATCTATAGACGCTGCTCTTTGTTTCTGTAAATAACGCCATTTTTTCGTAGCTCTTCAGTTCTCTCGGGCACAAAAAAGTTGTACTATTTTGTTGAGCACGAAAATGACATGGGAAAGTGTTTCAAGCTGGAAATATCAAACACCTCCATGAATCGCTGGTCTGATAACCTAGTTTTGGCTGCAGCAAACCTCTGGTACTCGTCAAAAATAGAAGACAGGCACCATTTTTGCAGTTTCCTTAAGCACCCCACAACACAACCAGTACGGTGCTGCGCAAGACATTGAGGAAGAAAAATTGAGCCAGAAATTTAGTATAACAAAACAGGAAACCTGACAGAATTAAAGTTACCTTTCCTCGTTTGCAATGAATTAGAATAGGGTGGTTTTTTTCATCTGCCATGGTATAGCAAATTACATAATGAGAAGACTGAAAACCCAATAATAAAATCATATTATGATGTTGGAGTTCAAGTTTCTACAATACCAAGGACTACTTTCAGTGCTTCACGAATTATTTCCTCTGGAATGTTCACAAAAGGCTCCTGTCCACATTGTCATGAATTTGCAGAACAAAATGTCAGACATAGTAGTAAGCTGGGTTTTGGGAAGTTGAAAGGAGGGAAGGAATATCGGTGGAAATCACTGGTACAGACAACTGGCTATTATTACGATGATTTATACAACAAATGAACCCATAATATGGATTGCAAAATATCTGAAACTGAGGATAGGATACATAAGAAACTATGTCTGGACCGAAACCTAGAACAAAAAAATTCAGTCACACAAAAAATCAAGGCTCCAGTCTATTTGCGGTATTCTTATTCCAACCCAGACATGACCATTAAAGAAGAAAACAAGAATCAGATTGCTAGACTGTGAAGCAGATTTAATGTTCAGTGACCCCAAACCACCCACCGCATAACAGGGCCTAACAATTTGGACATGAACCGAAATCAACAAAATTCAGTTACATCAAATAATCAAGCAAGCCGGGGAAAACCTGCCAAGTGAGAGAGGGTAGGAAGATGAACCTCACAGAACATAAAGCAGACTAAATTCCATAATAAAAGAAAGCCCACAACGTAAGAAGCATGGAACATGTGTTGATTTACAAGCTCTGATCTTTATAACTAAACAGCTTTGGTGGATTTCAAATACTCATCTAAACCACTGGCCGTTTAGGTATTCAAAGAATACAGCAAACATCAGTTATATTCCAAAGAAGTTACGTGTATACATGGTTGATCAGATAGTTAAAGAGATAATCTTAGTTCACATAATTGTTAATCCAAATATAAACAACATAATTATAAGAAATTCAGGTAATCGTATGCCTGTAAAAAAACATAAATTCTATCAAAAAAACAACTGAAAAAAAAATTCAATGTCGATAATCAACTGTAAAATAACGAACAAAATCAGCTCAAATCAATATTGTACCTTGCATCCATCAATGCCAAACTGAAAAAACCGGATTCCGTTCGCCTTCAAGAACTCCATATTCAAATCTGGATAAGGCTCAGGGCACAAATATCTAATAAAATAATAAATATATGTTATAATCCCCGGAAAAGAGTTCATAATTGGACTATTTGAATATCTCAAATATATATATATATATATATATATGTATGTATGTATGTATTTATTTACAACAAATGACAATAATAATAACTGACAAGTTAAAAAAATTTAATTCTAGGCAAGTATTACGGTAACCGAGAGGGAGAAGATATTTCCCGTCGGAAAAGCTTTCAATGAGAATGGACGAGAATTCCCGTACTGAGAAATTAATTTTGAACCAAAAAGAAAGCAAACCGCAAGAGATTGGCAGAAAATTTACTCACATGACAGAACGGAGCCCTAGAGACTGCAAGAAGCTGAAATTGGCAGAATCAGGAAAACCAGAGCGAAAGATACCGTTATCAACAATCGCAAAATTCAACGGCGGCACGAACAATTCTTCTTCATGTTCTCTTTCACTCTCGTCATATCCGTTCACCAAACCCGGGGACTTCTCCGTCGCACTCGCCTCCATTACCGCGCCACGCTCTCCAGCAAAGCCATGGATTTTCATACCTTTCCCGCCAAAAAGTTTTGAAAAAACGGAATTGAAATTCTGATTTTGATTAGAGTTTCAGTCGTGATACAGGGAATCTGGCATATGATCTCTGGATGTGAATCCCAGAATCCTCGCTTTTTATACAGTGCGCAAAAGAGAGATTTTAGACCGGGGGGATCCCGCCGTGCATAAAAGTTTTTTATTTCGAATTTTATTTAAATCATTAATTGCTTAGTATTGTTAGATACGATACGCAAACCGCGATCTCATGGTCTAGATAGGTGCACAGAAAGTAAGGGCTACTAACCAATTGCATGAGTACACGTTTAAAGTTTTTTTTGTTTTCATTTATTAAATCTACAGCATGTGGTTAAGAAGAATGAGAAGTCAGCAGCAGCTGGTTTTACATGTTAACAAATCACGTGTTAGTGCTGGTGGATGATTCATAATCAATATGTTTTATTTTATAACCCATAAGAATTTAATGGAAAATGTCGTCAGACCAAGGGGAAGGATTTCTATTAAATTAAAATAATTAAAATTTTATTAAATATATTTAATTTTTAAAATAATTAAATTTTAATAAAAAAAATCTTAACTTATATCTTAATAAAATTATTTAATTAATAAAATAAAAAATATATTAATTAATAATTACAAAATTTATTATAAATTTTTGTGTTCATTGTGTAATAAATATATTTTTTTAGTTTTATTAATTAAATAATTTTATAATATTAATATAATATAATTATTTTATTTAAAATTTTTTAATGAGTAGATAACGTTATTAAATATATTATTTCTGTTAAATATAAACTATTGGTCTGTCTAATCATTGAAAATAAAAAAATAAAAAAAGGTATAGGATTATTGGACCAAGACGAATGACTTGTGAACCGGTTAGGTAAAGTTGCTTTCAAAGGAAACGAATGAGTTAGATAACGGATACTTGTTCGGCCAATGAAGTTTCAATTCTTTGACACGGACGGTTGGGGTAAGATGGGAACAGCCACTGGTTTTTTTGTCCGTTGACTTTGTCACTTTTGCCGATACGGAGAACGACATTTCAACACCATCGTAATACTAATTTTTTTTTCAAACTTTCACATTACATTTTTCGAGTCTTTTAGAATGTATCCGTGAATTGAAAATTAAAATAAAAAATTACAATAAAAATTGAGATTAATGCAAAAAAGTATATCCTTTGACATGATTGTCTTGCGACTCTTGTCGTGTTTCTTGTAGAAGAGAGCATCCAACGGGAGATATCTTTGCTTTTAAGCTATTCCTCGTACAAAATGGTCCTGTGGCCACCCAGTAAGATCATGTAAACATCGTAAGCAATTTCGTTAAGGTCATACCAGTAAGATCATGATGATAAATATGACAAAAGTATTAAGGTTTCGTGGCCTTTTGAGATAGGAGGGCTGAGTCTGAAAACTTTCCTAGCATTTCAGATGAATAATTGACAAGAGTAGAGGAGGAATGAGGGATAATAGTTTTCGGCAATGATCATACAACTTAATTTTAATGCATTTGTCTATTGATTTTACCATTTAGGCTGCGAGAACAAGAACTTTAATAGCTCCTTGACTGTTTGCAGTTAACATTGTTGGGCTATCACTCTTCCAGCACACAGCACTGATGAAATATGGTACCAAATCACCATCTCCATGATCCGCATCACAAACAAATCTATGAGAAGCCGCTGGTCTGGAGATGGCCTGCAGAAGTATCAATAAAATCAAATTACTTAATTGATTTGGTGCCAAATGCCTGATCATGAATCGTTACCTAACCTTGTGATATACAAAAACTTCATTTGTTTCACTCCCACAGGCTATGTATTCACTGTTTACAGCAAGACCCACAAAATTCTTCTCATTCATGTGGCCTCTGAAAGTTCGCAACTAAGAGAATTACAAAACATCAAAGACCAATGTCAGTTTGTATACTGTAGATCAATTCTTATGGTAATTTCGGGAATAACTAATCAATCTACTTGAGGAAAAAATGATCACAGTGACAAAAATCTTCAAATGGAAGATGAATTCATGGGCCCAATAACTTACAGGCAAATTTTCCTTTACATCCCACAACCTCAATGTGCTGTCAGTAGATGCAGAAGCCAGTTCATTGTTTGACAAAAATTTGACATATGACACAGCCTTCTTGTGCCCACTGAAAACATAGAGTGGTTGGCTAATATTTCTCAGGTCATAATAGTGAACGTGATGATCTGCAGAACCCACCTGCAAACATTTCAAATATCAATCAAAATTTATGGAATAAGTTCTGTGGATTTTGGCAAAAAGGTTAGAGGATTTTTAATCAGAAATTGGCAAAAGAAAATATAAACATAGATGTACATTAATCAACACTTTTCATATTTTAAAAGATTATTAAGCTGGTATTCTTTTGGAAGGATATATCTTTCATAATGCTCAAGAGAAGAAAATATAACCACAGCTTTCAGTTCCTTGGGATAGAAGAGTTTCAAGTTAGATAAAAAAAAGTATCAAGGAAAAAAAATAGGGAGACACACCGCCACATGAATGCTGGATCCAGGATTATACTTGACAGAACAAATATTTGCTTTCAAATCAATGTTGAGAGCACAAGCTTCTTGCTTGGTGCACCAAATTTTAACCTGCAAAATATACACAGGTAGAGAACTAGTTATACCTGCAACATATATTTCTACAATAAAGACCTTTTAAAATATCATGTTTAATAGAATATCCACTATACAAGTACCTTGCAGTCGTCACTACCAGACACTAGCATTGAAGGTTCGGTGCATGAAAAATCAACACTCCAAGCTCGTTTTTCATGTTCCTCATATTCCATCACACTCTGAAAGAAAAACAAGCTCGTAAAATTCAGATCAATACACAAAAAATAAAGTAAATATTATAATTTATGACACAGATGCATGAATAAGCAACACATATTGAGTCTAAAAGAAATGATGAGGCAGCATTTATACCTGATTAGTAGTTACATCCCAGACAGTTACTATCCCCTCATAGTCACTGCTTGCAATGAGGTTTTTTGTGTACTTGTTCCAACTCAAGCAACTAAGTTTAGAACGAGTGGGCATCTCCACCACAGGATAATGCTCATCTCTTGGTTCATTCACCACCTGTAGCAACAAGAAAAGCAGATATTGACAAATCAATTGAGGATATAACTATCATTAAAACATCAAGCATACGATTGAATACAATCCTCCAAACAAAGACACAAAACAAGATGCACTAAATTGTCATTTTCAACTCTTGGAAACAAGAACCACAGGAAAAGAGTTATTAATGTTTTTAACTCTGAAATTCTCTGGAGAGATCAAAAGGTCAGTCTGATCAGAACAACAGAAATTCTGCTGAGAAGATAAACTAAAAGGCTACAAAATGTAACTAGAGTACAAGAAGCACAATGACAAACTAGCTATATGTTGCTTCCTACAGAAAAATCAAGATACAACATAACAACATTCTAACAACAATTACAACCCTACCACAATATCAACCATCCCACCATGGAGATAATACAGTTCCTTGTTAACATGTTCTAAAGTCCAATACTTACAGTGGAAAACTCATAAATCTTAATGCGTCTTGAAACTCCAGCAGTAGCAAACAATTCATTATCACGGTCAAATTCTATACTGCAACATAAAATTCAAAATTATTGGACCTTACACTATGAGATGTGTAATATAGAAAAGTTCACTGGAATTTAATGAAGAAAGAAATCAAGTATAACAACTCATATGCACGTTCTAGTAAAGGAAAATTTAAGACTTAAACAAAGTCGATGTACTGCATTGATTAAATACATACTGCATGGTGGACATAAAGTAACATTTATTGCAAACAAAACAGTCATTTGACATTCAAGATCCTTAAAATTATACACAAGTATAAGCACACTCATACAAGCGGTGCCATTTTACAGCTTGTCAGTAAGAAGTAGTGAGTATGTTGTGTGGTAACGCAACCTTTTGCTAATTTTGAAAATGAAATTGTATAACATGATAACATTTCGACTAACCTTGACACAATATTGGCAGCATGGAACAAGTCCCCATGTCTGAGTTCTGCAATAACCCTCAATCGACTATTTGAAAAACAAAACAGAAAATATAAGTAACTAATGCAAAGAGTCAATATATGCAATAACTAAGTGATACCTGAATATTTTTCTTCAACAAAACAAAAAAACTAGAACTACAATCACTACAGCAAGAATTATTCACCTGTACTGAGTAAAAGTACTTAGCACGGATTGAAATTCCTTAAGAGCAGGATGATAACCTTCTCTACTTACTGCACATGAGTCCCTTTCTTCCTCTTTCTGTGATTGCCTAGTCCAATCCCGTCGCTTTTGCAAGTAACATTCTTGCAAGCCATTGAACTGTATCAAATACAAGATTTGTAGGGGTAAATTCAAAAGAAATATAAAAATCCTTTAAATTTACAAAATGATGGACCTGAGCATGGACTTGTCGTTTTCTTGCTGTAGTCAATCCTGACTGAGTAGCATATTGTGAATCAGATCCACCATAAGCTTCCCTTGTTTGCAGTCCTTCACAGCTTGCTTGAGCCTTCTCATTGGCCTTCTTGCTCAGTGTATCAGAAGAACCTATAGAGCCTTGTATATTACGGGAAGTATAGATATTGCTGTTGCTATATTTATCAATAAATGAAGGCCAGCATTTTGCAGACATAGGATCATCAAGTGTCCCTAATTTTGCTAAGCATCTGTTCCTTGCCCTGTGTAATTCTCTTCTATGTCTATCCACAGCATATATATCCTCCTTAATGCACTGAAGATCAGTTTGTATCTATAAATGCCCAAGACGATAGTTAATCCACAAATTACATCAAATAAACTTAAAACTAATAATCATTTGTTAAACCAGATGGGACATATTCAATGATGAGATAGCATAACTGAAATTATGCCAAAAACAAAAGAAGGCACTTAATTGGTTGCAACTAGAGAATGTCACAGCATCAGAACCCAAGTTACCAGTTATCCATCCATCTTGAATCAAAATATAGAATTATAAGCACCAATGAGCAATGCGATAGAAAATAACACTGCCACCTTGTTCAGTACAATTAAGTTCAATTTTAAAGCTCAAAAATAGTGCTCATTTGCAGGTTTATTTCACAGACCTCTTTCTGTTACTTTTTAATGCAGTAATTCGTCAATTTAAGCCGGGATTTTGTTTGAGAACTGCCATTGGCATTCTATACTGTTTTAGCATACATCCAATGAGTTCTAGAATTTACCAGCCAAATAACACTACGTCTATAAATCATAGAAGTAACTGTTAATGTAAGACTCTATATGTGTAAGTTTTAGTCCAAGGAACCTCACTGAGCTCTTCAAGCTTTTGCTCCCTCAGACAATACAAAAAGTCATGTAGAATTTGCATATTCGTTTCTGCTTCTTCTTGCTTCACCTTTCTCTTCTTCTCTGCAAGCAGAGACAGTAGTCCATCTAGCTCCTTGACTGACAACTCAGAGCCCTGTCTAGGGATCACATCCGCAAGTCATTCCATTAAAATGAAAATCAGTCAATCACAACAAATGAAAGCATCCGCAGATAGATCCGAACAATCATCATAATAATTAGCGGTTGATTTTAATTGTTATCACCACTTGTAGCAAAATTTTTTGAACTAGCGATTACAACTGACCTGTTCTAATGCTAGACGAAGATTTTCAACAGGAGATGCAGCGTTCGCTATTTGACGAGCAGTTGTTTTCTTCAGCAACTACAAAACTCAAAACCAAAAATCATCAAATCCTCGTCCCATTGTTAGATAAAATTTGATAAAACTGATGCGAAATGCAAACAAACTAACCTTATTGAGCAGCAAATTAGGAAAAATATGGTTGCTGGTGAGATAATAACCGCAGCAAGGACAATCTCTCTTGTTTCTCAAATGAGTGAATATACAAATGTAACAGAAACTATGTCCACACGCCGTCAAAAACGCGTCCTTCATAATCTGCATGCATATCGGACACAGCGTATCCTTGTCCACCTCCTCCAGCTCTGCCATTCGCGGCCGCCGTTGCAGTGGCTCGTCCGCGGTTTCCGTACACGATGGCGACGGTTCCGATTTCACGGCCGGAACCACCGCGCCAGCAGTTGAGTTCTCTCCCATTCGTAATCGTTTTGTTAATTTCTTTTCCTTTTTTGTTTCTGTATTTTTGAGTTGAGAAATGCAAATCGCATGCCGAGTGTGTGTACAGGCTGGCTTGGTTTATGATTGCAACTCGTCGAATGAGGCTATTTTGTGAGGGTGAAAACCGCCCACGTTAAGCGGGGAAATTCCTGTGCTCGTTTCCTTGAAACGAAAGTAACGATGACCTCGATCGAACGACGACGTTTAAGCTCTTTCGTTTTTCTATTTTATTTTAAATTTTAGTTCAATCTTGCTTCATAGCATAAATGTTACGCGGTAACAATTATAATTTTAAAACTGCAGTGGGCTTCTCATGGATGACCGAGCAACCTGTTTACAGTATGACTACATTTATTTTCGTCCACTTCATTCTCAAGAAGATATTACAGACTGCTCAAACTTGACGACCCATCTTTCCGATGCACTCGATGACCAAGTCTCCGGTGGCCTCCCTTCACTTTTTCTTCACTATCGGGAAAGCTCTTGAGTTCAAATGACTTTACCATTTTCCAAAAAACACCCCCCGCTAACCTTCGTCTGCGGAAAGTCCTTGATTTTAGAGGTGTTGTATGGTTTCCGAGGTTAACCTCATTTTCGAGAAAACATTCACGATCTTAGCAGCCACTGCCACGCCAAGTACCTTATAAATAGCGCAGAGCCTCGTGCTGGAAGCCGCAGCAGTGCCCCCTCTTATGCATGCATCGGCGACAGCGGCTGCGGGAACGATGCAAACACTGGACGAGCAGCACGGGTTCGCATCCGAGTGCTTGGGCGACTCCCCGTATGGGACTTGTTGTCGGCTCGTATCTACGATCTCGGCAGCTAATGTCGCATCGTGTGCCTATCAGTTGCGAAGCACGCTCCTCGCTGACCTCCATCAGCGGAAAGTCCTTGATTTCAGTCGTGGCCTAGTACGGCTTTTGAGGTTAACCTCCCTTCCGCAAAATCATCCACGATCTTGCGGTCACCGCTACACCAGATACCAAATTGCCAGTACAGCAGCCCTTACATGCAGCAGTAGCAGCACGCCAGCGCATGCATGCCACCACAGCATCGTCACCCAACTTGGCCGCACCCATACATGTGCGGTGCGGTGATTGTGGTGGCAATCTTGCTTGCGCGAACTGGGAGCGCAACACGGGCTCATCCGCGTGCGTACGCGGCTGCTGTATAAGCTGTTTGCAAGCTCTTATTGATGATATTGGCAGCCACTGCCGCATCGTGTACTCATCTTTTCCAAAAAACGTCCCCGCCCATGCTTGTCTCCATCAACGAAAAGCCCTTGTTTTTAGCCGTGGCATTGTGCAAAGTCCAAGGTTAACCTCATTTTCGAGCAAACATCCACAATCTTGGCAGCCACTACCGCACTCTGTACCAAATCGGTAGGGAGCTGCCCATGCATGAAACGGCAGCGCGCCAGCACATACAGTAGCGCCCTTCGCTAACCTCCAGCAATGAAAAAGCCCTGGAATGATGTAGATATTTAAGAACACTCATGCGACTGCAAGAACATAAAATATGAAATGGACCCAGTTCTTCTCAGGATCGAGCGAGCTGAAGATGACAGTGAGTTGCTTCTGGTGTGAATGATTGAATTAAAGTAAACTTGTAGAAATTTGGAGTCGAGTTTTCCAAGATGCCATGCGGGCCATGGAAGAACATGTATGCCGAGAGGACAAGATTTTTATTTATTTATTTTTTTTAATATATATCTTAATTAAATATTAATATTTGATATTTTACAATTTTAATTTATATTATAAAATTAAAATATAATTTTAATTATTAATATTTGATAAAAAAAAATTAAGAATAAAAATAACCCATTCCGTGTCGAAGAAGCGGACGAAAAACATTGGGAAACGGGTAGGATACGTGTTGACTTGGTCATGATTGCCCAAGTAGTAGATCCGACGAAAATCAAACATTTGTTTGATCATGGCCGTCCAACTAAATAAATATCACGTAAATTTCTTGCATGTGAAAATATCGGAGACTACCCGATAACAAATGTCTGAACCTTTTCTTAGATTACAAACATTAAGGTTAATAAACATAAAAAAACAGAAGTACGTGTACAAAGCACGTACATTAATGCCGCAACAAAGCTTGTCTACATATACTATACTCCCATACACTGTATCAGCTTGTAGCCGTAAACGGCGCACTGAAGGAAGTCCTGGTTGGGTATGGTAACGAAGTGGTGAGCCTCGATTGGCGAGGCATGTCGTGGCTGTGCAAGGCAAAGGTGCAGACATGCTGGTTCATCTCTTTTTATAGGCTTCAAATGATGCATCATTGCGGTTCCTTTGTCCGACTTGTGTTGCGTCATCGGCATCGGCTTCCCTGGCGGCTGGTCGCCGTTGTACTGCGGTCTTGGTTCCGGGGACTTTTCACTGGTCTTAGGAGGCCAGTAGATGTGATATAATAGAAAAGAAAATAAAAATAAAAATTTATTTATTTTAATTATAAAAAAAATTAAAAACAAAATTTATAATTTTTTATTATTTAATTAAGAATAAAATTTATTTTAATTTTTTATTTATAATTAAAATAAATAAAATTTTATTTTTTATTAATTAAATAAATTTTTGACGTCATTTATGCCAACCTAAAAGTACCCTCACATGTAACTTTTTCATCGTTCCAATTATTTACGTTCTTGTAGATAGCGTCCTACGTATGTAAACATGTCCGCCATTCCAAATATGAAGAACTGAAACAATGCGTTGATGGGCAATGGCTGGCGTATAGGGATACCGTCGAGCATGTTGTGATCTCGTGCCAGTGCTTTGCGTTTCACTTCTAATATTGCTGCTGCGGCCGTGGCTAATGAAGAAAGGATGAGGCCAACGCCTGCGCGTTGCAAATGAGTTATGCCACTGGGGTGGCCTGTGATTTTTCGGGCAAAGGGTACGAATATGCGGTCGAAAACTGGAACTACGATGATCATGAATATGATTGGGATGATTGGTAGCGAAGGCGGAGGTATGTTAAAAGATTTTGTGACGCTTGTGTCCATTGTCAGGCCTTGTTGGATGGAGAAAGTTTGATGCTGAAATAGGCAAAGAGTCATGATAATGATGCAACTGAAGATTGGAACCAGGCCTAATATGATCTTTGCATTTTCTACTTGGGTTACCGGGCAAAGCTTCCATAGATTTGGAGAGTCTGGTCTCTCCAAATGTTCAATAGATGTCGTTTGGATTGCTGCTTTGTCCAGGAACCTGATATAGCGGAGAGAAATGACATTTCTATCATGTTTCTGCGTGAGATTTAGTGATGTGTAATATTATTGCATGATGTTTGCTTTACAAATAAACTTAATAAAAGTTGACCTGTAAATATCTCTGTGGGGTAGAAATTCTTTTTCGATCGCAGCTTCTTTGTCCATATCAATCTCATACAGGACAATTGGGTCTTCAAGAAGTTGAAGTTTCCTGTTACGAATGGCTGCAACATGAACCTGAAGACAACAAAAGAAAAATAAATCCTTGATTCTTATATACTTCCACTTATAAATATGGAGACGATTGGATATGCAAACCTGCATAATTTCAGTGATGGCGCTAGTTCCTTGAACAACTTGAAAACGATAAAGTGGAAAACCAGCTACGAAGATGATTATACCCAAGAAGATAGCAACAGAACAGAGCCCAAACCCCCAATCCCATCGTTTGTTATCTTGGATCCATACGACGAGACTTAAACTACTTGCAGCGCCAATGCTCAGAGCAAACAAGAGGTAGTTGAAGAAGCTGGACTTATGCCTAGCTTCTTTGGTGCTTTTCTCATCAAGGTGATCACCACCATGAGATGGAAGAGCAGCTTTGATTCCTGCTGTGCCTGCTGCTATCATGTATAGTCCAACAAAGAGAAGTGCAGCATCACAAACTTTAATTTTCTTACAATTAGCAGTTGGATCAAACACATTACAAACAGGAGGCGTAAGATGAGAGTAGTGAGCTTGGATTGTCATCGACACTAGTCCCTAGGTAAAGGTTACGAGCCGCCCCCGCAGCGCCCACACGCAAAAGAACTCAGTAACCAATGAATTCATAGGCTGCATACTGAAATTTGTCTATTATGGTTTTGCAAGCTTAGCATATCAGAAACTCAAATGCTTCCTGAAATTAGCACCGCTTTGAATCTGCCTAAGTATCGGCAAGTAAAGCCACCACAATGCAGTTAGTCACTTGGTGAGCTGCTTCAGCTAGCTCTAAGTGCATCACTCCATTGAAGTATGTCACCAAGTTCACTCCCAGTGAAAAAGTTGCCAAATTTTCGAAACCAAACGCAGCTGCAACTCAAAACACAAACTAAAAGCAGAAAATATCAACAGTGGGAAATTATATAGAACTAAAGACATGACAAAAATTTGATAGTATGTCATAGAGTTATGCACCGAGTATGAGCAAAGAAGTCTTTATTCCTCCATGCTTATACTTAACGGCTGTTCTTCCTTTCCAGTCCACCTTTCCTTCAACAAGCTCAAGTTTCTCCTACATGGATTTCAGAAACTTATTGGTGATAAATTGAGAGGTTTAGTTGAAAAGTCATAAAATGAAAGAACATATAGGTCCCATAGCTTGGGCTCTTTCGGCTGCTATAGCAGGATAAAAGTTCTGAGATTGCTACAAGCAAAGATAACTTCGAGTTTTGTATTTATAAGGGTACAAACTGAACATACGAAAATGGAATTGCTGATGGCAATTTCTTAGGAAGACAATTCCTTTCTGCTTGTTTGAATATGATACCAATGTCATACAGCTGAATCTTGCCGACTTCAATTTGGGCAGAGAGATTCTCAGGTGCTGTCATCATTTCGTCAACAGGATACTTGCAACGCCATGGGAGTGATAAACGCATAATTCGACTCCTTTTACAAAGAGTGTAGGAAAACTACAAATATTACATTTCTATTTCCAGACGTTGAAGAAGCAACATTACTAGCAGACAGATTTTGTGATTAATCCAAAAGCATCCCGACAATTAAACCTCCTGTGTCTTTATTCTCCTGGTCACAAATGTCTGCCACTTTCTTCAGTCATTTCAGCAACTAGTGTTGATTATTAAGCTGAAATCTGCAACAAAAGCATCTTAATGAAACGTGAAAGCCACCCAATCATTTGTTTAACCAAACGTCTCTGTTCCTGAAACTGCAGCCATAGAAGGAGATCATAATTTATGTTGTGAAGTGGGTCCAAAATTAAAAGAGACTGTACAGAAAAAGCCAGCTCTGCTATGAACGTTGAGAATGAAAATAGAATGTCAACGGAAAGTTGATCTAGACAGATTTGGAATTAACCTTAACTTTTGTAATCCTCCGTTGGAGTGATTAAACAACAACGAGTAGAGATTGAGCAGTTCAGAGATAGACAGCAAAACTACTCCCAAGCTTATTGCATTGCTTCTTGTTCAGAGTGACATTGAATCAGTATTACCTCCCTTTTAATCAGTTGCCGGCTTATAAATATTTTCTGAAGGAGGATAAATGTATCCTGTGGAATTGTTTTCGGAATGTTCTCAACATTACCCTTACTAAAAATTCAATATTATAACAAGTTCGAACCTTACAAACAATATCAGACATCATCCAACATAACACGGAGAAAGAAAATGGAGGAATACGTAAAATAGAAAGTTCTGTGAATCTGTCATTTTTCCAATGAAGTCCTGCAATGTAAGAAAGAATCTTCAAACAGACATCATCCAACAAATATATCAGTTGGAATACACGCACAGATTTTCTAAGTAACCAGGTCCTCTTAACAGAGAAATCTAAAACAGAAAGAAAATACAATGTAAGAAAATACAATGCAATGTAAGAAAGAAAATACTTTTAACCATCAATGATATAACTCTCACCTAAGGTACCAAGCAACAAAGAACACAATGTACAGAGAGAAGAACGAACTTGATATCCTGTGCAAAGAATGTTGACTATGGTTGTAAGTGGAAGAAACGGGACTAATCCTACAAAAAAACAGAAAAAATCTATCAATAATTCAGTAATGAATACTTTACACGCAATACAATCTTTCCTTTGTCCACTCCTAGCTTAGCCCCTGTAACCAACCAATGACCAGGTAAATCTTGTGGTCCCTTCGACATCTCAGTCATGTCAACAATTTTCGCCAATTTCCCAAGGTGGCCTGAACTATCTTCCTTCTTATCATCAGGCACTTTCTCAACTAAAACTGACGAAGAAGCGCTACCAGGCTTCTGCCCGGTGGAAGGGATGGAGGGACTGTGATCCCATACAGATCGTCTTATTGTACATCCAGGTACTTTGGAGAAAAGAAGCTTCAGGTGTAATACATTTTTGGCCCCAAAATCCCAAACACCAAGCTGAGCTCCTGTGACTATGTGAACACCAGAGAGGTCTCCAATGCAAGTATCTGTATATTCTATAGGTGCAGTACTAACATGGGAGAAACTTTTCCACTTGATCGGCTCAAACCAGCGGCTGTCTTGCTCCTCAGGAACTTGCCACTTAGGTGCGCCTATAGCCACATGGGCATCCCAATGGGGTTGAAGGATCTTTGGAAGAGACACTAGATGCTGCAAGTGAATTTCCAGTCTGTTTTGCTTGCTGCCCTCTAGCCCAAGTTTAAGACCGGTGACTGGCTTACGGCCAACAGTTACCTGAACATGGCATATTTTTAATTTAGCTAGAGCAAAAAAAATTTTATGCATTGTCACAGAAATTGCAAATATATCAACTACTTTTCATTACAAGGGCAAGAACAAGACGTCCTGAAATGTCCCTTCGATTTGTTAGTCTAAGAATGGGTAAAAACCTCTCCTCTCTCTCATACTTGTACACAAAGCAGAGGAGGTAAAGCATTACAATTTCATTGCCGTACATTTACATAACGGCAGGAGAGTTGATTAATGACAAAATTGTAGCAACACTTGCTTTGGAATTCCTGTTTTGAAGGAAGTAAAGATTCACAACCTCAACCATTTTCGAAACCCAAGAAACTGCCTACAGTTATCATGCATGCGTAATGTCAGTCATGTACCTAGATTTTTTTACTCTTTTTCCTTTTTCCTTCTTGCATGAATTAAAACCATCACGTTCTCGTAATGTAGATTCTAAAAACATAAAGAATACCTGATCTGGGCTGATGTAAAGCTTGGGACCCATTAAGCTGAATTGGAGGGACGGAAAGACAGGCTCCTTTCTTTGAATGTTACTGTGTTCTGGAGCCCAAACTCGGGAGATTTGAAAATCCAAGAAATACTGTAAATCCTCAATCGGTGGTTTATCTGTTAAAGAAATAAACAGTCAATTAATCAACTATTGTAACAGAGAAAGATATACTGTTGATTTCTCTACAAAGAAAGAAGTATTTGTTGTCATTTACCTATTAAAGTCTCCAAATGAAACTGATATACTGTTGTAAACAATTCAACAAATTTGTGCTCCATTTTGACTATTGGAACAAAAAGCAAGACAAAGGTAGGACAATCAAGAGAACACTAACTTGGTTGGGAAAACACAAAATTGAAATTATTCCAATCAGGAATTTTAAAAATTAAGGAGATAATTTGATGGGATTTTTCTCACTCTTTTGAATCAGCAATGGTATTGGAAAATGGTTTGAATTAGCTCCAAAAAGACATTAGCTTATACAGTAGTATAAATGATGATAAGAAAACTACTTCAGGAATCCTTCAAGAATTACTAGGCAAGTTGAAATCAATGCACAATTTAGACCAAAGAACATCTGACAATTAGATAAAAACTTACATTCCAAGTATAAATCAATTGCACGGGCCAAATGCTTTATACCAGGCACTGCCCCAAGCAGTGAAACAATGGGTGTAAATGTCATGCTGATCACATCTGGTGCCAGTTGTACAGTCTCTGCCCATTTGTCATGACTCTGCTCAAGATCATCACCTCCTCTCCTCCTAAAAATGACTGTGACATCCTACAGCAAGAATTCCTTTAATTGCAGATATTTTCACACATAAGTTTCAGAGAATATCTATGTGAGAAAACAGTCAGTGCATCAGAATAATTTACCTTCCCAAAAATAAAATCCAAAACAAAGTTTATGTAACAAGCTGAAAGTGCAAGGACATTTTCAAATGAGTTGAAAGTAGCAGATTAAATATTTAGGTCCAGAAACTGCTGTAATCAACCCCCCCCCCAAAAAAAAGAATAGGGTACTAGTTAGTACAACTGTTAAGGCCTCTTGGGGTGATCAGCTCCCACTCACACCGAGGTTAGGTTTCAATTGGTTTAAATTAAAGGAAAAAAGATTTTTTTTTATAAATACCTTGTCCTTGTATTTTAAGGGACCAGCGGTGGACTGGCTTTGTGAGTCCATGAATCTTTCATCACCAATGTCTTTCACATAGTCCTCAATATCCATTACCAACAAAGAAGATGATTGATGCTGCCTGATATAAATCACATCTCTTCCACCAATTGTTATTGATGTAACAATATGGGTACCAAAATTTTCAATAAAACTGAAAAAAATGAAAAACAAATTGAAATTAAAAACAAATACCAAATGAAAAATAAATGGAAAAATAGGGTACCTATGTGTGAAGTAAAATAGTGAACAGGTACTCAAAGATGGTGTGGTTAGTAGTTTACCTAGCCAACAATGGAGGATCCCAGGAATAAGGAACAGCGCGCCTGATTTCTTCACGCAGAACTAAATTTGGCTTTGCTAGCTTAACCATATACAGGGGAATGAAATTTCCAACCATTGCAAGGGATTTTGTGGCTGCTGCATCAACTTGCCAAGAGCCAGTAAAATTGAACATGGCATTAAAGCTCCCAAGTGGAATGTTTCCTGATATACCGGATTTCTCATTGAAGTATCCTGCCATCTGGAATTTCAAGCATCAAATACCTCCATTAATAATTGACAAATTATTATGGTAGTAATGTAACAAGAAGTAGATTCTTTGTTGCAATCCGGAAACTTGAGCACGACATCAATCCAGACATGATATTCCAATACACAGAAACTATGCAACATGGACATTCTTATTCAATCTAGAACCTCATAACTTCTAGGTAGATATGTAGAGACTGAGGGTCAACCATCAAAATAAAAATTAAACAAGCAAAATCCTGACTTGAAATCTCTGCAAACAGTTGTTCCAATCCCTTTTTCTTATACTGTGCATCAAGGAAAGAGAGCTAATAATTTAACGTTCCAAAGTGGCTTCAATTTCAAAGATATTACTAGAACTGTGTAGGAGTATCAAATGATAGTGTAAATAACAAAGAGACACAAAAGAGTTGTAATCTAACCATCTAGTTTCTCTATTGCCTGGTTCAATAAAACAGCCAAAGAGCACAAATCAAAGCATTGACACATGCCGAGATAACGACATGGAAGCCAAACCAACTCCTAAGCAATCCCAAAGAGCCCAATGAAGCACCAGAATAACAAAAAGAGAACATACTCATTCGATAAGTTGCGGCAAGAAAAAACAAATTGAAACCAAACCAGCATCAGCATTTAATTAACAAAATCTCAAAAAAGCATCCAAAATTCAAACATACCCAGATAACAATTTTAGCTCACCAAACCAAAAACACTACCAAGATAGAAGAACCCCATCAAATAAACAGGTCAATTAAAAAAATAAAGTCACCTCATGGAAGCTGCAAACAGGTATTCTCTCAATGCTCCTCATGCCTTTCGAACATTCAATATCAGCAGACACATTAGGCACCACAACACCATCAGAAACAACAAGATCTCTTGAATGATCTTCATCTATGTGAACCAATCTCGACCCAGGAGCTCCCTTGCAATAAAGAAGCCTTATATCAGATGTAACATCAAACCCACGACCCAGAGCTTGGATTGAGTTAGAAAGGGTAGTAACAATCTGATTTTCCATAGAACAACAACAGTTCTTGTTTCATTCATAAACAAGAAAAATATTTCTTTATCTCAAATAAAACAAGAAGCCAAAAAACTCTCTCTCTCTCTTATTTTCAGTTTCGTTTTTTTGTTGCGCTGTGGCGTGGGGTAAGATGAAGAACCATGCTGTTGGTGAAGCCTGGAGAGTATTTTGTTGTTGTTGCTTTTCTTTTTTCCGCTTTTGTTTTTGTTGTTGTTTTAAGACACTGGTGGAGGGGTTTGACTTCTGACCACAATAATGGCATAAAACGCGTTTTTGTGTTTTGTCGGCTTTGGAATTGCAGTTGGAGTTGGAATTGGTAAGGATTCTCAGTTGACTGGTCTTCCCTTTCCTTCTCTTAGATCCTCAGTTTTCAACATTAATTGGCTGCATTAACATTGCTTTGCTTTACTCTGAACAACGTCTCCTCTATTCCTTTATTCTTTTTCTGTTCTTTGGACAAAAACTCTAATTCTTGAATTTACTCCTCTGAAATATCAAGTTTTACATATGGTTAATCACCCTTAACTGAGTTTTTAACTTGTTTCACTTAATTGTTAGTGTCATTGTTGATTAATTATTATACTTAGAAAAATTAAAATATAAAATTTATATCTCAATTGGAAGTGAATTATGACGCATAGTTAAGAGGGTTCATCTATCAAGCGCCATAAAAGCCTAATCTCAGTGCATTTTAAACAAAATTTGCAGTTGAATGTTTCATCTCTGCAGTCAGTTTTGACAATGGTAGATACAAACATAATAATACAATGCATACAACACACAGGTAACCAAAAAAATTGAGAGAAGAATGACCTGAAATGTCGTTGAAAACTAGCAGATTTCTTTGTACATAAGATGAATTCAAATTTTATTATCAATATCATCGGCAGATGTAGAGTTTGATGTCGGAATTTGGGCAAGTGAACTCTGTCTCTCCACATGAATGCGACTGTCTCTCATGGTTTTAAACTTTAAAAATGATTCTGCATTAACTTGATACACATCTTGAGTTGAGGCATCTTGAGTTGGGGAAGAATCAGGCCAAGCAGCAGTTGATGATGAATTTTGAGCCTGACTTCCTTCCAAACCTGAACTAGTCGCTGATCTTTGATGATCTCTAGTTTGAAACCTCAAATCCTCACTAAAACTACCTGCTTCGGGGATTGTATCAGGAACGGCAGTTTTTCCTTCCAGCATGCTCACTACTTCAGACATTGTTGGCCGTAATGAAGGTGATGCAACTGTGCATAAGAGTGCTACTCTAATCATTTTTTCTGCTTCAACATTGTCAAATTCAGATCCCAGCTTTGGATCCACCAAATCCAAAAGCTTTTTACTTCGCTGTAAATGGAAGGCCTGGAAAATACATAAGCGAGACAATTCTGATAAGAATCCTTCATTACTGGATTTAAGCTGACATGTTTATCACCAAATGTACAAGTATTAGTGAATTACCCAGTCTAGGGGACAGGTGCAACTGATCTCAGGGACATAACTTAGATTATTCTTCCCGCTAACAATTTCCAAAGCCACAACTCCAAAACTGTAAACATCCGCTTTGTAGGTCAAATAACCCCACAGTGCATATTCTGGCGCGATATATCCTCTGCATATCAAATTATCATGCATTTAAATCCACACAGTTGCAAAAATGTCAGTTGCGAAGGGACAAATGTGGCTTACATAGTTCCAGCAATTCGAGTGCTGATGTGGGTTTTCTCCTCTTCATCGAGCTTAGCCAATCCAAAGTCAGATATTTTGGGGTTCAGATCCCTATCTAGCAGAACATTAGTAGCTTTGATGTCTCTGTGAACAATTTTGAATCTAGATTCTTCATGAAGAAAAGCTAAACCTCTGGCAATCCCAAGACAAATCTTCTGTCTAGTTGGCCAGTCCAATATCAGTTGAGATTGATCGTGACCTTAAAATAACCATTTCAAGAAACATCACTATGGAAAAATAGATCATTAACACCTTTACAATATTTCTACATTCCTATTTTATTTTTCTCTCTCATACAATCAATCAAGAATTGCCATTAGATTAAACTTACTGAATAAAGCACAGGCAAGGCTGTTGTTTTCCAAGTATTCGTAGACCAGAATTAGTTGATCCTCTTCAATACAACAGCCATATAGTTTGACAAGATTTGGGTGTTGCAAGCACGAAATCATGCCTATTTCATTCAAGAATTCACGATTTCCCTGTCTCGATTTTGAAGAGAGTTGCTTCACAGCAATTATTGTACCATCAGGTAACTGACCCTGCATCAGTATACACACACACACGCACACACACACACACACAAACACACATTAAGCAAAACCATTAACCATTTAAGAAAGTTCTGCATTAAGAATAATAATCTTGGTCACAACAGGTATACCTTGTAAACAGGTCCAAATCCTCCTTCTCCAATCTTATTTCCAGGATCAAAATTGTTAGTGGCAGCCCTCATTTGCTTTAACGTAAACGAACTTGCTTGGAAATCTAGTCCTTTAAAATCTGTGCAAATAAAGAAAATGTGTGCTTTAAGCAGGTTCCTGATTTTCTGATGTAGAAAGTTTATTTGCCTGATTTTAGTAGCCAGCCACCATGAAAGAAACATAAAATATTTGTTGACACAGCTGAAGTAATACTCCCAAGTTTCAGTGAAAAATTAAAAAGAAATATGAAAATTGTCTTCTTTCATGGTTTTAAAATCTTTTCCCTGAAGCAGTTATTTGTGTATTAAAAAGAAGACCAAACCTCTTTGTCTCTGACTCTTAGTTCTGAAATAGTATCTCCAGGAGAGGATACCCAAAACTAAGATTATGATACATGATCCTATGACAACACCAGCAACAATTGGTGCAATATTTCTTTTTCCCTCAACATAACGGGGTTTGAAGTCTGCCCAGAAGAAAGCAATTATGATTATGAGAAACATATATACAAGCATAAAAAGAAAGCCTAACTTGAGTGTACTCAAGACTATACTCATTAGGGTTAACAAAAATTTCATTAGTTTAGGAAGATAAACAATTCTCTTTCTCACAGAAATAGATTACTACGAGTATCATTTTGTATTGTTGAAATCAGATGAAATGAGAAAAATATCAGTTCAAGCATCACTGGCATGGCTACATCAGTGCATGCCATTGATGCAAGAAATGTAATACTTATCATAGCTAGTATCACATAATAAGATAATACTAACATTTCTTATTACTGAAAATGGATGAAATGGGAATTCATACTAGTTCAACATATTTTGTTATTAACAGGTTCATTTCTTAGATACATAGTTTTGTATTGCATTGCTGCAATATCCAAGAAATTTTTAAAATACATTTTGTCCATCATCAAAATAGAACACTTCTCTTGTTGGAAGACAATTGTGAAAAATATTATAATTTGTTAGTCAACATAGAACATGGAAGAAGAGGGGTTAAAAAAAACTCACTGGGATCAACAACAATAGCTGATACAAGGGGGCCATAAACTCCACCAATAGGAATTGCTGTGGTGCCTTTGCCAGCCCACTGGAAGCGAATCTCTAAAATGTTATTTGTAACATTAGCTTTGAATGGCTTTGTAACTGACTTAAGAACTCCAAGAGCTTCTGCCTCAATGTTAAAATCCTTCTCAACTAGGTTGCCCTGCAACATGGCAAACCAATAGCATTTTTTATTCATTATTTCCTAAAAGAAACAAACTATGTATGAGCTAGAGATCAAAGCAAATGGGCTCTCAAGAACAAAGCTTATAACATGGCATGTCCAGAGACATCTCACAAGATGGTACACTGTAAAAGAAACACATTTTAATACTGTTTTCAGATGCCAACACCCATATATCTGACTTAAAATCCATCATATGATCCAACAGCATCTTCTGACACAGAAGGAATCGTCTCCAATGAAATGTACTTCTAATTACCTGGACATAAATGTCAAACATGCGTCTGCCGAGGCTGCTATATGTTGAGTCATTTGTGAATTGGATCTCCATGAAGTGTAGACTCACAGTATAATTCCCATTTTCTAAGCAATATCCAACATAAGTAAGTGAAATAGGAGCAATGCGTGCATTAGTGTACAGTTCAGAAATCCCTGATGACTGCAAACTTGCAATATAATTTGTGTTTTGCTCATCATCATCATCTGTGAAATCTCCAGTGCTACTAATTCCCCAGTTACTACCATCTATTAATTGGTATGTTGCAGCACCACCACCAACTCCTGCATCTCCTTCAAATGAGCTGTCATTTACTTTTACGTCATTTCCGCCACAATTAATGTGCAAGGAGTGCCAATCTGTGAAGAGAAAATTGCAGAAGCCCGGATTAACACACCTTGCCATCATGATGCTTTGAATAGGAAATTTATATATATATAATATATATAATATATATATATATATGATAACATAGACTCTTGAATTGTGATTGAAGCAGTAATGAACATGAAAAAGAATTGCAAATATTCCAGGAGTCCAATAAATGTGAAGAAATTCAGAACAAATAAATATGTAGGCATTGTGTCCACATCAAATTCCAAATGACATACTTACATCGATTGCACATGAAATTGTTCGTGCATGGAAAGACTCCACTGCTGGATTTAGTCAAGGACACAATGGAAATAGATTAGGACCATATAGACACCAACAGTCAAAACAATGGCTATCACAAGAAGAACTCTATATTTGCAAACTTCTTAATGTGGTACATGTAATTAACTTGTAACCGAAGCTGAAATAATAAAGCCAAAGAGCAACTTACAAGTTACTTGAAGAACTCTGGAACAAGTTCAGATTCAGATTCCTAGTGGAAGAAACAATTATCAAAACTTAGATCCACCACAGGATATTATACTACTTGGAACTAAACAGAAGCAGATTATTTATTCACTGAAAAAGAGATATAAACTGACGATTTCTCCTGGCAAGCAGACTGCTCAGGGCTTTGCCAAGTAAAATTATTGTAGGAAAGGTCCCTGCATGCAAGCAAAAAACAGAATGATCGTCTCAGTGAGCATGTATTTCTAGAAATCAATCTTTGGTTGTTTTAAAACCAGTATTAGGATTAGAATAGAGACAAAGGCAGCAGAGCAAATATTGGCAGTGTTCACACCTTACTATCACAGCCAATCATTGATGGTGTTAAACCCTAAAACAAATAATGATAGGGTAGAATACGATAATCAAAATCAAAGTTCACTACATGAAGCCCAACATAATGGCACATTTATATACCTTAGCAAAATATCATTTCCAATACTAAAGTAAAGAAACAGACTGACAACTTTGTAGAGCTTAACCATATCCAATAACTGCATATTACAAGGATAGATGCTTGTAATTTCCGCAAATTGAAATAAGAATCTAAAAGTCGAAGAGATAAGATACAGACACATTGGCTCCTTTCTTTAAGATTGACACTGGTATATTCCCGCTGAAAGTGTTGCCAGTAAGAAAGCTGATAAAGGTCAGATCAAGCAGTTAATATGCAGGAGATTCCAAGATAAAAACTGTAAATTTAGTCATTAACTTACATGAATTTCAAACTTGTAGGGACTGCAACATTGGGGATTTCCCCAGTTAGCTTGTTAAAACTGAGATCCCTATCCAAGACAAAATAAACCATAAAAACATGGGCATGCTAATTTGAGAACCTAACAACATGCCATGATGTGAAATAGAACACTGCTTATTGATAAGTGAACATATAACATGCTTACAAAAATCGAAGATTATTCATTCCCCAGATATATTCAGGTATCTCTCCAGAAATATGACAGTTCCTCAAAATTCTGGAAATCCAACATTAATGAAGTCAGATGAAACAATTTTGCTATGAATAAACTCCATTCACACGATAAAAATGGAAAGAAGCAACATACATCCGTGCAATGCCTGTCATGTTTCTAAGCTCAGGAAAAGTCTGATTTGCTCCCTGTAAGTCACTAATCCTCCTGTTTGTAAAGAGTGTCAATATGAACAGATCCTTTCGGCTATATTCAATGTAAATTGCAAAAGAGTGCTTGAGAAATTTTCACTGACAATTGATACAGCTTGTCCAAAGCAGAAATGGATGGTGGAATGGGTCCTTCCAGTCCACTACCTTGAATTTCACTGCATGAACTCAAATATATCAATCAATAACATTCAGACAGTAGAATGTTAGTTGGAAAACCTTTGTCATGCAAAAAAGCTTACAGTCTGTTGAGTAGATTCCAGTTTTGTATATAATCTGGAATAGTCCCATTGAAGTTGTTATTGTTAATCCTACTGCATTGTCCAACAAGATCAAGAATGGAATTTTCCTTATAATGACTACCAAATTTCAGAACAACCTCACTCTAGATTTTTTAGAGCTTACAAGTCTGTTAAATTTTTCAGCTTGGCGAGTTCCATTGGTAAATTTCCGCTCAAATTATTGGACGATAGTCTCCTGTCATTATCATATTCCACTAAATATGGTGATCATGGAAAATACTGAACATGGAGAAGCCTTGTAAATGTCTTACAGAGTTTCCAAGTTAACTAACTTCCCAAGCTCTGGAGGAACTGTTCCAGAAAATTGGTTGTCTTCAAGGTCCCTTGTAAAAGAGATCCATTCAGATTGCTATTAAAATATATCAATCTAAAACTCCAACAGACAAGGAAATCTTGCAATAATTAATTAAGGAATTAAACTTCCAGTTTATCTCCTTGAACAAAATAATAATATTATTAATAATAATAATTGAATTGGAAAATTCATAAAACAATGGAGAAGTTATGATCAGTCAATTCTGCAAGTCCAGATAGTAATCATATGAGCATTAAAAGCTTACAAATAGGTGAGGCTTGTAATGTTCCCTAGATAAATCGGAATGTTGCCCGACAATCGATTCACAAAAACAGAGCTGCATTAAACATTAGTGATGGTTAATTAATCCAGTGGGACATACAATTTTATTTTCCTGAACTGAACAGAAAGATGCAGATATAGCTTACATGTACTTTAATTGCATCGAAGCCCATTCAGGTGGTATGGAACCATTTAGATAGTTGTAAGCAAAATCGCTGAATTCCACAACAAAAACATTAAAATTAAGTGCTTCCACTCATTGCCAAAGAAAAAACATTAATAAAATACAAGATATATAAATTAGGATTTTATCATGTTTGGTCTACACAAGAATAAGGAAATGAAGATGATTATAATGTAATATTGGTACATTTGGAAACACTTTTGGCATCCTCAAAAGTAGTTTCAAATGATAAAAAATATTCTCTAGCGTTAGACCAAAATCAGCAGAAGTCCCTACAGAATTCAAGTGCTTCTGAAGAAGGACATGATAGGTGCTTTCTAGAAATTGCTTTATGGGTCAGAAATGTGTTTGAACTACTTTCTGAAGAAGCACTAGTACGTGCTTCTATAAAATCACTTTCACAAGTATTCCCAGAAACCGTTTCAACTAAATCACTCCCCAAATGTATCAATAAATTACCGAACAATAAAATCATTTCATTGCAATAACAACACCATAAAGAAATATACATGCAATTCATCCCAAGATATAAATGAAGGTTGTTTGTTATCTTACACTTCTTTGAGGTACCGAAGATTAACTAGTTGATGTGGAAGACTTCCCGGAAGATTGAAACGCATGAATTTTCTGAAAAAGAAACCAAACCCAGAATTACTTCATGGCATAACGTTTGGCTAGAATGGCACTTTTGACAACTCATTGATGAGAAGTAGCAATCATCATAGTTTCTTATATCGATATCTTTTCAAAAGATATCTTACAAATTCATGAAAATTCTTCCAGTAAAAGCAAAATATGCTACAAACTTACAAGGCTATAATGTGGCAGGTGTTATTCTGACAGTCACAAGTAATGTTTCTTAAAGGATCTGTTAAAACAACTGGTATTATATCAACATGATCTTCGCAAGCATCAGAACCGAAAGTCCAATTGGTAGCTCCCATCGTTCGAGCAATCTGATTGAGAACATCAACTGCATTCATATCCATCACCCAAAAACAAAAACCCAGTTACACTGTAACATGAATTTAAAATCATAATGAAAACAAATAAATTCCCCGGCATATGAACTGGTTTTCTCCAGAAACTTTTGCTATTACTGTAGCTAAACAATGCTTCTTATTGGTTTTTAGTGTTTTGATCGAGTAATTATTCACAGATGGGATCCAACCAACTCACCAACATAATCAAAAGCTTCCCAATTGGATTAACTATCTAGCATGATGAGATCTTTAAAAAAATAAAATAAAATCGGTTACCTTCAGCTTGAGGCAGCATACCAGCAGCAAAAGTTTGTGCACATAAGCAACTCAAAATCAGAAATGCTACAGGAAGAAGACGATGTTTGAAGAAGAACATTTCTGGAAACCCAAGAAATAAATTTGCCTTCGGCTGTCAAGCTCTGGTTTTGCCTCTTCTCTCTCAGCAAGCATCAGATACATGCATTATTTTTGTATCTTTTGCCTTTTTATTTTACACAATAGTCAAGGGATCCTAAGAAGATATCCAGTCAAATGTTTGAAGAGGTAAAGTTAAAAAGCATGCATCAATTCAGGCATGTTAAGACAAACATTCGTAGATGGACTGCTTAACTAACTAGAAAATTCTGAGGTAACTTAGTAAAGCATCTAATATTTAGGCTTTTGCATGACTAAGAACAGTGACTGGACCCAAATGAGTCGATGATTGCTAGTTTAAATCATGATAAGTAATCGATTTCCATTCGCAGCCATACTTTTTCCATGACAAGAACCCAGTAACTAGTAATTCCATTGCTTCGATAGTGAACCATTTGGACACGCCCTCTTCAGAACAAAAAGCAAGTGTCAAAGTCAAACTGCCAACCCATCTGTCATCTATACGGCAAAATATTTTATTTATTAAATATGGGATCTATCATAAAGCTAGTGTGACATAGGACGGACGGATGCTATCCGTATGACAATGGCGGCAAGGGCTAACAGCCTGCTGCTCTACGGCCAGGTGGGCAAGGCTAAGAAACTATCTAGAGTCATCAAACCTGATAAACCATTTAGGAACCAAACCTGTACACTGGAGACAAAAAAGTTCATGTATTTTCCTGCAGAATACAGAATAGTTTTCACAGAAAAATGACCCATGGAAATTAAGTCCATAGAAATTAAGTCAATAGAAAAGTAAAAGAACCTTACACAAATCGTGGGATTAGAATTTAATGGGCTTTGATGTTTTTATAATTTTTCAAAAACATATTTTTTCAATTAAATTATATATAAAATTTCATGAATCTAACGGCCCACCCTGATTGGGATTTGTATCTATTAGAGGAGAGGACTAAGACTGTTCTTGTAGGTCAACTTAAATTTGGCTAATTATCGTCTTCTCATGCATTTGACGACTGTTGAACATGCAATATGACTGACCGCCGGAGCCAGTTTCTGCAAATTTAAAACCTCATGCACTGCACATTAGCATTCCAGGGTCTCAGTGTTTCCACACAAATTCCAAAAGCAAGAGGCATGCAATTGTTGAGTCACGGATGTCATTATTTTAACGTATTTTAGGAGCCCAACAAACAATATTGTATACAGAGAGAGACAATATATTTGACAGCACAGTAGTTTTCAGAAAAATAACCAAGAAGAAAACAAGAAACTGTAAAATTGAGAACAGCAGATATCTTATGTGTTCCAAGAGCTTGATGAACTAATGGTATAAAGATCGTGGGCAGATGTTGAAGAAGAGCCGGTCCAAGAGCGCGAAGTCGTCGGAAATTGGGCATCTAAATTGCTGGTTTTTTTCAGCATATGGGCGTCTCTAATGGCTTTAAACTTCAAATACGACTCTTCGTTAATTTCATAGAGGTCATGGGCAGAAGTAGTGGAAGAACCATGATAGAACTTTGATGATAGATGCGGAGGTCGAGTTCCTTCGGAACTCCGACTACGGCTTATCAAAGTTTTGAACCTCAAATCTTGACCATAGCTTCCAGCCTCGGATGTTATATCCGGTATGGTAGTTTTTCCTTCAAGCATGTTCACTACTTCCGACATTGTCGGCCTTTGCGAGGGTGAAGCATTGGTGCATAAGAGGGATACTATGATCATCCTTTCTGCTTCTTCCTTGTTGTATTCTAATCCCAGCTTTCGGTCCACTAGCTCGGCTAGTTTCCCCACCTGCTCTAAATGACAGGCCTGCCAAGCATAGCAATTATCGCGAGGTTAAAGAAAATTGAAGTGCAAAATCATCGAGGAGAAGCACTGAAAGAACATTCACTAGATGACCAAGGTGGATGATATAATTTAGTTACCAACCCAATCTGTAAGGCAAAAACAATCAATCTCTGAAGTCTCAGAATAGGTCATATTGTTTTTCCCACTGACAATTTCCAAAGCCACCACTCCGAAACTGTAAACATCTGCTTTGTAGGTCAAATAGCCCCAAAGTGCATATTCGGGTGCCATGTATCCTCTGCAATCAAAATTAACTTCTTTTTAGGCTGAAACAATAACGAAAATATCAGTTCTAGACATGAGGCAACCGGCTTACATGGTTCCCAGCAACGCGAGTGCTGATGTGGCTTTGCTCGTCTTCATCAAGCTTAGCCAGTCCAAAGTCTGATATTTTGGCGTTTAGGTTCCCATCAAGGAGAACGTTAGTAGCTTTGATGTCTCTGTGAACAATTTTAAAACGTGATTCTTCGTGAAGAAAGGCTAAACCTCTGGCTATCCCAAGACAGATCTTCTGTCTAGTTGGCCAGTCCAATTCCAGTTGACTCTTTTCAGGACCTTAAAATTAACCATTTGAATTAGAAACAGTACAAGGGAAAACAAAACAATATATACCTGTATCTAATTAGAATTTCACTAGATTAAAACCTACCAGACAAAGCACGGGCAAGGCTGTTGTTTTCCATGTATTCATATACTAGCATGAGTTGATCCCCTTCAATACAACAGCCATGAAGTTTCACAAGATTTGGGTGTTGCAAACACGAAATCATGGCTATCTCATTCAAGAACTCTCGATTTCCCTGCCTTGATTTTGATGACAGCTGTTTCACGGCAATTATAGTACCATCTGCTACCACACCCTGCATCTCACGCATGGAAAAATAGATACCATTGAAGAAAGTTTCTATGTTACGAGGATAATTGCAGAGACCGAAGACTGACCGGCATACCTTGTAAACAGGTCCGAATCCACCTTCGCCAATCTTGTTAACGGGATCAAAATTGTTGGTTGCAGCCTTAATTTGCCTTAATGTAAAACAAGTTGTTTGGAGATCGGATGCTTTTATTGAATCTGTCCAAACAAAGAGAGACTAGGTATGCTTTAAATGAGTTGCCTGATCTATTTTTTCGTTTCCTTGCTAGTAATAGGCAAAATACATATTGTCATACAGAGTACAACTGCCAGCCACCATTGCTAGATTTCTAGATAAATAGACCTTTAAGTTACGAGTAAGGATTGAGAAGAAAGTGTAAGTTTTCTTCTAACAGTGCTTTAATAAATGGTCACATTCAACGTCGGAGTTTGGACTATAACTAATATAGTTTGGGTTCTCTTTACTTCGGTAGATGCATTTTGGGATTACTAAACCTGTGACAAACTGTGTGCTTAAAACCGACAATATCCACTCAGTTGTGTGCTCTCAAAACGAGTAATATCAATTTAGTTGTAAGACTTGACAGTTACACAAATAACAACCGGATAAATCTTGCATTGGCTCAATGGCATGTACATAGCCTGTCAAAAACAAAGTGGAAATTGCTTTAAAGTCACTTGAAAGATTTTGCTTTTCATCATAACAAGTTTTTGCAGTGAATATATGTTCAGCAAAAGAAAGGAGCCCAAACCTTTTTCTTTGTCCCTTCTGTTTCTGAAATAGTATTTCCAGCCGATGACAATCAAAACCAAGATTATGAGAGAGAATCCTACGACACCAATGACAATTGGTAGAATCTCATTTTCCGGTTCGAAGGCTGCCGAATAGAACCACAAGGCAGTTACAATGGTTAGAAACATTAAATGGTGTTAAAAAGAATGATCTCTAATGATCGATATGGTCGAAACAGGGAACAGTAGCAGTTAAGGCATCAGAAGCAGAGTAATCAGTCCCACTTATAGATGAAAGAAATCCAATGACTATTATAGCCACTTAAACTAGTGTACTCACTAGGATCCACCAAGGAAATAGCTGATATGAGGGGGCCATAGACTCCCGATTTAGGAATTGCCATAGTTCCTTTGCCAGCCCAATTTAAACGGATCTCTAAGACGTTGTTTGTGACACTGACATTCAAAGTTTTCACATATGGCTTAAGAACCCCGGTAGCTTCTGCTGCTATCTTGAAATCCTTCTCGACTGGTTTGTCCTGAAACATGGCAGTCCAATGAAACCTTTTGAGTATGCCATTTCCTGTGAGGAATAAACTTCTCGAGAGACATTTGCCTAAATTATGAGCTCTCGCTTGCAATCCACTTATTTTTCAACCCTATATTGATTTCTAAGGAACCAGCAGCAATAAATGTCTTCCCAGAAAGAACAATTATACATTGCAATTATTTACCTGAACATAAATATGAAATAAACGCCTTCCAAGGCTGTGAAAGCTACTGTCATTCGTAAACTGTATCTCTGCAAAGTGTAGCTTCAGAGTATAATTCCCATTTTCTAAACAGTAACCAAAGTAAGTCAGCGAAGTAGGAGCAATGCGAGCGTTAATGAATAATTCAGGAAGGTCCGACGAATGCGAAACTGCAATGTAGTTTGTGTTTTGTTCGTTATCGTCATCTTGAAAATCTCCGGTGGTAATAAATCCCCAGTTAGAAAGATCATTTGAATAATATGCTGCACTACCACCACCAACATTTGCATCTCCTTCAAACGTCTGACCTTTAACTTTCACATTCTTTCCGCCACAATTAATGAATAAAGAGTGCCTATCTGTCAAGACAGAAGAATGTCAAAGACTATGTTAGCCATGAATAGTTAAAATGATGGTAATGCGTTGTCAAAATTAGAAACCAAACATTCTTGCACGCATGAACCATGGAAAACTACTTTTGCATAGTAGTTATCCATTTTACAGTTAAGTTGAAGTTGATTTGAATAGACTATTTTCATACCATACTGATAATTTGTGATTCTAAAAGTAAATCAATGCAAAACCCAGATAGGTTTCATGGTGATTTATTGATATTGCATTTTCATTAAACGTACTTACATCGAGGACACTTGAAATCATTCCTGCATGGAAGAACCCCACTCCTAGTACAAGTCAAGGGAGAAAAAATATCAGCACACTGTTGACTCTATTTGAGATCAACTATATGTTGCTTTGAGATTATGTGTTATTCCAAATAAAATTGGCACATTATGCAACTCCAGCAAGGACTGGCCATCACAAGAAATTTGCAATGAAATACAACCAAAAAGAAAAGCTTCTTGCTCCTGCAGACCAAAGATAATGGAAGTAGAAAAATCTTGTAGTGGCCTCACATGGGAAATGTGCTAAATTAAACTTTCATAATTCAAGTGTATGTCTACCCTAAACCCAAAAAGATGTTCGGCTAAAAAAAAACCAACGGGAAAAGACACAGATTAATTTAAGTTCTTGATGTATTGGTTATTAACTCCATAACTCAATAATAAGAAACCAAGAAAAGTAACTTACAAGTTGCCTTCCTCTGAAGAACTTCGGTACAAGTTCAAATTTGGATCCCTAGTGAAATAATAGAAGATAAAGCAAATATCAGGACGTTGATTTACCACATAATATTGTAAACGGAGTGTATTGTTTATTCAATAAAAGTTAAGTATACAGACTTATTCACCCCACAAGCAGGCTGCTCAGGGCTTTGATGAGTAAAATTATTGAAGGAAAGATCCCTGCATGCAACAAAGAAATAAAAGTGGGAATATCATGTTATGCAACTGGAAGATGCACGAGTATTTACGATCATAATTGTCTCCTAAACGGACACATAAAAGTATACACAATACTCCCAACAAACACGAAGGCAAGGATCAAAGCCTTTTCCAACATAGGTGAAGACAGAAGTTGCATATAAATTATTCATTCACATGTAAAACCCTGTTCTTCGCATAATGAACAAATCACAAAAGAAAAAGTAAATTAGATTTCTAAAGATTATGTCGGTCAAGTTTTGAACTTAATTTTTTGGCCAACTTTAAATTTCTCTTAAAAATTTAGAAGAATGATGCCCTGAAAGCTGTAACTATTTGACTAGATTTTCGGCGAATCGAGAGTCAAACATAAAAACAAACTTCTTATTTGGGTTCAAAATGCCTGAGAGATAAGTCAAGACCTATCTCTTAAATTATTAGTTTTTTGTTGTCATTGTCACTGTTGATTGATCGATCGACAGACAGCCAACATTTGATTAAAACTCTTTTTGTATCTTTTGAACATAAATATGATGACAGAAGAATGTTACTCTAATTATGAGATGAGATGATAGGAGAGTATTCTGAGTTCTAAATTATAAGATGGGATGATAGGGAAGTAATCATAAACACAAGGAGGCCCGTAGGTTGCAGTCCTATTATAATTATTGCCGACGAATGTGTTTTTTATTATAATTAATTCATATAATTTTTAATATTTAATATCGTCGTGCGAATTAGTATATAATTATTTGTATATTAATAATATAATTTTTTTTTGATAATTTATATTAAAACATAATAAATATTCATATTATTCATGTGATATTTTATTAAATTTTTTAATTTGTGACATTAGTTTAATAAAATTCTCAAACTACAATTGATTATTTAGTTAATAATCACCTATTAATAGTTTTACTTTTAGGAGTGGACTCCATCTCTGCAATTATTATCAATATCCGAGGATGACATGGCTTTAACAAGACCGAATCTTGATGCAAACTCTCACCCATCACCAATTTGCAATGCATGTAATAACAGGAATGCATGACATAAGAATAGACGCATAAAAAGAGAGAAGATACGCACACGCTGGTTCCTTTCTTCAAGAATGACTCTGGTATATTCCCGCTGAGAAAGTTGCCGGTTAAAAAGCTGAACCATATCAAGCAGTTAATATGCTGGAGATCAAATGATTAACGCGGTAAGTCTGGAAATTTGGTTTCACTAACTTACATGAATTTCAAGCTCGCAGAGATAGTGACCCTGGGAAGTTCCCCGGTCAGCTTGTTAAAACTGAGATCCCTGTGCAAGTAAATCATGGGCCGAACGACACCTGCTTACTATTTCCAAGTGTACGAAAACTGTATTGACTATAACAAAGGTATCATACTTACAAAACACGCAGATTTGTCAATCCCCAGACGTATGGAGGTATCTCTCCCGATATACTACAGTTCCTCAAAAATCTGGAGATTAAACATTAACTTGTAAGTATGATATGACAGTTGAAGGGTGAATAATTGTACTCCTCCATCGACATGGCGTAAAATAGGCTATGAACATACATCCTTCTAATGTTTGACATGTTTCGAAGCTCGGGAAAAGACTGATCTGTGCCTGCTATGTCACTAATCTTCCTGTTAGAGTGCCATATCAAACAGATCCTTTCATTAAACGCTCATTGTAGTCAATTAATCTTCTAAATTGACGAAGAAATTATCCTGCTCATTGTAGTGGAATACTGGAGAATGTTTCACTCACAATTGATTTAGGTTTCCCAGGCCAGAGATCGACGGTATGGGTCCGGCCAGTCCACTACCTTGAATTTCTCTGCATCAACTCAAATAAACCAATCAAGTAAAACAATGACCCAGAATGTAAGCTGAAAAACCTTTTTAATGTAGAGGATCATACAGTCTCCCAAGTTGCGTCCAGTTGTGTATAAATTCGGGTATACTCCCATTGAAGTTGTTGTCGTTGATCCTACTGAAATATGCAATAACAATAGAGTTCAGCTAATACTTTCTGAAAAAATTTATGCATTATCTTACAATTACCACGCAAGCTTACAAGTCAGTCAAATTCTTCAGTTCAGCTAGTTCCCCTGGCAAATTTCCACTCAGCCCACTGGAGGATAGTAACCTGCAATTAATAATTAATTTGTCAAAAACACTGATCACGGGAGAAAAATACGCACAGAAAAACTTGTAAACGCCTTACAAGGTATGCAAGTTAACTAATTTCCCAAGCTCTGCAGGTACTGTTCCTGAAAATTGGTTCATCTCAATGTCCCTGGTAAAATAGACCTACCAAGGTTACATTTGTCCAAATACACAGACTCGTATCTAGACATGTGCACAAGCGCACAAGAATACTTTAATGATTGATTGAAGCGTTACAAATTCATCGCGTGTGCACACTTGATGAAATCGTAATTCAAATTTTTGGAGGATCCATCATCCATCCGGATGGAAAAAGAAGCAGATATTGGCAATATTCATTGCAATAGAACTCATGTCCTTGAACAAACAACACTGCCTGCTTCCTCTTTTCCTTTTTTTTACTTGGCGTGTCTATCAGAGAAAACTGGACAAGCTAGTAACTTCTTAGAATTCAAAAAAGAGAAAACGGACAAGTGGTAATTTGTTCATATTGGCTAGAAACGAATAATTTATGAAATATGATCCAAGCTTACAAGTATGTGAGAGTGGTAATGCTCCCCAAAAAGCTTGGAACATTGCCTGATAATCGGTTTGCAGAAACAGACCTGCATTTAGAGTTATTGAAGATTGATTAACTCAATGAAACAAGTACAATAGTAATTGCACAACCTGATTAGAAGCAAGTATAATATCTTACATGAACTTCAACTGCATGGAAGCCCACTGGACTGGTATGGAACCGTTAAGGTAGTTGTAGGCAAAATTACTGCAAATTAACAACTAATATTAATCTAATTCAATACCCTAGTTAGTTTTCCTATGTCTAGATTTTCCAACCTCCCAAATGACTTGATTACACGTGCTACAATTTAAATGAACTAACTAATATATGCATGTATAAAAAGTCTGAGCAGCTCACACTTCCTCGAGGGAGGGAAGCTGGACCAATTCAGGTGGAAGCACCCCTGAAAGATTACACTGTTTGAATTCTCTGAAAATGGAAGACAAACATATCCCACAATTTAGTCAGGAAAGATACAAATAGAAGACTCTAATATTATCGTAAATTCATATCTCTATACAAACGACCGACCTTTGTCAAACTTATCCAGATCATAAAGACAATAAAACTTCAAGGGAAGGAAAACCTACATTGTTGTGATGTGGCTTGTATTATCGGGTCCAGTTTCGCAGCTAATGTTCCTGGTGGGATCTACTCCCTCCACTGCTCCTTTCTCATGGACTTGACAGGCAGTATCGGCATCGAAAGTCCAGTCTGTAGCTCCCATTGTTTTGGCAATTTGGTTAAGGGTATCAACTATGTACACCACATCCACCAACAAATTCAAGTCAGCAAGCATCTTTCAATTCAACGTCAAAAGTAGAAACATGAACCAAGTAGAAACATACGCAGTTATTTTTTAAAGACAGCATCGGTAACAGTATCCGATTGGCGTCCCACAGAATTATTTTCTGTATGTCCCATATTTGCCAAGATAACTAGTTTATATAACTGTGCGCGCGTGCCGTGGCTGGCATATTGCAGTTAATTTGTTCAATGATTTACACTCGTCAAAACTCAATACTATGAGGTTGATTTGGTCATTTAATAGGAACTAGGGACTCATTTGATACCAACGAACAATTGCCTCCTCCGAAAATATTATCACAAGTACGAAGAACGAAGAAAAGTTTGGTATACCTTCAGCTTGGTGCAGCCTGGCAACGACAAGTATCTGCGAAGTCCATAAGCTACCCAAAGACAGAAATGATGCAAGGAGGACGAGTTTGAAGAAGAAGAAGAAGAACGCCATTGAAAGCACAGAAAACCTGCTTTCAAACCGTCAGTTCTGGTTTAGAATCACGTCTGATATCATTACACCACTGCTTTAATCCTGTGCTCCTTGTTTATAGGAAGACCACAAGTCAACTTAAAGTTAGCAGGTCATCGTTCTCTCGTGCTTGGATTAGCTTAGTCTGCAGTTACATGGACATGGACACATGGCTGACTGCTACTGACAGTTAAACCTCGTAGACAGTAAGTTTGATAAATAAAGTTGCAAGGTCTCTCTGTTCCCACGCAGACTCAAAAGTCTGTTGCTTGTATTTGAAATTTCCTTGGTTTTGAGCATGAGAATTTATGGCAGGATGGTTACAACTCTGTTCAATTGATATGGATGTCCCACCAGAGATATGAAATCGTGCAAGTAGCCACAATATTTCAAAGAATAATAAATTTAGAGAAAAGGAAATGTAGAATTGACGACGGCATGATTTGACATGTTTGACCCATCTTGGTTGGGCTTCAGACAATAAACTTATATGTTTCTAGGAACTCGCAGTTGTAGAAAATTGGGCATTTGAATTGTTGGTTTTTATCAGCTTATGCTCATCTCTAATGGCTTTAAACTTCAAATATGACTCTTCGTTAATTTCACAGAGGTCATGGGCAGAAGTCGAGGGAGAACTACGATACAACTCTGATGACGCAGGAAAGTTTTTAGAAGAATATCCAAAGCAAATACCTCGATAAAGAAATCTAACCACTATTTTAAAACAAGGGCCAGTGGGGTTAGCTTTAAATTCATGAAATTTCGGAAAATAATAATAATAAGCGCTACCTGTTCAATCTTGCATCTAATAATGATTTGTACGCGAGAGAATCTGTAAAAGTATTTTTAGCAGAAAAATGAGACTCGAGTTGCAAATCAACATGAAGAGGAAGAGCAGCTATTTGTAGCAACTTGTTTTATAGGCAGTAACTCAAGTGAATGTTGGCTAATGGATAGTGGTTGTACTAATCACATGACCTATGATCAAAAACTTTTCAAAGAGCTAGACAGATCAGAGGTATCAAAAGTCAGAATTGGCAATGGTGAGCTCATTCTTGTCAAAGGAAAGGGAACTGTAGCTATTAAAAGTTGCACATGTACAAAATTAATTACTGATGTTTTGTATGTACCTAATATTAACCAAAATTTGCTAAGTGTGGGACAATTAATTGAAAAGGGATTTAAAGTCATCTTTGAAAATAAACAATGTTTAATTAAAGATGTAAATGATAAAGAAGTTTTCAAGATTAAAATGAGAGGCAAAAGTTTCTCACTTAATCTAATGAAGGAGGAACAGACAGCTTATCCCATTACAGTAAGCAATACAGAGATATGGCATAAAAGACTAGACCATTTTCATCATGCTGTAGTACTGAAGATGCAAAGGAAGGAGTTAGTTCAAGGCTTACCTCACCTCGAGACTGAATTACCAAGTTGCAGAGTTTGTCAATACGGCAAACAGGCAAGATTACGCTTGGAGAGCAACTTAAAGGCTGCAACTGATTCACACAAATGTGGCAGGATCTCAAAGAATTTCTTCACTCAAAGGAAGTAAATATTACATTGTCTTTATAGATGATTTCACTAGAATATGCTGGATTTATTTCCTCAGGTTCAAGTTAGAGGTCGCAAATGTGTTTTGGCGATTCAAGAAATGGATTGAGAACCAAAGTGGCTGTAAGATCCAAGTTTTGAGGTTTGACAATGGCTAGGAGTACACCTCAGAAAAATTCAATTTGTTTTGTGAGGAAGCAAGCATTGAGCATCAACTTACAACTCCATACACTCCACAACAGAATGAAGTCAGTGAAAGAAAGAATAGTATAATAATGGAAATGGTCAGATGCATGCTTTACGAAAAAAGATTATCTAAAGAATATTGGGCAGAGGCTGCAAACACTGCAATATTTTTGCTTAATAGACTTCCCACCAAAGCAGTAGATGGGAAGACTCCTTTTGAGGCCTAGTATGGTTATAAGCCCTCTTTGAAAAATTTTAAAGTGTTTGGATGCTTGTGTTTTACTTATGTGCCATAGATTAAAAGAGACAAGCTAGACAAAAAAACTAAACCCAGTATTTTTGTGAGATATAGCTCAATATCTAAGGCATACAGAGTTTTTCAACCTCACACAAGGAAAATTCTAATAAGCAGGGATGTTCACTTCATGGAGAATAAACAATGGAGCTGGAATATTGTAGAAAAGCAACTGATTACTGATCCTTTGCAAAATCAAAATGAGTTACTTGATGAACCTTCTGTAAAAGGCACTAGATTGCTTTCTGATATTTATAAAAAATGCAATGTTGTTGTTCTTGAACTAGCAAGGTATTGGGAAGCAAAAAAAGATCCCAAGTGGAGAAACGCAATGCAGGAAGAGCTCTCTATGAAAAAAAAATCAAACTTGGGAACTAGTTGAAAGACCAAAACACAAAAAGGTGATTGGAGTCAAATGGGTGTTTAGAACAAAACTAAATGCAGATGGCTCAATCAACAGGCATAAAGCAAGGTTAGTAGTAAAAGGGTATGCTCAATTTTTTGGAGTTGATTTCTGTGATACATTTGCTCCTGTTGCAAGGCTAAACACTATTAGATTGCTATTAGCTATTGCAGCACAGAAAGGGTGGAAAATCTACCAACTTGATTTCAAGTCGGCATTTTTAAATGGATTTTTGGAGGAAGAAATCTATGTTGAGCAGCCTGAAGGTTTTATTGTGAAGGAGCATGAAGACAAAGTCTATTTACTAAAGAAGGTTTTGTATGGTTTAATACAAGCTCCAAGAGCTTGGTACAGCAGAATTGATGAATACTTATTAAAATTAGGCTTTGTTAAAAGTCTTAGTGAATCCACTTTGTATATCAAAGGTGATGAAGCTAAGTTTATTGTGATCTCCTTGTATGTTGATAATCTCTTGGTTACAGGCAGTAATATTGAACTTATTCAGCAGTTCAAAGAAGATATGATGCAAGTTTTTGAGATGACAGACTTGGGAGAAATGTCACACTTCCTTGGAATGGAGATTAAGCAAAAAAAGAATGAGATCTTCATTTGTCAAAAGAAACATGCAAAAGAGATCCTAAAAAAATTCGACATGGAGAATTGTAAAAGCATGAGCACTCCTATGTGTCAGAAGGAGAAACTGCGCAAGGATGATGGAGTAGAAAAAGTGGATGAAACATTCTACAGAAGCTTAGTTGGCTGCTTGATGTATCTCACAACAACAAGACCAGATATTTTGTATGTTGTAAGTGTACTTTCAAGATTTATGAATTGTGCAAATGAATTTCATTTTAAAGCAGCAAAAAGAGTTCTAAGATATGTCAAGGGGACCTTAAGTTATGATATCAAATTTTGTTCATCACAAAATTTCAAGCTGTAAGGTTACTCTGACAGTGATTGGGCAGGATCCTTAAATGATATCAAAAGTACCTCAGGTTATTGTTTTAACATTGGATCAGGAGTATTCACTTGGTGTTCAAAAAAATAGGAAATAGTTCCGCAATCAATAGCTGAAGCAGAGTTTATAGCAGCCACAACAGCTGTTAATCAAGTTTTATGGCTAAGAAAAGTTCTAACTGATTTGAACTTGGAACAAAAGATGAGTACAAAAGTGATGGTAGACAATTATGAAGCCATAGCCATTTCCAATCATCCAGTTTTTCATGAAAAAACTAACTATTTCAGTATAAAATTGTTCTTTTTAAGAGATGTTCAAAAGAATAGTGCAATATGTTTGAAGTATTGCAAGACTAAAAATCAACTAGCAAATATCTTCACTAAAGCTCTTACTAGAAGTAGATTTGAGTTTTTACGAGAGAAATTCGGAATCTTCACCTACTGATGCAAGGAAGAACATCAACTGCATTCATATCCAGCACCCAAAAACAAAAACCCAGTTACACTGTAACATGAATTTAAAATCATAATGAAAACAAATAAATTCCCCGGCATATGAACTGGTTTTCTCCAGAAACTTTTGCTATTACTGTAGCTAAACAATGCTTCTTATTGGTTTTTAGTGTTTTGATCGAGTAATTATTCACAGATGGGATCCAACCAACTCACCAACATAATCAAAAGCTTCCCAATTGGATTAACTATCTAGCATGATGAGATCTTTAAAAAAATAAAATAAAATCGGTTACCTTCAGCTTGAGGCAGCATACCAGCAGCAAAAGTTTGTGCACATAAGCAACTCAAAATCAGAAATGCTACAGGAAGAAGACGATGTTTGAAGAAGAACATTTCTGGAAACCCAAGAAATAAATTTGCCTTCGGCTGTCAAGCTCTGGTTTTGCCTCTTCTCTCTCAGCAAGCATCAGATAAATGCATTATTTTTGTATCTTTTGCCTTTTTATTTTACACAATAGTCAAGGGATCCTAAGAAGATATCCAGTCAAATGTTTGAAGAGGTAAAGTTAAAAAGCATGCATCAATTCAGGCATGTTAAGACAAACATTCGTAGATGGACTGCTTAACTAACTAGAAAATTCTGAGGTAACTTAGTAAAGCATCTAATATTTAGGCTTTTGCATGACTAAGAACAGTGACTGGACCCAAATGAGTCGATGATTGCTAGTTTAAATCATGATAAGTAATCGATTTCCATTCGCAGCCATACTTTTTCCAAGACAAGAACCCAGTAACTAGTAATTCCATTGCTTCGACAGTGAACCATTTGGACACGCCCTGTTCAGAACAAAAAGCAAGTGTCAAAGTCAAACTGCCAACCCATCTGTCATCTATACGGCAAAATATTTTATTTATTAAATATGGGATCTATCATAAAGCTAGTGTGACATAGGACGGACGGATGCTATCCGTATGACAATGGCGGCAAGGGCTAACAGCCTGCTGCTCTACTGCCAGGTGGGCAAGGCTAAGAAACTATCTAGAGTCATCAAACCTGAAAAACCATTTAGGAACCAAACCTGTACATGGAGACAAAAAAGTTCATGTATTTTCCTACAGAATACAGAATAGTTTTCACAGAAAAATGACCCATGGAAATTAAGTCCATAGAAATTTATGGACCGAGTTAATCCAGCTCAATAGAAAAGAAAGAAAACCTTACACAAATCGTGGGATTAGAATATAATGGGCTTTGATGTTTTTATAATTTTTCAAAAACATATTTTTTCAATTAAATTATATGTAAAATTTCATGAATCTAACGGCCCACCCTGATTGGGATTTGTATCTATTAGAGGAGAGGACTAAGACTGTTCTTGTAGGTCAACTTAAATTTGGCTAATTATCGTCTTCTCATGCATTTGACGACTGTTGAACATGCGATATGACACCATCAACAATAATAGAGGAAAAAATAAAAAATTTTCTCCTTGTAAGCATTGTGACAAAAAGGGTCATCCTCCTTTCAAGTGTTGAAAAAGACCTGATGTCAAGTGTAATAAGTACAACAAGCTGGGACATCATGAGAGAATCTGTAAAAGTAATTTTCAGCAGAAAAATGAGGCTCAAGTTGCAGATCAACATGAAGAGGAAGAGCAGCTATTTGTAGCAACTTGTTTTACAGGCAGTAACTTAAGTGAATGTTGGCTAATGGATAGTGGTTGTACCAATCACATAACCTATGATCAAGAACTTTTCAAAGAGCTAGACAGATCAGAGGTATCAAAAGTCAGAATTGGCAATGGTGAGCTCATTCCTGTCAAAGGAAAAGGGAACTGTAGCCATTGAAAGTTGCACAGGTACAAAATTAATTACTGATGTTTTGTATGTACCTAATATTAACCAAAATTTGCTTAGTGTGGGACAATTAATTGAAAAGGGATTTAAAGTCATCTTTGAAAATAAACAATGTTTAATCAAAGATGCAAATGATAAAGAAGTTTTCAAGATTAAAATGAGAGGCAAAAGTTTCTCACTTAATCTAATGAAGGAGGAACAGCAGCTTATCCCATTACAGTAAGCAATACAGAGATTTGGCATAAAAGGCTAGGCCATTTTCATCATGCTGCAGTACTGAAGATGCAAAGGAAGGAGTTAGTTCAAGGCTTACCTCACCTCAAGACTGAATTACCAAGTTGCAGAGTTTGTCAATACGGCAAGCAGGCAAGATTACCCTTCAAACAAGCAGCTTGGAGAGCAACTCAAAGGCTGCAACTGATTCACACAAATGTAGCAGGACCTCAAAGAATTTCTTCACTCAAAGGAAGTAAATATTACATTGTCTTTATAGATGATTTCACTAGAATATGCTGGATTTATTTCCTCAGGTTCAAGTCAGAGGTCGCAAGTGTGTTTTGGCAATTCAAGAAATGGATTGAGAACCAAAGTGGCTGTAAGATCCAAGTTCTGAGATCTGACAATGGCAAGGAGTACACCTCAGAAAAATTCAATTTGTTTTGTGAGAAAGTAAGCATTGAGCATCAACTTACAACTCCATACACTCTACAACAGAATGAAGTCAGTGAAAGAAAGAATAGAACAATAATGGAAATGGTCAGATGCATGCTTTCTAAAAAAGGATTGTCTAAAGAATATTGGGTAGAGGCTGCAAACACTGCAGTATTTTTGCTTAATAGACTTCCCACCAAAGCAGTAGATGGGAAGACTCCTTTTGAGGCCTGGTATGGTTATAAGCCCTCTTTGAAAAATTTTAAAGTGTTTGGATGCTTGTGTTTTACTTATGTGCCATAGATTAAAAGAGACAAGCTAAACAAAAAAGATGAACCCGGTATTTTTGTGGGATATAGCTCAATATCTAAGGCATACAGAGTTTTTCAACCTCACATAAGGAAAAATTCTAATAAGCAGGGATGTTCACTTCATGGAGAATGAACAATGGAGATGGAATATTGTAGAAAAGCAGCTGATTACTGATCCTTTGCAAAATCAAAATGAGTTATTTGATGAACCTCCTATAAAAGGCACTAGATTGCTTTCTAATATTTATCAAAAATGCAATGTTGCTGTTCTTGAACCAGCAGGGTATTGGGAAAGCAGAAAAAGATCCCAAGTGAAGAGATGCAATGCAGGAGGAGCTCTCTATGATTAAAAAAAATCAAACTTGGGAACTAGTTGAAAGACCTAAACACAAAAAGGTGATTGGAGTCAAATGTGTGTTTAGAACAAAACTAAATGCAGATGGCTCAATCAACAGGCATAAAGCAAGGTTAGTGGTAAAAGGGTATGCTCAAATTTCTGGAGTTGATTTCTTTGATACATTTGCTTCTGTTGCAAGGCTAGATACTATTAGATTGTTGTTAGCTATTGCAGCACAGAAAGGGTGGAAAATCTACCAACTTGATGTCAAGTCAACATTTTTAAATGGATTTTTGGAGGAAGAAATCTATGTTGAGCAGCCTGAAGGTTTTATTGTGAAGGAGCATGAAGACAAGGTCTATTTACTAAAGAAGGCTTTGTATGGTTTAAAACAAGCTCCAAGAGCTTGGTACAGCAGAATTGATGAATACTTATTGAAATTAGGCTTTGTTAAAAGTCTTAGTGAATCCACTTTGTATATCAAAGGTGATCAAGCTAACTTTATTGTGATCTCCTTGTATGTTGATGATCTCTTGGTTACAGGCAACAATATTGAACTTATTCAGCAGTTCAAAGAAGATATGATGCAAGTTTTTGAGATGACAGACTTGGGAGAAATGTCTACACTTCCTTGGAATGGAGATTAAGCAAAAAAAGAATGACATCTTCATTTGTCAAAAGAAGTATGCAAAAGAGATCCTAAAAAAATTCAACATGGAGAACTGTAAAAGCATGAGTACTCCTATGTGTCAAAAGGAGAAACTGTGCAAGGATGATGGAGTAGAAAAAATGGATGAAACATTATACAGAAGCTTAGTTGGTTGCTTGATGTATCTCACAGCAACAAGACCAAATATTTTGTATGCTGTAAGTATACTTTCAAGATTTATGAATTGTGCAAATGAATTTCATTTTAAAGCAGCAAAAAGAGTCCTAAGATATGTCAAGGGGACCTTAAGTTATGGTATCAAATTTTGTCATCACAAAATTTCAAGCTGCAAGGTTACTCTGACAGTGATTGGGCAGGATCCTTGGATGATATGAAAAATACCTCAGGTTATTGTTTCAGCATTGGATCAGGAGTATTCACTTGGTGTTCAAAAAAACAGGAAATAATTGCGCAATCAACAGCTGAAGCAAAGTTTATAGCAGCCACAACAGCCATTAATCAAGCTTTATGGTTAAGAAAAGTTCTAACTGATTTGAACTTGGAACAAAAAATGAGTACAGAAGTGATGGTAGACAATCATGCAGCTGTAGCCATTTCCAATCATCTAGTTTTTCATGGAAAAACTAACCATTTCAGTATAAAATTGTTCTTTTTCAAAGATGTTCAAAAGAATAGTGCAGTATGTTTGAAGTATTGCAAGACTAAAAATCAACTAGCAGATATCTTCACTAAAGCTCTTACTAGAAGTAGATTTGAGTTTTTACGAGAGAAACTCGGAATCTTCACCTACTGATGCGAGGAAGAACATCAACTGCATTCATATCCAGCAGCCAAAAACAAAAATCTAGGTACACTGTAACATGAATTTAAAATCATAATGAAAACAAATAAATTCCCCGGCATATGAACTGGTTTTCTCCAAAAACTTTTGCTATTACTGTAGCTAAACAATGCTTCTTATTGGTTTTTAGTGTTTTGATCGAGTAATTATTCACAGATGGGATCCAACCAACTCACCAACATAATCAAAAGCTTCCCAATTGGATTAACTATCTAGCATGATGAGATCTTTAAAACAATAAAATAAAATCGGTTACCTTCAGCTTGAGGCAGCATACCAGCAGCAAAAGTTTGTGCACATAAGCAACTCAAAATCAGAAATGCTACAGGAAGAAGACGATGTTTGAAGAAGAACATTTCTGGAAACCCAAGAAATAAATTTGCCTTCGGCTGTCAAGCTCTGGTTTTGCCTCTTCTCTCTCAGCAAGCATCAGATACATGCATTATTTTTGTATCTTTTGCCTTTTTATTTTACACAATAGTCAAGGGATCCTAAGAAGATATCCAGTCAAATGTTTGAAGAGGTAAAGTTAAAAAGCATGCATCAATTCAGGCATGTTAAGACAAACATTCGTAGATGGACTGCTTAACTAACTAGAAAATTCTGAGGTAACTTAGTAAAGCATCTAATATTTAGGCTTTTGCATGACTAAGAACAGTGACAGGACCCAAATGAGTCGATGATTGCTAGTTTAAATCATGATAAGTAATCGATTTCCATTCGAAGCCATAGTTTTTCCACGACACGAACCCAGTAACTAGTAATTCCATTGCTTTGATAGTGAACCATTTGGACACGCCCTGTTCAGAACAAAAAGCAAGTGTCAAAGTCAAACTGCCAACCCATCTGTCATCTATACGGCAAAATATTTTATTTATTAAATATGGGATCTATCATAAAGCTAGTGTGACATAGGAAGGACGGATGCTATCCGTATGACAATGGCGGCAAGGGCTAACAGCCTGCTGCTCTACGGCCAGGTGGGCAAGGCTAAGAAACTATCTCGAGTCATCAAACCTTATAAGCCAATTAGGAACCAAATCCGCACGTGGAGACAAAAAAGTTCATGTATTTTCCTACAGAATACAGAATAGTTTTCACAGAAAAATGACCCATGGAAATTAAGTCCATAGAAATTAAGTCAATAGAAAAGTAAAAGAACCTTACACAAATCGTGGGATTAGAATTTAATGGGCTTTGGTGTTTTTATAATTTTTCAAAAATATGTTTTTTAAATTAAATTATATATAAAATTTCATGAATCTAACGGCCCACCCAGATTGGAATTTGTATCTATTAGAGGAGAGGACTAAGACTGTTCTTGTAGGTCAACTTAAATTTGGCTAATTATCGTCTTCTCATGCATTTGACGACTGTTGAACATGCAATATGACTGACTGCCGGAGCCAGTTTCTGCAAATTTAAAACCTCATGCACTGCACATTAGCATTCCAGGGTCTCAGTGTTTCCACACAAATTCAAAAGCAAGAGGCATGCAATTATTGAGTCACGGATGTCATTATTTTAACGTATTTTAGGAGCCCAACAAACAATATTGTATACAGAGAGAGACAATATATTTGACAGCACAGTAATTTTCAGAAAAATAACGAAGAAGAAAACAAGAAACTGTAAAATTGAGAACAGCAGATATCTTATGTGTTCCAGGAGCTTGATGAACTAATGGTATAAAGATCGTGGGCAGATGTTGAAGAAGAGCCGGTCCAAGAGCGCGAAGTCGTCGAAAATTGAGCATCTAAATTGCTGGTTTTTTTCAGCATATGGGCGTCTCTAATGGCTTTAAACTTCAAATACGACTCTTCGTTAATTTCATAGAGGTCATGGGCAGAAGTAGTGGAAGAACCATGATAGAACTTTGATGATAGATGCGGAGGTCGAGTTCCTTCGGAACTCCGACTACGGCTTATCAAAGTTTTGAACCTCAAATCTTGACCATAGCTTCCAGCCTCGGATGTTATATCCGGTATGGTAGTTTTTCCTTCAAGCATGTTCACTACTTCCGACATTGTCGGCCTTTGCGAGGGTGAAGCATTGGTGCATAAGAGGGATACTATGATCATCCTTTCTGCTTCTTCCTTGTTGTATTCTAATCCCAGCTTTCGGTCCACTAGCTCGGCTAGTTTCCCCACCTGCTCTAAATGACAGGCCTGCCAAGCATAGCAATTATCGCGAGGTTAAAGAAAATTGAAGTGCAAAATCATCGAGGAGAAGCACTGAAAGAACATTCACTAGATGACCAAGGTGGATGATATAATTTAGTTACCAACCCAATCTGTAAGGCAAAAACAATCAATCTCTGAAGTCTCAGAATAGGTCATATTGTTTTTCCCACTGACAATTTCCAAAGCCACCACTCCGAAACTGTAAACATCTGCTTTGTAGGTCAAATAGCCCCAAAGTGCATATTCGGGTGCCATGTATCCGCTGCAATCAAAATTAACATCTGTTTTAGGCTGAAACAATAACGAAAATATCAGTTCTAGCATGAGGCAACCGGCTTACATGGTTCCCGCAACGCGAGTGCTGATGTGGCTTTGCTCGTCTTCATCAAGCTTAGCCAGTCCAAAGTCTGATATTTTGGCGTTTAGGTTCCCATCAAGGAGAACGTTAGTAGCTTTGATGTCTCTGTGAACAATTTTAAAACGTGATTCTTCGTGGAGAAAGGCTAAACCTCTGGCTATCCCAAGACAGATCTTCTGTCTAGTTGGCCAGTCCAATTCCAGTTGACTCTTTTCAGGACCTTAAAATTAACCATTTGAATTAGAAACAGTACAAGGGAAAACAAAACAATGTATACCTGTATCTAATTAGAATTTCACTAGATTAAAACCTACCAGACAAAGCACGGGCAAGGCTGTTGTTTTCCATGTATTCATATACTAGCATGAGTTGATCCCCTTCAATACAACAGCCATGAAGTTTCACAAGATTTGGGTGTTGCAAACACGAAATCATGGCTATCTCATTCAAGAACTCTCGATTTCCCTGCCTTGATTTTGATGACAGCTGTTTCACGGCAATTATAGTACCATCTGCTACCACACCCTGCATCTCACGCATGGAAAAATAGATACCATTGAAGAAAGTTTCTATGTTACGAGGATAATTGCAGAGACCGAAGACTGACCGGCATACCTTGTAAACAGGTCCGAATCCACCTTCGCCAATCTTGTTAACGGGATCAAAATTGTTGGTTGCAGCCTTAATTTGCCTTAATGTAAAACAAGTTGTTTGGAGATCGGATGCTTTTATTGAATCTGTCCAAACAAAGAGAGACTAGGTATGCTTTAAATGAGTTGCCTGATCTATTTTTTCGTTTCCTTGCTAGTAATAGGCAAAATACATATTGTCATACAGAGTACAACTGCCAGCCACCATTGCTAGATTTCTAGATAAATAGACCTTTAAGTTACGAGTAAGGATTGAGAAGAAAGTGTAAGTTTTCTTCTAACAGTGCTTTAATAAATGGTCACATTCAACGTCGGAGTTTGGACTATAACTAATATAGTTTGGGTTCTCTTTACTTCGGTAGATGCATTTTGGATTACTAAACCTGTGACAAACTGTGTGCTTAAAACCGACAATATCCACTCAGTTGTGTGCTCTCAAAACGAGTAATATCAATTTAGTTGTAAGACTTGACAGTTACACAAATAACAACCGGATAAATCTTGCATTGGCTCAATGGCATGTACATAGCCTGTCAAAAACAAAGTGGAAATTGCTTTAAAGTCACTTGAAAGATTTTGCTTTTCATCATAACAAGTTTTTGCAGTGAATATATGTTCAGCAAAAGAAAGGAGCCCAAACCTTTTTCTTTGTCCCTTCTGTTTCTGAAATAGTATTTCCAGCCGATGACAATCAAAACCAAGATTATGAGAGAGAATCCTACGACACCAATGACAATTGGTAGAATCTCATTTTCCGGTTCGAAGGCTGCCGAATAGAACCACAAGGCAGTTACAATGGTTAGAAACATTAAATGGTGTTAAAAAGAATGATCTCTAATGATCGATATGGTCGAAACAGGGAACAGTAGCAGTTAAGGCATCAGAAGCAGAGTAATCAGTCCCACTTATAGATGAAAGAAATCCAATGACTATTATAGCCACTTAAACTAGTGTACTCACTAGGATCCACCAAGGAAATAGCTGATATGAGGGGGCCATAGACTCCCGATTTAGGAATTGCCATAGTTCCTTTGCCAGCCCAATTTAAACGGATCTCTAAGACGTTGTTTGTGACACTGACATTCAAAGTTTTCACATATGGCTTAAGAACCCCGGTAGCTTCTGCTGCTATCTTGAAATCCTTCTCGACTGGTTTGTCCTGAAACATGGCAGTCCAATGAAACCTTTTGAGTATGCCATTTCCTGTGAGGAATAAACTTCTCGAGAGACATTTGCCTAAATTATGAGCTCTCGCTTGCAATCCACTTATTTTTCAACCCTATATTGATTTCTAAGGAACCAGCAGCAATAAATGTCTTCCCAGAAAGAACAATTATACATTGCAATTATTTACCTGAACATAAATATGAAATAAACGCCTTCCAAGGCTGTGAAAGCTACTGTCATTCGTAAACTGTATCTCTGCAAAGTGTAGCTTCAGAGTATAATTCCCATTTTCTAAACAGTAACCAAAGTAAGTCAGCGAAGTAGGAGCAATGCGAGCGTTAATGAATAATTCAGGAAGGTCCGACGAATGCGAAACTGCAATGTAGTTTGTGTTTTGTTCGTTATCGTCATCTTGAAAATCTCCGGTGGTAATAAATCCCCAGTTAGAAAGATCATTTGAATAATATGCTGCACTACCACCACCAACATTTGCATCTCCTTCAAACGTCTGACCTTTAACTTTCACATTCTTTCCGCCACAATTAATGAATAAAGAGTGCCTATCTGTCAAGACAGAAGAATGTCAAAGACTATGTTAGCCATGAATAGTTAAAATGATGGTAATGCGTTGTCAAAATTAGAAACCAAACATTCTTGCACGCATGAACCATGGAAAACTACTTTTGCATAGTAGTTATCCATTTTACAGTTAAGTTGAAGTTGATTTGAATAGACTATTTTCATACCATACTGATAATTTGTGATTCTAAAAGTAAATCAATGCAAAACCCAGATAGGTTTCATGGTGATTTATTGATATTGCATTTTCATTAAACGTACTTACATCGAGGACACTTGAAATCATTCCTGCATGGAAGAACCCCACTCCTAGTACAAGTCAAGGGAGAAAAAATATCAGCACACTGTTGACTCTATTTGAGATCAACTATATGTTGCTTTGAGATTATGTGTTATTCCAAATAAAATTGGCACATTATGCAACTCCAGCAAGGACTGGCCATCACAAGAAATTTGCAATGAAATACAACCAAAAAGAAAAGCTTCTTGCTCCTGCAGACCAAAGATAATGGAAGTAGAAAAATCTTGTAGTGGCCTCACATGGGAAATGTGCTAAATTAAACTTTCATAATTCAAGTGTATGTCTACCCTAAACCCAAAAAGATGTTCGGCTAAAAAAAAACCAACGGGAAAAGACACAGATTAATTTAAGTTCTTGATGTATTGGTTATTAACTCCATAACTCAATAATAAGAAACCAAGAAAAGTAACTTACAAGTTGCCTTCCTCTGAAGAACTTCGGTACAAGTTCAAATTTGGATCCCTAGTGAAATAATAGAAGATAAAGCAAATATCAGGACGTTGATTTACCACATAATATTGTAAACGGAGTGTATTGTTTATTCAATAAAAGTTAAGTATACAGACTTATTCACCCCACAAGCAGGCTGCTCAGGGCTTTGATGAGTAAAATTATTGAAGGAAAGATCCCTGCATGCAACAAAGAAATAAAAGTGGGAATATCATGTTATGCAACTGGAAGATGCACGAGTATTTACGATCATAATTGTCTCCTAAACGGACACATAAAAGTATACACAATACTCCCAACAAACACGAAGGCAAGGATCAAAGCCTTTTCCAACATAGGTGAAGACAGAAGTTGCATATAAATTATTCATTCACATGTAAAACCCTGTTCTTCGCATAATGAACAAATCACAAAAGAAAAAGTAAATTAGATTTCTAAAGATTATGTCGGTCAAGTTTTGAACTTAATTTTTTGGCCAACTTTAAATTTCTCTTAAAAATTTAGAAGAATGATGCCCTGAAAGCTGTAACTATTTGACTAGATTTTCGGCGAATCGAGAGTCAAACATAAAAACAAACTTCTTATTTGGGTTCAAAATGCCTGAGAGATAAGTCAAGACCTATCTCTTAAATTATTAGTTTTTTGTTGTCATTGTCACTGTTGATTGATCGATCGACAGACAGCCAACATTTGATTAAAACTCTTTTTGTATCTTTTGAACATAAATATGATGACAGAAGAATGTTACTCTAATTATGAGATGAGATGATAGGAGAGTATTCTGAGTTCTAAATTATAAGATGGGATGATAGGGAAGTAATCATAAACACAAGGAGGCCCGTAGGTTGCAGTCCTATTATAATTATTGCCGACGAATGTGTTTTTTATTATAATTAATTCATATAATTTTTTAATATTTAATATCGTCGGCGAATTAGTATAAATTATTTGTATATTAATAATATAATTTTTTTTTGATAATTTATATTAAAACATAATAAATATTCATATTATTCATGTGATATTTTATTAAATTTTTTAGTTTGTGACATTAGTTTAAAAAATTCTCAAATACAATTGATTATTTAGTTAATAATCACCTATTAATAGTTTTACTTTTAGAAGTGGACTCCATCTCTGCAATTATTATCAATATCCGAGGATGACATGGCTTTAACAAGACCGAATCTTGATGCAAACTCTCACCCATCACCAATTTGCAATGCATGTAATAACAGGAATGCATGACATAAGAATAGGCGCATAAAAAGAGAGAAGATACGCACACGCTGGTTCCTTTCTTCAAGAATGACTCTGGTATATTCCCGCTGAGAAAGTTGCCGGTTAAAAAGCTGAACCATATCAAGGAGTTAATATGCTGGAGATCAAATGATTAACGCGGTAAGTCTGGAAATTTGGTTTCACTAACTTACATGAATATCAACTCCCCAGGGATAGTGACCCTGGGAAGTTCCCCGGTCAGCTTGTTAAAACTGAGATCCCTGTGCAAGTAAATCATGGGGCCAAACGACACCTGCTTACTATTTCCAAATGTACGAAAACTGTATTGACTATAACAAAGGTATCATACTTACAAAACACGCAGCTTTGTCAATCCCCAGACGTATGGAGGTATCTCTCCCGATATACTACAGTTCCTCAAAAATCTGGAGATTAAACATTAAGTTGTAAGTAAGATATGACAGTTGAAGGGTGAATAATTGCACTCCTCCATCGACATGACGTAAAATAGGCTATGAACATACATCCTTCTAATGTTTGACATGTTTCGAAGCTCGGGAAAAGACTGATCTGTGCCTGCTATGTCACTAATCTTCCTGTTAGAGTGCCATATCAAACAGATCCTTTCATTAAACGCTCATTGTAGTCAATTAATCTTCTAAATTGACGAAGAAATTATCCTGCTCATTGTAGTGGAATACTGGAGAATGTTTCACTCACAATTGATTTAGGTTTCCCAGGACAGAGATCGACGACGGTATGGGTCCGGCCAGTCCACTGCCTTGAATTTCTCTGCATCAACTCAAATAAACCAATCAAGTAAAACAATGACCCAGAATGTAAGCTGAAAAACCTTTTTAACGTAGAGGATCATACAGTCTCCCAAGTTGCTTCCAGTTGTGTATAAATTCGGGTATACTCCCATTGAAGTTGTTGTCGTTGATCCTACTGAAATATGCAATAACAATAGAGTTCAGCTAATACTTACTGAAAAAATTTGAGCATTATCTTACAATTACCACGCAAGCTTACAAGTCAGTCAAATTCTTCAGTTCAGCTAGTTCCCCTGGCAAATTTCCACTCACCCCACTGGAGGATAGTTTCCTGCAATTAATAATTAATTTGTCAAAAACACTGATCACGGGAGAAAAATACGCACAGAAAAACTTGTAAACGCCTTACAAAGTATGCAAGTTAACTAATTTCCCAAGCTCTGCAGGTACTGTTCCTGAAAATTGGTTCATCTCAATGTCCCTGGTAAAATAGACCTACCAAGGTTACATTTGTCCAAATACACAGAGACTCGTATCTAGACATGTGCACAAGCGCACAAGAATACTTTAATGATTGATTGAAGCGTTACAAATTCATCGCGTGTGCACACTTGATGAAATGGTAATTCAAATTTTTGGAGGATCCATCATCCATCCGGATGGAAAAAGAAGCAGATATTGGCAATATTCATTGCAATAGAACTCATGTCCTTGAACAAACAACACTGCCTGCTTCTTCTTTTCCTTTTTTTTACTTGGCGTGTCTATCAGAGAAAACTGGACAAGCTAGCAACTTCTTAGAATTCAAAAAAGAGAAAACGGACAAGTGGTAATTTGTTCATATTGGCTAGAAACGAATAATTTATGAAATATGATTCAAGCTTACAAGTATGTGAGAGTGGTAATGCTCCCCAAAAAGCTTGGAATATTGCCTGATAATCGGTTTGCAGAAACAGCCCTGCATTTATAGTTATTGAAGATTGATTAACTCAATGAAACAAGTACAATCGTAATCGCACAACCTGATTAGAAGCAAGTATAATATCTTACATGAACTTCAACTGCATGGAAGCCCACTGGACTGGTATGGAACCGCTAAGGTAGTTGTAGGCAAAATCACTGCAAATTAACAACTAATATTAATCTAATTCAATACCCTAGTTAGTTTTCCTATGTCTAGATTTTCCAACCTCCCAAATGACTTGATTACACGTGCTACAATTTAAATGAACTAACTAATATATGCATGTATAAAAAGTCTGAGCAGCTCACACTTTCTCGAGGGAGGGAAGCTGGACCAATTCAGGTGGAAGCACCCCTGAAAGATTATACCGTTTGAATTCTCTGAAAATGGAGGACAAACACATCCCACAATTTAGTCAGAAAAGATACAAATAGAAGACTCTAATATTATCGTGAATTCATATCTCTATACAAACGACCGACCTTTGTCAAACATATCCAGAACATAAAGACAATAAAACTTCAAGGGAAGGAAAACCTACATTGTTGTGATGTGGCTTGTATTATCGGGTCCAGTTTCGCAGCTAATGTTCCTGGTGGGATCTCCCTTCACTGCTCCTTTCTCATGGACTTGACAGGCAGTATCGGCATCGAAAGTCCAGTCTGTAGCTCCCATTGCTTTGGCAATTTGGTTAAGAGTATCAACTATGTACGCCACATCCACAGACAAATTCAAGTCAGCAAGCATCTTTCAATTCAACGTTAAAAGTAGAAACATGAACCAAGTAGAAACATACGAAGTTATTTTTTAAAGACAGCATCGGTAACAGTATCCGATTGGCGTCCCACAGAATTATTTTCTGTATGTCCCATATTTGCCAAGATAACTAGTTTATATAACTGTGCGCGCGTGCCGTGGCTGGCATATTGCAGTTAATTTGTTCAATGATTTACACTCGTCAAAACTCAATACTATGAGGTTGATTTGGTCATTTAATAGGAACTAGGGACTCATTTGATACCAACGAACAATTGCCTCCTCCGAAAATATTATCACAAGTACGAAGAACGAAGAAAAGTTTGGTATACCTTCAGCTTGGTGCAGCCTGGCAACGACAAGTATCTGTGAAGTCCATAAGCTACCCAAAGACAGAAATGATACAAGGAGGACGAGTTTGAAGAAGAAGAAGAAGAACGCCATTGAAAGCACAGAAAACCTGCTTTCAAACTGTCAGTTCTGGTTTAGAATCACGTCTGATATCATTATACCACTGCTTTAATCCTGTGCTCCTTGTTTATAAGAAGACCACAAGTCAACTTAAAGTTAGCAGGTCATCGTTCTCTCATGCATGGATTAGCTTAGTCTGCAGTTACATGGACATGGACACATGGCTGACTGCTACTGACAGTTAAACCTCATAGACAGTAAGTTTGATAAATAAAGTTGCAAGGTCTCTCTGTTCCCACGCAGACTCAAATGTCTGTTGCTTGTATTTGAAATTTCCTTGGTTTTGAGCATGAGAATTTATGGCAGGATGGTTCCAACTCTGTTCAATTGATATGGATGTCCCACCAGAGATATGAAATCGTGCAAGTAGCCACAATATTTCAAAGAATAATAAAGACAGAAAAGGAAATGTAGAATTGACGACGGTATAATTTCACATGTTTGACCCATCTTGGTTGGGGCTTCAGACAATAAACTTATATGTTTCTAGGAACTTGATGAATTAATGGTATAAAGATCGCGGGCGGATGTTGAAGAAGAGCGGGTCCATAAGGGCGCATTTGTCGAAAATTGGGAATTTGAATTGTTGGTTTTTATCAGCTTATGCTCATCTCTAATGGCTTTAAACTTCAAATATGACTCTTCGTTAATTTCATAGAGGTCATGGGCAGAAGTCGAGGGAGAACTACGATACAACTCTGATGACGCAGGAAAGTTTTTAGAAGAATATCCAAAGCAAATACCTCGATAAAGAAATCTAACCACTATTTTAAAACAAGGGCCAGTGGGGTTAGCTTTAAATTCATGAAATTTCAGAAAATAATAATAATAAGCGCTACCTGTTCAATCTTGCATCCAATAATGATTTGTATGAAGTAGAAGACCACAAGTCAACTTAAAGTTAGCATGTCATAGTTCTCTCGTGCATGGATTAGCTTAGTCTGTAGTTATATGGACATGGACACATGGCTGACTGCTACTGACAGTTAAACCTCATAGACAGTAAGTTTGATAAATAAAGTTGCAAGGTCTCTCTGTTTCCACGCAGACTCAAAAGTCTGTTGCTTGTATTTGAAATTTCCTTGGTTTTCAGCATCAGAATTTATGGTAGGATGGTTCCAGCTCTGTTCGATTGACATGGATGTCCCAACAGAAATATGAAATCGAGCAAGTAGCCACAATGTTTGAAGGAATAATAAAGATAGAGAAAGGAAATATAGAATTGACGAGGTATAATTTGACATTGTTGTTGTTTAGCACAAGAATAAAATAATATGAACTGTCCCAAAAAAAAAGAAAGAGTAAGAGAAAGTAATTATTTTCTGAAGATCTCTCTCTAAAATTTTTTATCGTATTGCTTGAAACATAACAAAGTGATAAATCTAAATTAAAGATAATGATAAGTTTAAATTAAAGATAATGATAAGTCTAAATCAAAGATAAGATTTAAGCAAATCCTAGTAAATTAAGACACTTTTTCTACAGACATATTTGACCCATCTTGGTTGGGGCTTAGACAATAAACTTATATGTTTCTAGGAACTTGATGAATTAATGTTATAAATATCATGGGCAGATGTAGAAGAAGAGCCGGTACATGACCGCGTAGGTGTCAAGAGTTAGATGTCTAAACTGCTGCTTTTTATCAGCTTGTAAGCAGCATCCCCAATGGCTTCAATCTTCAAATATGTCTCTTCATTAATTTAATAGAGGTTGTGGGCAGACGTCGAGGAAGAAACATGATAGAACGCGGACGATGAATACTGAGAATGAGTTCCTTCCAAACTGTGACCAAGCCTCAGCCCTCGTTGGTCTCTCAAAGTCTTGTATCTCAAATCTTGACCGTATCTTCCAGGTTCAGGTATCGTGTCTGGTATGGTAGTTCTTCCCTCCAGCATGCTCACTACTTCCGACATCGTTGGCCTTCGTGATGGTGAAGCATTGGTGCGTAAAATGGATACTTTAATCAACCTTTCTGCTCCTTCCTTCTTGTATTTAAATCCTAGCTTAAGATCTACTAGATCGATTGGCTTTCCACATTGCTCCAAATGACAGGCCTACCAAGACACAGCAATTATCACAAGGTTTGAGAAGAAAATAATGACCCAAGAAAATTGAAGGCAAAATCATTTAGGAGCAGCACTGAAAGAGCATTTACTAGATATAAACTGGTTACAAACCCAATCTATAAGACAAATGCAATCAATCTCTGAAGGCACAGAATAGGTCGTGTTGCTTTTCCCACTAACAATTTCCAAAGCCACCACTCCAAAACTGTAAACATCAGCTTTGTGGGTCAAATAACCCCAAAGTGCATATTCAGGTGCCATGTATCCTCTGCAATCAAAATTATCATTTGTTCTAAACCGAAAAAATAACAAAGATATTCGTTCTAGATATGAGGTAGGTGGCTTACATGGTTCCAGCAATGCGAGTGCTGATGTGAGTTTTCTCCTCCTCATCAAGCTTAGCCAGTCCAAAGTCTGATATTTTGGGGTTTAGATCCCCATCAAGCAGAATGTTGGTAGTTTTGATGTCTCTGTGAACAATTTTCAAACGTGATTCTTCATGAAGAAAGGCTAACCCTCTGGCGATCCGTAGACAGATCTTCTGCCTAGTTGGCCAGTCCAATTCCAGTTGACAGTCAACTGTATGGAAGCCCACTGGAATGGTATGGAACCGTTAAGGTAGTTGTAGGAAAAATCACTGCAAATTAACAACAAAATCAATCTAATGCAACAACTTTATTATTTTTCCTGTTTCTAGAATTTCCAAATCTCCCAAAAGAATAAATAGATTTCACAATTTCTATTTACAAACTAACACATGTATGTATAAGTGAATGTTTGTGTAGCTTACACTTTCTCGAGGGAAGGAAGCTGGACCAACTCTGGTGGAAGTACTCCTGAAAGATTGCAACGTTTGAATTCACTGAAAATGGAAAACAAAACATACCCAGAATTAATACTTTCACACCCTTAGAAGAACAACAAAATTAAATTTCGAAATCACGAAAAACCTACATTCCATTAACGTGGCTTGTATTATCGAGTCCGAGTTTGCAAGTAATAATCCTGGTGGGATCTACTCCCTTCAATGCCGGTGCTTCATGGACTTCGTAGGTATTAACTGCATCGAAAGTCCACTCCGTAGCTCCCATTGTTCTGGCAATTTGGTGAGAGCATCAACTACGTACACCACCACATCCGTAGACAAATTTATGTCAAACGTTACAAGTAGAAACATCAACCAAGAAGACTTTTTGATCCAGTAATTCATGTTTTATTAATAATTTTTAACATTTAATATTACCCCTATTGTCATTCCTAGTAAAAATTCAATAGCATGAGATTCATTTGGTCATTTGATAGAATCAAGGGCTCAATTGATTAAACAAAGAAATTAGCATCTTATTTGTAAGAATATATAAGATTAGGAATTGGAATGTGATTATCTGAACAGTAAGATCCAGAAACGGACGTGACGGAGAAAAGTTTGCTATACGATACCTTCAGCTTGCGGCAGCCTCGCTGCTACAAGTAGCTGCGTCCATAAGCAACTCAAAGACAGAGATGAAGCAAGGAGAACAAGTTTGAAGAAGAACACCATTGAAAAGCTGCTTTCAACTCTCTTCCTTCGAACCAGTCTCATCTTTGGTGTCGTTATACTACTAGTTCTATCTTGTGCTCTCTATTTATATTCAATAAACAAAGCAGGAGAATGAATATTTTGAGCAAATATAGCTGGATTAAGATGTCCAACCACCCTCCAAATAATTGTTTTGTTTTGCATGCAGTAAGGATTTGAATATGGTACAAGTTGACAGGTCAACTCAAAACTATTTTGTCAACGTTTTCATACTCGTTGATTATTCTAAATAGTGACAATTTAAACCTCTGTATAGTAAATTGGATTAATGTCAGGATCTCTGTTTCCACGGGAACTCAAACATATGTTGCCTGTATCTGATGTTGTCAACTGGGTCATTAGTTTAATGCATGTCTTAGAATGATCTATGAATTAGCTTTTTGTCACCAGAAATACGAAATCTTTGATTTGCAATAGTAAATCAAAAGTTAGTAAGCATAAAAACAATCTGATATATAGACACAAAGGTTATCTAATGTACAGGGGACAATTTTTCAAAGAACAATGAAGGGAGAGAAGGGAGTGTAGAATTGACAATGGCAAAAATCTTTTATGTTACATAGAACTTGATGATTTCGTGTTATAAAGATCACGGGCAGAGGTTGAAGAAGAGCCAGTGTAAGAAGGCATAGTTGTCGAGAGTTGGACCTCTGAGATGTTGCTATTGATCGTCTTATAGCCGTCTCTAATGACTTCATACTTCAAATATGACTCTTCGTCGATTTCATAGAGGTCGTTGGCAGAAGTGGAGGAAGAAACTTGACAGGAACGGGCTGACGTTGAATGTTGGCTCTGCGTTAGTTTTGCATTCTGACTACGCCTCAGCCCTTCGCTGTCTCTCAAAGCTTTGAATCTTAAATCTTGACTGTAACTTCCTGCCTCAGGTATCATATCTGGTATGGCAGTTTCTCCTTCCAGCATGCTCACCACTTCAGACATTTTAGGCCTCAGAGCTGGTGAAGCATTGGTGCACAAGAGGGATATTTTGATCATCCTTTCTGCTTCTTCCTTTTTGTATTCTAATCCTAGCTTTGAATCCACCAGCTCAATTAGCTTTCCATCTTCCTGTAAATGACAGGCCTACCAAGACATAGCAATTATCACAAGGTTTGATGATATGAATTAGTAACCAGAAATAAAGAACATTACTAGATGCAAAAGGAGGACGATATGAATCAGTCACCAACCCAATCTAGAAGACAAGCACAATCAATCTCTGGAGCTGGAGCATAATTCATATTGTTTTTCCCACTGACAATTTCCAAAGCCACAACTCCGAAACTGTAAACATCTGCTTTGTAGGTCAAATAACCCCAAAGTGCATATTCTGGTGCCATGTATCCTCTGAAATCAAAATAATAATTTATTTTACACTGAAACAGTAAGCAAAGGTATCAACTTTAGATGAGAGACGTGCAGCTTACATGGTACCAGCAACGCGAGTGCTGATGTGGGTTTTCTCCTCCTCATCAAGCTTAGCCAGTCCAAAGTCGGATATCTTGGGGTTCAGATCCCCGTCAAGCAGGACATTAGTAGCTTTGATGTCTCTGTGAACAATTTTGAATCGTGATTCTTCATGAAGAAAGGCTAAACCTCTGGCTATCCCAAGACAGATCTTCTGGCGAGTTGGCCAGTCCAATTCCAGTTTAGAGTTTTCACGGCCTTAAAATAACCATTCCAATGAGAAATATTACAAGGGAAAGCAAATAAAACATCACATACCTGAATGAAACATTTAGGTTATCAATTTAAGTATATGATCAATCAAGTGAATTTCACTAGATTAAACTTACCAAACAGAAGATGGGCAAGACTGTTGTTTTCCATGTATTCATATACTAGCAAGAGTTGATCCCCTTCAATACAACAGCCATGAAGTTTCACAAGGTTTGGGTGTTGCAGACAGGAAATCATGCCTATCTCATTCAAGAACTCTCGATTTCCCTGCCTTGATTTTGAAGAGAGCTGTTTCACAGCAGTTATAGTACCGTCTGCTAACACACCCTGCATGCCAGTCATGGAAAAACAAATGCATATATCTTAAGCACAACCATGGAAGGATTTTTTTATTAAAAGGATAATTGTAGAGGCCAAAAATTGGCCATTGTACCTTGTAAACAGGTCCAAATCCACCTTCCCCAATCTTGTTTGCAGGATCAAAATTGTTAGTTGCAGCCTTAATTTGCTTTAATGTGAAAGAGGTTGTCTGGAGATCTGATCCTTTCATAAAATCTGTCCAAACAAATAGAGATGATTATGCTATCAATGAGTTGCAGTTGATGCATTTATTTGTTTGCTTTTTAATGGGCAAAATAAGCATTATCATATAGTTTCATAATTGCAAACCACCATTGCTAAACTTCTAGATATGTTCCATAATTTGACTGCACTAGACCTTCCCAAGTTATGACTTAAAAGGATCCAGAAGAAAAGTGAAAGTTGTCCACTAACATTGTTTTAACAAATAGCATTTGCTTCCAATGAAAACTACAGAATAAATCTTGTTTCTCAAACTAAGAGTCTTCAATGGCACCTATAATGGCAGTCAAAAAGATTTTAGTTTTCATCATAACTGACTTTTGCAGTGAATAGATGTTGAGCAGATTATAGGAGATTTTTTTTGGGGGGGGGGAGGGGGGGGAGAATTTTCCATCAGAAAGAAGCCCAAACCTTTTTCTTTGCGTCTTTTGTTTCTGAAATAGTACTTCCAGCTGATGACACCCACCACCAAGAGGATGAGAGATAATCCTACAACAACACCGATGACAGTTGGTACAGTCTTCTTCTTTTTCGGCTTGAAGTCTGCCCAAGAGAACCCACAAAGCAGCTATAATGGTTAGAAAGACTTAAAGCACCCACTGAAATCAAAATTGAATAGGCTTAATTAAATTGTCAAATATTAATGTCTTACGTGGAAAAAAATCATTTTTCTCACATAAATATTGTTAAAAAGTATCATCTCCGATGATTGACACAGATGAAACAGGGAAAATTAGCCGCTCAAGCTTCAGAAGCAGAGCTGTGAATCCCTTGTATAGCCAAAAATCATATAACTACATGCAGCCAATAATCTACCAAACCAGATATATGGTTTTCAATAGTTTTCTAATTGATGACTGCAGTAACTGTAGACAATTAAAGTTCATGCAAGAAAAACAAAAGTTAAGAGACTTAAAACAGGATTGTAAAACGTGTTAAAATGTCAACCACTATGAGAAATATAAGAGGAGCTGGATAAAGTACTGACTAGGGTCCACCACAGAAATAGCTGATATGAGGGGACCATAGACTCCCCGTTTCGGAAGTGCAGTGGTGCCTTTGCCAGCCCAGTGGAAACGGATCTCTAAGATGTTACTAGTAACAGTGGCATTATAGGTTCTTGCAACTGGTTTAAGAACCCCAGAAGCATTAGCTGCTATATTGAAATCCCTCTCGACTGGTTTGTCCTGAAACATGGCAATCCAGTGAAACTTTTTGAGTATGCCATTTCCTGAAAGGAACAAACTTCAAGAGAGATACTGTCCCAAATCATGAGCTCTTGCTTGCAATCCATCAAATTATTAAATACCATATCTGTTTCACAGGAACTCAGGGAGAAATGTCTCCACTGAAAGAATATTTCTTGATTTTACCTATTTACCTGGATATAAATATCAAACATACGCCTTCCAAGGCTGTGAAATGATTTGTCATTTGTGAACTGGATCTCCGCAAAGTGTAGATTCAAAGTATAATCCCCATTTGCTAAACAATATCCAAAATAAGTAAGTGAAAGAGGAGCAATGCGCGCATTAATATATAGCTCAGATAGGTCAGATGAATCCAAATCTGCAATGTAATGTGTGTTTTGCTCGTCGTCATCATCTGTGAAGTCTCCAGTGCTACTAAATCCCCAGCTGGAATAATCATTTGAATGGTATGCTGCAGCACCGCCACCAACTGATGCATCTCCTTCAAATGTGCTACCATTTATTTCCACATTATTTCCACCACAATTAATGTATATAGAGTGCAAATCTGTGAGGATAAAAATAGCTTGAATTTAAGTTGATCTTAATTGGATATCCATTATTGAATACCAAAGATTAGTGATTCTATAAGTCAACAGATGTGAAGCATAGATAGATTTCATGGTGATTTATTGATATTGGGCTTTGAATAAAAATACTTACACCGATGACACTTGAAATCGTTTCTGCATGGAAGAACTCCACTTCTGGTTTAATCAAGGAAAAATGCAGATTAGCATACTATAGACATTATTTAGGAATTAAGATCAATAATATGTCACTTTTGAGCACTATATGAAGAACACATTGTGTTGATGTCCAAATAAATTTGGAACACTATGTAACTCCAGTAAAAAATGGGCATTTTAAAAATGAAAATAAAGAAATAATCTCTCTTTCTTTTGCAGACCAATGATGATACAAGGTGAAATCTTGTAATTACCTTGTGTTGACACCTCACATGGCTAATGTGCAAAATAAAACTTACATAATTTGAAGAATCTGTCTAACCTAAACCCGTAAAGATCTTGGATTCAAAGGTGAGACGATAAAAGGACTATCTATGTGTGCAAGCTTCTTGATCTTGGTTGCTAACTCTGTCACTCGACAATAAGAGAAAGCAAGAAAAACAACTTACAAATTGCCTTCCACTGAAGAACTTCGGAACAAGTTCAGATTTAGATTCCTGGTGAAATATTAGAAGATCAAATAAAATCAGCGCATAGATCGACCACATAAGAGTATAACAAGAGCAGATTATTTCTTTACTAAAAGAAGTCTACTGACTGTCTCGCCAGACAAGCAGGCTGCTCAGGACTTTGATGAGTGAAATTATTGTATGTAAGATCCCTGCACGAATCAAAGAAACAGCAATGTGAAATGCAATTGGAAGGTGCAAGAGCAGAAAGCGACGTACGACTACGCATCACCCTCCCTATCCAAAATAATTATTAAATCTTAAAGCATGTGACAACAAGAGTAATATATGGATATCAAATTTGAAGCTCAAGTATTACCACTGATGGAAAGAAGATTAGTAGGAAACATAGAACATGCAATTCCTATAACAGATACCCCCTCAAAAAGAGGGCTGGAATCAAACCATTTTCAATGCAAGCGAAAACAACTGTCCACAACCAAAACCATGTACTTCTATAATCTAAATGTACAAAACAATGACGAATGAAGCAAATCAACTCCCTCATTAGGTAGAGTGATTGTGATACTCCATCTTTGCAATTAAGCTGGTTTGGGCAAAATGAAACAGTGGTGGGCAACTTTGACGGTAACTAATTTGCACTCAAAATATGCTAGGATGACATTACTATGTATTTAATGAGACCAAATCTAGAGCCAAATTCTTAGCCTTTACTAATTTCAGTTATATATAGTAAATACACAGATTACCAGTCTACAGAGGTTAATATATGATAAATGCATATAATAAGAATGGGTGCCCATTCATGTCTCAAATAAATAGACTCAAAGCAGCAAAGAGACAAGATACACACACATTAGTTCCTTTCCTCAACATTGACTCTGGTATATTCCCGCTCAGAAAGTTGCCAGTTAGAAACCTGTCCAAAGCCATATCAAGTAGCTAATGTGCTGGAGATCAAATGATTTAACACTATCAATCTAGAAACTAGGTTTCATTAACTTACATGAATTTCAAACTTGAAGGAGTTGCAACATTGGGAAGTTCCCCAGTTAACTTGTTAAAACTGAGATCCCTATTCCAAAATAACAGGAAAATGATAAAAACACTTACATAGCGAAAAATTAAAAAAAAATCAGTTTACAGAGTATAAATTTTTGCTTCTGATACACAAGATTACTTGGCCTTCATGTATGAAGTTCAGTATTCAATTTTCAAGTTTATAGTAACTGTATTACAAAAAATTGTAACATACTTACAAAATTCGCAGATTATTCATTCCCCAGATATATTCAGGTATCCCTCCTGATATGCTACAGTTCCTCAAAATTCTGGGGACAGAACATCAATATGTAAGATACAATTGTAAGGTTAATAAATATAATTGTACTCATTCATCAACATGAGATAAAGTGGGCAATTAACACACATCCTTTTAATGCCTGTCATGTTTTGAAGATCAGGAAAATCCTGATTCATCCCTGCTACATCACTAATCCTCCTGCAAGAATGCCATCGTAAACAGATCCTTTCATTAATACCCATTCTAGTAATAGAATCTGATATATTAATGAACTAAATCGTCCTGCTTCTTGCCGTAGAATAGTGGTGAAATATTTACTCACAATTGCGTTAGATTTTCCAAGGCAGATATTGATGATGGAATGGGTCCATCCAGTCCACTACCTTGCATTTCTCTGCATCAACTCAAAAAAAAATTCAACCAAGAAAAATCAAGACCCAGAATGTAAGCTTAAAACCTTTTTAATGTAGAAGATCATACAGTCTGTCAAGTTGCTTCCAGTTTTGTATAAATTCTGGTATACTGCCATTGAAATTGTTGTCGCTGATCCTACTGTAATGTGCAATAAGAATGGAGTTCAGCCTTTAGTTCTCAAAAACTTTGTGTATAATTTTACAATAATCACAAAAGCTTACAGGTCAGTCAAATTCTTCAGCTCAGCTAGTTCCAATGGCAAATTTCCACTCAACCCATTGGAGGATAGTCTCCTGTAATCAATAATTAATTGATCAAACACACTGATCATGGGAAAAAGTAAACACAAAAAAACTTGTAAATGCCTTACAAAGTTTCCAAGTTAACTAATTTTCCAAGCTCTGCAGGCACTGTTCCAGAAAATTGGTTTGCTTCAATGTCCCTGATAAGAAAGACCTATTCAGATCACTAATAGAATACATTTGTCTAAATACTTAACAAACTCGTATGTATACATGCGAGCAATTCAACAAGAATCATTACAAATTCATTGCATGGGTGCATTGACAAAATGATGAGCCAATTTTTTGGAGGTTCCACCATCCAACTAGATGGAAAAGAAGCAGTAACTTCATAGAATTCATAAGAGAAACAATGCAGAAGTTATCTGCATAGAAAATGGATGTTTGATGGACCATATTATCATGTCAATGGACCAAACAAATTTGCTTAAATCAACAACTCAAAGCTTACAAGTAGGTGAGACTGGTTATGTTCCCCAAATAACTTGGAATGTTGCCTGATAATCGGTTTCCGAAAACAGAGCTGCATTAACAATTACCGACAATTGATTAACTCAATGAAACAAGTACAGCCCTAATTGCTTAACCTGATTAATAACAACTAAATATAGCTTACATGAAATTCAACTGCAACGAAGCCCACTGGACTGGTATGGAACCATTAAGGTAGTTGTAGGCAAAATCACTGCAAATTAACAACAACATTCATCAAAGTCAATAACTTAAACATATTTCATTTGTCTAGATTTCCCAACTTCCCAATTGAGTTGTTAATTACGGATTTCTCAATCTAAAAGTTTTTAGCAGCTCACACTTTCTGGATGGAGGGAAGCTGTGCCAGTTCAGGTGGAAGTACTCCTGAAAGATTGCAACGTTTGAATTCTCTGGAAATGGGAACCAAAAAACAGACCTTCTGTCAAAGATATTCAGAGCGCAAAGAAATTAAATGTTGAAACCCAGAAAAACCTACAAGTCTGTAATGTGGCTTGCATTATCGAGTCCAGTGTTGCAAGTAATAATCCTGGTGCGATCAACTTCCTCTATTACTGGTTCATCACTGACTTCGCAAGCAGTATCCGCATCGAAAATCCAGTCAGTAGCTCCCATTGTTTTGGCAATTTGATTGAGAACATCAACTGCACCCACATCCACGCACAAATTTAAGTCACATACATTATAAACATCTTTAAATTCACCATCACAATTTCAACCCAATTGCAATCGACTCCAGCCTTCGTAGAACTTCTCTTCCCACCAGGAGCTTTACTATCTTGCTCCCACCGTGGTGTACCGTTAGAATAATCGATCATGTGAACCGCACGTGATAATACAAGATACAAACACGTTGACCAATCATCGGAACTGTGGAATTATAGTACACAACGAGGGAAGTAATCTAGCTTCCCAACAGACATGGTTTCTTTTCATTTTACTACTTCAGTTCTTCATTTTTTGTCGCAGTGTTAATATCTAAAATCTGAAAAACGGACGGGGGGAAGAGAAAAAGATTTCCATACCTTCAGCTTGAGGAAGCCTAGCAGCAACAAGCATCTGTGACGGCCACAAGCTACTCAGAAATGATGCAAGGACAACAAGCTTGAAGAAGTAGAAGAATAAGAACACCATGGGAAACCCAGAAAAGTTGCCCTGAACTCTCCAGATTTGTTTCCGGGACATTTGAGCTACCATTAGATTACTTCCTGCTATGTTAATTATACACAAGCAACAGTAAAGCAGGAAAATTATTAGCAGAATATTCCAAGCAAATAGCTCGATGATGAAGAAACTCTTAATCACTCGCCGACAATCTTCTTCTTGTCATTGATCGTTTCGTTATGGGCCGTATGTTCATTAGATTATTATATTCTTCGCCAGTTACGTGCACTTGGCTGAGTTGATTGCCTGCCAGTGATGAGACTTTTCAATACAGCGGAGGGATAAAGTCATCAATGCATACAAACTAGTAGCGGCAAAATTTCACTTCAGTACCTTAATTTTAAAAAAATTCTATTTCATTCAATGAGTTTCATTCTTGTTCCACTTTTAATTCTTAAAATCAAATTCCGCTGATTCCATTCTACCGCGAGAAGGGTAATGAATTAATTTTATAACACACAATAAATCACACTCTTTCTCTAAATTTATTAAGATTACTTGCGACTGCATATTATTAAATTCATCGAAGTTTCGAACAAACCTAGGGACTAAAATGAAATATGGTGGTGGAGTTTTGGTTGACATTTGACTAAGTAAAATCTTTGTACGGAGTTTGCTATATTTGATTTTTCCTTGGGTTTGAATATTTTGCCTTTTCACTTAGGCACGAATTTTAGGCAACATGGTCCCTCAAACTATAATAATAATTATTAAAATTCCTAGATGTGAACCTTCCATTCAAGTCCATATTAGAAAAGTTGTCTCTTAAGTCACACACGCAATATACATGCACATATATATATATATAATTATTAATTAATTAATTTAATTGAGTTAAAGACATAACTAATATTTTAATTATTTTAATAAAATAAAAATTTTCTTCATCTCTTGATTTCAAAGAGAAAAAAAACCACGATTCCACTTTTTTATTTTACAATATAATATATTTAAATTTAAAAATTATATATATATATATAAAAGTAGATACATATTTTATGAACTAAAAAATAAATAAAATAAAAATATAATAATTAATTTATTAATTATTATTAAATTGTTAAATGTTTATAGATAAATTAAGATTATTTATTTATTTATACGTCTTAATTTATTATTTTATTTATTAATATTAATAATCAAAGACAATAAATCTCGTATCACTCCTAAAAGAAGGACAGAAATGAGAATGACCATCTCCCACCGCTGCTATCCCCACCGAGCAGGGGTTTAGTTGATATAAGCAAAACAATCGTATTATAATTTGATTTCTCATAAAATGTAGGGATCCTGATGTAATTACATTCAGTTGTCGTTATTGCCGCTTCCCGGCGTGGCGGCACGTGTCCTCGGAAGTGTAATAACCGACACGTCAACTTACAAACCGGAAAATTGAGAATGTGAAGGGAATGGGCACTTCGGTTTTAGCTGTAATAATTTACCGTAAAAATTCCATCCTAATAACCCTAATTCTAAGCCTAGTCTGCGGATGGACCTACCGAAACCAACAAATGGTGATTACGACGACGAATTCTTTGATGCCGTCGATGATTTCCCCTTACACGATTGCATTCCCGCGGGGCAATCAGATCCATCCGCGTCGGAATCCAAAGAGATTCCATCCACTCGCCGGCGGCGTTCGTTTTCTCAACGAAGAACTGAGATTAGTAATTCAAAGACGATTACTGGAGAGAGAGGGCACAGTACTCGTCGTAATCTAAACGAAAATGAAACTGATTTGATGAGTTCTGAATCGACTGAAGAGAAGAATGAAGAATCGACTGTGACTACTGAGAATCATGAACGAGCTGATGAGCCAGCTCACTCAATTGACTCACTGGGTGAGTCATCACAATCGTCGAGTTTGCTTGATTGGATTGTTGGGTTGTTGATTAAAGCAATTGGGTTTCAATTTAATTTGCTAATTAGCTTCATTTTGTTGCCTTTTACTGTTTTATATTCCTCCTATATGTTAATTATGGACCCATTTGGTACGATGAAGCGTGGACGAGAGTATTTATTGCGAAAGTTGTATAATTTGTTGAATTTAATTTGGCCGCTTGTTAGTCCTTGGATTTCTGAGTGGTTTAAGGGGCACGAATCGATATGGAAGCTCGTTTCACGATTTGGATGGGGCTTGTTTTGGGCAATCTATGTATGTACCATATTGTTTGGGTTATTGATTTCTTCATTTGTTATAAGTGGGGTTTTGGTGAGGTTTTTGGTTGAGGAACCGATTCAAATAAACGAAATGTTGAATTTTGATTACACAAAAAATAATCCAGTTGCCTATGTGCCTATAATGTCCGGTGATGATGCTTTTTTCGGTGTCAACTGTGAAGAGAAGAAAGAACTTTCCAGGGGTTTAGGGTCGCGGCTTATACCAGTTGGTCATAAACTGCAGGTCACGGTGAAGTTGACATTGCCGGAGTCAGATTACAACAGAAAACTTGGGATGTTTCAGGTATTTATTTGATTGAATATGTTCTATTGGCGTGTGCAAGGTAAAACTTGGTCTTTTTCAAGAGTTAATATTCTTTAGGAAATAACTGGGCTTATGGTAGTTTAGTTATGCCTTCCTGGTTTCCTCTGTTTCATTCTGGAGTATTACTTGCTTTCTTTCAAACATCATATCTTTGCACAGAACTTCTCGTAAAGTTAAGCGTTTTGATAATGGTGAATTGTGAGAATATCTTGATGATTCTTATTATTTTCTGCATTGATAATGCAATCTGGAAATTCCAGGGAAGGATTAGTAAGTTTTCCAATTAATAAGTTGTTACTTATGATGTGTCACGGCCCAAATAGTATGGTAGCTTATATGTTCTACAGCATTCCATATATTTATTTGAAGCAGTGGCTTTTCTTGCTTGTTGTACTATCATATTGTCTGCAAAAAGTAAAAGAAAGTTGTATTTTTGCTTTTGAAAATGGAAAATATGGTATTCTATTATTTTTAAGAGTCGTCATAGGAATCTGCTCTTGCAGCATTGCTTTAGCTCATGGCATGTAATCTCAAAGCATTATCCTTTTTTCTGTTCTAGATAGGGAACTGTAATTATTGCATTTGAATTCACGGTTCTCTGTTGTTTGATGTGGGGTTCTTAGTGTCCATAAATCATCTGAGTGATTGATCATTTGACTTGTTTCATTTGTGTTTTGAAGGTTAGAGTAGAGTTCCTTGCTGTAAATGGTGACAAACTTTCAAGTTCAGGCCATCCTTGCATGTTACAATTTAAAAGTGAACCTATCCGTCATCTCTTGACTTTCTTTAAAGTTGCTCCCATTGTTGCTGGCTATGTATCAGAAACTCAAACTCTGAATGTGAAGTTCCAAGGTTTTGTGGAAAGGGATGTCCCTATTTGCTGCTTGAAGGTGATGATTGAACAACGAGCAGAATTCCGGCCTGGTGCAGGTATCCCTGAAATTTATGATGCATCCCTTATCCTTGAGTCAGAACTTCCACTGTTCAAAAGGATCATATGGAACTGGAAGAAAACTATATTTGTATGGATTAGTATGACATCATTTGTGATGCAATTGTTCACTGCACTAATATGTTGTAGTCCTATTATTCTTCCAATAACAAGGCATAGGGAGGGTGGTTCTGCTAGCAGTAGCTCCACTAGAAACAGTCTCCCATCACAAACTCATTTGAGGCCACCACAGCATCAACAAACTTTCTGAAATGACATTTAGTAAAGATTAACAACTGTATATGTGTACTCCACTTCTGCTACCAATTTATTTTCAGTCAATCGTTTCCTAGCTTCGATTTTTCATTAACTATTCTTAATTCTTTCTAAGCTACAATGTAAATTTTTTTTTGTGATTGCACTTGAAATATTTTGTCCATAAATGATTTCCAAGTTGAAAATAGTCTTACTCAAATGTTATATTTTGCTCCTGGTTTCTGAATCTGCCTGCACATGAAATTCTGAAATGTGATAACTTGGTTATAGAGTTGTGGGAATGGTTCCAATGGATGAATCATGAAATTCTGAATATGATTGACTGTATATCTAAAATTGAGATGTTATGATTTTTAATTCACCTGTGAAATTGACAATTACCATCATTTTTATTTTAAATTTTCCCAATCAATAAGTTTATGCAGTTTGGACATTTAACACTTAAAATCAATTGTATTGTTCACATGGTTTTTCCATTCTTGTGGATGGAAATGTAGAACTTGTGATGCAATGGTCATGCATATAATGCTTAAAGGCAAACTGGTTGTTGAATCTTGTTTTTCTGTTATGCTTCACAAGAACTTTATCCAATTGTTTGTGCTCTTTTAAGTTTATGGAGCTTCAATCATGTGGCTTCTCCAATTTTTGGTTGGTACAATAATCTGTTCTTATCCATTATAGGTTGGGCAGTACAGTTTCTGTGCACACATCCTCTCTTTCTATCCATATTGTGCAGGGTATTAAGCAAACATCCAATTTGGCCCCTGTTACGGCGAAGGATTCAGTTCATGTTTCTCTTTTAAAAGCCATTCATTATTAGCATGTCATTGATTTGGATAAAGCTTTGATTCATTTCATCACAACTAATTTCTCAAGACACATGTTCAGTATTCTAGTAATGGAAAAACAAGAGAAGGAGAAGAAGAAGAAATAAACACCTCTCCTCTTCCTTCTCCTGTAATTTACATAAAATACAAAGGTAACCTCGTAATTCTATCAATTATGACCCACGTTAATAATGAGGATTAATCTGGCTGAGGGCTAGGCACGTCCAGCACTCTTCAAGAATGAGCCACTCTTTGTGATCTCTCTCAAAGGCTTCTCTGTATATCTCACCATATTGTAAACCCATGCCCCTGCAATGGCTCCAAGTATTGGTGACACTATGTATATCCACAATCCCTTGTATTGACGCGATACAATTGCTGGCCCCAAGCTTCTTGCTGGGTTCATTGATGCTCCTGTAATTGGCCTGCCATTTAACACCAAAAGCCTCCTTAACTCGCATGTTATACACGTTTAAATAAACCTAAACCCTTTTCCAAAAGGTGGGAACCTGACAATTTGAAAGTGACTAAGTTAATACCCACCCTGCAAACATGACGTTAAGCAGCACGGTGGCGCCGACGGCAAGACCAGCAAGTTCGCCGATCTGCAGAAGAAGCAACACAACAATACAAAACAAGTTATACCCGGCGTTGTCAATAAAGATGGGCCGAAATAAAACTGCGTTCACACAAACTTTGTCATATATTAGACGGAACAATTAATAAAATAACCCACTACAGATAATGAATCTGCCAAACTTGTTAAAACAAATTAATTTGCCAACAGAAAATTGACTAATTATATCATGAAATCAAGATTAAAGCCAATGATTGGGTAAAAGAGGATGAACTGACAGCTCTGTTATCGGTGGCAACGCCGGATATAATGAACATGAGGTAGAACGTGATTATGAACTCAATAACACACGCCTGCACATTTGACCCCGCCGGAAGTGTTCCTGAAAAATGATCTTGGTCCCCCTGGAACAGCAACCGGAGTGTTCCGGCCGCCAGCGTTGATCCCAGAACCTGAGCTGCTATATACGGCGGAACCTGAAAGAATTAAGCGCGAAATTGTAACCGTCGTGTTCCAGGCTTTCAGCTGACGGCAAAAGTCAGAACGTCTTAAATCTCAAAGGGGAATTCGGATTGTTACTAATTAACAATGTCTCAAAAAACACTCAAACAGCGGGAAGTTGGTTTGTGTTGTTTACCAAACTTGATGAAAAATGTAAGAAGTAAAATTTGACCGAGTAATGTGATGACTTACCTGTTTCCAGGGAAATCGTTTACAGGTAGCGAAAGCAACGGTGACGGCAGGATTGAAATGGGCGCCGGAGATATGGCCGACGGAGTAAACGAGAACCATCACCGCCAGACCCCAGACCATCGATATTCCTGGAAGCGAAACCACTTTATCGTTATTTAAATTAACCACGACCGCTGCGCATCCGGCGAATATCAGAAAATACGTCCCCAGAGCCTCCGCCATCAACTGCGCATGAAACAGTAACATGAGAGAAAGAAAAAGGAAAGAGAAAAAGTAATCAGAAACGGGAATTAATGAATCACCTTCTGCATGAAGGACACAGAGAAAGACAAGATGGAGTCGTCTTTGTTACAGTTTGAAGAAGGGGGAGGAGGCTGATTTGGAATGGCAGCGTCAACCCCGTCTTTGACAGTCAAACAAACACCATTGCTCCCTGAAATCTCGGCCATGATCTATGAAAGAGAATCAAAGTGGACAGAAGGAGACACAAGAGGTTATTGTTTTGTTCTGCTGGGTCAGTCAGAAAGCAGGTCAGCATGTCAAATTTAAGGAGAAGCAAGAGAGGATCCGAAAATAATGGACACAGATTGAGGGGCACATAAAGACTTTTCACCATACGATATCACCAACTCAACATGCAAAGAGAAACAGAAAGACAGACCTCAACACCATTTTTAATATTATATATATACCAGAACGGGTTAATTATTATCTGTTTTCTTCGGAGATATCCAAAAGCATTGAAGGCTCCGTGCTTCTGCTTCAACTGTCCACCAGATTTACAGACATGAATGAATGCTTCTTTGTTAATGACAACTCATGTAATGTAAATGCAATACTGATTAATTAGGCAATCCCTATGAGCTCGCTCTCCCAACCCACATCCCAATTGTAGAACACATCTTAGACTTAGTGATTGCCATCACCATCCCCTATAAGTCAGTAAATCTCCCATTGGTTGAGGATTTGGTAATTAACCTAGTCTAACATTTTGAAGGGTTGTTTACTTGCCAAAAATACATGTTAATCCAAGCAAGTCCAGTTGTTTATTCTAAAGGGAAGGCTTCAATTCGTTTAATCCACTTATGCATGCAGTTTATCACGGATTTACTCTTAAATCTTGTAATTCAAAATACGTCTATTTAATTAAGAGAAATTAAATTATAATTTAAATTACTTATTAAGTTTTAATTTAGAAAATAAATTTGACTTTGCAATGTATGGATAATGATGTTGTTGATTGAGATCAACTACCATGAATGCTTCAATGTTAACAAGATTGTCAACAATTTGAAAAGGAAAAATAGGTATAAATCAAGAGAATTTGCTTTACTCATCACCCAAATGACATGGATCACAATATTATATAAATATAATCAACATTAATTTCTTAATATTTGTTTGAGTATACCCTTTTTAAATATTTAGGCTAACTAATAAGAAATTGGTCATTTTTAGTTTATCTTGGTTGGCATAATTAAGCAATTGACTAACTACAATCTCACACCCAATTGGCTAACAGATGAGCGAAATGCTGCAGAAATACCTCTAGTAGTTCTAACAGCACGAGGTATGCATTTTGGACTTCAATTCACCTAACTACCAGATGTCACTTTAGGGTCAAACAAATATTTGTTTTGACCCATTTCACCATTTGTTGCCATGATCCCATGAAATCATCTTCCATTTGAAAAGAATACACTTCCATGATCATACCCTCCATGTTCCAGAAAAAGTGCTTTTTCCCCTTCATTTTGGCATCCATTTCACCATTTGTTGCCCTGATCCTCTGAAGTCATTTTCCATTTGAAAAGAGTACTCTTCCATGACCATACCCTTCATTTTGGCTTTTGCTTTCGGCTTCCTGCTGCCTGCAAAGTCGCGAAATCTTAAACAAGAAACCCTAGTTAACAAGTGCATGCAAACATCAACAACGACTCAGCAAATTCCCATTCGAATTCCAATCCACTAATCAGTTAAGCCAAAAGGGTAGTGAAATCTCGAAATGTTCAACGCGCATGCAAGATGTTATTAGTTATCTCCCACTATTCACATTTAAATGCATCGCCACCTTCAACAAATGCATAGCCGTCTTTATCATCTCTTTCTCCTCCACCATCTCCATTAATATTAATTGCATGAGCTTCATTTGTTCGACTTTATCTAGAACTACACTTATTCAAAGCCACAGTTCATGATATGATCTTCCATCTCTCCCTTTTTCTATCAGTTGGATGTTTCCGTTTTTCATGTTATCTTTTGCTTTTACACTCTCTTTTGCAGAATATCTTCCATCAGACAAATGTATGGAATTTTTTTTTCAAAATAACCACTTTTTAAATTATTTTATTTTAAATTGTAATATTTTAGTGACCAAAATGATTTGGTGAAAGGCAAATACTTCTCCCAAAGTTTGCTTATTCTTCATGGAAACTACCCAAAATGCTTTTGCTTTAGATTAATGGTAGGCAAAGACTTGTGTTCACTTCTCATTTTCTGTAGAAATTGCATACCCTTTGCCTCCTCCTTTTGATACCCCAACCAATTTGCTTATTATGAATTTTATTAAGCCACTCATTGTGACTAATCCTTCATTAATTATTCCTTTGTTTTATAATAAGTTGATCCAGCAAAGATTATAAATTAATTACCCTTAATTTAGTAAATTTGTCTGTACTTAACTAAAGAAATTTGTTTAAGAAGGTCCCTATTGGGCCGAGGATTTTGGCCCATAATATATGGAAGTTCATCATGAGCCCAATAAAAAGGCCTAAATCTTTTAAATTTTGTAACCAGCGGCTGCAGTGGCAAATTGGCAATTTGCTGTTACATTCTGTTGTCTTTCCACTTTTATCCCCTAATTTTAAGAAGAAAACAGGCCGCCTCGCCTTTTTCGTTTCAATGCATACCTAGCTTCGGAACCGAACCTGTCTTCGTTACCGTTGTGCCGAACCCCAATTTAAATCACCCTCAACGTCTTCGCGTCGCTGTGTTCGTTCCGGAAATCTCTCACTCTCTCTCTCTAAAATATCCAGCGGAATAACGAATCGGAAATGGTGGCGAGGATGAGCAAGAGGACACCTACAAAAACCATCAAGCGTCAACGGCGCCACCGTAAGAAGTCTCCAGCGAAGACGGCTACCGCTGCCACTATCATCTCATCCCTTAACAAGTCTTTTTTCACATGCAAACGTCGTCTCGCTAAGATTTTCTCCAAACTGGTACGTATTACTACCCCAAGTCACAAAAGCAAAGGCTACAAAATCTTGAAAACTCAAGGAGAAGGAAGAGAATCAGATGCTGAACCTCTTGTTCCTAAAGTTCTTTTCTTTGGCCATGAGAATATGCTTCCTCCATTGACCTCTCCTGAGAAGAGAACAATTTTCCTTGATCTTGATGAGACATTAGTCCATTCCAAGCCTGACCCTCCTCCCAAAAGATTTGATTTCGTTGTTAGACCGAGAATTGATGGAGAGTTGTTGAATTTTTACGTGTTGAAACGACCCGGCGTCGATGCTTTCTTGGAGGCAATCAGCGAGAATTTTGAGGTGGTGGTATTCACAGCCGGGCTAAAAGAGTATGCATCGTTGGTTCTTGATAGGCTCGACAAGAAACGGATGATATCACACCGGCTTTATCGCGATTCTTGTAAACAAATTGATGGGAAGTTCATCAAGGATTTGTCGGAGATGGGGAGGGATTTGAACAAAGTGGTGATCATCGATGATAATCCAAATGCCTATGTTTTTCAACCGGAAAATGCTATTCCGGTGAAGCCCTTTACCGGTGATGCTAGTGATATGGAGTTGAGGAAGTTGGTCAAGTTTTTTAAGGATTCTGAGTCTTATGTTGACATGAGGAAGGCTGTAAAGGAGCTAGGTCCTTTGAATGAGTATTCTCTTGGTGAAAGGTATGAGAAGTTGGAAGTGTGATTTTTTTTTCCTTTAATTTGTTGAAATGATTTGCATTGAACAATGAATTGTTCAGTTTTTACCTTAGAAAAGGAACTTAAGACATAAAGTTCCTTTGATTTGTAATTCAATCACCAGACCGTATCTTTATTGGTTCTAATCGTTGTTGTCAATTTAGGAGTTTGATATGAATTCTATGGGCATCATCACAAGTTGATTATCATTTACTAATTTCTTTTGAAGTTCAAATCATTAATAACTAAATGAGGTTACAATTTGAAGGTTGAATCCTTAAGCTAAATGTGGATTTCTCAGCTTAGAAATGATGTTAATTTTCACTTGGATCAAAAGAAAATCTAACCCAGCTTGAGATTTCCTTCTCATGTGCCCACTAAGAACTACTAATGTTTACAACTTTGAGGCACTCCACATACAAGATGACAGAATCTATTCCCGCCGATCAAGTTGGGATTGCTTATTTTATCTTCAAATCCCAGGCACCTTGTGAATTTGATTGTGTTAGTCACCACAGCAGCGCTGAAATATAACTAGCTTGTAAAAATGGCCTCTAATTTCATTAACAATGTCTTAATAAATATAACCAGCTTGTAAAAATGGCCTCCAATTTCATTAACAATGTCTTAATAACGTAGCTCAATGTTTCTTTTTTCTGCATTTCAACCAAGTAATCACTGATGGCAGTTCAAAAATGTCTTATAATTTCATTAAAAAGAAAATAGAAAAAAACAGAAGAGGTTTCAATAACATAGTTTAATGTTTGTTCTTTCTGCATTTCGACTTGGGTATGACTGATGGAAGTTCAAAGAGCATAGGTTTGCTTACATTACCTAGCGACATGACAGCACCTAACTTGCAATCAAACAAGATAAAAGCATCTCCAATGGTTGCTCTGTTGCAGCTTTCACATACAAGCATTAACCTGAGACAGCTGGGAATGCATCATCAATTATACTTAATGCAAAGATTTCCTTCCGATAACCTGATGTTGACAATCAAAACTGTCTGCTAACACTAGCCAATCATGAAAACCTATTGGCTGGCATAATCCTCCGAAATATTCTACTTCATAGGAAAATTTAACCCAAAGGTCGTAAGACTGTAATATGCCACTGTGATGCTACTGGCTGCATTCATTCGAGTTAAAATATTTGTAGTGTTTAATATGCAAGCAATTCAACGTACATAATCCTCCATATAAAGTTTTGAAGACATCTTGCTTTGCTAAAGATAAGCCTCTTCTCCAGATGGGAGATCGGCATACCATGCTTCTTTCTGTGGTAATGATATACTTACTCTTTAACTTCTCTGCTTTCTTTTGCTTCCCATCATATACAACTTCACAACTTCTTTAGTACATACAAAGCTTTGAGAGATGTTGTTAAGCCATGTACAGCAGAACTGTCTTTCTGCTTCTTCTTTGCCAGCTTATCCCATGTTCACTGTCTTCAATAGCTTTTTTCGCCAATAACAGGCATCAATTTGTTTTTTGCTAAATGCACTCAACAGTGCAAACTAAGAATTCACTTTGAAAGCTAGCGCACTCACAGCTACTCTTGATAACAATCTCAACAGGAAATTGTCACCAATAATGGGCATCATCAATTTGTTTTTTGTCAAATGCACTCAACAGTGCAAACTAAGAATTCACTTTGAAAGCAAGCACACTCACAGCTACTCTTGATGACAATCTCAACAGGAAATTGTCACTAAATTTAGAATCTAATGCATAAAGATAAAGCCTAACTGCAGCCAACCATTTGAGACTTGAACCTCTAAGAAACTCAATATTTCAAGTTCAAATCAAATCAAATCAATCAATCAATCATTAGTTTCTAAGTTTAGTTTAAACCATCAATCATCAAACTCGTCCAAAAGTAGAGAATATTGTTTCCCCACAAGCATGAACTGAGGAAGTATATCAATATAATTATTTAAAGAAGCTCCTGGTTTACTCTTTAACCAAGAAAAGAACAGAATCTAAGCATACTACAGAAAGCACGAGGTGAAAGGTGTGGTCTACTACAGTCATCAATAAAAATAAGAAAAGCCAAAATTGTGGAAGTAGAAAGCACGTGAAAGGTTCATGACCTGCCATTAGCTCTACCACACCTCATTATAGACTACAAAGAAGGAAATTCTCGTAGTCTGTTTCCAAGAATCGGTGGTTGTCGCATGAAGACCAAGAAAATTTAACTTAAGAGTCTATTAAAGGGCAAGATATAAAAATCATCGATTGAGCAATTTGAGCAGGGTCGTCAGCAAGATTCGGATAGACATAGTAAGAAGAAATAATGCAGAACAATTTCTTGAACAGGCAGAGATTGTAAAGATCCTTCTTTTCCTTGGGTTTACATAAACAGATCTAAGATTTCAAACTCTAATCCCTGCATTCTCTCACCAACCAAATGGACCATGAACACATTGGATCAGTAACACCAAGTTCCTACAAACTCACCAATCCACTCACATAGGTCAGCTCAGGAGAGGAAAAATAAATGAAAAGAAACCCGTATCATAAAATGGATCAATTCCCTGCAGAGCAAGCTCTCGAAGTTCACGGGGAGCCAAAAAGAGGGGGAAATTGCAGTTTTCTTCTATTTAGTTCATTTTTATAGCAAGCACTACTCAAAATTTCTCTTTTCGAATAGAAACTACAAATCCAAAAGGGAAACAGAGAAACCCATATCATAAAACAGATGAGTAAACAAATACAAGCTCGTCCATCTGATCAAGTACAAAAAAGAATAATATTAAAATAACAAAATCAAGCAGAAAAAGATGCGATGAATCTATGAATCACAAGCAAAGACCTGTGGAGGCAACCTCCAAGCCTCGGTTTTGCTGAAGCACATGTCATCAAGAACTTCACTACGACACCATCGGCACTTTGGGTTCTGCGAACAGTGAGATTTCGGCACCATTTCACTACAGCTTGGGATCTGGTTGCTGTTCCTTTGAAGTGCCAATAAGTTGCGATACGAAGAAGAAGATACCGTCGTGCCTGCAAGATTTTCCGTCGATGATGACAATTGGTATAGAGTTGATAAGACGATAACTAGGATTGGCACCAAAATGCTACACCTGGTTGCCATCAGAGAGAGAAGTAGGCTAGTCGGACAAGCAAAGAAGAAAAACGAACGCTAGGGAAAAATCCTGGATCACTGCCGTGAATCTTCTGTAAATGGTAGACAAGGGAACTCCCGAGAACGTGTCAACATCTGATTGGATATTGTAAATAAATAATCTACTTACCCACCGTAGGATGGTGCACCTTGCCTTACCCATCAATTATTTATTTATATTTTATTTTTTAATTCAAGAACGTGAACAAGACGTAAATAGCAAGGGCTCCAGAGAGACACAAGAACAAATTCTAGTAACATAATTAAAATTCGTATCTTCAATCCAAATTCTGTTGTTTTTCTTTATGCAGGGTAGGATGGATGTCAGGAAAGTGAATTCCAAATCTCACGCTGAAGAAATCGGAGCTTCGGCGTCCAATCACCGGAATCCTTGTTCTCCGCCGGTATATTTTATGATTTTTAGCTCAGTTTGTTCAATTCCGTTGTTCTTTTACTCGATTTGTTTAAATTTCTGTTCTTGGTTTTTGATTGAGCCGCTCTGTTTTGTTTGTATTATCTAATATCGATATAATACGGTGATGCGATTGAATTTCTTCAAGAACTGGGAAATAGTTAATCGTATTTGTTTAAATTAGCTATGTTTTGGTTATTGGCGTTGCAATTGGGACTTGCAATGAAGAGCGGTAAATGCATTAGAGACTAGGGAAGTTTATTTGCTATTGGAGATTACGAAATTTGATGACAGATAGTTGATTCATTAGTGTAAGTTTTATCATTGTTTTTGGCGTTGATAACAGGATGATATTGGATTTGATAATTCTAGAGAGAACTGTAGCTCACTGGCTGCTGTCAGCTTCGAGAGCCAAAGAGTGATTGCATCTAGAGAACATGATGCTGATAATGAGTTGCTTAGACAATTTAATGAGGCGGATGAGGAGAAGAGAGAGTCCTCAGAAGCTAGCCCTCTAAACAAAGAAAAGATTGCATCTAGAGAACATGATACTGATTTGCCTGACAAATTTAATGATGAGAATGAAGAGAAAAGAGAATTGAGACAATTTAATGAGAATGAAGAAAAAAGAAAATCACAAGCGAGCCATCAGAAACAAGGGAAATTCTTCTTCTATGACTCGCCACTATATGAAGACACCGGGGTATGGATACCTGTATCTGTTCCACCAATGTTGGAGAATGAGAATGAAGAGTGGGCGAGAGGGTTTCACTCCAGTGGGGGTTACTTTCCTGAAGGAGACATGGGTTGGGCCCAATACCTCAAGGAAGATAAGGAGTTGACTATGTGGGATGTGGTAGTGGAAATGTTACTTGCAGCCCGAGGGAAAGTGAGTGCTTTTGCAAAGGGTGATATTCATGGATGTAATTTTTCATGGATGTCCAACCATTTACTTGAGCAAGCTTGGCAAGAGATGGCTCAAACTCTCACGGAGACCAATTTCAGTAATGTAAGTGAACTTCTTGAAGCTGAACCACCAAAATGGTTGGGTGATAGTTCTGCTTCTGCTTGTATGCTATGTGGTGTGCGGTTTCATCCAATCATGTGCTCTAGGCACCACTGCCGGTTTTGTGGAGGTATATTTTGTGGTGAGTGTTCCAAAGGAAGGAGTTTGTTGCCTGCAAAGTTTCGAGTTTCAGATCCCCAACGAGTCTGTGATGTTTGCTGTGTGCGGCTTGAGTCTGTCCAACCATACTTAATGAACCAAGTAAGTCATGCTGCTCAGTTACCCATCCATGACCTGACAGACCTCAGTACCTTGAGATCCTGGGTTAATTTTCCATGGGGACAATCCATGGAACACGAGATTTACAAGGCAACAAATACAATTTGTGGCTATAGTAAGGTAAACTGAACTGTCACTGCAGTTGGTATTTGTGAGTTATTGAATGTTTAACTCCTTTTGGGAAAATTTCTTGCTAATAAGCCAATGAATTGTATGATTCATCTATACAATTCATGAATTTTGCTAGATAATTATGTCCTGTAGAGCTTGTAACTATTATGGGAAGAGTTATTGATTTGTGCAAATGTCTTGAAAGTGTTGCTCACTGTCATGATGCAATATTTCTGCTCAGGTTGGTTATCTAAAACCTGAAAAGTCAATTCCGGATATCATTCTAAGACAGGCAAAAGGCCTTGCCATACTATCTGTTGCAAAAGTAGGGGTGGTGGTAACCTACAATATCGGAACAGGGCTTGTAATTGCTCGTAGAGATGATGGCTCATGGTCTCCACCCTCTGCCATTTCTTCATTTGGTATGGGATGGGGAGCTCAGGTAAATTCTCAGAATTTCAACAAAGCTTTACTTCTAGCTATTAATATTTGCTTGCTTCTATGTTTTATCGATCCATTATTGAGGGGTTTATTTGCCTACAGGCTGGAGGAGAATTGACGGACTTCATAATTGTTTTGAGAACAAATGAGGCTGTCAAGACATTTGCCGGTAATGTGCATGTCTCAGTCGGAGCTGGCTTGAGTGCAGCAGTTGGCATCATTGGACGAGCAGTTGAGGCTGATGTACGGGCGGGGGATGGTGGTTGTGCTGCTTGTTACACATACAGCTGCAGTAAAGGTAACCAATTTTTTCTTGAGTTCTTCTGAGGTTAATTATTAAAATTTTTGTTGGGTTTTCCATAATTCATATATCTTCCATGTCTTTTAACAGAAGCTATCGATGTTACCAAGGTATCTTTTTTTATCCGTTCATCTTGTGTTATTGTGACATGCAGGTGCTTTCGTTGGATGTTCCCTGGAAGGGAGTGTTTTCACCACCCGCACACAGCAGAATTCCCAATTTTATGGCAGCCAGTCGATAACCGCATCGGATATACTTCTAGGTTCAATTCCTTTGCCACCTGCTGCTGCTATTCTCTATCGTGCACTTGCAGATCTATATCAGAAGCTCGGGAGGTGATTGATTCGGAATTGTAATGAAATTATTTGCTAAATGTCGGAATGGTAAAAAGGAAATCCATTCACCACAGAACCTATTTGTTCATTTTATGTACAGTCATCTCGGGTAAGGATTATTTAGCCACAATAATGGCCGTGTAACATAGTTGGTACTTAAGTGTACAGAATAAATGCGCAATGCAATTGATTACATCGCGGCATGCAGCATCAATTCTGCACAAGATAATGGAAGTTATTCTCCGACATTGGGTCATTATTTTGTTTGGCCAGTCTTTTCCTAAAGACTTATCCAGTGCAACAAAGGACGTGATGTCACGTCCCTACCGAATGGAATGGTCAGAAATTGCGGCTGGTAAAACCACCGTATCATAATTCAAACCATTAAAAGCAAATATTTATCAGTTATGCCGACGGTGTCCTCATTTCAATTCAAAAAAAACAGAAATAATAATAATGAGACTTTTCTTATGCTTTTGGTTTTGTAATGTGTTAATGAAGCCAATTGCAACGGCAGTAGGTAGAGTGGGGAAAGGGAAAGGCATGGATATGAAACAACAATTGGCTCCGAAAAAAGCAAGATATCTTCACAAAATACATAAACAACAGCACATATCATATCATGCACAAAATGTGGTTGGAGTCTTGACATCCCCTTTTAATCACAAACATCACTCCAAAAATCAAATACCAATCTATCAATGCTGCAATTGCAACTTCCATTTAGGAACATGTGATGGAAACAAAAATAAAAAACAGAAGAATGAATTGAACCAAAGGGCCAAAACTCACCACCGTGGACTATTCATAACTTAAATTTGGTCTTTTCTCCCCTTTTTTTTTAAGGAAACTATTAAAAGGAGAAAATTGTACTCCTACTGACTGTACTTCTAGTTCACCTGCCTTACCAACTTAAGCATGCAGAATTCCAGATCATTCAAACTTGAATTTCCCACAAGAAAGAAGCCAAATCAAGGGACTTGATGATTCTCTCAACCCCCTTTCATGAAGCTTCTCTATCTGCACCACCAAAACAACACATACTTAAACAAAAGCAGAATGAAAATAGGGAATTTTTCATCATGCAGAATCCCTGTTGAGACAGATGTATTTGAATTTACCTTGTCTTAGAAGTACCCAGTGTAAGTTCAAGATCATCTGATACACATTCCTCGTGGATTCTCTCTCCTTCCCAAGGCTTGACTAAGCCCGTTGCGTTACAGCCAAATGCAAACTCAGCAGCAATACAATCTGACATTGGAACATCTGCTGTGTTATCTACACCAGCAGGAACGGCTGGAGAGCATGTTCCACTTTGTCCAGGAGTCCACATCTGCGATGGTCCACCTGATAAGGCCTCCTCTATAAATCCAAAAGGATTTCGTGAGACCAGGCTAAATGTAGGTGATGATGGCCCACTTTGTGGAATTTGAATGCCTGCTAGCCATCCTGAATCAGGCAGGACTTGATGGCCTGGGCTTGGTGGGGTAGAAGAGGGAAGGAAAGAATAATGTTGTCCACGCCAGGAAGAGCCAGCAGTGGGGTCATCCCAGTCATTTTTTGTTCGAGGAGTTTGACAAGTAGGGGAGCTCAATGGAGGGGTGACTGGAGCACTTATGGAACCCCCATGAATATAGAGATAGTGGGGGTGGTTCTTGGATGGAGCTGATGATGAGCTAGATGAAAGGTTTTTGAGCCATGGTACAAGGGAATTGGCATCAGAATTACCATTAACATTAGCTGTGTAATGAGATGACCGTGGGCTTGGAATGGATGACGAAGCGGGGCTGGGATTGTAGGATGCACATGGGCTTTGATGGTATGATGAGCATGCACTGGCTGATGCAGACCCTCCGATAATGTCCATGCATTCCACAGGTTTGCATCCCTACAAAAAGGCGTAAAAAAGGAATATTAATGAATAGAGTAAAATGAAATTTCATGTATGAAAAATTTTCTTATAAAACTACAATGAAATGATGTGAAATGATCTTAACATGTGGAAAAAAAATCAAAATTATCAAAAGCACTATACACCAAAAAAACCTTTCTGTTCTTTCCTTTTTTCAAGAAAATTTTGATATTATCTTCAATCTAAGACAATTTAAATTCATTGAAAAATTGACCAATTGGTCACAGATTTTGACAGTAGTATGAAAACTTTTAATTGATTGATACCTGCTTGCACATCATTTGTATAGCTACATAAAAGAACTATGACAGATTATAAGCAATAGTAGAAAGTAAAACATAACCTAAACATGCTAGATATTAGTAAATATTGGCTGCTTACAATTCAAAATGACAGTTGTAAGTGGCAAAAACTTCTTTATTCCTAGAAAATAAAAGCATGAACAACTCCGATATCAGTTGCATTTTCACATTCAAGACTTGCATTGTCTATTTTCTATTTTTATTTTTTGGGTGGATAAAAGAAAAGGCCCTTTGGCATTGAAAGGAAAAATCACACATCTATCTCAATCGTCATACCAAATGAGAAAGCTAATACCAATAGCAACATGTCATGTACTTTGATGGCCGTTATTCAACAATACACAACTTCTTGTTGCTCATCATTGTCTTTTACAACTGGGGATACAAGTACTTTCCATACAAGTGGATACAAGTCGCCTAACTTTTAACTATTAAACACATATAGGATACATGATATTGTGTGAACTGGTAACTAATGCTACAAGACCATAACTTTTATTTTAAATATAATGATGGACGATGAAGTAATTACAACCCGACAAAGCCACTAGAAAAACACATACTGCACGCTATCTCCAACATGTTCCTGGATTGATCAAAGACACCCCACACGCTTTATCTAAATTAGAATCATTATTAAAGGAAACGTATCCAAGGATATCTCCTTTTCTCGATAATTGGTCAAATATTAAACCTACAAACTATCAAACAAAAACCCACCGGCCCACAAACAAAAATAACGCGGGAATCTCGGGAACATATTTGGAATGACCAAACTAACCTACAGTAATACCTAGAGTTCGGGCACTTGCAGTGGTAGTTTCGGAAGGTAAAAAGTGAATGATGACATGTGAGTCAAACGTTTTCACGAGAAAATAAAAAGGTATTTGAAAATCGAGAATCAATAAAAGACGAAAAAGAAATTGGAACACAGACATTGCATTAAAGCAAAGTGAAAGTTCAATCTAGGAAATTAATTGCATACGAAATGACGAAACTATACATCGAAAGCAGCTATAATTGACTGATTTTAGCGGAGTAAAACGGTAAAAGTGATGTCGTTTTGATGATCTCACAAGAGCGTTATCGTCGTGTAGCAAAGTTCTCTGAAAAACCTGCATTTCTCCCAGTGATCTTTCATGGAATTCGTACAAACCAAATAATAATAAAGTAATAATGAAGCAGGAAGCAAATATTACGATCTTGTGTTTCGTGTTATCACCTGAATTAAAATTATCGCTAATAATTAAAAGAGTGCAAAGCATTCAAGCAACCAAAACAATCTGGACCGTCGATCACTAACAGAACAAAACGCTATTCTAACTGCCGTGAGCCCGCGCAGACCGCCACACGTCAGCTGAAACGACCAAAAAATCTCAGTTATTTCCGACAATAATGTCAGATTTCAGATCCGGCACGGGAAATCTAACACTACAAGCCTAAATTATCACCGGCGACATCAAATTTACTAACGCGCACATCGTCGTCTCCATAATAACAATAATACAAACGAAAACAAGGTGTTGTGGATGTTATTACCTTCCTGTAAGTGGTGCCGTCCTCTTCGACAGTCCAACCAGCTTCATTACAGAGAGCTTTCAAAACCTCGTTGTTATCGCAGTGTTTGGGGAGCTTGAAGTTACCGTACATTCTCAAACCTGCGTAGATCTTCGCGGCTATGGCTCGCCGTCTCCGCTCTCGTCTCTTGTTGTTCTCCCTCTCCTTCCACGTCGGCATTCTCGTCCCCGACGTCATTTTTCACGGAACCACTCCAAGCTGAAAACGAGGACGCTTCTTTTAAGAGCTCGGTTTCATGAGATTTCGCAAAACGAAAGTTGGAGGGTGGTCTGCTTGGCGGGTTTTTCAACGGAGGGAATGGTTAAACGTAGCAGTTTGGGGGAAGGCGAGCTAAATACAGAGTGCGAATGTAAATGGGCATGGATTGTTCGGAAAATTACGAGAGGACCACTTTCAGCTTTAACCCGGGATCACGGGGCTGGCACGTGTTTGGGCTTTTCTAAAAAGGGACGTGAGAAAGACGGTGTCGTGTTCATATTAAACCCTTTTTTCTTAATTCCTGGAAAACCGGGGACTTTACAAATAATGGACTAAATAATCAAGGGTATAATGGGAAAACAATTAAGGCTAGAGATAATTAGCGTATGAGCTTATGTAATACGCTAGCCCTGAATTGAAATAGTCAAAGGAAATACAGTTGCACGAACAGACGAGCACGTGAGCGGCGGGGTGTCGATTGATGCCGGCGTGGGCGTGGACTGGCTAATTGACAGTGAAACGTTGTCGTATTTGGTCATTGTGCATCTACGCTCGTTGGTTGGCGCATTATACGATGATCATAATAAGACAAGCTTGTTCGTTCTTTCTTTCACTTTTTTTTTCTCTAATGATCCAGGCTTCTCTCGCCCTCCCTTCACGTGACCGTGCCCACCCCTTGCCCCCTCGTCTCATCTGCCCTTTCTTTTTTGCGTGAGGCTTTGTTCTTCTAATATTTGGGGGGCGAACCTGACCTGCCGCCACTTTTCTCTTGCTTTTGCTACCTCTTTGATCTTTCGGCTGGCTTTCACAGCGCCATTATTATACATGCTGTGTGTCATTTAACTCTTTTACCATTTTGCTGCCAACCGCCACGAGCTCTTTCCATTTTTTGCGATTGCAGAAACAGAGGAAATGCACAGTCCCAACAGTGCATTACCATCTTCAATCATTAATGCATGTTTCCCCTCATTTTTCAGATATTTCAAAATAAATAACTTTATTATTTAATTGTATTAAATAAGTGTCTAATTCTGTAATTCAATTAGAATAATCAAAATATTCATTAATATTGCGTTTCATGTTCATGAAATAGATGGGATTTTAAAAAAAATGTAAGGACCCAAATTTTTGCAAATGTAAACATAAGATGTCCTTCTTTGCAAATTTAAATTTACGTCCCTTTGTATAATACGTGGGCCCCAACAACCCAATAGTGGCATTGTCCAAAGTTCAACGATCCACACGTGCGCCGCGGACTTCAACTGGACATCAATTAATTGGATTTGAATCATCCGCTTGGGTTCGCCACCCCAATAGGCTATCGAGTCATTTACTCTCTCTCTCTCTCTCTCTATATCTCTTGTTTTTTATTTAATTTCCTGGGGGGCATGATATTAATGAATAAGCAAAACCTTTTATAGGCAAGGTGTTGTATCCTGTGGGGACCACCGAGGTAATCTAGTCTCATCTGACCTAATCATATCCGTTAAAATGGTGGGGTCCCGCAGTGGCCGATATGCCCGCCACCCACCAGGCACCACTTCTAACGGAGAATTCAACTGTACTGACACTGGCGGTGGTTGTCTTTTCCTGTATCCGTTTTTAGTCAACTCGAGTTCGGGGTTGTTTGTTAACTGAATGAAATCCCAAGGCGAAAGCTGGTTAAACCCTCGTCGAATATATTAGTTATTGTGTCATCATATTAATTATTATATAATTTTTTATAAAAATAATATTATAAATATATATTTATATAAATTAAAAATACACGATATAATTATATATAATATTTATATTATTTAATATAATACGACATAATTAATAAATATATATATATACACGAGTGACAAGTAATATATATATATAATATTTTCACGTATAAATTTATCCATATAAATTAACGTCATTCGTTACGTGAACTGATTTATGTATAATTATTTATATTTATTTTTTCAATTATAACTTATTATATATATAAAACAAATAAAATTTATTAAAAAATAAATAAAAAATTTATTAATTTGAAGAAATGATTATAGTTGAAAATCAATTAAACCACAATTCCGCACCACATACATAGTCTTTCTGCAATTGGGCTTGAAATTTCCGAATGACGACGAGGAATAGCCATCGTCGGCCCAAGTTGTACTTATCAAAAGACAAAGAGAGACTTGGTCCAATTTCTTAGGCTGAAAGTCTGTGGTCAATTCAACCACACACAATAATTTTTAAATCCGATCAAATCATCAATGCCCGCACAGCACCACCTACCCAGAGTAACTATATATTATATTATGTTAAAATTTATTTGATATTTTAATAAAAAAATAATAAGTGAAGAATAACTGAACACAGGATACTCAATCACAATAGAATAAGAAGTTAGGACGAGATTAATAAATAAATTATATTAAAATATATTTTAATTATAAAATAAAAATTAAATATAAAATTTAAAATAAATAAATTTGATTAGTCTCTTAGGATCTTGTGTGGTTCTACACGTGTCACATGATCAAAATAATATCCTATCTCGGGTTTACAAAATAAATTAAGTAAAGTATTATTGTCTAATTAAAAATTAATCGAGAATTGCAGATTGCGAATATCATTCCACGTGTACGGCCTTAGTTTACGGACACGAACATCAATAATTGCTTCATAATAATAATAATAATAATAAGAAAATATTCTCCACTCAGAAGAAGGAAGACAATGGCAAAATAGGAAATATACAGTGCACGCAGAGAATTGCCAACAAAGCAAATACGTCACATTACCTGAAACCCAAACAGAACTTGTCACTTGTCTGAACATCCAAGAGAAGAAATTATAAAAGATAAAATGAAATCAGAGGGAAGGGGACGGGGAGGGAAGGTGACCATTTGTGTGGACCCAGCTAGGCATAGTAACCCCACTGCATGTAGCAGTCAATGCCAAGATTTTTGCCACTTTACCGCAATGTTAAGGCATTTCTTTCTAAACTTCTGTATAAAATCCCTAGGAGTTCTATCTACACGGTTGCAGAATGAGAATCCCCAATATTTCTGATTAAGGAAAAGAACTAAACGTACCATTTTGGGGACCGGAACGAGCTTGCTTCTCCTTCAGGTATAAGCTCGAACACTTGAAATTCACCTTTTGTCTTGAAGCTCCTTCTTTTTATTGATTTTCCTTTTTTGGCGTTTTGGGAATTCTCCCTTTTTTTTTAAAAAAAAATTTATGGTTAGCGAACTTTTAAATGGGGTTGATGTTTTCACTCGGTTAATGAATAATTTGTTTTTTTAATTTTATTTTGCGTTTTGTTATTAATACAGGGATTCACTGCTTCCTTGTTTAGAGACTTGGGATTCTGTTATTTTTGATCTGGTTTCCGAGACCGTTTTCAATTTAACGGTTCTTCAAGCTGGACATATCTGGGATTATTCGATTGTGTGTGGTTTGAGGTCAAAAGGATTCGTGGTTCACTAAACATTGAAACTTGGCAAGGTGATTGCAATTTGGGTTCTTTCAATTTCGACGGTTTCTTGGTATCTTTTAGCTGGAAAGAACTCAGAATTGTTTGTGATATGTGATATTGAGAATAAAGGGTTTTTCCTTTAGACATATTAGAGCTGTGAATTGGGTTTCGGGGAATTAAGATGCTGGAAACTTTTGGAGAACACGGTTTCTAGGATATCACAAAATGATAAAAAAGGTTTTTTCTTGATTGAGATTGAGATATTGTGGTGTAAGTTTGAGCGTACTTATCACAACAGAGCTTTCTCATAGAGATTTTGGCGCTGAACATATTCAAGAGCATCAAGAGTTTGACTTTTCCCGGAGATTGGATTTTGAGGTGGTTTATGGTTAGTATTGTGCGTTAAGTTGGGATTTTGTGATTGGATAGTATATAATTTGTGATGGAGGAAGCTCAAGGCAGTTCAAATTCACTACCTCCTTTCCTTGCAAAAACATATGAGATGGTAGATGATCCTTTGACGGATTCAGTTGTGTCCTGGAGTTCAAGTAATAAAAGCTTTATTGTGTGGAATCCACCAGAGTTTGCAAGGGATTTGTTACCTAAATTCTTTAAGCATAATAACTTCTCAAGCTTCATCAGACAGCTCAACACATATGTAAGCCTCTGGTTCCTTTAGCTTGGTTTATATTATTTCCTTTTAAATTCTTGTGTATATGTATGTTGACTTCATTTTTTACAATTGACAGGGTTTCAGAAAAACTGACCCTGAGCAATGGGAATTTGCAAATGAAGATTTTGTAAGAGGTCAGCCACAGCGTATGAAAAACATCCATAGACGAAAGCCAGTACATAGCCATTCTAATCAGAATCTACATGGACAAGGGACTCCATTAACTGAATTTGAAAGACAGAGTCTGAAGGATGATGTTGAGAGATTAAAAAATGAAAAAGAAGTACTTCTTTTGGAGTTACAAAGACATGAGCGGGGGCGACAAGCATTTGAGTTGCAAATGCGGCTTTTAAAGGATCATTTTCAATATATTGAACAGAGACAGCAGAAAATGGTGTCTCTTGTTGCTCGAGCATTACAAAAACCAGTGCTTTCCTCGGATCTTGGGGCACAATTGGATACTCGTGAAAGGAAGAGAAGGCTGCCAGGAGTTGGTTGCTTCAATGATGAAGCCAATATTGAAGACAATCAGACGGGGGCATCCCAAATTGTCGCTAGAGTGAGTGCTGAAAGTACCAATTTTTTGTCATCAAACATGGAACAGTATGGTCAGTTGGAGTCTGCTTTGACATTTTGGGAGAATATTGTCCAAGATATTGATCAAAGTTGCTTTCAAACTAATTCAAGCCCAGAGTTTGATGAATCTACAAGTTGTGAAGATAGTCAAGCTATATCTTGCATACAACTTAATGTTGACGTTCACCCTAAATTGCCTGGCATTGACATGAATTCTGAACCTGCTGTGACCGTTGTTCCAGAGCCTGTTGCCTCAAATGAGCCGGTAGCTTCAACCACTGCTCCTGCACCAACTGGGGTGAATGATATATTTTGGGAACAATTTTTGACAGAGAATCCTGGTTCTAGTGATGCACAGGAAGTCCAGTCAGAAAGAAGGGATTCTGATGGCCAAATGGATGAAAACAGACCTGCTGATCATGGCAGATTTTGGTGGAATATGAAGAATGTAAATAATCTTGTGAAACAGATGGGGCATCTAACTCCTGCAGAAAGAACTTGATATTGTTTGATTTATTTTCGAGCTTTTGATGCCTCAGTCTCTTAAATAATAAATTTGGTATGATTGGTTGGATGTGACTAGAAATTGATAATCTGTGTTTTGATTTTAGTGCTTTCTGTGCACATGATAATCTATTGCACCACATCTATTATATTTCATATCTATAATATTTCATAGTTTTTGTTGCTTTTATGCAGCTTATGTGGACTTGTTGATTTAGTTATTTTTCTTTAGTTACCAAAGAATAGCACAATTACATTCACTGTTGTACATGTACATTGATTTTGGGGTCACACAAGTATCGAACCGATTCTTAAGGTGTGTTTACCCCTGCCCATTCCCATGTAACTTGTTCTATGTGGGAAAGCATTATATATTCTTTATGATCTAATCCTTAACTGGCGATTCTCAGTTCATTTATTTGTCATATATGGCTATTTTCTGCTATTAAATAATTCGACATATTGGTATGAAACTAAAGAAACTTCTGTGTGAATGTGTTATCATCTTATATCAAAAATGGAAACAAAAAATGTAAAATGTAATCATTTTGTTCATTGTGCCATTTTACCAAATTACTGATTTTATCTCTCATGCTTTGTCTGTTTAGCAATTGTGCATCTAGAAGAGCATGCCCCCGTATATTCTTGAGTGAAAGAACCAGTTTTGACTTTGCTGATAGATATATATATATATATTTTTATATATATACTTTCTTTTTCACTGTTCGATTTTTTTATGCTTCTAGCTACAGGCAAATCATTATCATCTAGAAGGGCATGCATAATTAATGGTTGAGAATTGATGAATTACTAGAAGGGTAGACCTAACTGAGACTTGCTGGGTACTCATGCCATTAGTCTATGCGCTGGGTCATGGTCATGAGCATTGTGTTTACAGCTTGCATTTCACACTAATCAAGCATTTGTATATGTATTTGTTATTGGAGTGATATTCCTACCATGCTTGGCTAAGTGTTGGTCAAGGCATTTCTGATGATCGATGATCTTCGGCGCTCAACTTCTCCCGGCAGCTTAAAAAAATTCTATGACTGTTGTATTGCGTCCATTTTTACTCCTCCGTACAGGCGAAATAAGATGAACGAAAGGAGGGAGTCGAGTCAATTATTGTGTTTTCGATGCTGGCTCTGCTGTGCTCTCTCCATGCTCTGCTCTGATCGATCAACCATCAGGAAATCTTCACATCTAATACGATGTCGTTTTAAATGACGAATTAAGAGAAACATGGCTGTGAAAATATTAACTGGATAAGTGGGAACAAGACCAGATTTTTCTACAACGTGATCCAGTAGACACGGAGATACTGAACGCCCGTTGTCTTGTCTTTGTTATAACTCTCAGCCACTGGAGTATTTGAATATGATGACAGAAAAGTAATCAGTGATTTAGTAAACTTAGTGAAAACAAGAAATTTTAGAGGTAACAATGAGTCTAAGCTTATCTCAACCGCCGATTCTGTCATTCACAGAAATGGCTACTTCCCTTATTGAAATCCAGCAAGCCCATGCTTACATGCTCAAAACTGGCCATTTCCATGACCCTTTTGCTGCAAGTAAGCTCATAACTTTTGCCACAGCAAACCCTGAACCTCCAACTCTCTCTTACACTCACTCCGTTTTCACTCGCATTGAAAACCCAAATTCATTCTCTTATAACACCCTCATTAGAGCTTATGCCAATAGCCTTACTCCAGAAAATGCACTTCCAATCTTTATCCATATGTTAAATGGTCACGTTTCTCCTGATAAGTATACTTTCACTTTCATGTTAAAAGCGTGTGCTAATTTTGGCGGGTTAAAGGAAGGAATGCAAATCCATGGTCACGTGTTAAAGATTGGTATTGCGTGTGACTTGTTCATTCAAAATACCTTAATTCATTTGTATGGAAAGTCCGGGTGCGTCGAAATTGCACGGAATATGCTTGATAAGATGGCCAAAAGAGATGTGGTTTCTTGGAATGCTATGTTAAGTGCTTACGTGGATATGGGTATGATGGTTTTGGCGCGTGACTTGTTTGATGAAATGGAGGAAAAGAATGCGGAATCTTGGAATTTTATGATTTCGGGGTATGCAAGTGTAGGATTAGTTGAAGAAGCAAGCAAAATTTTTGATATGACGCCTCTGAAGAATGTGGTTTCTTGGAATGCTATGATCACTGCTTACGCACATTCGAACTGTTTTAAGGAAGTTTTAGAGCTGTTTAAGGATATGCAGAGTGCAAAAGTGAAGCCAGATAATTGCACGCTTGTGAATGTTTTATCTGCTTCTGCTCGTACTGGGGCTTTAAGCCAAGGTGAGTGGGTTCACGCTTATATTGAAAAGAATGGAATCAGAATAAGTGGTTTTATTTCTACTGCTCTCGTTGACATGTATTCCAAATGTGGGAACATCGAAAAGGCTATGAATGTATTTAAAAGCACGTCCAAGAAGGATATTAGTTCATGGAATTCGATTATTTCTGGCTTAAGTACGCATGGTTTTGGAGAACAAGCGTTGCAAATATTTTTTGAAATGGTTGACGAGGGTTTTGAGCCTAATGAAGTGACCTTTATCGGGATTCTATCTGCATGTAGTCGTGCAGGCTTGTTAAATGAGGGGCGAAAGATGTTTGACCTTATGCTTCCTGTTTATGGGATTCAACCAACAGTTGAGCACTATGGCTGTATGGTGGATTTACTTGGTCGTCAGGGATTATTAGAGGAGGCTGAGGAACTTGTTAGAATGATGCAATTAAAAGAAGCTCCTGTGGTTCTGGAGTCGCTATTGAGTGCTTGCAACAACAATGGTAATGTGGAATTTGCAGAGCGTGTTGCTCAGAAGCTCTTGCAGTTGAGTCCTGATGATAGTGCTGCTTATGTTCAACTGTCAAATATTTATGCATCTGTAGGAAGGTGGGACGATGTTATGGAGGTGAGAAAAAGGATGAGGTCACAAAGACTAAACAAGGAGCCTGGTTGTAGCATGATAGAGGTGGATGGTATAGTTCATGAGTTCTTGTCGGGTGAAGGAATTATTTCTTGATCAAAGTTCACATAAAAGTATGTATAAAATAATCGAGAAAGCATGCTCCTCTTGATAAATCTTTTTAAGAATTGTAAATTGGACCTGGAACTATTTGCTTTTGGGTAACTCTGTATATCAATTGAATGCTCAAAAAGACAAAAATAAAAGCAATGGTATTTGAAAAGGAAACGATGTTCAAGCCTTTGACTGGTGAATAGTAACTAAAAGATGATAAATCTTGCTTATGCATTGTACTTTCGAGGAAGAATGTAACCCATTTGTCTCAGTACATCTAACATAGGATTGGAGGAAATTATGGGAAGGCCTCAAGCAGTAATGTTCTCTTGCTCAGAAGACTGCTAATAATCGGCTTTGAAGATGATTGTACAATTTAAAACCTGAACTAATGGACATATTCATCCATGCAGAGGTTATAATATTTGAAGTTGATTCTTCTTAGTGATCCTTCATGTTCAATAACTTTGAAGAAAGGATTGCAGTGTAATGGGACTAGAAGTGTAATATTAAAATACTATTAGCTATAAACAATATGATTACAAATTTGCCTATCGTTCACTGAAACTGATTAACTATGGCAATAGTTTTCATTCTGTAATTCACCAAAACAAGGGTGGTTCAGGTCAAACCATACCTGCCGGAAGACCTTGATGATGAGATCGTGGTATTCATCAGAATTCAACGTCAGATAACAAGCCAAGAGCTCTTCGAGCTCTTGAGGCTGACTGAAACTTTTCTCCAAGATCATCTCAATCATCGAGTCTCTGAAGTCCTTTTGAGGATCAAACGAGCATTTTACAACAGCAAAGTTCTCTAGGCTTGTTCCCTCTATTGATTTCTCCTTCCCCTTCTTCATCTTCAATTTAGCTTTCTTCATGTCCTCAAGAGCCTTTATTCTTGGGGATCCTACCTTGACTTTGCTATTCTTTTTTGGTTTTCTAGTCTGCAATTCCCTGCTTATGTACAGAGATTTCCTCTGGTTCTCACTCCTTGACTTTAGCTCTTTGATCTTCATCCCCTTCAATCTTTCCCACTCCGAACACATGCTTTCGGCAGGAATTCCATAATTTCCACTTAAATCCCGAACACCAAATACACCATCTTCTTCAACTGTTGTCAAATTAGAATTTCTTGAATTTGTAGAAGGGACAGGATGACGTCTCTTCAAGTCAGCACTGATTAAATTGTAAATCTCCCTATCCATCTTAGGAACTTCTCCAAGTGGGTCGAATTTGAAGTTGTGTTTTTCAACTGATTTTCCTGATCTTTCCTCTGTTTTATTTGGATATCTTTCTGGTTTCGAGCATTTCTCTTCGGAAACTCTTCGATTTGTTTTCCTCAATTTCCGTTCCTTCTCAGTTGTTACTCTCTTCATCTTGGTAAACGTTTGTTCACCTTCAAACGTATCCATTTCAGGCAAAACTTCTGCATCTGTTGGCAATTCTCTCATCTTCCTTGCATCCAGAATCAAGTTGTTGAACTTATCAAACTCTTCATTTCCCACTATTGTAGCATTTGATCCATAGCTCCGGCAAACTGAAGGTGGAATATCAAGCTTATCATCAGAATCATACCAAACTGAAGTCCAATCACCCCTGTTAGTCTTCCTGTGAACACCCTCCTCGCCAAATGATAGTCTCCAGAAATCGTCACCTTCCCCACCGTAGAACCTGCCACCTCTGGCACTTACATCTTTTGCGGAACCTAAAGAGGCTGAGCTTCGCTTCCCTTCTTGCTTCCCTTTCACTGGTTTTGCTTCCATGTTCCTACTCTTCTGCTTGAATTTCGAAAGCCAAGAAACAGGAAAGACATGAGAGATCAAAGAATGCGGAGAAGAAGAAGACTCCGCAGACAGTTTCTTTCTCCCCCACTTCATCCTCTGCTGCTGCAAATGACAGGAGAATTTTCCTACTTGTTAAAGAAAATTCAGAGTTGCAATGCAGGAGATGATGACGACAACAAACTGGTAATGGAAGGTTGCGGAGATTAGTTGCAGTTATGGGACAGTTAGGCTGTTAAATAGGGACGTGGGTTTCTTACTGCATTTTGTGCTGGTTTTTGTTCAAAAGCAAGACCCGCCCTAAATCCTGTGACCACTTTGCTTGCTTGTTCTACTTTATGGTCTGTACTTGGAGAGACATTTAAGCCCTCTAGGAGACCCTATAGTTCTAGTTCTCTAGGTTTAAGGAAAACTTATGTGCATTTACCCTAGTGTCAATATCTTTTAACAGCTGCTTGGTTCTCAAATGGATGCCATTTTGGATGATTAGAACCGGTAGTTCTTTCATCTGGGTTTTAGTGACTTATGGAAGTCTCTCTTTATTCTGATCTTCTTTCTTTTTTATCAATAATATTTTAGGGTTTTTAGTGATTTGGGATGTTTTCTCTTTAATCATTTCCTTCCCTTTTGCTAAAATCAGAATGGCGGTGGTTCCTGCTTTTGCTTTATGGCTTTAGTTTTGGGTTCTAGACTATGTCTTTTCCCTTCAGTCAAATTTTGGTACAGCCTATGTGTATGGTAGGCATGAGCCAAAGCAATCGGATGGCTCGGTCTAAAATGACCCGATTATGAAATTGACCCACCACAAACTATTATGGACTGTACGAAAATCAATTATAGCAATGGGCTAAAAAGGCTTGCCTGGACCTAATCCTATCAATGACGTAAACTTTCAGCACTTGCTAGGTCATTCAATTAGTAATTCTGTTTTCCCCGTGGTGTGCAAAGCCTTAATGGTTATTAATTATGCTCTGCTATGCCTATGTACCACACCGCCAACAACTTCCATATCCAATTATGAATCATATCCCATTAAATAAGATTGTCCTAGCAAGTGTTATACAATTGGAAGAAAATCAATAGCTTAAATCATTTCCTCAATTTATTTCTCTGTCTAGCATCTCTTTTATGTTCAAGGTAGAATGTGATTTGAATTAGCTACACTTACAATGACTGAATCTTGGATTATTATTATTATACAAGTTGCCCAAATCATCTTATGGAAAAAAAAATTGTTGGTAATCAAAGTTAATCCCAATTGATTTGCATTTCTCATGACGGATGGTGAGAAGAAATCACTACACTGACCAAGTTAAGTCTTAGTACCAAGGAGACCAAAGAGCAAAGCATCATAAAATTTTCTTGCTTGAGCCAACAAGGAGATATGTGAATGTCATTGTGTCAATCAGTGAAGCCTACCACAATACCAATTTGTCATACCAAACTCTCTCTGGAAAGAAAGAAAGGTTGCACCTCAAGCACAGACCCAGCAATCTTCACTCTTACTTCAAAGATGATGAAGGCATCACTTTGATTATAAGAAAAACCAATCTATCTTAATCCCAAAGCTCTCTATCATTAAGTTTTGTATACTTGGTTTGTGGAATTATCTTAGCTATACCACATGTTTATGCATGAGAATATGCAGTTTGGCAATGTGAAAGAAATCTTTAGAAGTAATCCTGTGTCATTATTGAAATTATGCATGAGATATAAAGTTTTAAGTAATCATGTGATTATTGAAATTAAGGGCAAAGAGTAGTCTGCTGACTGCTGCTAGGTAGGTTAAGGTTACATAATATTAGTCACAATCCTTATGAGCCAAATCTAAGGTCTAAAAAGGGGTTTATTTTTTCAATAGAAAGAAGAATATAAGCTGGCAATTATCAGCATCATGCAGTGCACCCAACTCTGTTAACCGACAGGGTAAAAGTTCATAGCAGAAAATAAGGACTTCTGCAACATAATTTGGCTTGTCCTTTTCTTTTCCGGTGGAAAAGTCAAGATCCAACAAAACGCTCAAGCTTCAAGCCACCTTCTATGAAATAGAATTTGTACCAGTTAATGATAACAATTTAGTGCTTCATTTGCCTGCATTAGACCTACTAATCTCCCAGGGAAAGAAAGCTGCTGGCAAACAAATTACTATGTGTTCATGCAATTCACAGTAAGGCTAATGCATACAGATAATATTAGATTTCCTGGTAAAATCTGTGGACTAAAAACAGTAGAAAAGGGCTTCATTTTTCAGCTGCTTTTATTGCTAAATAGAATTAGTGAAATTCCATGATGAAAGAATTGGATTTCTGCGAGAATAAATGGATTGTCCTTTTCTTTTCTGGTGGGAAAGTCAAGGTTTAGCAGAAGCTTAAGCATCAAACCACCGTCTACGAAACAGAATTTGTACCCCACAACGGGAAAAAGATTAAGAAAAAGTAACGATAATGTTGTGCTGAACAGCCTTGCTTGCAGATAGTAATCAGCATCAGCAAGGCATATAAGACAGAGTAAGTTGTAATGCATTTGGAAGGAAGAATAAACATTTAAAGCAATCTCTTCTCTAATTAAGATGAGACAACTAAGTTCCATTCCCACTTATAATAAAGCACGTAACTAAGTTCCATTCCCACTTACAATAAAGCACGTACTTGGATATAAAAATAAATGTACATCTTCTCAAGTTAGCTTGAGTTTTCATCAATGGCTAATTCTAAACGGAAAAAACCACGAAGCAGCTTTTCTATTGTTGATATTCTGTTGGTGGTGTTACTTTGTAATGGTTGTTCGTATGCAAGATCTGAAACTGAGTACTTGTCAGCGGTTGGTGATCCTGGAATGAGAAGGGATAACTTAAGATTGGCAATTGAGTCATGGAATCAGTGCAATGAGGTCGGAGAAGAAGTTCCTCACATGGGAAGCCCAAGAGCTGCAGATTGCTTCGACATCTACAAAACTTCTCCACAGTCAAACAGTAAGTTCCCACTTCCCTTCTTCCTCTTCTTTTCTGTAAATGAACAAAATTTCCTCTTGTGTCTCCATCTAGCTCTCGGTCCAATCAGAATGTAGTTAAACATATGATAGCAGTTGATAGTACCCCGGCATTAACATCAACTGGAAATGTTTAGTTTTCTCGGTCAGATATGAATATGTGTTTTATCTTTTAATTTACCTTTTTAGAAAGTGAAAAATGAAGTGGTTATTCTTATTTTTGGTAACTAATTCATTTATAGGAAAAAATTGCTCCCTTTGCAACATGCTACCCTACGCAGTGGTTCATAGAGTAACAGAGGAAGACAACAAGCTAGGAGTTGGAAACCATTTTATGGGAATTGAAGAAAAAGCCCTTTATGATGTAGACCTTTATGCAAAAGAAAAAGAACTCTATTTGGGTTCAAAATGTGAAGTTGAAGACAGCCCAAGTCCTTGGCAGTTTTGGATGATCATGCTAAAGAGTGGTAACATGGACACTTTAGCAGCCAAGTGCCCTAAAAATGGCATTAAAGTAGGGCCATTTGCCCCAGACAATGGGTTCCCTTGCTTTGGCAATGGGTGCATGAACCAACCTTTAATTTTTCACGACCACACAACGTTACAAGGAGCTAACAGAGCTACTCTAAAGGGAAGATTTTATGGCTCATGGGATTTGAATGCTGGTTTGAGTAAAGGATTACTTGTGGGAAACAACATTTCTTATCATTCTGTCACTTGGGAGAAAGACATTGGTAAGGGTAGTTGGATTTTCCATCATGTCTTGAGAACTTCAACAAAGTATCCATGGTTGATGCTTTACTTGAGATCAGATGCTACTCATGGTTTGTCTGGTGGATATCATTATCCAACAAGAGGAATGTCCAAAATTGTAAGCAATCTCTTCTTATAGAATTCTGTGTCATGCAATTTTTTCTTACAAGCAAAACAATCTGTTGGACAATCATTAAATTGCCCAACTGACAACGCTACGTGTATTTTGTTGAGCAGATTCCAGAATCGCCAAACTTTAAAGTAAGGTTCACTCTAAACGTGATCAAAGGTGGGGGTCCTAACAGTCAATTCTATCTAATGGACATGGGCAGCTGCTGGAAGAACAATGGAAAACCTTGTGATGGTGATGTAACATCAGACGTTACACGATACAGCGAAATGATCATAAATCCAAAAGCAAGTCCATGGTGTCGACCAGATCATCTCAGCGTATGCCCACCTTATCACACGTTCCCAGACGGGAGACGGGTGCATCGCAATGACACAGCACATTTCCCTTATGCTGCATATCACATGCATTGTTCCCCTGGGAATGCAGAGTATCTAGAAATGCCATACACTTTGTGTGATCCATACAGCAATCCTCAGCCTCAGGAAATATTGCAGATTTTACCACATCCTGTATGGGGAGAATATGGGTATCCTACTAGACAAGGAGAAGGCTGGATTGGTGATTCCAGGACATGGGAACTAGATGTAGGAAGATTGTCTCAATCGCTTTATTTTTATCAGGATCCAGGAACTGAACCAACCATAAGGAAATGGATGTCAATCGACCTGGGAACCGAAATTTTTAAGGATCCTGATCAAGTGGCAGAATGGACTGTTAGTGATTTTGACATCCTTATACCAAAGCAGTGAACAAGGATGATGCAAGAGAAAAGTCTCTACTGAAAAACCCTTGTATGGAGTTTGATTAGATTCAATACTGAAAAAGCTTTGTATGCAGTTTGATTAGGATCATTCCCAAGGATTTCACTATTTTAGACTATGCTACACTATGGTCCGTTCTTGTACCCTTATTGTTTATTTTTTAAAAAAATTTCTTTTTATTAAGATAGTGAAGATTACATTATATTTTTTATTTATATTTTAAATAAAATATTTTATTTTTCATATATTTAAAATTTTTATTAAATATTATAAAATATTTTATTTTTCATATATTTAAAATTTTTATTAAATATTTTAAGTAATATTTATTATTTAATTTATATTTTTTAATAATTTTAATTGATTCAATTTTTTTTTATTATAAAAAATCTTCTAAGTAAAAACTAAACATGCTAACCCTGAATGATAAAATAATATATCACGAGCTCAATCCATGAAGGTATCCTCCTTCCTCTAAGAGGAAATTCCAACACACACAATCTAACAGGCAATAAAAAAGAATTGAAGGAAAGCATTGTTGGGTAAATGATTTCCAACTTCATAACTTACTGTGTAGGCAATTTCATGTTGCTTGGTAGCTACCTTTTCAAAGGAAAATCTTGGCTCACATGTAGTTGAATACCTAGTGTAATTTGTAAACAATTATACTTTGGCCATTACTACAGAAGCAAAATTTGAATAATTTTTTTCTCACCTGAAAATGAGAAAGATTCATATCTCATTATTATATCCAGCAACCAATGATACAGGTTGAGCTACCACTGCAGTTGAGATTATGATCTCAACCACCGCCACATTTGACAATCTTAAGTATTTTTCTGACGACCGCCACTCAAACAAATGGCCACTTTGGCTGCCTGCCATTCAATCCAATCCAATCCATTAAAACTCATGCCCCCACCACATCATACCATTTGCAACAGCTCTCAATTACAATATGTTATCTGCTCTTTGTTAAAGAACTCTTCCAAAAGAGTTGACAGTAAACGGGTATCTTAAGAACACTCACAGTGGCTTATAATCATGAGTTTAACAGAGAACCCATTAGGAGTTTGGCCTACCATACAAATTAAATGGCTCGGGTCAATTCACTAAAAAGAGAAAAGGGCGATGTTGAATAGCATGTTGACCATGCTTTATTGACGAGGGCTTTGGCAAACTACTGCCCTGAAAAACATGAGGCATAGTATTCGTGACGTGAAACATTATGTTTGACAAGATAGCTTAAGAATAACACCAGTTGGATTCCAAGGCAAAACTCAAAAGAGTTTTTGATGAAACACCGGCGAGATGATGTGGTCGTTAGCGTGCAGCAATGTTGGGAATCTAATAGAGCAAAGTGATTGGCAACAGCTAAGCAAAAACTACATCCCTGGGTCATGGAAGTCATTATTAGGAGAGGAATTCTTGGTCCAATATTTGCATCACTGACAGGGACAGCCACTAGCTTTAGCTTAATCTCCAGGAAATTCCCAATTATCAAAATTTGTTCTAACCTTTCTTCAGAATCTGCGTAAAGGAATTCTTCTGAGTTAAAATATGCATTATTCTTTTGATTTCAGAGTGTCTAACATAACTCTTTTATGACCCTCTAGATTCTCAGATGTTTCTTTCATCACATGTGAGTTGGAACAAGTAATATCCGCTATTCAATTTATAGCATGTTCCTTAGATTCTTATCAGGAACTGTGACAAGATCAATCTGTGTTAGCCCAGTATCTTATACAATCAGGGCTACATAGCTCTGCAACCGTAAGTAAAGCATGAATAGATCCCAAAATGTCTCTTTCTTTATGTTTCTGTAAACAGATCTAGATTTTTTGCTGAATCACCGAGCATGGATAAAATTTAAATTACTCAAGAAGATCTGCAATTCATTCAACACAAAATAGGTCTTCCTATAACTTTCCCTTCTTTATAACCTGAAATCTCAGTGAAAGAATTTGAAACTATCATCAACAAAAAAATAGGAACATGTGTAGGAAATCAGGGAGGATGACATCATACGACTGGTTGTTACCATTACAAAACAGGCACAGAAATTGACACAGGCGCCGAAACATCACCAGCAAAACTTGAATCCCTATTTGAAGCAAATGCATATCCGACCCCCAATCCAACGAAATGCAAGGGTGCATTCTCGCATCTCTGGAACACTCTAGCAAGTGATGCTGCCTTTCTTCTTGCCCGCTTTGTACCAGTAAAAAACAAAGTCTGAAGCAAACCAGCCAATGCTGGTGCCTTGAGCACTCTCTCAGTTGCCGCTGCCCCACCACTCCGGCACAACTCAAGTAGTGCCGCAACTGCATTTTCTTTCCCCCTCGGTGTCCCACACCTCATCATTCCAATCAACCCTGTTACTGCCATTTCCTCCTTCCCCACTGCTGCAGCCCCAGTAGGCTGCCTAACAATCAAGGCCAATGCACCTGCTGCTTCCTCTGCAACCCCTTCATTTAATGCTTCCACTAGTGCCGTTACGGCACCAGCCTCTATCATTCTCAGACAATTATCAGTGTGTGTGGACAGATTAAATAAAGCTGTAACAGCATCCTTCTTCCCCCTTGGCGTTCCAACTCTCAACAAGGCTGCTAAGGCTTCAACCGCTCCACCCTCATCTGCTATTCTCTTTTTATAGTCATGAACAGCAGAGAGGCTAAACAATGTTGCTGCAGCATTTTCCCTAGCCTCTGTTGTCAACCCAAACCTTAGAACTTCAACAATCGATCCTAGACACCCTTCCTCATCCATGATTTGACTTTTGTTCTTATCATAAATTGATAGATTAAGCATTGCAGTAACTGAATTCTCTTGTGCAACAGGGTTATCAGACGAAAGTAGCCTGCGGAGATGGGGGATTGCACCAGCTTTGGCAATGAAAGCGCGATTTTCCTTTCCTGTTTTTGCTAACAACCGTATCTCCCGAGCAGCCACTGTCTTTGCCCCAGGTGACCCATTTGCGAATTGTTGAATGAGAAGCTCTGCTGTGGCTCTATTGGCTTCAATTGAAGCTCTACTAGGCAAAGCTGAGGCAAAAGATTCTGCAGCTGCATCCGTAGTCTCTGGAGGGTCATAAGAAATTCCATGAGCAGTGCACCACTGCATGATAAAATTCCTTACCGCTCGATTAGGCACAAGCCTTTCATGGGCAAGCATTTGACCTGTCTTAGGACAAGTACGATACCCTTCCGCGATCCACCTAGCTATTGGGCTCCTATCATAAGTCTGTCCGGTTGAAATTATCACTGGATCATGCATCAAATCCAACGATATTGGGCAGCAAAAGTCCTTCGGTATCGATAAAAAGGTCTCAGCAATCTCTTGAGTAATCAGCCCTTTTCTTGGCTTCTTCTGATTGCCAATTCCCATCGTCACTTCATCTTCCTCAAACCCGAATAGCAAAAACCTGCAATACCGTGTAATTGCGACAAACCCATTAAGCACGGAAGCGGTTGGCTCAACATCTCCCTCGTGGTTGACAATTTGCTCCTGCAAAAACTCAATTTCAGCTCTACAACTCTTTGCATCTTTAATCCCCAGACTCTCCACAAAGAATGACCGCAACTCCACATGATTTGGTGCCTTCCCATTTTCAAATTCATCAAGAAATGAAAAGAATTGAACCCTCAACGACTCGTCATTTTTATCTATATATAATTTGGCCTTTCTAGTCTGTCTCTGCATCAGGTCAATTTGCTCCCTAACATCCTCACTCAGTCTAACATCATCAACAGGAAAAACATCCAAAAGGGTAGATATTTCCTTGTTCAAATCATGATAATGCCCGGAAATTGAATGATTCTGCAGCAAAAGCCACAACTTACCAGATTGCCCGCAATAATCAAGAAGTATTTTGCACCTATAAAGGAGTAAATACAGCTCCTTGAAACACAACATAGCAGTTGAAGGAAGACTTGTACCCGAATCCCTTAAATATTCCAAAAAAACAACAAACACCTCGATCTTCCGCATCAAAGACCGAGAATTCCTCCTCTGAAAGAAGAAACATTTATTTGAAAAGCAGGAAACGAGCTCCCACGAAATCGAAATAAGGGTTTGTACAAGAGCCACATCGGTTAAGTCAACCGGAGCCAAAAACGCTTGCAAAGATGGTGATCTCCGTCTTCTAAGAGACGAAAATATGGCCGCTGAAGCCATACAAGCTTTCTTTAGATCCAACAGATAACAAAAAGAAAGAAAATTTATTCACAAATCCAGTACACTCTAGACATACAAAGAATGAATAAAGACCCAACACGAAAGAGACTGAGAAACTCTCTCAACAAAGACTAATACGAAAGAAGACTGAGAAATTCTGTTGCTCTCGTTATTTTTCTGGGTTTGTTAAGGTGAGTTGAATCCTCAAAGGAAGAGAAACAGATAGCAAAAATTTGGCGAACGAAAAGGGCTTCTTTAAAAATGATGGGCAAATGAATTTTCTTTCCTTCGTGTGCGCTGCCGTATACGCGTTTGGAGAGAGAGAAAATAAAAATAAAAATGAAAGGAAGGAAAAAGAAAGTAAATTTCCCAGACTCGGGGTTTCTTTCCTTTTCTTATTTCGATTTTTCCATTTGGTTGGTATGCTTTGCTTTCTCTCAAGAAATTCAATGCAGCTCTTATGACAACGACTTGTATGGCTTCGACGGATAATCCATCCAGACTGTCGTCCATTCGTTTTCTTCTTACTGCTTCCAACCCCACTTGCCACACTGTTCATTGCTAATCCACTGTTAAAAAACCCAAATTAAGTAATTATAGCCCAAAAAAGGTCATTTTCTCTCATACTTTATATAATATTAGATGTTTTTTTAAAAAAATAACCAACTCAATTAATTGATTATAGCCAAAACCGGTGGCCAATTTGTCTCGAAATAGGACTTTTCAAAATCAGGATGAGGTCAAATTGTCAGAGAGGGAAGAATCCAACAACAGGCCTTTTTTCTAACCGCCTATGGTTTTGTACGGTAAACGATGCTTAAATTTATTTTACATAAAAGTCCCTAATACTTTATGAATTTTCCATGTGATTATTTTTGGTCTATTTCTGTCAAGTAGGTCCATCCTCCTCTAGTGCCACTAGGATAATTTAGTCTCTAAATTCAAATCATGGATTATTTCAAAATTTTAGGCCTCAAATGTAATTGCGTCAAAATATTGTGATTCACTTTAAATTTTTAATTTTTAATTAAAAAATAAAAAAAAAGAAAGAAAAGAAAGAGAAACAAGGTGTAATGCAAGGACTTGGTTTGGTTTGGAATTGAAGGGTTGACCACGTTACTCTCTTTCCGACGGAGTTTGGTTTCAAGTCTTATTAATAATAAATATAATAAAATTACTTTATTTAATTATAAAATAAATTTTTTATTTTATTTTATTTATGGAAAAACAAGAGGAGAGGACCGGCGAAGGGAGCCTGTAAGAAAACCTAAGAGAGAATACAAACAACAAGTTTAGTTGGTGAAATGTTAACCGGAAGCAGCGTCTGGTTGTTTCCAATTAACGCTCGAGTGGAGCCATGTAATTACTGCGTATGAGAAACGTGTCAACGCCTGACGCGACCGTTACTCCATAACGTTAGTCAACCTTCACATACACGGCGCCACCTGTCCTTTTTATTACCGTGTCCTGTATTTGTATTACACCACGTTGCAATTCACGCCAATCAGAGTGCGGTCAACTCGCACAAAGTCAAAGGTAGGGACGGTCTACAAATGCACTCGCAATTTCACCACTTGTTAATCCTGTGTTTTAGTCGACGACGTGGATCATTCCTACTGGAGGGGGAGGAGTCTGTGATTCTAGACAATACCACCGCGCAAGAGGTTGGTTGGTCGTTTGGAATGGCCTGGCCGGCAATCTTGGGTATCCGACACGTGGGACTGCATGACTAACGTGCGATTCACCGGACAGCCCATATTGAAATAGCTGTGCCGCGCGTGGTTTTCCATTGTGCAGTTCTTAGACGACGTAGTTTTGGTTCAATTGGTGGGGGACAGCCATCGGATTAGTCTGGTAAGGCGAGATGCATTCCCACCAGTGATGAATCATAAAAAGTGGGCTGAAAGAAGGAAGAAATTGCTTATTCCCCAAGCTTTGGGGCATGGAATGATAGCAAAAATAATGAAGTTCTTCAGTTCAGCTAGAAATCCTGACAGGTGCTTTATGCAAAGTAAAAACCAAGCAAGAGCAGACCCTAAAAAAACAATCAAAAGTCTTGCGGTTCAATGAACAAGTCAATGAATTACTACTAACTAATTAGATGAAAATGACCACAATTTACACTAACTTCTGGGATGCTTCCTTTGATATAGTTACATTCACACGCGTTGAAATCGATTCTCACATCTACTTAGCTGGAGCTATGGGTGTTTCACATTTGAGCTTTTGGAAGTTTGTTGCCTGAAAGTGGAGTTCAAAAGCAATTATGCTGTATGACCATTGACAAAAATGTTCCACAGATTCTTTTCAAACCACTTTTTGATGTGAACCCCTAAAGGTTTTTACATTTACATGACCAGACAACAAAGAAGTTCAGATTTTGAAATCGAAATCAGCACCAACAAACACTTTTCCTATATTTACTGAAAATCAAAACCAGAGGTAATTGTAATCAAATGATCTGATAAACAATATGAATAAATATATAAAATTCATTGCAAGAAAATGGACTATTTAATTTCTACCCCTACATTTTTCTCATCATAAATAACTTACCCTTATTCAAGGATTGAAAGATAGAATTGAACTTCTAAACGGCAAGAAAATGGCTAATTACAGAAGTAGCATATATAAGTTTGCACACCAAATTACCACTCTCAAAGCCCTATACGACACAATTTTTTTCTCGTGCTACCTTGGAGATCTAGAAGAGAGGCACTTTCCACAGGAGACAAGCTTCAGCAATGAATGTGGTTTTCGTGGTCTAATTTTCAATCGAGAAAGCTGCACATAGACAAACACACGTACATTAAGATCATAATAAAATTGTCGCACTTTCCTTTTCAGTCTAAAACTTGCTTTTGTTAAGAGAATGAGATTATGTTGCAGTATTAATTCACTAATTCAGCAATATGGGCTTCTTGTTGTAAATTGTTTGCTCGTACATTTCAATAATATGAAGCCATATCATGAACATAAAATAGTTCCACAGCAGGACATACCTGTCTAAGAAATTCAGTGAAATTTAAACAATCCAGATAACACTGAAGAACATTAGGAAATGGTAAGACTTTCTCACTCTGGATGAAAATAAATCCTTTGTTTCTATATGTAAATATAAACAACAATGCTCATTTACCCAAAATACCAATTATCAGCCAAGTATCAGTAAATTCAATCCTTGTCTGACACTGAATTACAAGTTCATAATTGATGTATGTCTCTGGTTCCTTGCTTCTTTCAGGAAAGTCATTTTATTGAGATTCCAATGCTTTTGATCAGCAAACCTGACACTATAAACTTTTTATGCATTGCTAATTCCTAGTATAGAGTCTTGGGTTACATGTAGCCAGAAATGTACAAAACCAACTATAAAACTTTGTAGCACCCCTATCTGCCCCTTCATATAAAACCCACCCCAAAGGGAAAACTCAAATCACAAGTTTTCTTAATTCTCATGAAACATTAACAGAGTGGTGTTGTTCAAGGAAAAAAAATAGTAAACTTGTCCATGACTATCACCTGAGACTCAAAACACAGTCAAACAATCTTTACTTTGCTTTTCCTTTTTTTAATACAAAAAGCATGTGTAATCCCAAACCATTTGGCCTTATGAGAATAAACAGAAGAAATATCAAAATCTAATAAAATTAATCTTGTGGAAACATTACCTTCCGGCGAGATACTCTGGTTGCTTTCCAGCAAAGCAAGCTTCTTGATGTAGGCTCCAATCTCCTGTAAATTTGCAAAATGTAAGAACTGACTCAAAGAACGTGGAAATATGTATTAGCTGTTAATATTGCTACATATATAAATATATCTTGCATTAGGAAGAATGACTTTCTGCAAACAAAAGAGATGCCTACTCCACTTGAACTCCATTTGGTATTGAAAAATGCTCAACTTAAGAGATATGCATATAAAGTATTCAAGTTTGCTCAATAATAAGTTATTTAACTATAAGAAAAAGCAACTAATTCTAGCAAAGGTAACATAATAATACGGGAAAGACCACAAATACGTACAGATTCTCCTGTTCAAGTTTTTCAGCAATAGAAATGGCTTTACGTTTGGACCATCCATTTCGCTGAGTACATCCTTCTGCCTGTTGAATTACATGTGCAAGGGACACCTTGCTTCTCACAATGCTCTGGCTCTGATTTCGGTCTCCAAGTTTCCTTCTTTCTGAAAAAGGAGCTCTTTTACTGTATTCTGATTTATTGTCTGCATTATCCTTGGTTTCCCTGGGGGAAGATGGTACTTGAACAATTTCACTCCTTCCCATTTCAAGAGATTCAGCATGCAGGTGCTGAGCTTGGCTGTCAGCCCCATTAATTCCTTTATCTCTTGGAACTCTTTTGCTAATTTCAAGAGATGAATCTTTAGAGGCAGGTAACATAATGGTTGGCTGAAACCCTGTGCGAGTGTCAGTATTCGCTTCACATCTGATTTCAATTGTCAGTGGAGAACCAAGAACAGACTCAAATGCTTGTAAAATTTGATCCTTAAACTTTTCTGCCTTAGATTTCATCAGATGCGAACTAAAAATCAACTGTGCAGTTGGAGCTGAAAGAATAATCAATGGCAACAGACAATCAGACAACCAACAATTAATCAGCAAAACCAATTAAACGAGTACTGAAACATTAAAATAAGAGGAAGAAGATGGTTAGAATACCCCCAGTACCAAAGCAAGAGGCAATCTGAAGAAAGAAAAAGTATTTTCACATATTCTATATTTAGGATAGGCTTTTTCATAAAAGAGGCAAATGATCAGTAATGGAAAGGTAAAAAGAAGCAAATGCCAGCTGCCTAAGGCATCCGACAACAACCTTAACAGTTAAAATCATTATCATGACAAAGTACAAATAAGCATACCGACGTAATTGTAGTGCATGGTATCTTTCCATACCGCCAAAATTTTCAGTAGAGGTAAAATTTGGCATTATCAAAAGAAATATAACAAGAACAAGTATTATAGATCATATATAGTTCGGAAAAAGTAAAATACACAAGACAAACTTCAAAAAGGACCAGCTCTTGAGTATACATAGGTTACTGATGGATAAGAATGATGCCAGACTGGGTAACCAACAATGCTTGAAATTATTATTTGGGATGCAAGCCTATTAAGTATTTTTGGGACTGTTAAAAGACCAACACCCGGCCAGCTGAGATTTGCAACCAGCTCAAAGTTACACTTGCTTGGTAAAGTGGCACAACTATACAACAGATTAAACTTTTATGAAAAGTGGGTGAAACACTAGCTGTTACAGATGAACTTGACAGTGAGGCAAATGGTCACAGCCTAACCAATTCATAAAACAACTAAATAGCTCTCCAGTGGGCATGAATATCAAAGGATGCACTGATTTTTCATGGTCATAAGGGGGGATGTAAGTATTATAGGTGAAATGGAAATTCTTCCCATTTCCAACGTCTTACATTTCACTTCCAGTCTAGTCACCTTCTGTGCCAGAAGTTATGCCCACTTTCCCCCAGTAGCACCCAGTCAAAACCAATAAAGGATAATTTCCCAAGGTGGGAAAGCAAACCATGTCCAAAAATGGTAGCATGCAGCGCAACAAAACTGAAGGGATAATGCTAAGGGAAATATAAAACAACAATCAATCATTCAAGTCGCAACGGATGTGATGCTAGTCACTTTATTGCATGGAAGAAATTTTGGTATAAACAACAATCCAAAAGGATATTATTATCTGGCAAGAGGCAACCACAGGTTCATTAATTCTAATGCGGCAAAACATATAATCTTTATGAGCTGAGGAATCGAATCCTTTGGTTGGTCTATTCTTCTGATCTTTGACAGAAAGAATCAAAAGGGAAATTTGGTGAACTAATGATAGGAGATTAAGTGGTGAATTAAGGGAGATCAAGGTTTGAAGTTCCACGTTCATTTGATGATGTAGCACACAGTTTTATGGAGAAAAAAAAAGAAAAAAAGTCAAGTTACTTCTATTCTTAAATAGTTTCTAAAAGTGTCGGGATTCTTCTTGAATTCTTAAAATTGAAAGTCCAATCTCTTCCCCCTCTCCCCATGCCAAGCCCAAAAAGGAAAGGGAAAACATCCATCCAAATGATAAATAAAGTTGAAATCTCAATTTCAAAGAGATTTCAGTGGAATTTAAAAGCACTGGCTTTATTCCATTTTGACTCAACATACCAGAAAATGCTACAAAACATTAGCTTCTAAATGCATAAGAATTCACGCACAAGATATGGAAATAAAAGGTTGACAACAATCAAAATATCTCTAAAAGTATGATACAGCTGCATAATCATAAGATGCTTAAATGAGCATAATGCACATAAGGATGTACCTGCACCAAAACTGACAGAGATTAATTTTCCTTCTTGGTACAAGAACTCTTTTATACCATTACTTTGTATTTTATTAATCACCTCCAGCCAAATTTCTTCAATTCCATTATGGCTTTTGCCTGAAATTTTCCTGCCACTCACTCTAATTGTATCAATGGAGAGCGGAGATTTTTGTTGAGGAGCCATCCCAGGCCCAGCATGTCTTTTTCTATCTAGACTAATACCTTTCATCATACTTCTATCACCAAAATCACCAGAAGTTTCAGCATGGAAATTTTCCAACCTAACATTCATCAGCATGCCTGTCTCTTTATTAGAAATCTCAGCACGCTCACCGCTCTTCCTAGTCATATCTCTTCCATCTGCATTCTCTATGGCCAACGGACTATGGCCAAAACTAGAATCTGCAGAAGTACTGGGCAATACATACTGCTGGTCAGGAGCAAGTTGAAGCAATGCAGCTGTCAGCCATGTTAATTTGTCATTGGACATCCTCAATTGTTTCTCAGCTTCAGACAAAGTTTTCAGAGCTTGGCGTAGTTTTTCCATCTCTTCTTTGGACACTGGAATCAATAAAGTCATTGTATTATTTCAAAGACTAGGAATATTGAACAAAAGGGATTTATTTTTTAAAAAAAGAAAAATTAACTTGGTTGAGTGGTTTACTTTTGTAACAAGCTTGATTATAGAGAACCATGGAATTTCACAAGGAAAAAATGTAAGATCAAAGAAGCTTGTAAATTAAAGGTACATGCCGAAAAGAGAATCGGGCAGCATCCAAAACTGATGAAACATGTTGGGGGGAAATAATGTGACAATAAAGTTGTGAAATAAGAGGCTGGCAATATTCCAAATACTAGAAGGAGCTAATACAAAATTATCAAAGTGAATTGAAGTTGAACAGATGGATTTGTCAATGTGACAACCAAGCAACAAACAAATTTTAGACTCACATGGTTGTCGTCGAAAGAACTTTCTTTTATGCCTGTCTTTTGTGAAATCATAACTACCAGCAAGTATATCAGTTATAACCGTAGCAAGTTGTGACATCAAAGCTAAAGGCTCCACACCACTTTCCATTATCACTCTCAAATTCTTCACAGTGTTTACTGTGTCTGCAGATAATGCTAAATCAAGCAGATCCACCAACTTCTCATCAGAAATAAGTCCAACCTGAGAAAAGAATTCACATTTAGAGCCATCTATGCATACCAACACCAATGATTCCAAGGAAATGGGGATGACAGCACGAGCCTAAGTCATAATGAGTAGAGAAGCATTTCGTATAGATTGTACAAACAGAAATTTATATCCAGAATCCTGTATAACTACACCTTTTCCTCTTTTTTTGGCTTGTTGAACATCTATGCATGATACTAATCCGATTTTCATTAATGTTTACAACCATCAAAATTTCATCAATGTAAACAGACCACAACAACATAGACATGAGTAAGAAGCAGCAATTAATTTATCCAAAATGCTTAGAGTTAACATCATATTTGTTTATTAAACTATAATATAAAGTATTCAAAAAGACACATAGCTTGGCAGAGCCTTGCTGAATCAATAGTTGGATTCATATCCAAAGAGGACATTTGAATAACATTACTTCAGAGCTTTCTACTATCATCTTATGCATAATACAAACATTGAAAAGATTCCACAGGTGAGGGTAGCAAGACCAAGGAAGTCTTACCTTAGAAAAGAAAGGAATGGAGACTATCCTAAGAAACTTATTGATGAATATATAACCAACATATATACCAAATGTTACACAAAAATAACATTCTGATTCTGGTCCCAAAATTGATAAAGAACTTACCAGTTCCTGAACCAGAGGAACTGAAATTCTCTGCCCAAGTAAACTCAGTTGCTCGAGGGTCATCTCTGCATCCCGCAATGATCCATCAGATCGTGATGCAATAAGTTTTAGTGCATCCTTATCAATTTCAATGTCTTCCTTGGATGCAATCCACTGCAAAGTATAGATAATATCTGCATCTTTCAGCTTTGGGAAGAAGAACTTTTGGCATCTGGATATGATTATGTGAGGCAAAGCATCAAGGCTTGAGCAGACAAGAACAAAAACCACACGCCTTGATGCTCTATCAATGATCTTTGATATAGCACTCCAGCAATCAGGGGACAGAGTATCACAGTCATCAAAAACAAAAATTCTGTATTGAGATGGTCGCTGGGAGATGACCATATTGTCAAGTAGATCCAGGATGCTGTGAAAATCAAAATTACTGACTGGACCAACTTCTTTTATATTTCGGCTTTTACCCATGTCATGAGAAATGCAAGAATTACAGAAGCCACAGGGTTTGGGTTGTTCCAGAGATTGACAGTTTAAAGCTCGAGCAAAAATGCGAGCGCTGGAAGTTTTCCCCGTGCCATGAGGTCCATAAAACACATATAGCAACCCAACTTTCCTTCTCGTGACAGCATTGGAGAGAGCTTGCACTACCAGATTCTGTCCAACTAGATCTCTGAAAGTTCTAGGCATGTATTTTTGTGTCAAATTTTGGTGTCTACCATTACAGTTTACTCCTAACTTGTGTTGGTTACCTGATCTACCTTCAGAAGCAAGATCAGAATCAATATCGTGCTTCAGTAAATGATCGGCAAAGATACCTAGCTCCCCAGAATAGTCATGCACCCAAACTGCGTGTTCTGTGCTTTGAGATCCAGATGCCTCAACAAGTAAAGGCAGTACCTCTGCATCAGACTTAGTAGACAAGCTAGAGGGATCAGATGCCACAGGCATATCAGGAACATTTCTACCATGGGAAGCTGCACCAGCGTTCCTTGACCTTGGGTCTGACAAACCACAAGAAGTTAAACTCCTTCCAGCCTTGTCTAGGAATGTTTTACTCCTATGATGAATTCTTGACCAATTCCATGGAATCCCACACCCATTTCTTGGAGCCCTAGTAACATTTTGTTCCCCAAACTCTTCTTCCTCCTTGTGATACTTTGGGCGTGCTGAACCTTGTGCAAATGAATTAGAAGCTACAGACATTTCACTCTGACCTCCAACATCCCTCAAAGCAGAAGCAGCCCGAGTTCTTCTGGCACCCCGAAACTTGCGCCTTTTTCCCCTATTCAGTCCATTTGAGTAATCACGGATGCTGGATCCATGTTCCTCACCAGTTTTCTCCAGTCGAGAGCGCCTACTGTGAAATTGAACATTAGACGAAACTAAATCATCACTATCCATTGGAATATCATTCAACTGCTCCGAGAGCGTCTTAATTCGAACATCTTGGCTTTGCTTTCCCTTTGGCCGAATGTTTCTATTTTTATATTCAGAGTTACCAGAAACAACATCGTGAATAAAATCATTACCATCTTGTTCTAAAGCCTCCTCATTTCCACCCAAAAGATCAGTCCTGCTCTTCCAACTTGATTCTTCTCTCCTAATTCTTCTACCATCCCGATTTCCACTCTTGCTACTCCGTTCACTGATTGCTGCTGCTACCCCATTATTAAGCCCAACAACTTCACCAGGAGCAACTTTTGAAGTAACAAAATTTGGTAATGTTGGTGAGCTTCCTGAGAACCTACTACTATCCCTCCGTCGGTCTCCGACCGACTTTCTTCCCTCCCGGATCACAACATCCTTGTCACCTTTCTTGGGAAGCAATTCAACAACAGAAGGTGAATGCCATGATGGAGGACTAGCAGACGGATCCCGAAGAGACCGTGATCTCTGAAGAACTATAAGGTCCCTCATAAGAGACCTATCAGCCAGAATTGGGCTGTGCTTATGCATATGATTTTTCAAGTGAATGCAATTCGTTAAATGTATGTGGTTGCGTAGATGATCACTAATATCACCATTTGCGTCCTTCAGAATCCTATCACGGACAGCCCTGGTCATGATCAGAGCATTAACGTGTCCAAAAATATATTCTCTTGTAAATTATGGAAACAAATCAAAGTATATAGCATTTTCCTTGGGCTCAAACCACCACAAATCTTCATAATTATAGATCAAAGAAAAGGCAACCAAAATTTCTCATGACTGGGCAACGATTTAATGAAAAAAAAACCCACAATGATGCCCCAATACAAGCAACCGGAGGTCATGCACCAAAAAAAAATTATAATAGCGTTCTTAGCAATGATAACACCATAAAGTTGCAAACTTTCCTTTACAACCAGCAAATTATCCAAAATAATCACCGTTTGCCACTCAAAAGGCAACTAAAGAAACACACATAAATACCTGCAACCCATGGAACCAAATCCAAAAATTCAAGCTTCGAAGTCCCAATCAGCTAAGTTACTACTCCCCTATAAGCAGCAGTCGCAACAACTCTCAACATGCAAACGAGGTAACTTAGTCGTGGTAAAGTCTCAATCTTGAAGCTAAAACACTCCAAAGATCATAGTTTTTACAAAACGGGCAGTTTTTAAGCAGATGAAGATGGTAATGCAACGCCAAAAGGAAAAGAGAGAGAGAGGTGAAAAGAAGCTCAGAAAAAGCAAAGAGTGAGTTATGACTAGTTTACTTGGTTCCAATCACCTGAGAAAAAAATCCCAAGAAGAAAAGTGACCGTTTCGACCATTAAGCTAATCAGATCTCTCTTTCCCAACCAACTTCACATGCAGTTCACCAACTGGAGTACCTTTCAGAAGAAAAGGACAGTCGACAACTACACAAACCCACACAGCTACAGCAACAACAAATGCAACAACAGAGTTTTCACAGTGAAAAAGAGAGTAACCAAACCAGTTTCAGAGATAGAGAGAGAAAGAAAGAGACCGTGCAGAAACAGAGAATCTCTGGAGAAAGGAGATATAATGGGAGTGAGATCTGTTACCCTTACAGACAGAACACATGTGTCCGTTTTGTTTGAGCATGCAAATTGTTTCCTCTGTATTTATATTTTTCCTTTTTCTTCGAATTTCGAAAAAAATATAAAATTGTAGGCACTAAAAATTTTTGAATGGAGACCAAAAAGTGCATTCCGTTTGAATTTTTGCCGTTTTGCAGTGCACACAGGTTTTCAGCTGGACTTTCCGGACAGCAAACTATTGGGAAGTTGTAAACTGCAGGTGGGGCACTGGGGATCCGTGGTTTCCGAAATTTCACCTAATTTATAATTAACATAAATTGGTAGTCAAATTAGAGCTAATTAACAAGTTTAGCAAATCTCAGTGGACCAGTAATAGTAGCAAAGGAACAACAGGAAGTTTTGTGATTCTTTTACTTGTTATTACTGTATGTATCAAAGCACTGAATTGTCCTTTAAAACCATAAAGGAGAACAAGCTGTGGTTTCAGGATGTGGTAATGAAACTAATAAAATGATGATCCAGTGTGGCCCCGCTTACTTTCCAATGGGTGATGCTATTACGGATGCGATTAGGGGGAGGATATCTATCTAATCAATCAGTGTGAAAGTCACGTGCGGCATGTTGAATGATGACTGATTGAATGATGTATGATCAAACGATGTTTCTGATTCTTTCTTATCATGCTTCTACTTGATTCTATGTTCCAATCTTGAATGCCATGACATGAGCAACGATTTGCTACTTTTCATTCTATTTAAAGATGCTCTTAGCCTCCTTTTGATACTGTCCTTGATATGGGAATCATCAATTTGGGGCTTACGTCCAATGTCAAAATCCCTTTGTAAACCATTCAATCCTCTCTTGAGCAGTGAGTTTGCTGTAATTTTTCTATCCTTGTGTAAGCTAGCAGCATACCCTATTCAATGTCAATGTCCTTTGTACTGTACCAGAAGCACTTCATTTGTGTCACTTCGTAGGTGATTCTTTAAGTCTCTTAACAATCATAAACATTTTATGAGAACACTGGCATTAAGAGCTGAAAACAGAAATTATCTTTGGGGATCATGCATACTCATACTTCTTTGTGGGCATATGCATAATGGATATATTGAAGTTTGGATGTCATTAATGAAGAGGGGAAAAAGGCATTTCATTGAATACATCCGCATGAAGTTGGGAAGTACTTTTCTGCTTTTTCTTTCTTTCTTTTTTTTCAAAAGCGATTATTATTGGATGCAGCAGCAGCAAGTAGTTTAGGAAAATAAAGAGGGTTAGTTTCTGGTTCATTGGGTTCGGTCTCTTCAACTACCTCTCTACCCGTGAAAACTGAAAGTTAAAACAAATCCCACATTATTGCCAAGCCGCTTTGTGAAGTTCAAAAGCAACTCTGATTCATGATATCAACTTGATCGACACCCCAGTGATCCCGAAAGTGCTTATTAATAAATAATAACTCTCAACCTATTAAAAAAAGTGCTTCATTTTAAACTTCTTCCAATGCAAAATAATTATGGGTATAGAAAGAGTGGCCAGGGCAAGGCCAGTTAAATAAATAGGAATCCAATGCAGAAGCTGACCTTGTAATTCGATTCCTGACTTCACTTTGACCTTGAAATGAAGAGTGGAGAGCATAATTTTAATTCATTGGAAAAGGTACACCGTGTCTGGTTCCGGAGGGACAATGTTGTGGTTATGTGTTCAAAACAGGTATATTTTTACATTACTCTTATGGGGTAATGCAATCCAATCACTAATCTTGATAAAAAAAAAGCAGCAGCAATTTGCTCAGTGTTTGTTTTAAAGTGATTAGCTTATATATTAATACAGCTACTTATGTGGCAATGTGCTGCTTTGCGGCGTTCAGAATTATAGATGGGTTGAGGCCATGGCAGTTGGCAAGGCGGCGAGGGTGGTGGAATGCAGCTATTTTTGACGCATGCTTTGTAATTTATAGGGTCTATTACTGTTTACTTTGAACCTTAGAAAGATGCCTATAAATATTTAAATGAGAAGAAAATGACACCACTTAAATTCAAACGGTTAAGTAGTACCCTGGCAACCAAATTCCCAGATGGTAGATTTTACTGTAATTGATGTAATTTTGGAGTATCTGTCGATTTTCATGCATGGTTGTGCCGACGTTTATATTAAACTTAGCAGTTGCTTACTTGGAACAAACATGAAAGCTCAATTGTACACCAACAGAGATTTTCATTGACAAGAGTTGTGATTGCCACAAACTCCTCAAACTTACATATTTAGGTAAGGATTACATTTCAGGGCTAAGGGATGATGAGATCAATTTACAAGATATACAGTCTAAATGGTATTCTTCCCATTACATGGTCAATTATCTCAAACCGTATTGGCTGGCTCACTCAAGACATACTTTGGAAGTTCCTACTTTCCACCTGCAAGAGAAATTCTGTAAGGATGGAACTCTAGGAAGAAATCAATCATGAAAGAACATGCATTTGGGAATAAAGATAGAGAAATTGGGTTAACGGTGGATGGAGGGATACCTCTCTCATCATAGCAGATTGTCGAATCATCACTCTGAACAATCACACCGGTCGCCTGGCAAGGGTTAAATCAGCTTCAGCAGCATCTCAAAGTGCATCCCACATCTCTGACAACACGACAAAAAGATATGAAAATTAGTTTTTCTTCCCCACCCTATTCAGGTGTATACCTGGGTGCGCGCATGTTTATATGGCAGTATCATAAAATCAAAGGCCGCCTCACAGACGGTTTCCCTTGTATACAGGCATAAGGAGAAGATGAGTAAATTTCTAAATTTGAGAATAAATAAGGGTACAGTTAGTGAAGCATTCATACTGGCCAATGAAGCCACTTTTTAATTTGAGGCATGCATCCAAGTATTGAACACCACAAGGAAACTGTAGAATTCATGTCAACAGAAATAATCAACAAAATCTTTCAGCATACAAAGAAGCACTCAGCTGAACAAGATGTACACATCCCACATAAACAGATAAGCCTAGGTAACAATCAAAATCCCTTAAATTTCAAACCTATTATTCTCTGGCAAGTAACATTTCAAGCTCAAATTTCTTGAACAAGTAAATGATTTGTATTAAACCTACAAATGTTAATACACTTACATTGAAAATAAATATCTACAAAACTTAGAATCAAATTATACTCATCCATTTGAAAATTCCCTCTATTTCTCATTTATGTTGTCAATCATCAGCACTAGTTACATGCTTCTAAACGTTTCATCAGAATAGTGCTTTGTCAAGTGAGTGTTGTATACTTATCTCAGCCAAAACGCCATGTACACCAAGTTCTGTCCTCATGTCAACACATACAATCAAAATTTTCATTTTATGAGTAAAATACTGGGAGCAGCAGGATTCCCACAATTTTTGGTCTCATTCTGTCCCTTGTAGCCAGTCTTTTGAGATCTCCTGAAATCAACAATGCAACCATTCCCACAACAAAATCAAAACAAAACAATGTTACAGCACTCTATCTTGGCAATGAGTGAAATTCATTATTTCTAGTGTTTGTCCTATGACTATTATTACATAAATTGATAACAATGAATTCCAGTACCAGGTACAAATTGAATTAAAAAAAAACAGACAGTTTATGTCACAAATTTATGTAAAATTGTTGCACATATGACAATAGCTTCAGAAACAACAGATATCAGAGTAACTTGAAGTATTATGACCTTTTGACATGTTTCTTTCCTCTAAAGTACTCGTCTTTCATTAAAAGTACTCAATTTATAGCCAATCTATTATGAACGTTTGCTGCATGTCTTTTCTCTAAAGTACTCATCTTGCACTAAAAGTACTCATCTTTCATTTCCCTCTGAATGCCAATTCAAAGACTACAAAAATTCCTATATGCATTGCACGAATTGCAGAACATAGCCGAAGTACATTTCAAGATTTCCACAGGCAACGTGTAACCAACCAATCATACAAGGGGTTGAGGCATAAAGCAACAAAACCTTATAATAAATACACCACCACCGAACTTAATTTTGCAACGAAAAGAAAAAGGCCTAAATTCTCATCAAAGCTACTCTAAAGTTTCCCAATTACGAGATTCAAGATGTCAAACTTTTAAGCAAGTTTAACCAGGATGATCATATTATGATAAAACACCTCCATCAGCAAAGCGTCATCTATCAACATCAATGCCGCAGAATCATAGCTGCACGAAGTATGATACTAGTATTAAATAAATAACAAATGCTTTAAACATTATGAACAAATCAACTTGTACATGATTGCCCCTTCATTCTTCTACCCATTTAAACAAATATTCGAAGCATTAAATGAAATAAGAAATATATATATATATATATATATATATACCCACATAATAACAGAGGCAGAAAAAATGTAAATGAAGTTTCATTACCGTCTCCTTTGGCTCGCTTCAATCCCGTGTATCCCATTGTTGAGATTCATCCGAATCAGAAGAGAAATCTGAGAAAGTCAAAAGCCAGTTTACAATTTATTTTATTTCATTTTGTAGGACCAAAAAAGAAAGAAGAAAGGAAGGTTAGAGAAGAGATGCATGATGAAAATGTTGTAGGTGGAAATATTTATAAGGCGTGTATAGAGTTTTAAGCGACAGCTACTTGATGCTGCTACTCCCACTAGTCTTCTGAAACATCTCTTCTGCAGTGGGAGTCCCACTCTCTCAGGTCTTTATCATCTTCTTCCACTTCTCTCTTTAATGGGTTACTCGACAAAGGTTTGGCCTTTTCGTTTTGGATATTTTCTTTATAACCCTCCATGTTGGTATATATTTCAATATCGACGAAAGAGTTGAAAACTTGTAATGTCACATCACCTTTTAAAACGATACCGTTCCATTGTCATAAGCTGTCTCTCCGTCCATCCACGTCCTTCAACCTTGATAGTCCGAAGTTCCATCCGATAAATCCCTTGCTCCGAGTAAAATACCGTGGAAGCAAAAGCCGTTTCCAACTGCCACGTCAGCTCGACCGTCAATTGACGCCCTTGACGGAACCAATCAGAAAATAAAAAACAAAAAGAAAAACAAATTTCTTGCATTCATTTCCCTGCATTCTCCAGTTCCTTCCCGCTCTGGCAAATTTAGGGATCGAAAGAATCGATCTCTATTTTTGTTTTTTTAAATTCAAAGGAAGGAAAACAGAGTAAAGTGTCGTAAGCAGCCATGAATATCTTCAGATTCGCAGGTGATATGACTCACTTGATCAGTATATTAGTTCTTCTTCTTAAAATCTACGCTACCAAATCTTGCTCAGGTAACTTCTTCACTTCGATCATTTTCCTTTTCCTTTTTTTTTCCGTTTGGTTCTATAGAAAATAGCATCGGAAAGTTGTTGAAATGTAGGAAACTGAAAATTTCTTTGTCATTTTTGTTCTGATTGTATATTGTTCCAGTACCGTGTTTCTATTGCTTTCTAACTTATTTTAAGGAGCTTAATTTCGTATTTCTATTGTTTTCACGGAAGCTTATTTGTGGTGCTTTGGTTTTTTGAGAAAATGAACTGATTAACAGAAAATGAGATTTCAAGCTTTGATTCTACTTAATGTTTATCGCAAAAAACTATAACTCAATTAAGATAGTTATTTGTTTGAATCTCTGTTGAATCGATTTTAGTTTTTTTCTGTGGTAATAATTTTGTGTTCGTTCTGGGTAGAAGTATCGGTAATCTGTTCACCAGCTTTATGGATTGAATTTTTACTGTATTCTTTTTGATATTTTAATTTAGGGATTTCGTTGAAGACTCAAGAACTCTATGCTCTGGTCTTTCTTACACGGTATTTGGATCTCTTCACGGACTTTATCTCTGTGTATAACAATGTTATGAAGCTAATATTCATTGCAAGTTCTCTAGCAATTGTTTGGTACATGAGGATGCACCAAGCTGTGTGTCGTACATATGACAAAGAGCTTGACACATTTCGCCATCTCTTTCTGGTTGCCACATGCTTTGTGTTGGCACTGATTTTGAATGAGAAGTTCACATTTCAAGAGGTGCTGTATTGTTAAATTTGCTTGATTATTTTGGCTTGTTTTACAATGAAGGAGTTTGATTATGTGTGAATTATGATAGTAATTGGTCTGGTATCACATTTGGAAGGTTCTTATTTACTTACTGTGAAAATAATTTCCAAATTACTACTCAGACCTCCCTTTTCATTGTGGCGAGGAAGTAAGCTTTTAATGAATAGTACATTGTCATATCATATATATGTTTGATGTGATTGTTGCTTTATTTCCATTTCTCTTGTGAGGGTTATTAGGAAATGGTACCTTTGGGTTGTTGCCAGTCTAGAGTTCTGTCTTGAAAAATAAAATCGCTTGAAGGCAAGATTAGATCCTTAGACAAGAGACATTTGAGTTATTTTCTGATATTGATGGAAAGTGGTTGTACATTTGTTGATACATTTCAATTCTTCATATGCATTTTAAAAATGACAAAAGTGGAGCACAATTCGTGCTTCAAGAGAAAACAAAGAAAACAGAAACAGATCAAACATCCATATACTCATCTGTGTGGCCATGCAATATGCATATGTGACCTTAAGTATTCTTTTCTTTCTTTGTCCCTCTTGTTTTTTAATCTTTATTCTTTAAGGAGACAAAAGAGTGTCTCTTCCATTCTGTTTGTTTTTATCTAGATTGTAATTTCTACCTATTTAATTATCTCGATTAAAATTTCTTTCTATGCCATTAGTCTATCGCATTTGACAGAAAAACTTATTATTGTTATCCATTAGTTGGTTTCCAGGTTTTGTATTTTCCATGTTCACTTTATAGCTGTTTCCATGCTTTATCAAATCTCAAACATTTTCATCTGATTTATGACTAGTCTTGAGCAATTTTATTGCAGATCTTCTGGGCATTTTCTATATACTTGGAGGCAGTCGCAATTCTTCCCCAGTTAGCCTTATTACAGTGAAGAGGAAATGTTGACAATTTAACGGGGCAATATGTCTTCTTTCTTGGGTATGTATTTGTATATTGTATTCATGTAACAAGCGGATAGCATTAAACATTTCCTTTCTCCAAAGTGAGGATATTTTACGTTGTTTAGAAGAAATTCATATTTTATCAAAATCTTCTAGATCTTACCTTCCTATGCTTAAGATTCTTGCCTTGCTTATCTATTGTTATGTGAGTTATTTATTCCAACTGCTTAATTTCTAACAACGGTGATATATTCTTTGAAGAATACAAAATTGCGAAAAATGCCTTGTTTCTCTTTTCCTTCAAAAAGAACAGTCTATTATTGTTTATTGTGAGAGAACAGGAATACGAATGTACAATTATGTGCTTTTATGTGATGTGTCTGCCTGCAATTTGAACTTTGTGGTGTGTACTTACCAATCATTTGGGTTAACTTGCAGAGCATATGGTGCCTTGTACATTCTTAACTGGATCTACTGCTATTTCACGGGGCCATATTTTAATCGATGGATTGGTTAGCTTCATCATGAATCAAAGAGGACAGATTCATTTTGTGACTACTGCTGCATTTGTACTTGTGTGCATGTGTGTGTGTATTCAGACTTACGACTCACTATTGTTGATTTTTCAGCTTGTGTCTCTGGTATTGTTCAGACAGCTCTGTATGCAGATTTCTTCTATTTCTACTTCATCAGGTAGGCAAATCTGGCCATCCTTAATCATACTCTTCCTTCTGATTGTTATTCTTAAATTGTACATAATGGGATTTTTCATCTTTGCTGTTTTGACAGCTGGAAAAACAACGCAAAACTTCAGCTTCCAGCTTGAGCCAAGTGAGATTGTGTTGAAAATTTCAATTTGTTGAGATTACGGCAATTCAGTAGTCATCGGAGGGACGAGGATACATGATTTATAGTTCTTACTGTTTGATTAGAATATTATATACACATGTTCATACAGAGGTTATGGTTTTTGAGGTGTCATCTGCCTGCCCATTGCTCCTAACTACTCAAGATGCCAATTGAGAGGCCAAAAATCTCGATTCTGGCTAACATCATAGTTGGACTTGGAGTGCTTACGCAATTAATCAGATTTCAAGTATTTGCAAAACAGTTATTTGTTGTAATCTTACACTGCTGAAGAATTTTGAGTTTTGATCCAACTTATAATTTGATAACGTTCAAATATGTGTTGACTCTGTGGGGTCCACCGGGGAAAAGAAGGAAGATTGGGGCCCACTATTTTGGACACGAGGCAACAACTCATTGCTGAGCCATCGTGGTAAGGCAAATCCTTGCGCAACGCTACGGCGACAAACGTCAAAAGCCAAAAGTCAACCTGCCAAATGGGAATCGATTTTGCAGTGTGGAGAATTACAATTTGACCCCCCACCGTCAATAAAAGGTTTGTATGATTTTCAACACCCCTTCCCGCCCTTCCCATCATGAAACTACTTGCATGAATAACTTGGTCGATAGATGCAGGTTCGGCGTGATATGTTAAAATGTGGGGAGGATTTAGAGCTCTGCATTGGTCAAACCGTTCCTTCCGCCAGTGCCGGCAGTGCTGACAGAAAAATCCTTTCAGAAAGGAGGTGATATACAGTCATTTCTCTCCTCATCTTCCTGGTGTGCAGCAGCTTCCACTTTATGGCATCCATTTCGACGACGGATGCTGATCCCTTACATTGGATGCGCGTTGTTCTTCCATCGAATGGTGGGACTGTGATGGAACTTCTGGACTGGTGATGCAACTCTTGGCTGGGTCGAAGATTATTTTGATTTTATGGTTTACTTTGGCAATTAGAGCTTTGTTTATTTTCTGCAAGGCGGCATATATTTACTATTACGTTTACTTATACCACACTTCTAGTAGTACGAAGAGATGGTTTTAATATGTTACTGCAAGCAGCCAATGAAGAATGAAAACGAATTGTAGTGTGTTTATGTGGATCTGTGCTTTAAGTTCTCTCAATGTTCTGAGCATTTTTTGAAAAGTTTGATGGTTGAAGCAGAAGGGAAGAAAAACAATGCAGAAGAAGCAGAGGTAGTTAGGAATGATGAGCTGGCATTTTAGCTGTTTAATCATTTTCTGTTATGACAGATAAAACTTTACGTTTTAACCCTTGTTGTAGCATGAATAAAAGCTTGAAAATTTATAATTCATGGACAGTTCTTGAATACATAAACACACCAGAAAAATAGAGTAAATTAATTCTGAAAATTTATTCATACATTCTTGCTGTGAAGTTACAATTTTTTTAGTCTTAAAAAAACTGTTTCTTGGTGATAGTTCTGACTTGGAATAACTGATTATCTTCAACAGTTTAGGGCTGCTCAATCAAGAAATAGATAAAGGTCTTTTGTTTTCCTATAGGAAGTAAACTTAAAATAAATCTACGGAATGTTCTACTGCTTGTCATGTTCATTGTGCTCTTTTAGTATTAATCTCTATGTGCCCTCTCCTGCTGCTCCTGTATGTATGAATTGGATTTGTTTTTATTCTTTTATTTTAAGCTTATTTTTATGATTTGCAGAAATGGGGCACAGAAGTTGTTGGCATCCTATTGCTGTTGGTGATGCTATATTGCATACGTACTGTCAGGGAAGTATGGAATTGTCGAGCAGCTTGGTGTTGGGAATGCTACTCTTATAATCGTTCAATTTTGCTTTGCTGGAATCATTGAATTGCCTGGATAACTTCTCCAGAAGGGATATGGTCTGGTCTCTAGGATCTCTCTTTTTACAGCCATTAATTTCTGGTAGGCTACAAATTTTGTTTTGTTTAAATATTCATTATGATATCACGTGTGGTGTAGGAATTAATAGTTTTAGTTGACAATGCAGTGAAAACATCATTTGGAAAGCTTTTAGCCCCATGTCTATCAACAGTGGCAGGGGAGCTGAGTTTGAGGGCACTGTTGTTGCTCTGTTCTATCTGTTGATAACCAAGCCTAACAAAGTTGGCACCCTTCGAGATGCTTTCTATAGACAAAACCTTCCAAATGTGACAAATTTGCTTGCTACAGTTGGGGTCTTGCTTATTATTATCTTCTTCCAAGGTTTCCGTGTGGTGTTGCCTGTGAGATCAAAGAATGCCCGCAAACAACAGGGCTCGTATCCATTTAAGTATTCTACACCTCCAATATACCCATCATTCTGCAATCTGCGCTTGTGTCGAGTCTTTATTTCATCCCTCAGGTACATAAGTTGCTTCAGTGATGGTTAAATTTTGTGGTTTAAGTTATCTATAGTGTTGCCAGTTGGATAACACCATCTGTTTCTGTAGAGGTTAAATTTGATGGTTTAAGTTATCTGTAGTGTTGGCAGTTGGATAACACCATTTTTTCTGTACAGTTGCTCTACAAGATGTACAGTGGTAACTTCTTTGTAAATTTGTTGGGGGCTTGGAAGGAATCTGAATATCTGGCTAGTCTATTCCTGTTGATGGCCTTGCTTATTATGTTACCACATCATCAAGGTGACATGTCATTCTTGGCTCTATTCCATTCAGTTTATTTATTTTTATTTATTTGTTTCAAGTGCATAAATATATGTTTTTGTCATGGTTTAGATTTATACTTAATTTTTCTGCACTATTGCATCTTGGCAGACATGTCAGGCAATACTTTCTGTGCTTTGTTATACCTGGTTTTGATGCTTTTTGCCTGTACTCTTTTCTCAAAAACTTGGATTGAAGTTTCAGTTCTTCTGCTTGAGATGTGGCAAAGCAGCTTATGGTATATTGCACGGCAATATTGGCATTTGACACTTTGGCAGTGATATGATTTTTTTTAAAAAAAACAAATATTCACGAATCAAATAAATTGCTTTTGGATATTGTTTGACTTTCCTTTACAGTTATGTAGGAGCAACAAATGGTAATGCCTGGACACGGGGACTCAAATTTACAGAAGGAACTGAACGGCTGCATACCAACTGCAGCTGCCTTTGGAGGAATGTGCATCGGTGCATTAACACTCTTGTCTGATGTCATGGGAGCAATTGGCTCAGGAACTGAGATATTGCTTGCAGTAACAATCACATATCAGTACTTTGAAACATTTGAAAAGTAGAGGGCCAGGGAACTAATGCTCTTTTGTTAACACCATTGTTAACACACCCTGGATAGAGATTCAGGCAGCCAGTAGGTTTGGCTATGTCTAGGTGTAGAAGACCAATAACATATTGTATCTTGAGCATGCCGAGAAACAAGGAATTTCTGCATATCTATATGGAATCAGCCTCCTGTCCAGATTTTCATTCAAGATTTTTTTGCTATTACATTTTATTTGTTAATAACTAGTCACCAATAGTCTGCTTTATATACCCAATGAGGCAGGTCGGGTAGAAGCACTCTCCTTTCTGTAAAAGCAAGATCATGTGTAATATTCATCTTGCTTTGTAGGATTATATTCAAGGATTGTCTATCAAATTTCAATATATTTAATAGCTTAATTCATTAATTTGATATGGTTTCGATTTTGTTTATGGGTTTTGCAATAATGGGTCAATCTAATGATTGATTGGTCCTAAGCTTAAAGCTCTAATTCGATTACTAACTTCTTTAATTAACCTTTTGCCTTTATTCTTGTGCATTAGCCGAAAACATTGACTCCCCTTAGCATATCTGCCTGATCTGATACTGAGTTATTAATTTGGGAAAGCAGGAAAAGAATCCAAAGCCACCATAAAGATATTAGGTTTGAGTTTCAGCAGGCATACTCATTGGTAGAAGATTTAAAGCTAATTAGTGAGAGGTACCTGTACCAATTTTGTAATCTCTCAAATTTTCAAAGTGCCTATAACTTTGCTTTTAGCTTCGGAAAATTTGGGTCTTTGATTCTTTATGATATTGAATTGTACATTTAATGTCAAAGAGAGTTGAAATTGGACGGTGATTCTCTAAATTTTTCTCTCTTTTGCCTCCTTCACTGACTTTGTTTTCCAATGAGTTTATACAGGAAAGAAAGTCTTCAATTAAATGATTCTAGTAAGTAACCATAATTAATGTAATGAAACCATTCACTTAATAAAATGAAAGAAACTCAATTATTATTAATAATTTTATTGTAATAATTTAATTATTTATTATTAATAAAAAAAAATTCTCGCTTGATTGATTGAATAATTTTATGATATCAATTATATTAATATAATAAAATTATTTTATACAAGATTTTTTCGTACATTAAATTATAAAAAAAATTTATACTAAAAAAAAATTAAAATATATACTATTATTTACATAAATCACGGTGATGAATTAAAGAAAATGAGAGAGAGAGTGGTTAGTATATCTAAAATTTGTAGATTGCTTGACTTGGAAAATTCGAAAGAACATCATTCATGAGCCTTCTTATGTCGTATACAATAAGAAATTAGATGCAATCAAGCAATACATTTCTCCTACAATACTCCATCATTTTTAAGGCAAAGAAAGACAAAATATTACCCTCTATATATTTGGTGACAACCATAATTATAATGCAAAATTATTACAACCCAAATCATTTGTGTACATACCCAATGTTTATATTAAAGTTGCTTCATTGGGTTTCTTCGCATGCACTCATAATATAATTAATCAAACAAGTAAACCCAACTAGGTATCTAATTTGCCTATTAAAGTTGTCACAAAATCAAGTAGGATAGGAGTTATTATACGATGTCATGAGTTAATCTATGCATGCCTCACCTACAAACACACTCATACATAATTTGTCTTAATAGGTCATATTAAATTACATGCATAATTGATGATATATATGTTAATATTGTGGCTTAAATGGGGATTGACTTATCACTCACATCTCTTGATTTTCAACAATTAAGGCTTGGGTTTGATTCCATTCTTTAAATTATCATAAGCTTTTCTTTGTGTCTTATTGTCTGCTAATGATGTCAATGACCAATGCAATACTCCCATAATTAACCCCACCTTAATTTTCTAGATTAGGCAAAGTTTGTTCTTGTTCAAGTGGCTTATTCTATACATTAATCATGATTATGTTGGGAATTATTTGTTCCCCATGACCAAAACTATGTTGGTTTAATTTTTAAACCATTTATATTATATATATATATTTAAAAAATTAAAATATAATTTAAATCATTAATAATTAATATATTATATATGTCTATATTTATTTAATTAAAAAATTAAAATATAATTTAAATCATTAATAATTAATTATATTATATATGTCTATATTTATTTAATTAAAAAATTAAAATAAAATGTGATGGCTCAACTAAAATTCAGTGTGAGTGTTGCATGGTACACTAGTACACATCTCTTTGACAATCATGCAACATGGGTAATGGGGTAAAGTAATATCAAGGATGATTACTAAGATAAATGAAAATGATTATTATTACTTAAATCACACGTTTCTTGGTATTGTTTTTCAAACAATTTTAGGGCAAATTCATCACCCACAAATCGCTAATCTTTGATTAGAATTTAAAACCCATTTGGGTTTGATATGATAATTGAAATTGACATTTGCCATGTCCCATCACATCCCACAACCCAAGAATCCATCAATATTTTATTTTCAGTCACTATCTTCTTTCTTTCTTTCGGTTGAATATTTGTCAATTTATATATATATATATTAAATATAAATATTAATAATTAAAATAATTTATATAAAATTTAAAATAAATAATAAAAATTTAAAAATTTTTGGATGTGTATTACACTCTGAGAATTGGTATGTATGTATGTATGTATGTTGTTGTTGTTACAAGGGAAGTATAGTGGGAATAAATGTCATTACAGTGTGTGCTAGAATTAATTAAGGAATCAAAGAATGTATTAATATTACAAATGGCCTAAGTCTATAGCAGCTGTCAGTGATCGGTTTTCTGTCACAGTCCCCAATCAGAACCCAATCAACTAAAGCCTTTTTCCCATTCTCTGCTGTGTCCAGTGTCCAATTCCAGACGTCACCGCCGGTTTAAATAAAATTAAAATAATAATTACTCACGACATTACATTAAATTCCCATTTCTTTAATTAATTAATTGTACAAAAATAAAATGAATTATATTTGCTAGAACCATGATGCATCATGGTCCACTCATCATGTAATGAAACGGTCAAGCAGCCCCATTTTCCTGGCACGTCAATGGCTGGTTTTAAAAAAGCGGGGCCCATGTGGAGACATCAAATCAAGTGTGGGTCCATATGTCATCATCATCATGACACAACGGCGTAGCAGAGAAATCTCATTAGACAAGTCTGACGGATGCTGTACTTATCGTCAGTCACCGAACTCTGTGAGTGTTCATCCTTTTCCTTTTTTTCCCGCGCTTTAAATTCCACTTTATTTATTTATTCATTCATTATTTTTAATAACATTTATCCCCACCTCCATCCTCGGCTCCAGCCTGATAGTCAAAAGTTGTTTTCTTTGCTTTTCTTGTCACACGGTGGTCGCTTTCTGTGACAACCCTTCTGCTCAGTTGTCTTCTGTCTTTCAGCTTGATTCAGTAGCTTGTTTTGTTGATCGAATGGAAGCAATGAAACCCAAATCAGCCATGAACAACAAGAGCAAGCTAGCCAAGACATTTCAGAAGGTAATCAATTTAAGAACTGCAACGAAAATTGCTTCAAGTAATGGGATTGGGATTTGTATGCTTACTTCGCATAATAAGTTTGGAGAAGACGATGATTCATGTTCGATCAAGATAGGTGTTCACGCAGACAAGCATGGGGATCCTCGAGCCAGGCAGAGAGCGGTTTTGGAAGCTCTGGTGGCAAAGCTGTTTGCTGGGGTTACTTCGATCAAAGCGGCTTACGCTGAGCTACAAATGGCTCAGAATCCGTATAACAGTGAGGCGATTCACGCTGCGGACCAAACTGTGGTTGATGAATTGAAAGCTATATCTGAGTTGAAACGTAGTTTTCTGAAGAAAGAGCTTGATCTTTCTCCTCAGGTGACAATAATGTTGGCGGAGATTCAAGAACAGCAGAGTTTGATGAAGACTTATGAAATCACCATAAAAAAAATGGAAGGCGATGTTGAGATGAAGGAATCTGAAGTATCTTCTCTTGGGAAACAGCTTGAAGAATCCATTGCGTTTAACAAGAGCCTGGAAAAGAGATTAAACGCAAGTGGGCCTATTTCAATCCTGGAAAATATTCAGCTTTCGTCTCTGAATCCAAGCCACTTCGCTCAGTTTCTTCATTACACGTTAAGATCCATCAGAAGTTTTGTGAAATTGATGATTCGTGAAATGGAGTCTGCCCACTGGGATCTTGATGCAGCAGCCAAAGTGATTGAACCAAACGCAATCTTCACCAAACCTAGCCACAGATACTTCGCTTTTGAGTCTTTTTTCTGCAAATCAATGCTGGAAGGTTTCAATTTCCCTAGTTTTTTGCCACCAAATGAGTCTCATTGTTTTCACAGGCACTCTCGTGAGCAATACTTGAACGAGTTCAAGAAGCTAAAATCAGTGAAAATAAAGAACTTCCTGGCTCAGAAACCAAACTCTTGTTTCGCCAAATTCATGCGTTCAAAGTACCTTCTTCTCGTTCACGCAAAAATGGAATGCTCCCTGTTTGGTAACTTGAACCAGAGAAAGCTCATCAATGCCGGAGATTTTCCAGATTCTGCTTTCTTCACATCGTTTGCAGAGATGACGAGGCGGGTTTGGCTTTTGCACTGTTTGGCATTCTCATTTGATCAAGAAGTTAACATTTTCCAGGTGCCGAGAAATTGCAGATTTTCTGAAGTATACATGGAGAATGCAAGTGAGGACTCAATATTTTCCAACGAAACCGTCGATGCCAATGTCGATTTTCGGGTGAATTTTACTGTCGTGCCTGGATTCAAGATTGGCAAAACTGCGATACAGAGTCAGGTTTACTTGACTCCGGTAATTAACCCGGCAAGTCCTTAATTTTTAGCTTTAGGATTTTTGTGGGTACAATTGTAAATTGCATTAGATCAGATATGGAAATGAAAGAAAACGTTTATCTCCACAGAATTTCCGCCTTAGATTTTCGGCAGAAATGCCCAATTCATTTGAGCCTCATTAGTGGTCCGTGATACTAGTAATTGTCCAAGATAAAATCAGAAATGCAAGAAAATGGGTGAACAATTCTCCATCATTTGTGCCATACAATTCTGCTGTAGTTGCCTTGGGACAGAATTTTCGACGAAGTTAATACTCCTAAGTGGGTTAATTCGGCACCCTCATCATCATCAAGCATGCCAGGTTGCTTTATCCAAGCAATTCAAAAAACGGAATGATGCTGCTGTTCGTAAGCGTAAATATTTGATAGTTTCCATTATCTAGGATGGGCATATATTATTATGTCCGACTCGACATGAGCCCTTCCTGCATTTGACGGAGCTTTAGATGTAAGCTACTTAAAACGAGTCTGAAAGCAACGATGAGATGCCAGGTAATTGTCAACACAGACAGAAGGCACTGTATTAAATGACCAAGGTGGAAAGATGCTACAGAATTTACAGGTTTATGAAAGGAATTATCAGAATCACTGAGGAAGCCTCTTATCCAAAGAGAAGAGGAACCTGGCAGACAGATGAAATCTGCTCTATGTTACCGTCTTTAACTCCACCTCCCCATGATCAAAGTCACTTAGCAGGCTTGAATGCCAAAAATGTACGCCACCTTCATGATTTGCCTAGACAAGCTCGGGACAATTTACATGTGATAACAATTATTTGGGTATTTCCTTTGATTTCTAGGCTGTCTCTTGGAACCCTCTAGTTATATCATGGTAATCTCTTGAAACCTCCAGTTGTAATGTGGTAACTCTCGTTATCACCAATCCTCATTGTCTATGGCACAAACAATCTGAGCAGCTGATGTTTTATCAATTGGCCATCAAAAGATCAAACAGGATGTTACCACACATCTTTCAAGGAGCAACTTCCAAATAGGTAGAAAATGATCACTTCATTCATTAGAGGTGTATAAGCCGCTGTCGCCCAAATTGCCTTGCCAAGAACAAAACCAAAGTTGATTCAGTCGTCAAGGAAAGTTTCAAACAGACCTAGGTGATCCAACTTCAGAGGAAGCTGGACTGTCTGAAGCTTCTGCTAGAGCATCAAGCATTGTTACAACTTCACTTGTGTCATCCAAATAGTACTTAGATTTGCTTGGTTTCTGTCCAACAGTGCAAGCAAAAATAGATATACTAGACGAGAGAATGCCGCTTGTTGTTGCATTACCAATGATCTCAAACATGTCCTCATCAGATCGGTCATCACCAATGCAAAGTACAAAATCAGCCTGCTTTCCACTCTCTGCCATTACTGAGAAAATCTTTTCTGCAACTAGACCTTTACTTACTGCCTGTAAGCCACGGTAAAAGGATGGGTTCAGATAATGTGATTTTACAATAGAGTTATCTGGTAATTTAAAGGCAACCAAATAGCAAGCACGCCACATATTTTGTACAAGTTTTAACACTATTGCCTTAAAAAGCCATCACCTGTCAACTAGTGAAAGAAGGGCTAGCTCTACAGGATCCTAATATTCAATTTAGGCATGTTGTATATATGAAAGGAAACTTTCATCTGCAGCACAATGCAATGACCACACGTATCTGTTGTTTTCCATCTAATCAAGATTTTGAACCTAGGATTTAATCTACAAGAGTTTAAAAGGACAGCTAACACCGGAAGTGTTTTAATCTTCTTGCATGGGCATCAATATGTTCAACATGAGTACTGCACAAACTTGGAAGTACTTAAAATAAATTAAATTTCAGCATGTTGCCTAGCCTACATTACAAGGGAACATCTTCCCTTACCAACATCCAAAATAAAAATAAATGGCCAGGACTCTGTATTTCAATGTCTTGGGGTACCCTCTATTTTCTATTTCCATCTGATCAAGCTTTGAACCAAAGGTTTACCAAATCCTATCTCAATATTTCACCACCTACGCCAATAACTACAAAGCAGTCTCACCAAGAGGTGCAATGTATAAGATGGAAAATCAATTCTACACAGGAAGTCTTCATCTTAAATCAAAGTTGAGATACATACCTTTGGCTTCACTTCTACAATGGACTGACCACTCTTTACAGCAACAGGCTCATTTGTTAGCACACTTTCTAGATGGTCCAACATCTCCTTGGCCTGGCTAGATCCAAAACCCGGGTCTGCGTCCCGATAGTGCCAGACCAAGGCACTTTCCTTGGTCTCGATATAGGAACCATCCGTGGACTCTGTATACAGTTTCATAACAGGCTCAGCTATTTGTATCCATCCAAAATCAGAACTCTGCCCACAATTTTGCCAGTCCTCATCCGCAGACCACCTGATAGACACTCAATTTAGAAGCTACTGCAAATGGATAAAAAGAGAACAATTAAAAAAAAAGGAGGATTGACGTACCTCATAAAGTAACCGTGTTCAGCAGCTATTCCGAGTTTCTTGCACGGAGAAAACCACTTGCCTAAACTGTCCCTTCCCCTTCCGCTAACAAGAAAAACAGTATTCTTGGCATCATTGCAAAGAGTATTAATGATTGAGATCACTTCTCGGCTTGGAGTCTTGTTGATAGATGTCTTGGGCATTACAGTTCCATCATAATCAAACAGAATAGCCCTATTTTTCGACCTTAGATATGCAGAAACAATGGCATCAATAGACAACTTTCTAAAATTTGGATCCAGGGCTACAACTCTAAAACCAAAGCTCAAGCCAATTCCCCAACAATGTCTTCTGAAATGATCTTTGCAACTCCTTTCCATATCTTGGAAGAAGCTCCGAGACCAGTATGCCACATCATGAGTACTGACATACCTGTAATGCTTCTCATGGCGCATCTGTTTTTCAGCATCATTCATAGAAATTGCCTCATGCATTGCCTCTGCAGTTGCTTCAATGTTCCACGGGTTGACCCGAATTGCACCACTAAGTGAAGGAGAACATCCTATGAACTCTGATACTACTAGCATACTCTTCTTTGGCCCACTTGATTCTGAAGAAGACTCTGAACCAGAGACTCCCTGCCTGCACACAATGTACTCGTAAGGGGTAAGATTCATCCCATCCCTCACAGCTGAGACGACAACACACTCTGCAAGCGTGTAATAGGCAGCTTTTTCACTGAGAGATACTGGCCTATCAATGAAGACGATTGGTTGATAACCAGGTTGCCCATATGTCTCATTGATTCTCTTGCAGCTTGCTTGTATTTCAGCTTGTATTTCCTCAAGATCTTTCCCTTTTCCCCTAGCAGGGTTAGCAATCTGTATAAGTACTGCCCTGCCCTGCCACTTTGGGTGCTGCTTCAGCATATGTTCCATTGCCAACAGCTTCAAATCGACCCCCTTAAAGATGTCCATATCATCAACACCAAGCAACACAGTCATTCCTTCAAACTGCTGTTTAAGCTCCTCTGCTCTCCAATCCTTATCTGCGAATCTCAACACAGACTCAATCTGCCCCATGTGAATGCCAACAGGCATGATCTTTATTCCAACGGTCCTGCCATAATACTCAAACCCAATATAACCCCTCTTTGATTTATACTCCAAACCCAACATCCGGCTACAACAAGACAGAAAATGCCGTGCATAATCAAAGGTGTGAAAACCAATAAGGTCAGCATTCAAAAGTGCCTTGAGAATCTCTTCCCTTACCGGTAAAGTCCTATATAGCTCTGAGGAAGGAAATGGACTGTGAAGAAAGAAACCCATTCTCAATCTAGTAAACCTTCTTCTCAAAAAAGTAGGAAGCACCATCAAATGATAATCATGAATCCAAACGTAATCATCTTCTGGGTTTATAACCTCAATCACCCTTTGTGAGAATATCTTATTTGCTGAAACATATGCCTCCCACAAAGACCTATCAAACCTTCCCCCATGTGTGGCTGAAAATGGAAGCATATAGTGGAACAGGGGCCACAAATGCTGCTTACAAAACCCATGATAAAACTTTGTCAAAATGTCCGGAGGCAAAAATGCAGGGACACATTTAAACCTATCCAACAAAAGCTGTGACACATCATCTTGCTCGCTCAAATCAACATCTATTGTCAATGACCCCACATATATAACCTCCATATCTTCAGGCAAACCATCTTTTAGCTGTAATAACAAAGAATCCTCGTCCCAACTAAAACTCCAACCTTTATTATCCGGTCTACGCTTAGCTTTTACGGGCAACTGATTTGCTACAATTATAACACGATCTTGAACAACAGAGGACTGTACGTCTGAGCTCACACTATTTGCCCGATCATCATCAAGCTCAGAAATGACACCAGGAACGGTCATTACTCTAGGTAATCGTTTCTTTTCACGACTTAGACCCATCACCGGAAAATTACCAGAGGCTAGATCTAAAAGATTGGTATAAGATTTTGACATCATTTTCAACTCTTTTTGTTATAACCTCAGCTTCAAAAAATCGCCACAAGATCTCAGGATTATGAACCTGACCGAAGATTGGTTCCGTCGTGTCACGACTTAAACTAGGCAGGATCTGTAAAGGGCATCAAGAAAGTAACATCGTTAGCGAGACCTGAATCCATAGTCACACAAAATGAATTAAAAACATGTAATTAAACATTCAAAATGATACATATCATCCCAAATGAGATCCAAGTAAGACGAGATTCAAGCATACAAGAAAACGACATGAAAAATTACTGTTACATATCCCATAAAACAATCTTGAACCAACCAAAATTAACAATCAAGCCTTACATAATCTTATTCACCAAATATGAAAACAAACCTTAGCCCACTTTCAAGAACCAAAAAAAAAGTCTTAGAAGGCACGGATTGGATCAAATTTTGAAAAATAGGAGAAAAAGGTATAATTTTTCTTAGTTGCAAGAACGAAATCTAGGGTTTGGTTTCGCTAGGTCGTCTCTTTAATCTCAAAAGTTAAATTTACAATTCCTCTCTCTCTCCTCTTTGTCTCTCGAGAAACGATTGTCCTTCCTATGGATTTTCTTTTCGGACGATAACAAAAAAAAATAGAATAATTAAGAAAAAAAAATAAAGGATAAGGTGGTCGGCCAGTAGATTACCCAGTATTGCCAGCTGGCATTGCCGCCGAATTTGTTGGCTCACGCGCTCTTATACCCTCCTCCCTCGGCATCCGTCTACGTGTCAAGCGGTGAACTTTGCCACCTGTTCCCACAGCACTCTCGTATGCATCACACAAATCCATCACATGTTTTATGTTTCATTAAGCATCATTTACTTCGAACCACTCACCTTATCCCACGTTACTAATCTGTTTATCTTCAGCCACGTGTCGCGCGTTGCCTAGGAACATGACTCGGATAGTCTGTGGTCCTTGCCGTACTTGAGCACATATAGTGGGGACTGACAAAGTAGTTTCCGCTCTAGATATTTCCACGTTGCGCTGATATTTTGCGGATAAGACGGAAAAGGCTGTTAAGTGTCAAATTGATGACGTCATTAGTGACACAACTCCGATGAGGTGTCAACACGAGGTTGGTCGTTGCGTTCTGGGTGCTTTATACTCTTAATTATGGTGACTGGAAGAAGAATACTGCTGGTTGGGGTAGCTTGGCCCTTACGTTGAAAGTGAAATGTCAAATTTGTCCTCGGACAACGAAGAGGCATCGATTTGAGTTGGTGCAGGTGTCTTTGTTGACTCACACGATGTCTTAATTGACCTAACGTTGTACAAATGCGACAGAGAAGGTGATGTGGGGTTGTTGGTGTTTGGGAATTCGATGGGAAATTACCCAACATATTACGAAGTCCACATGATGCATTCTCTTCGTTGTTGATCATTTGCAAAATTGGTTGCTAGTTGCTAGCTTCCATTTCTGTTTCCCCCATGGCGATGGAACATAATAAAGCAGTAAAACAGCCTTATCCAGCAACTGCTGTGTTACTGCTTTATTAGAATTATTATTTTTACTCTGATGTCAGGTCAGAAGCCAATGATTTATGACAAAAAATATAAGGATAGCACATATGATCGTACACTTCAAATCCAATAAAAGCTTTGTGTTTTCTTGCTGTTTATCAAGGAAAACCAAGTGAAGGTTTCTTGATGTGGCGTATGACAGTTGTTGTCATCAGTGCAAGTAATATTTCCCATCCCTTATTAGTCACTAATACTCGTGGTGAAGTAATTGTCTACTTACTGAAGGGTGGTCTGCTCTCTCAAGCCATGATGACAATCACAATTTTAATGGTGTAGGGCCGCTTGGGATATTCCTCAAATGGACTGTTGCCCCGTTATTTGCCTGCTTATATGCATGCTTCCTCTTCTTTCTCTTGAAGGCTGCTGCACGTCGTCATGAAAATGCAAGGAAGAGGATTTTCGTTTTCCTTCCTATCAACTATGGAATACCTGCAGTACTGCTTTGCCTCTTTCTTATGTATCAGGTTGTCACATAAAATTTTTCTTGCTCCTGCATTATGATCCCCAGAACAAACACTTACTGTAATTGTGCTGCAAATTCTAAACTAATCCTGTTAATTTTGTTTGTAATAATTAGTCAAATTAATCATGAATTAATTAAACAAAATTGACTAATTATTAGTGATAATTATAATTTGTTATTAATTTAATTTTGTATTAAAAAAATTTTTAAATTTGATCGATTAATAACTTTTTTTTATAATTTATTATATTTTTTATTTTAATTTTTTAATAATTAAATGTTCGTAGCCAACAATTCTGTTTCTTTAATACTTTGCTGCGGGTCACAGCACGCCTGGAAGACATCCTCGGTGGGGCTGCCATGGCAACTGTAGCTCTGGCCACGTTTGGTGGAGCAATCTTAGCTCTGGTAAACAGTTGAATTGTAGCATAAATTTTTAACTTTTATCGGTTAAAATTCACTGAAATTTGCTGGACTGAAAAGAGAGATATGACTTCTGTGAACGAACACCGTGTCGAAATTCAGGATCAAACGAAAGAGGATGATGATGTTGAAGATGTACTGGAAGACTTTATGAGAGTACTTGACAGAGTCTATGAAGAGGAAGAACCAATTAGTTGGGCCTTGCCTGACACAATCAAGGATTCTGAGCAGCCTCAGTGTGTTTCCCTGCATTTTAATTCTACAGAACAATCAACACCATTTAAACAGTGGGTCGAGTCGACCCCAACCCATTTGGTTCAAACAAAGAACTTTCAGAAGATTGAAAAAACAAGTGCATTTGAAAGTGTCTAAAAGTTCATTAGAAACTTCACTAACTCTGCAATGTCTCCAGTAAGTAAGCGATCAGTGTTGGTAATCAGTTATAACCAATGTTTGTTCTGCTAATTTCTATTCCTATCATGATGAAACAGGTTATTGAGTATGACGGGAAAACCCTCAATCGCCATGCTTTTGCAGAAAAATAAGATGAAACAGAAGGCTGCTTCAGCTTTCCACAACTTTTAGATTCATGCATTTTGTTTACTCTAATCAGGAAAAAACTTTAGAATTTGCATCGTGAAAACCCGAGAGTTTAACAATTTTACAACTCATCGCTCTCTGGAATCCAAAAATGTCAGCTGGTGGTTCAGAGCTCTCGCCTGACTTGCCGCTGCAATGGGATTCTTCTTGTGTGGATGGAACCTAACTCAATGTCTCGGAGGCAAGCTGACATATAGTAAGTAGAACAAGTCCTCCTATTCCAACTGTTCATGCTTTTGTTGGATCTCTTGTCGTAGTAGGGATGGCAGATGATCCTCAGGTAAGATTTCTTAGGCATCATCTCCTTTCCTGTCTAATATGTTGCTATGTTTCCCAAATTCCTGACGCTAAGATTTTCTTCTCACAATGTGAACTGGAAGCGCCTATTGAAATTCTTATTTGGATGGACCATGACCATAATTTTCGGCTGTGGGGTTGCTTATGTGACATCCTCTGCTTCTATTCACGCACCAGCCTATTCTGTGCCCAGAATCTAACCCATATTATGTGTTAATTTTGATTTTCTGAACCAAGAAATGATTGTGGTCAGAGGTCAACCCCTAAACATTTTCCTCCAAATGGGAACATGATTAGTAATGGAGCAAAAAGGGAGTCAATGACAAAGAATACAAAGTCTAACTTGAATACTTAGTTTATATTACAATTTCATCGGTTCAACATTAACACACACATGCATTAAAATATAATACGAAAAATTTATTATTAATTTTATCATGTATTAAATTTTTTATTAAAAATCAAAAATAAAAAAAAACAGTGAAGGGGACTTTCCAAATCAAGAAATTGTCGAACATGCAAGCAGGTTGCATTCTTCTTCGAAATTTAAGAAGGGGAAATGCGTGTGGAAATTAAGGAACGAACATGACGCACGAGTGGTCCAAACCCCATTAGTCAAAACAATCAATCTCGTGGGTAGGCTACCGGCTGCCGATTGACAGTGACTGTCGCGGCAAGCATTCACGTTACTACTTAGAATCCAAATTTCACAGTGCGGATTTTACTTTAGCAACGAGGTAATGAAACCAATGATTTAAAGCTAAATATCATTAATTATTCACATGGTTTTCGCAATCAAAATATTCAGATCAATAAGATTGTCTGCAACGTGCATGCATCAACCATTAATACAAAATTTAGCTATCGTCCCAATCAATTGTTTAATGTGTGGTTAGAACTCCCATGCAGAGCGACAAGGTTTCAATGTCAAAAATGGACTGCAATGAATAGGTTTTCACAATTGTTGTCTTGGGGATAAGAAGATGATTCGGAGAGTTGATGGACAACTGAACCCACCGAAAACAGAAGTAAAACGTTTTGGTTTCATGTGTTTGTAAAATGTCTAATTGATAGGCGGTTTGTGGAGCCCCCGGGCTGGCTTTGAGAAGGGCAAAATCTACATTAGCAACTCTCATCATTATGTCCTTCATACATATACTATGTTCGATGTTTGATTAATTAACTAAATCCCAAATGATATCACGCTAAACATGATTAGTCTTGTCATTACCAGCAGATCTTACTTTTTAAACCAAGACGGCACCATTCAATTAATGGCATTTCATAATAAGGATGTGTGGAAGATTGGGCGGCTTACAGTAGTCAAGATTCAAGTAGCCAATTTATTCCACAGAGACGCTTTTCGGTGGCACACGACGTAACCAATTTGTTCTTAGTGTGAGTGGCAGTTGCCGTAGGCCCCCCGAAAGAGTAAATAAGAAGCAGTTTGATAGTCAATTGCTTGCTTTTAGTTACAGTCAATTTTGACGGCTTGGAGACATGTTGATTATTCAGTTTGAAATGTTTATGATCGAAATAATATTCAGTTCATTGCATGAACACGATGTCCCTTAAAGATGTTGAAGCCGACTTATACGTGGTTTCATAAACCAATATTCAATGGCTCTAAATCGTGTACTTTCCATGATTTGTGATCATGAAATGGGGTGCTGGTTCATATGTAGATCGAGCTATGGCCATACATGCAACTGTGGGTGTATGGATTCTGTGCCAAGCTCAATAGCGATATCATCTTTTGCACAAGCAACCGACAATTGGCTTCTCTGTTGAAACGCGTTTTCGACCCTTTTGAGTTGAGAAGAACACCTCAACACCTCCGCGTTAACTTATTTATTTATTTATTTATTTACTACTAAGATGGGTTGATTTTCTCGGCACCTTATTCAATGAATATACTATTTTCTTCTCTTTTTCCTGTTTGCTTGACAAGTGTGATGAATTTTCTCGAATTCCAAACGGGAAGTGGATAATATTGTTGACACAGTAATACGTGATACTGCTATAAACCATGAAAAACTTTTCATTAATCATATAAAGGGATGCATATAATAAAATTAATACCATGAAGAGGAAATAAAGAGAGAGAGAGAGAGGCTGATTGTGTCTATATGCTTCTATGTGTATAATGATCGTCTCTAACCCCATAAAAAGAATAAAGAAGAAAAAATAAAATTTGAAGCGTGTATCAAGAGCTATGAGAGAGCTTGATGGACTAAAATATGTAGTTTGGAAAGACTAATGGCCGATTCCGGGGCTGGGAACTGACTGCAGAATTCGATCAATGCTAGCGAGATGACGGGCAAAGAGCCGTTCATTGTCGAGGGTGGTATGAGTCTTCTTGCTGGGAGACGAAGATGGAAATTTTCCCTTCGGGAGGCCACTGAGAACCAAACTCTTAAACAGAGGTGGAAATTTCATGTTGTTGCTCTCTTTGTCTAAGAGCTTTCTTGCTTCTAAAGATGGCACAACTGACGCAAACATGACCAAGAAAATGAGCACAAATGAACCAAAACAAGCCATGAATGATTGAATTTTTGAATATAGTATTACTTCAATTGCCAAGAAATGGAAAGAGAGAAGGGAATAGGAGAGAAAATGGGATCTGGGTTTCGTGGTTGAAGTAGAAAAACGTAGAGAAAAAGCTTTATGGATTGTTTTTGGGAAGCTGCCGGCAGGTCTATATAGAAGAGAGAAGAGTGGGCTTCAAGTAAAATTAAGGATGGCTAAGTCAATAAATCATAAATTTCGAAAATTATTAAGAAATCAAAGAAGAAAGAGGAACCGAGAATGCAAATGCCTCGTGGCAGCCAAGTTAGGTGAGCATAAGATAAGCCACCGATAATTCACACTAATTTCAGATCAGGTACTGTCAAAGATCCCATCTGTGCCTCATTTATTACGAGAACTATAGGTCTTGGATTGTTGGCCTGGCTTAGTTCGTGCTGAACTACTGTTAAACCAGTCTGCAATTCCATGTCTTTGTTCGGAAAATCTGAGGTTAAGCCATTTGCAGTAACAGTCAATTTAGTTCAGCGTTTACTCAGTTCAGTATATAAATCAGACTTAGGGTAAAAGGACTTGAAAATGATGTAAATGCTAATGATTCCATCACAGACCTAATTTGAAAGAGGTGAAAGCTCGAGGACCACAGTGGTCAATGCATGATTTTCGCAGTAGTTTCGACCGAAAATGCTTTTCACCGTCAAATGGAAACCCCTAAGATTTCGCCAATTTGAGTCGTGAGTCTTAGAGTTGATGCGGCCGAAGCTGTGCCTGCGATTGGCAAGACAAAGTTAAAGCCGTAAAGCTAAAGAATAAGATCAGTTGGTCCCGCCCCTGTTAAATTTGGTAAAAGGGATGGTCTCACATTTTAATCGTACAGAAAGAAAGCATTTAATTAATTCATGTAAAACCATAAACCAGAAACAAAGCATTAATGGTCTCACAGTCGGTGTCATACATGGTCTTGTTTTCAGTGTTGCTCTCTCCCAAAACAGCCGCGGTTTGGTTTCATTAACCTGTCCGCTCCCTTTGAGATTTCATCATCTACGTCATCACATCAAGTATTATGATAAGTCTTCCACACGCATAAATATATATATATCTCTGTGTTTGGCTGGTGGGAAAATGATTTCTTGGTTGATTTTCTAGTGTAAATACCACAACTTAGGATGTTATCGGCATTGAAAGTTATGGGTAGTTGTAGCTTGATAGCCACAATTTTAATTGTAAGACTATGCGTGCAAAACTCTTAATAACAAACTCTTAGTAATATTCTTTCTCAATAGATTGAATTATAATTAAGGCTTATGTTGTTAACCCTTACTTCCACATTCATATATAATCTCGTGCCATGGACCATCGTCTCTTCCAAGGACTTCACAATGACTTGTGCAATAATGAAAACAGGAAAAGGGAAATGGGTTTTGTCTGATATTCTTAAAGTTTTCCCAAAAGACGTGCATGGAACAGAGAGCTAGGCCAAATTAGAACAATATTTTTCGGCCCCTCTCTCGTTGTTGTTTGTTAAAATGCAATCTTCCACCTTCTGCCGTCACTGTCCCTTTCGCCGCTGACCAGCAATGGAAAAGTTAATACTTTGATCTAGCATCTATCAGAGAAAGCATGCAATTGATTCCATTTGTTTTCTCACTTCCTGTAGCCCTTGCAAACTTGTCTGTATTTCACTCTCTAAATGATCTGTCTGGCTACAAGGAATGTTAAGACATGTAACTCGTGAATGTCAGTTTTGCAGTAATGGGAAATTAACTGAGATTGAATGCCAACTTAAAAACCCATCAGGATCTTACTTTACCATTATAGAATGAAGTAGAAATAAGAAAATATTTTGGGGTTTCGTAAACCAAGCTTTAGGAATACAGCATTGTCAAGCACAGCCATACCAACCAGAGGAAGATTGAAAAAAGAACTTCCTAGAAAAGCCGTCTTTGTAAAAGTTGTCGGAAGTGCTTTTGCATCTTGCTTTTGGTAGGTATGAATGATCTGATTGATATTGTGCAGCAGTTTTGGTGGTTATCTAAAGTCCCCTCGGATTCTCTTAATCAAATTGACAATAATCAACCAAATCAATTATGGTGGTGTTGAGGCTCAAACTCTTGCTCTAATGTTCACAAGCAGCTAATCACTGTTAATTAAAAGACAAAAAAAGCGTGTGTCCTTGTTCTTACCACCAAAGGGTCAATGAATTTATGCGGGGCGTGGACTTTTGACTACAACTAATAACCATAGCAACTAGGGTTGACCCCATGATTAGAGGTTCTTTAATTATTAGATTATTAAAGCCACTACTACATAATTAGAACCCAGATGCTGCGAAAGTATGCTTTTGATTGAATTGGGTTTAGTTTACAAGAGTATACTTTTTGTCGGCATAAAATTGGTAATAAAGAACAAATTTGATAAAATTGGTAACAAAGAACAATTTTGCTGGGCATGATGTCTACAGAAAGGCCCTGCCCGAAATCATTCAACCATGTCAACGTCCCGGGTGTCTGGGTTGATGGCAATTATCCATTGCAGTTTAACCAAGGCAATCAATCACAACATAAAGTTTCAGCTACAGTGATAAGAATGCTAATTAAAATTTTTATTCAACTCTGGAGGGTTAATTTTATCACAACTTTCCTGCGTGAATCGTGCTTATTGTAATGAGGAGACAAGGAATGATTATAGATTTCATTATTATTTTGTTATGACCACTCATATTGTCAAGCGTTTGTAGTCCAACGGTCAGGATAATTGCCTTCCAAGCAATAGACCGACTCCCGGCAAACGCATACAAGATTTTTGTATTTTGCATCTTGGGCTTTAATGGGCTTCAGTGTGAGGCCATGTAACGCCCAATCCAAAATACAAACCAAGCCCATCCATATTCGCGCAATTTTCAGGGAGAAGCGCCATTTTCCAACTGCCAAAGCGACTGTTAGAACTGTGCGCGTGTGTGGTCGAAATTTGTTCAGCGCTTTAAATATCAACGACGATGAAAATCTCGTTTATTTTTTCCTTCAAAATTTAATCAGCAAATGATCTGGGCAGAACGAAGATGGAGTGCTGTTGTTCTTCCAAACTGACAACGCCTTGTTTTCCTTCCATTCTCAATCATCAGGTAGACCCACTTGTCAAAATAGTACTATCTTCTGGTTTGACTGAGATGCTTAGTCTATACTGCACCTAGTGTTCTTTGTTCATTGGCTTAATAGTTTTTGCTATCAGTTGCATGTGTAGTTAAAGCGTTAACCGTGGAGATGATAAACCATGACCATAGGAGGATTGTAATACTATGTTGGCCAAATCTTGTTTATTGGAATAGTGCCATAGCAAAATTTGGTGCTGTATTGTTTAGCTATTAAGGTTTTGGTTCTGTTGGATTAATGGTTGTTTGATTATAATTCACTCAATCAACTGATAACGCAGGGTTTTGGTAGAAAATTTTCTAAGAATTCTTTGCATCCTCAGTTGCCGTCCTCTCCATTTCCTAAACCGTTTCTTCAAGTTAATAACGCACGGAACAGTTTTCTTTACCGACACAGCTCATCTAGTCTCCCATCAAGAACGTATAAAGGAATCATATCTGCGGAAGCTTGGGACCTAGGCAGATTCTTGAAAACATTATATTTCTTCAACGGACCCCCATCTCCTGCTAAGGTAAATAAGTTTGTTTGATTTTTGATCTCATATAGTGATTATTGGTGAATTTTGTTATGCATAAGCTGATATGACTTACTTTTTGGGAAGCTCGTTGAATTTGTAATTGAGAAACTATCTGGTCTATCACCCAAAGAACCAGCGAAGACAATGGAAACTTCGGGCATTGTCCTGGTAGCTGGAGCCACTGGTGGTGTAGGTAGAAGAGTAGTTAATATTTTGCGGAATAAAGGGTTGCCTGTCCGAGTATTGGTATTCTGGACTTACTTCATTTTGAGTCCATTTTTTGATGTTTTCAATACTTGTGATAATTGCTTATGTTGCTGTCCCTTTTTCTTAGGCAAGAAATGAAGAAAAGGCAAGAAAGATGTTAGGCCCAGATGTTGACTTGGTAAGTTAGCTACTTTATAAACTTAACTATGGTACAAAGAGGCCTAATTGCCTATATCCATGCCAGATATGCTGGTTGCATGTTTTACTATGATCACATAATTCACCAGTTTAAGTTCTACATTTGCCATTTATTGACCAGTAATTTCACATGTGATGGGTATGGTGGAGGATAAAAGTTAGTTGTAGTGTGGCAACGTAAATAGATTCCATTTTAACTTATATTCTTCCATTTTCTTTCGATAGAACCATTTTGTTCGTCTGTATCATAAGATAAAGTGGTTTTTGCTTCATTTGATATTGTAAGCTTGCATTTAGCAATATTGTCAACAAATCTTAGACTGTTGGCATTGTATATAAAAATACAGATGGTTTGGTTCTATATTAATTCCAAATATGTTGATTCAAATATGTTGATTGGAGCAGTAGATCTTCTCTGCTTTTTAATTGTGATGATATGATGCCAAACACGGTCTATTTGGTGTGCCTTATGGTTTGGAATGCTTCTTGTTTGTATTTGCATATAAGTGTGTTTTCTACAAACCTGATTGCATTTTTGTTATGTTTCTAATTGCAACTGTTTCCATGGAATGTCAGATCATTGGAGATATCACCAAGGAGAGCACTCTGATCCCTGAGTACTTTAAAGGAGTGAGAAAAGTTATTAATGCAGCCTCGGTAATTGTTGGTCCAAAGGAAGGAGACACTCCTGATAGAGCAAAATACAGCCAGGCATGTATACAAACATTTCAATTACAATAGTCATCTAATTTAAAGATTGCCTGCCAGATATTATTATTTTCATTTGCTTCCTTCTATTTAGGCCCTTGACATTTAAGCATAGTGTTTTGCAGGGAATCAAGTTCTTTGAACCAGAGGTGTGAACAAACTGCTATCTTTTGTGTCTGTGGAGTCAGATTTGTTTTTTCTGGGGAAGTGCAATTCAGAACTTATATACTTTAGTAGCAAAGTTCTTTTTGTAACCATTACAGTTTGTTTCATTGATAAAAACAGATCAAAGGTGATTCACCAGAAATGGTGGAGTATTTGGGGATGAGAAACTTGATTAATGCTGTTAAGGGCAGTGTTGGACTTCGAAATGGGAAATTATTATTTGGATTTGAAGGTACAGGTTTTGTTTAATGCTAACTGATGTTCAAATTCCTTTCATCTGAGTAATTCCATGGGACATTCTTTTTCTTTGTAATAAATTCAAAGTGAATCTATAAAAGTAATGCCAAGGGTGGTCCAGATAGTGTCCAAGAAGCCAAAGTTATTGGTACCGAGGGGAATTAGGATATAAGTATCCCATTGATGTGGATTGTAGAGTTTAAGTAACCTGACAACAAGCAAACAAACTAGCCAGAGGTCATTGCAGTGAAGCCAAAATGAATAGCTTCATGTTCTGTGTCATGTATGTCAATTGGGTTTCAGTTGCTTGGATGCCCCTTGCAGATAATAGTTTTAAAGAACTTCCATGGGGAGCTTTAGATGATGTTGTGATGGGGGGCGTCAGTGAAAGTACATTTCAAATTGACCGAACTGGTGGCGAAAATGGTGAACCAACAGGCCTTTTTAAAGGTTTGTTTTTGTCATCTCCCATTGCTATGTGATCTTTTGTTATCATCTTTCTGGTATTATAATGCTAAATATGGTGATAGGTTATGAATGGAGTACATTTAATTATTTATGTCTTTATCTTTGGGTTGTCTCCCTTAGGTGTTGTTTCCACTGCAAATAATGGTGGCTTTACTAGTATCAGAACAAGGGTAAACTTATTCATCTCTTTGTGCTGTATATGCCTTAATGTTCCTTGACCTGTGCTACTATTTTTTGTTCTTTTGCTATTTGATTAAAAATGATAAGCTTTATGCCAACTGCTTCTATTGTAAGATTGACCACAACATCCTTTGAAACCTTACTAGTCTAGTTTAACTCCATTTAGACAAGATAAGTTTTTAAAGCTTAAATGTGTGGGTCCTTTTCGCTATAGCTTTTCATGTCCAGTGAAAGATTGTCACACTGATATAGTTTCTCATGCCTACATGCTATCTGGATCACAATCAAGAATCCAAAACTGTGTAAGAATGATTTTTTTGTAGGGAATAGAATAGTTATATTGTTTTTAAATGTTTTCTTCACAGTGTCCATGCTATCCATGCTATCTGGAATTTTTGAAAGAAACTTATTGTTAGCTGTGCTTTCCTATGTGAGAAATAATTCACCTTCTTGTTTCAGAATTTTCCTGATCCAGAGGATCTTTCTGCATATGATGGTTTGGAGCTGCGCCTAAAAGGTGATGGTCATCGGTATAAACTTATTGTTCGCACCAGTATTGATTGGGATAATGTGGGTTATACTGCAAGCTTTGACACTGTGGGAGGCAAATGGCAGTCAGTAAGTACCATTTTAACAATGGATCTATGGGCTCTGCCGCTCTGGTGACTGATTTTTATCCTCAATCTGTCATTTATTTTTCTAGATACGCTTGCCATTCTCTTCTTTGAGGCCTATATTTAGAGCACGAACTGTTTCAGATGCTCTGCCATTTGACCCCAGCAATATCATATCTTTGCAGGCATGTTTCTGCATTTACTAGTTTATCTGACATTGTGATTTCTGCATTTACTATTTTCTCCATATTGACTTTATGAGTCATCACATGATGCAAAACTATTCCAGCTCATGTTCAGCAAGTTTGAATATGATGGTAAACTGAACCCCTCTTTCATGGAAGGAGCATTTCAGCTTCCAGTGTCAAGCATAAGAGCTTATATAAAGGATCCTGTCACTCCCAGGTTCAATTGTTCATTTTACATAGCTTATCTTTTATGAGATTGAACCTAGGGAATATACCAGGTATAGAAGCTAAATTTGCTTTCTGGTGCATCACTTGTAGGTTTGTTCATGTGAGTTCTGCAGGAGTCACCCGACCTGAAAGGCCTGGACTGGATCTGAGTAAACAACCTCCTGCTGTGCGCTTGAACAAGGAATTAGGTTTCATTCTCACGTTCAAGTTGAAGGTTATGTTCTGCCCAATACATTTAGTTTGATGATTATATCTTTACCTAAGAGGAGTTGCAATTTTCAATATCACTAGTAGTACCAATTTGTTATTTACAAACTATGATTTGATTTTTTGGCCCCATTTGAGTATTGCACTGGCAGCACACATTATTGGCCTCAAGTTGCACGCACTGTCTTCTTTGTCATGATGAACTGGAACCATCTTTCTCTTTATTGCAAACCATTGTGGCTAGGAAGTACAGGTTCTGTGTCTCCTCTCCTGTTTATTTTGTTTATGTCCATTTTTTGGACAGGGAGAGGATTTGATACGAGAGAGTGGTATTCCATATACAATTGTAAGGCCTTGTGCGTTAACTGAGGAGCCTGCTGGAGCAGATCTCATTTTTGATCAAGGAGACAACATAATGGTATTAGTTTTTGTTGTATGCCATACCAGATATTGCTCTAGTTTTGATGATTATGTAACATTGTCTTGCAAATTGATTTCTTGGCTCAGAGATATAAAAGTTTCCTATAAAAGAACTATTTTTGTTAATTGACATATATTACGTACAGGGAAAAGTATCAAGGGAAGAGGTTGCTCGCATCAGCATTGCTGCCTTGGAAAGCCCATTTGCGCTTGACAAAACATTTGAGGTCATATATATAAGATTTTCGAACATATTAGCATAAAATCATGAAGTGCATATTGTTTCCTTCCCCTTTTATCAACAGGGTAATGATTATTTATTGCAGTGGGATGATTGCTTAATGATATAATTTTGTTTGTATGCCCCTCTATTTCTGTTGCAGGTTAAAAGTGCTATTTCATTTAGTGAACCATTTACAGTTGACCCTGAAAACCCACCCCCAGAGAAGGACTACAACATATATTTCAAAAACCTGAAGGATGGCATTACAGGGAAAGAAAGTCTGGAACAAAGTCCTGTTCCAGGCTGATATTCAAGTGCAGAAGGTCCACTAGCACTGCACTTTGTAAGTGCAGTTATATGGTCTTTAACCATTATGGAAGATTAACACTATATGCCATATTCAAAATTATTAGCGATGCATTTTATGCTTGTTGTGTATGCCTGAGATTTTCACAGTTTTCTTGTTGCTGCTGCTCTTAGTTTTTCTTTTTGCTTTTTGTTATGAAACATTGACAATCAATAGTACTTCCTGATCTTTGATTGCAGGAATTTTCCTATGAGAAAAACACAGCAAAACCAGAGTCTCAAGGAGTCTAGGAAGAGGAGTGTGTCGTTATGTAGGTTTATATTAGTCCATGTGAATGTTGTACATGATATGCTAAACTTGAAAGGACTACTCATATCTGAGATGGTGAATGTGTTATGGTTTGTATGATCCCCGTGTATATGGAATCATATAAATACCATTAATTCAAGAGTAGATGAGAAATTCTGAGCACGCATATTTGTTGGTTTTGTTTTAAGGGATTTCTCCACGGATACAATCTTACTATTAGACACCAGTTTTCTTGTAATTGTGAAGCGCTGTCATATGTCATCCTTATTGCTAGTTTTTTTGCTTTGTTAGAATTTAATATTATTTTGTTGAGTTTATATCTAATAACTTGAGCTTTTGAGCTGAGTGTCAACTTATATGGTATTAGATTCAATTTTGTTGTTATTGACAGTTCTACTGGTATTTATTACCTTGCCTCTTGAGTATCGTCCACGAGACGAGCTCATTTTGAATTGGTCTTCTTGAGCTTCTTTAGCCTACATGTTTCCTGGCCATTGTATATCCCGATGGCGGTTGTGGGGGGAAGGAAAAGTGGAAAAGTAGGAAAATTTGAGGCAAAGAAGAATTAAAGAAGGAATTGTGGAGAATCTCTGTAAATACAAAAAGCACAACACAAGCACAGGTGTCTTGGTGAGAAGGTCCGGAGGCATCTAATATGCGTGATGCTATAAGCCCATGCTCCATTACGTGTGAAAAGGAGAGAAGTAAAGTCGAGTCTGTGAAAGGTCTCCCTTCACTCTGCACTGCAAAATCTAAACTGATGAAAAAGTAAAGCAAGACAAAGATTAAGCGAAGGAATCAGAGAAGGTACAATTTGGATAATAAAAACGCTGTATGATGATGATTCATATGAAGCAGCGTCACAGCTGGTTTTAAATGCAAAGAGCCAAAGACTCCGATGCCGACGCAGTGCTGACAGATCGATGTTACGCAAATTCATGTATTGCTGATTGACACCTCTGCCTGCCTGCATGTAATTACGTTGCCTACATGAAGACCAGCAGATTCATCCACAGGCAAAAGAAGTTGGTAGGAAGATAACCAGAACAATTACAAAGAAACTGGAGAAAGAAAGCAACTGAATGAGAAAATGGGTATTGACATCATCCAGCTGTTGCAGAAACAGAAAGAAAAGACACCCAGGAAAGGAGAAAAAGTTGGGTAAAATTTAGAATAAGATGAAGGCATGGCAGCCTTTGACTCCCCCTGTCAGTTCAAGAATACAAAAATACCTGCCAAAGAACAACGCTGAATTAATTAATATCGCACTGCATTAATTAATCCTTCACCAAAACAAGAAAGCATGTTTAGTCTTGTAGATTGAAATTAGCAAACCTTCTGTCTTCTTCTTCTACTACTACCAGAATCCAAGAAATTTCTGAGCTTTTCAGGCATTTCTTCTTCTGTAAATATTCTACCAGGAGAGCTGACGAAAACGATTCTTCTAACCGGAGGAGACCACAATCCGCTTTGCTCCTAATCAAAGTCATATCTGGATGCATCAAAGAATTTTCTGAGCAGTCTGTCTGATACAGACTCGGAAACCAGTTGAATCTTTCCACGAGAAAACTCAGGCAGTAAACGATGAAACTTCAGAGTTTGACATTGACCCACAAATTAGAGCAAGTCTCGGAAGACAAGGCCAATAAGTTAACGATAATTGTACAGATAATTCAGCGAGACAAAACGATATTTCTTTTACAGGGCAAAAATATCGTACGGTGTGGGAATTAGGAAACAGACGTGTATGGCTGGCCGTATGCAATAACAATCATAGACAAGATGGTGGGTGGCCATAACTAAAGGTTTCTTCACTGTAATGTTTTAGAGTAGACTTTCAGGAGCTAAATTTTAGAGTAAACTTCACCATTTTTGGGCATACAATGAAAGCTTGCATTGTTTCACCCATACAGTAAGACTTTATTTTTATAGGCATAGATATCTTCCCATGTAGACACCCTCCTATTTGATGGGGGTCCTGAAGCTCTCGTTACAGGGTTTAATCAAACCAATCTGGTCTGGGCGGAGGTTTGAGATAAGGGAAATTTCCCTTATCTCAAAGGAGGTTCCTAACTCCGAGTTTACGGATGAAATATGCCACATGGCGATCTGAGATTGGTCGGATAATAAACATAATCACGTGCATACAGACAGAAATAATTTACTCCCAATTATATGCACCTCTTCATTAAAAATAAATTCAAGAAAGCTGAGAATAAAAATAAATTAATAAAATAGTATTTTTATTTTTTAATAAAATATTAATAAATAATATAAATTATATTTTAATAAAATTTATAAATTAATTTTTAAAATAAAAAATATAATTTAAATTATTATTATTATTATTATTATTAATTAGGACGTGAACACTTAAATTAAGTATAAAAAACAGCGTGAGGGGGTTATAATTACTCTTTTTAACACTAAGGACCAGTGGACCACCACCAAAGTAGCAATCATGATCATACAACTGTAAAAAGACAACCATACCCTCCAATCAAATCACACTCCGTGGATAAATTCAGTAATAAAATCAAAGAGAAGGCCTATTAGAGTAATTTTAGAATTCCATAAACCGAAAAGACATCCTCCACTTCTCCTAATGTTGGGTTTGGAATCCAGCCGGGCAGCCTCTCTAACATGTCTTCGACTCGCATAAGCAAAGTCAAAAATAAACACACATTGCAGGTTTTCACCGCTACCCATTTTCAGACACTACAGATCTATAATATATATATCAGCAAACTCTCGAAGACACGCAACAGAAGAAACTGAAAGGCTGTATAGTTGTTGTTGTTGTTGTCTGCTGCTGTAGACACCAGAGACAGTTGAGGGAGTGATATAAATTGTGTCGTCTATGGCAGGGTACAGAGCAGAAGATGATTATGATTACCTCTTCAAGGTGGTGTTGATCGGTGATTCTGGTGTGGGGAAGTCCAATTTGCTTTCGAGGTTCACCAGGAATGAGTTTAGTCTGGAGTCCAAGTCTACAATAGGTGTTGAGTTCGCTACTCGAAGCTTGAATGTTGATGGGAAAGTTATCAAGGCTCAGATTTGGGACACTGCTGGTCAAGAAAGGTGTGTCATTTTCTTTTTTTAACTGTTATTATGGTTATTGCGATCTGGATTTGTGAATATATTTTGAATGGATTAAGTTTTTAGATCTGGATTCTGTATGTTTCCTTGAGATGTTGTGGTAATTTGGAATTTATGACTGTGTGGTTGCGCAGTAAAGTTATGGGATTTACATTTAATTTCAGATCTTCGGATTGTGATGTTTTGGTTTTTGTGATCTTTGCCTCTTGAACTCTTGACAAAGCTGTTGGAAGGAATGGAAAAGAAAATTTTAAAGATTTGAGCTTATCTAGTGTTGACATCTAAGAATAGGAAAGAAATCTCATCGTAGATGTACAGAGATGCATTTGGCTTTAGTTGTTCTGAAAGATTTGGATTGAGTGATATGTATCTAGTTGCATTGTTGATGGTGGAGATCTGTTAGGTAGATCTATCCTGTAATTTGTTTTGATGCCTGGATGACGAAGTACATATGAAGTGATATTCAAGCTTTGTCTTTGGACACTGTAGTCTTGCTTAGTATTAGATGAAGTCAAATTTATGCATAAGCTGGATTTCTTTTGTTATGCCTTCTCTGTCCTACATGTGGAGGCGGATTTAGGGATAATGATTAGGGACTTGAGTAACATGTTTCGGCTGAAATTGCATTCATGTTGTGTATAGTTTTGTAATAGTTCAAGAAAGTATTTTTCTATGCCTTATACATGGCTATTTATAACTTGAGTGTTGACTGTAGCATTGCCTAATGTTTGATGTGTCACGGCAAGTTCATACCTTTTTTTAATAATTTAAGCATTGCAAAACTAAACTGGTCTTATGAACTTAATTTGAGGCAATTTTCAGGTTCTTAAATTATATAAAAAGCATAATTTGAGGCAAAGCAAAACAATAATTCTTTTCCACTTTATTTTGGGACTTTTGACTCTCAATATAGGTTGAGTTTTTATAGTTAGCATCTTATAACTGCTTTATTTTTTTGTGCCACACATGATGCTTCCCTAAACATTGGTCAGCATGTCAGGTGGTAGGGAATAGGTGGCTCACTGCCATTGGATTCTTATAGTGCTTGTAATTGTTGTTGTCCTTTGTTCAGTTGTAGGGGATTAATAGAAAAGACTGCATTTTCCTGTTGTTCTGCAATTCATTTCATCGTAGCTTGATTTTTTCGAATGGCTAAATGATTAGGAGGACTAGAAAAATGCTTGTAAGTTAAACATTTAAATGTGATATTTAGTGTCATCAAGAAGAATTCCACCACAATTTGATTGCCATGCTCAATGTTGCTCACTAATGTTCTAGTATAATCTACAAGTTTCCTTCCTTTCTACACATACAGCATTATTTGCAGATTGATGTTGTGGCTAATGATAATTTTCTATTATTAATCTAATTTATGCATAATGTAACATAGGTTGTGCTTGTATAAGTTCCTTGTATGCATTATTAGTTAACTACCTAGCTTTGTAATGATAAATTTGAATTGTAAACCTGGATTTATATGCTAATGATAGTTATATCATGCTTTCATATATGTGCTAATCTATGGATGCATTATTGACAAAATTAATTTGACATGTTTGCATGGCAATGACTGCCTATTGGATTCATAGACAAGTTGTTTTATCCAACAATTTACATTTCAATTGTGTGCAAATCCTAAACACTATCCACAAACTATAGAGATTCCAAATTCAAGAAAATACCTTTGAACTGAATAGCCATCCTTATTTAGCCACTGTCAGACATTCCTACAACATGGTTTCTATCAAAAGTATACATTTTTCAGGATACTTTAACCTTTCACCCATTCAACCCGAAAACTAAAAATTTCTTAAAAGTCAGCCAATCTCATTGTAGACTATAGTTAACATTAACATCTTCAATACCTTCAACATCTAACCTACATTGGGTTGATGTAGATTTATGGTGAATTCTGAATAGTTTTTCATGCATGAATGATGAGAAGGTCATGTTTAGTGTCAAATTAAGTTTTTGGTTGATTAGTTAGTAATGTCTTGAGTTCTCCTATTTGGTTAAGTTAACATCTCTTTAAAAGTAGACGTCGTTGATGTCACGTTACTAAAATTAGGGTTTGTGAATTAAGATTTAATAGAATAATTTAAATTAATTAATTGTGATTCTAGATATTTGATAGAGTTTTTCCTACAACGTGGGCACTATAAATATAAATTTGCAAATTTTTAAATTTTTATAACACTCTTACTATCCTTCATGAAATTCCAAACTACTACAATAAAACTCATTATATCAAAATTTAATACATTATTTTAACTAAACATGTACAATCTTTAATTTGTTTACAACATTATGACAAATATGATATGTATAGCAAAATATTCTTTTAAAATATATCTAACAAAAGGACTAGGTTTTTTTATGTTTACTTATTTTTTGCTACTTCAAAAGGGTTTGAAAAGTAAAGAGTGAGCGAAAGCCTCGTAGATATTCATATATAACTGAGGGCTCTTAAAAAAATTAAAATAATCGTATTTTCAATTATTCATACTATAAATAAGCATAAATAATGTCAATAAAATAATAATGTAATTTAATTATTATTATTATTATGTGTAATGCATAGTTTTGAAGCATTATTTTCAGTGATTGTTGTCTAAGAAATGTGTAGCATGCATACTTTAAGAATTTTATACCCAAAGAATGCTGCATATGATTTTAAGTTTACGGTTTTTCACCGTAGGACTGAAATCAAATCTATAGTCATCGATGCTAAATAGAAAATCATACACTATTCTATAATTCCAATTATACACAATAATAACAAAATAATTTGTTCATATTATTTTACAATATTTCAAACATTAAAAGTATAATTTGACAATAATAACATTGTTAACTTTTTAAAAAATTTACACAAATAGTAATTGTGTCATTGAAATATAAAATTTTAAATTATATTTTTAAAATAAAATATCAATGTTCATTTTAATTTAAAGTATTCATGTGTTATAAATAAATTTATTTTATTTTTATAACAATTTAATATAAAATTTTACTTTTTAGTCCAATTATATGTAAATTACTTACCTAGATCAATTTGAAGTTTCCTTTCTAAATTTTCATTGATTTCTCTCTCTTTTTTTTTGGTTATTACTACTTAGTATTATTTTACAAAATTTAATACAAATTATTAAACTAAATTAATCATTTATACTGTTTATATTAAAATACAAATAAGTCTTCAATTTAAAATGAAACTAAGATTTGAAAATTTTAAAATTTTAAAACAAAATTGTTAATGATGGTAAATTATAAAAAAAAATTAAAATATAAATAATTATAAAATTTTTAAAAAATATTTATGCTCTAAGCATAAAATTTTTAAAATTTATAATCTTACATTAAATTATAAGAAATTTCTATCATAACCTAATTTTTTTTAACTATTTGTACATAAATTTTATTTATTTTACAAAATAAGATAAAATCTTCAGAATTTTTGCATTTTCACCATCTAATGAAAATTTTATAGATTTTTTTAATAATTTTTAACAATTCTCAAGAAAATTTTTGATTAAATTATTGAATTCAATTTAAAATCTATTATTCTAGAATTTAAGAATTTAAAATAGTAATAATTTTAACTTTTAAACTATTAAAACAAAATTTAATTATTTTTTTTAATTTTTAATAATTTTTACACTAATCCCAAAGGCCTCCGCCCTTCCATCCCTTGGATAGATAGAGAGGGAGGCAGAGCTTTTAGTTTTTTCATGTTGTCAAAGAGTTGAACAATGAAAATAATTTTTTTCCTCAAAATAGAGAAAAAAAATATTACCTAAAAATTGTCTTCCTTTATTTGTAATTTCTTATCTTCCTATTTTTGTTCCCTCTCTTCCATTTATTCTCCTTTCTTTCTTTTCTCTCTTTTTTCTTTTCTTTTCTTTTCCTTTCTTTTTTCTTTCTCTAGTGGCTTTTACAATTTTTTTGTAGGTTCTCCATTTATCTACACATATTTATATTAAAGGAAATGAGCTACAAATACACAAAGAAAGAAATGGATTTAAATCAAAACAATTGGGCTTAGGACAAATTAAAAAGTTTGGATTTGAATTTTGGACTTGGATTCTACAATACTCTCCTTAAAGAAATTTCGCCCTCAAAATTTAATATGCTTACCAAAAACTATGGATACCAAGTTTAATTTTAGTACGGCATATCATTCTTAAATGGGTAGATAGTTTGAAAGAGTTATACAGATAGTAGAAGATATGTTCAAATATTGTGTTTTGGATTTTGAAGGCTTATGGGTTTTGTTGGAGTGATAATTTAGAATTTTATAAAAAATATTAGGAGTGTTATAAAAATTTACAAATTTATATTTGTAGTGCTGGAGAAAGTATGTCAAAACGTCTAGAATTATAATCTATTAGTTTAAGTTATTTTATTAAATTTTAATTCACAAATTTTAATTTTGGGAGCGGGATAGTTGATTTTGCAGTCAGTCGATTATTTTGTTTGCCTTTTTATCTTTCTCATGAACTTATCTTGTTCACTTCATAGGTACCGTGCCATAACTAGTGCTTACTACCGAGGAGCTGTTGGTGCACTTCTTGTGTATGATGTCACTAGGCACTCCACATATGAAAATGTGGAGAAGTGGTTAAGGGAGTTGAGGGATCACACAGATCCCAACATTGTGGTTATGTTGATCGGTAATAAATCAGATCTCCGTCATCTTGTGGCCGTCTCAACTGAGGACGGGAAGTCTTTTGCCGAGAAGGAATCTCTCTTCTTCATGGAAACTTCTGCTCTGGAGGCTACTAATGTGGACAATGCATTTGCTGAAGTTCTGACTCAAATCTACCGTATTGTGAGCAAGAAAGCTATGGAAACTGGTGAAGATGGAGCTGGGTCTGCTGTACCTTCCAAAGGAGAGAAAATTGATGTCAGTAAAGATGTTTCTGCTGTGAAGAAAGGTAGCTGCTGCTCAACTTAGGGGTTTTAATGTATTTTTAACAGATGTAGCTGCTTTGTTTTGCTGCATCTGGTTCCTCTACACCATTATTGTGTAAAATTTTCTGAGAAGTTTCCGGGGTACAATAGGAGATAGGCGGGCATCAATTTTTCATTAAGATTCAAAAATTTTTCGGGGTAACTGTTGCTTTTGGCTGACTAGTAGCACGTGTAGGACCAATGATTCACACCTGCTTTTGCTTAGGTATCTTGTGGAATGTATCAAATTCGCACTAAAGAATCTGTTCATTGAGATTCTTGTTCAGATCCAGTAATGGAAGTTGTGTCATGTAGCCAGTTTTAAGAGCTCCCTGGTTGGTTAAATTGTTCGTATTATGGAATGTGCTTATGATAAACCTTGTTCCAAGTCCCCTCATCTGGTTCATCTCTCCCATAGCCAATCTCGTGAAAGCTGTGTCAGGAATTGAGCACGGTTCAATGGGGTCAAGCTTGTTTCTTTATGAACACTGGCGATAGAGATCAGCACAAACCATAGATGAAGATTGCAGGTTGATTTCATTAACAGTTGACCCAGATGGTTTAGCTGGCATTACTCATAGTTTAGGAATTCCTATGCAATAATGGATAAGAAAGAAGACAGTTAAACTTCTAATTAAAAAGCTTAACCACTCCCCATATTTTAATACACAGTTTCTTACCTGGTTAAGCCAAGAAACAAGGCACAGATAAAGCTATGCACGATTTATTTATCAAAATCATGTGCTGATTCCATATAGCTAATGGCTGTCTTGTTTGAATAGTATTGGCCAAACTGTAGGTGCCTGTCCAGTACCGTGGAATCATTTTCAGCTACATCATCACCTAAAAAGTCAAACTTTTAGTTTGATTTGACTTCCTGATTTTCAGCCAATCAGAAACTAGGAAACAGCAGAAGGAAGCATTCTACAGGGTGTTGTTATCAAACTGGCTGGAGAAAGCTGTCGCCAACTCTTCAAACAAGTGGTAGAACTTAATTCGCAGAGTATAATTACTAATATCTCCCCTCAAATTTGGCAAAATAACATGTATAACCACCCCTCCATTCCACCGTTAATCCCGAGGGCCGAGGCTAAATTAATAATTCGACGCACCTAGTCTGAAATTGATAATCAATCATGAAAGCAGACAGCCAATTCGATTGAAAGAACTGATCGAGCAATCAAATATCAATGAAGACAATTCACAGTTTGACAATTGAGTACAAGAAACGGACGGCTGTGATGTTAAAAACACCAAGATCACGACAGAATTTCGATATTTATTATTATTTTCCATATACTACACTGAAATCAAAGAAAAGCCAGAGAAAAATATAAAAATAATATATTTTTTTTAAAAATATGTTTTTTTTTCTGTTATCTTATAGCGCACGATACGTACACCGTCGAAGAGTTTAATAATGACACGTGTCAGAAGATCGGTACCTCTGGTCCCAAATTTCTGTGTCGGAACACCATCGAGCACTCCGGCAACTCCCCGAGATCGGCGAACAACGACTCGTCTTCTTCCCTCATTGGAAAAAACATCGACATATCACTATCGCCTTGGCTAGTCCTCTCCGAAAAAAATGGACTTTCCAAAATGGTTGACGTCGTCGTTTCCATCTCTCCGAACCACGTGAATTCATCTGCGCTGGGGGTTAGAAGCGTATTATCCTCTCCAAGATCCGTGTACTTCTCTTCGGGTTCCGGCTCTGGTTCTGGGTTAGGCCGAGGTTCGGGTTTAGTGGATTTTGTACTGTTGTGGTGGTGATGGTTTCTAGAAGGTAGAGGCCATGGGTGGTTGTGCTCGCAGGAGTAGGTGATAACCAGCATGGACGGGTCCACACTGCTGCGCTCTACTTGTTTTCTTGCTGGACAGCCTTTTGAACTGCTGCATCTGTAATATCCTCTGCATTCAAACAAGAAATTTTAATTAGTTTAGTTGTTAGATTCGGAGATTTTGACGGGTTTTGGGAAAATTAATGTTACTGACCTGGGATAAGGGGATCCTTTGATGGGTTTCTGCCCGTATTTTCGCCAGGCCCAGGAATCAGACGGCGGCGCACTTTCGCCTTTCAGTCTTGAGCCTTCGACGTCCTTTATTGGCACTGATATAACTTTCTTCTGCATGGCTCGCCTGCTAATTCAACAAATTAAACCCATTATATTTTGTTAACTTCATCATAACAATCCGAAAATGGAAACTATGCAACGAGACAGCAGTTTGTGTTTTTACTACAAACATACAGATTACAAGTACTGTCGGTACAGGGTATAACGATTCATAGTTTGCCTGGATTTTAAGGGACATGTTTGTGTTTCTCAGAAAGAAAGAAAGAGAGAAAAAAGAATCTGAGGATCGGAGTTAACCTTTTCTTAGGGGAGGAAGTAGAGGTCATCTTCATTTCGTTAAACGTGGTAGAAAGTGGCGATTCTGAGCTGTTCTCCAGCGTAGTATCATTCTCTTCTTGCTCACGCTCACTCACAAATCGGTTACCGTTGAACTTGCCGTCCATAACTAAAACCCTTCCTGTTGTAGCTAGCTCGACGTGTGTATCCTCAATCGTCGCCGGCGTTGTAAATTTTTATATTAATCTCCAAAAACAAAAACCCCGAAAGAGAGGAAGAGATTGAGAGAGAGATTGGTTGGTGGGGAGGAGAAGAATAAGAAAAAAGAGAAGGATAAAAAAATGGGAGAAGGTGACGAAAATGGTGGGTTTAAAAATGGGCCGCCATGTTGACAGATTGATTTAGGGTATTATTATAAGCTTAATTCAGGCATTAGTTAGTGAAGGACGTGCAAGTAAATGTGATACAATCCCCCATAAAATATTTATTTGAAGCCCCACTGATTTAGTTCCCACTTCATCTTTTTCGTTCATACCCTCAAAAGCCCGATCATGCCGGCCTCTCATTTGGTTTTCTCTTTACCTTTCTTCTCTCCAAGGATCAAGATAAAAATTGTAACCTACTTGAAGAGATAATAAGAAAAGTTTAGTCATTGTTTCGTCTCCTCTCAATATATGTATGCAAATTTGTATGGTCATTCCTTCGTCTAAATGTCTTTTTGCCAATTTATACTTAACTTGTACTACTTGAACACTAATTTGTTATGGATTGTGTACAAATTTGTATATTCAAAATTGGGGAACTCTTAAAACTTAATTAAGTAATCAAGAAAGATAGAACGGGAAATTTTTTTAATTGTTTATATTTTTTATAAATAAAATTAATTTTAATATATAATTAATAAATTATAATTAATGTATATGTGAAATTCAATTACTATCAAATATTATTAATTTAATGATATATAAATAATGTAACAAAATATATAAAAAAAATTGAGAGCCTTGGCCCTATATTCGATGCACATGGATATTCTCTTAATCTCTTTTATTCTTAATTTTTAATAAGATATTGATACATGATATAATTAATAAAAAATAATTTAAATTATATTTTAATAAAATTTATAAATTAAATTTATATTTTTATAATATAAATTAAAAAAATTCAACGTATAATCTAAACTATTCATTATTAATTAAATTATATATCAATATCTAATTAAGTCAAAAATACACAAAATTAGAAGAGAATCTCAATTTATATTTGATCGGTTAAGATCAAAAAAGAAAACTCTCTCTCTCTCTCTCTCTTTTTGATTATTATATGTCATTTAAATAAGAGATAATATTGATTAATAATTCTGACAATTTTTTAAAAATAAATTGTTATTAAAAGATTTCTTGGAATTTAAAACTAATTATGAATATTTATATAATCTATCTAATCCCCCTAGATGGAAACTACATGACAAATGAACTCGATAGTACATAATTTGGAGTGCCGTTATCAATTGCCACTCTTTAATTATCCAAACTAAAACAATATTTCATTGAACCATTGTCCTTTCATTTCAAATAAAAAGAGCAAGTAGATGATGATGATAATGCTGTTATTGAATTAATTAATTTGTTTTTGTTAATAATTAAGAACACGATCTCATCAACTTATGCCTTGTTTTTCCTTTATTCAATGCAATTATATTCATAGAAAAACCTCCCCACCTTCTACTTTCTCAAACTGTTTGTCTATGTAATTAATTTTAAAAGTAGGTATGCCCCATGTTTTGTCCCTAGTTAGAATCTTAAGAGGATGGGTAACATATTCATATTAATTAAAACTTAGATAAGAAATCATATAAATAAGTTGTTAGATTAGGAAGAAAATGAATATTATCATCACTGTGATATCATTGCCTTATCATTTGGCTGGTCGATGAGATTATTATGCATATTTAAACACGATATATAATTGAAACCCATCTCATTCTTAAAACCCTTTTAATTTTCAAAAACCTAAAACAGTAATTCATTAACTCATATCACCCGAGCTATAAAATTTCACGTTATTTGGTTAGAATCTAGAGATATATTTTATAAAATATTTTTTAATTAAAAAATTTTAAGTGTAACAATTTTATCATATTACTATGATTGATATAATAAAATTGTTTAATCAATAAAATAAAATAAATTTATTTGTTCACAGTAAATAAAAGTCTTATTAATACTGGAGCTAAGATCGTCTTTTAATCTTCTCTTCTAGTTTTTTCTTTCCTTAACTTTTAAGATAATGACAAGGAGTATAATTAACATTGAATGATTGGGATTATATCTTCATAAAATTTATAAACTAATTATATATTTTATAATATAAATTAAAAATTTTAAAATATTATTTAATGAAAAAAAAGATTAGGAGAGAATTTTAATCTTTTTTATTAATTATCATTAACTTTTTTATTTAATTTATTAAATAATTTCTTGATCTTAATTATGTTGACGTAAGAGAATAGTTTTGGTTATAACTTTCTCTTTTCTTAACAAGAGCCAAACCTTTTAAACCTAGGGACGGGTCATCGGAGATGCATTGAATTTGAACCATTCAATCAATCATGGTTGAAACGTTTGAATTTCCATTAAAAAATTTGAAACTTGGGCATGGTGGAAGTTGAAGTCAAGTATTGCTAGCCCTCTTGTTGTCTCTGTCAAGTGGGGAAGTGGTGATGGCTTAATTAATCTTGTACAGATAATGATATCAACAATCAATAGTATTCTTCTAGGTTTCCTTGATGCGTGAAGCAATGTGAAATGACTTGTACGAATAAAATAACATAAATTAACTTATTTATCTGCTTTAATTAAGGGTTCCCATCTTCCGCTTCCCTCACCGATGGCATCATTCGTGCTCTCTCTTTCTCGGGAAAATATTATTTTGATTCTACATTGTCAATGATCAGAAACTTCCTCATAACTTCGCCCCCCTATTGATTTCTCTTACATTGTTTTTATTAACCTCTTGAAATCCTGTCGGAATTGAGAACCAACATATGCTTTTCCTACACGACATGATACAGCTTTTTGGACATAAACATATGCTTCCACATGATCCCCGATCCAAGGGGGCGGGCTCGAGGTCGATAACTTGCTTCAGTTTCCTTGAGAAATTAGCCACCATGTCCATGGAACCCTCGGGCTACATTGCTCTTCAATTTAAGGCAGTTTAATCAGTTGAAGGGGCCACGACAGTTGGGTTGAAAAAGTCTTACACGACGGCTCCTTGTAAAGCCAAAATATCAACCATCTCTTAAATTAATTAGTCTGAAAATCCAGTGGATAAAAACAGTGTTTAAACACTTGAACTAATTAAGAATGCTTATGACATCTAAATTTAGACTTTCATTTGTCCTTTTAGAGGCTTATGGGACCCCTTCTTGATCATTATATCCTATCCACTTCTCATTTCAGACATCAACCAATTGCATTTATACTTTGGTTTCTTCTATATTAATTTCTCTCTTCTTGTGGGGTGTATATTAATATTTGGTTACCTAATTATCTGGATAAGGATCTATTTTCACCGAATTCTTCTATATATATATATATTTTTCCAGGAAACTTGGTCAAACTTGTAGAGCTAACTGTCACCGAATCCTTTGAATTGTAAAGGGCGATGAACGTACAACATAAACCTGTGGAAAACGACACATACTATACAACAGTCACTAGATAATCATCGTTGCTTTTCCATGCACTGTATTGGTTTCTTTTTGGTTTTGATGGATATACAAAGGTATAATAATAAAGAATAATAAATGTTTGTAGCAGGACAAGGAAGAAACAACACTCAGAGGCGTGTCATAAAGCAATACGCCCGGCACTACCCGTGACAATTATACTTCAAGTAGCTCATGACTCTCTCTCTCTCTCTCTCTCTCTCTGTCATTTTTGTTTTTTTTATATTTTCATATTTAGCTTACTGAAGCCATGTGTTTGCAAGAGAAGAGGCGACAGAAAAGTGGGTTAAATAATGGGAAAAATGTAACAGAGAAAATGCATGCTAATCTTGCCATTATCCTTGACTGATGAGTTACTATGTACTCACAAGAAGTTCGGATTTGAACCTTAATTTTGTACACAAACAAACCCATGCGTGGTGGAAAACAGTAAGATTAAAGCAGTTACCTGCTAAAAGATCAAGATTAAAGCAGTTACCTCCTAAAAGATCAATGACATTATTACAAGTAATAGCTAAGATTATAAAAGAAATTTGGTCAGGCTTAAGAACGACAGTTGTCACTTTTATATTTGCAGCATGTTGATGAAAAGATGATGATAACCAAAAGAAAATCAAAATAAAGATTCATAGACACCAACCGATTTTCAGTTTTCAGTTTTGAGTCATTGTCTTTCCTTTAGAAATGGTGAAAGAGAAACTAAAGTACGTTTTTACAGGAAACAATATAATGACATCTTCAATAAAGCAAACTGCCTTGAGTAATTAACAAGAGGAAAACTCTAAGAAGCTTTTGAAATATCCCAGTCCACAGCTTGTTTTTCAATTGTCTTCAGGATAACTTGAGTCACATCTCTTTCGTCTAGAGACTGTTGGTTTTGTGCAACAACAGTGGCTTCCATGGCAAAAAAATAGTTGCACGAGACACTAGCCTGTAGAACAATAAGACCCATTTCTTCAAGCGCTTCCAAAATTGAAACCAGCGTGTTCCCTCCCTTCTTGCACTTCACCCTTACTATAAACTTTTCCCCAATCTTCTCTACTTTCACCTCCTGTTCGTTCCAAGCACGGTAGAAGTTAATAAATATGCAAATAAGTAATCAAACACTTACAGCGAAGAAGGAGAAGAATGAAGGAGAAAAAGATAACCTTGGGAACTTGAATGTGTTGTTTCATCAAGTCTAAGTAAGTTTTTTTGATTGCCATGAGGTTTGAGTACTCTCTTTTGATTGCTTCTAACTTTAGTTTTAACTTGTAAATGTAGAGCAGGCCGTCCATAATTATGGAGCTCTTTTCCACCTTGACAAACAACAGGAGAGTCAGCAATATCATGTAAAAATGAAATGTCTTGAAGCAAAACAATGAAGAAATTTCAGAGTAAAGAAACTAAGAGGTGAAAAACTGGATGATTACAGATTTGGAGTTGGTGAGGGCTCGCAGAATGTGAAGTTTTCTGTGCAGTGCTCTTCTCCTTTGTAGAGTGGAGGACACCATCTCTGCTCTTTCACTCTTTCCCTTCTCTACTTGGAGTGTTAATAAGATATGATAACATTGGTGGCCTGGCCTGGCTTTTATATATAGCATTGGAAACTAGGAGTGTTTACTGGATGTCTGTCTTGGGATCTTGGATTACCAAAGCTATGGTACATATCCATTTGTCCTCTATGCAACTGGAAACCAAAAAAGGGATACACACACACACACACACACACACACACACACACACACACACACACACACACACATATAAAATCTTCTTTTGTACCAATTCCAAGGAGAACCTCTAAAAGTGGAGATGTTTTATCATAAAAATGGTTAGGTACATGAACCAAAGGGGAAATTTGAAAAGAGAATGGATGGATAGATGAATGCTTTTGAAGCCTAATATCCATTAAATTTAGGGGCATAGGATAATGATGGCCTAAGAATTAACATATGTAGGGAGAGAATATGGATGCAACTTTCTGATGCAAGCGCAATATGTCCTCATTATATAGTAATTAAATAATACGCTTCTCAACAGTAGTTTCTTGTGATATAACAGATGTATAATTAGACATAGTATCAAAGCAGGGGGCCTTGCTGATCGATCGATATAATGGTAACTTTCCTTTGTCTGTTCACTGATGATTTTGAACAGACTTTATATTTTAAAATGATAAGCAGACTATAAGAAACAGTGAATAGTACGTAAGAATAAAAGAAGACAAGCCCGAAGGGGACAAGTTATAGGGTGTCATTGTCGTCACATATCGTTTAATATGCTTTCGAATGGAAGTGATTTGGGAACTGGATTCAGTCAGTATAAGCGTGGTCTCGTTTGTGTCATTGAGAATCAAAGACTGCTGAGTCAGTCTAAATACGTACGCAACGCCAATAATGCATGGGATATTGCAGAATTTGATCACGGGCCTCTCGTTTGGTTTCACTTTGTCTCCCAATTTCAATATACATACAGAACGCCAACAGCTTCCTGCAGCCGCAGCTGCTCTTACCTGCATGTAAGTGGCCATACGTCACATGCTCTGACACTCTTCACTTCTGTTCTATTCTTTATTGTTCTTTCCTCTTCTGGGGCCACCACCGTTTGCTCATTTCAAAAGCTATCTTTCTACTCAAAAACAAATCCCATCTGTCCTGGTTTTAACGAGTCTCTCATGGTTAAAATCTTTTACTTTCACCTTTGACATTCAAAATTTTCTTCTCAAGTTTGCTTTTGAATCACAGGATAACAGATACCAAAACTACTGGATGCAATTAAGAGTGGAGGTTTTCTTGAATTCTTCATTGTTCATTCTCTTTAGCTGGAAGAAGCCAAGGATATAGCAACGTACTTGGCCTAAACAATGACAAGACTTGTCCACTTACACAACTTTGTCATTCTTACACAGCACACAGTACAGGCATGCATGCATGCGCACAAACACAAAAGGGCAAAATAGGGGGGGAGGGTTGGTGATATCACTTTGGATTTTAGTACATGCATAGCTCCTTAAATCACTCTTACTAAATTTGTTTTGTTATCTGTACTAGTATGTCTAGCCTCTCTTTTGAGAGTAATTAGGGGTCCTTTTCTGTCTATTTATTTTCTGATATTTCAATGTTCTAAGCCCATATTTTCATCTATTTCCTTTGTCTCTTTCTGCTTGACACATCTCTCTGCAGATGGACAAGCAAGGCTCAACTTTCCATCAAATTCTTGTCTAGTTGCTGAGGCTGGATGATCTCTCTTCCCTCTCTATCTGCTCGTCCATTGAATCAGGAGTCACATGAGCTGATTTAAATTGGCTCCCTGCAAAAGAAGTTTCAATATTTGTTCAATCAAAACCATGTCCCAAGCACACGGCCTTATCAATTTGGTTGTTTGTGATTCAGTTCATGTTAATTGATGGGTGTTAGGTATTTCAAGGATTCGAGAGTCACGTTCACGTTTAGCGAGAATTACGACCCAAGAGCAGGTTGCAAATTCATCGAATCCGAGCGATAACAGACCTTTCAGTATTTCAATATCATCATTTCTGATATAGCATACGACATTCTTAATTAATTAGAAATATGTTGTCAGAAAATTGACTAATGTGTATATAAAGATGACCTTTATCTCTTTGAGCAGTCAAATTAGCCAGGTAATCAAGCCCATGCCAACTACTTACTCCACGTTATCCATTTGACATTTTAACTTTGACTTTCAAGAGGGTGAGCTGCTGCTTATATGAAGAATGAAATATCCGATGAATTCTGGAAAGTAAAGGGAATAAAGCTTGGAAGATGCCTTTATCCCTACATGCAGAGGATTGTTCCATTGGACGTACTGCTTTTGGGACGAAAGCTAAGAGGGCACATCCAAGTTTCCTTAGCTTATAAATTAGGATGTATTTTCCTGTGCCATTTCCCAGCAGCAATTCGGACTACAGTTGCATTACAGGACCAATTCGCCTTTGGCATTCCGCCATTCAATCAACATACAATGGTGATTTTGTATGTTACTCGATCGTGTGCGCAGTGCCAAAGGATATTTGTCCTGCGATTCTTCTGTAATTTATAAACATTTAAACACCAGTCACTGACTCACTGTTCTCTGTTCCGGATATTAAATGCGCATGACTAGTTGCATGCATGCAGTCTCGAGCAAACTATGATTGCAGTGGAGATATACCTGCAAGATGAAAACTGAGCTAGTGTTGTATCAAAATTCCCATGGATTTGCGGTTAATTAGAGATCCAGAAGACTATCGATTAACATGCAAAAAGAGGAGGGAGAAGAACCAAAAAAAACTAATAAATCACTAGCCTAATTGCTGAGACCCGTTTATATATACGCTTAATTGTAAATGTCAAGAAGAAAAATTGTTCATTTTTCTGTACATACGGAGGTACTACTGAAGAGTTATGCCAGCCAAATTGCTCATGAATCTTGTGGACATTACCAAGTCTTGATTACAGTGACCATAAATGGCTCAAGTTTTCTCATAATTTTTACATTTTAAAGAGCATCTTGCCACAAGCACAACCCATAGAAAAATTTTTACATTTACATTTCAGATAAAACTAAGTTGTTTCGTAAGTGAACCTCCGTAGAATGTGTGAAAGACGTGTTTTTCAATTTATTATGAACGAAAAAAAAATGATATTGCACAGTCTGCAAGCTCAATGGCCAAGTAATATTTGAGGTCTTCCAGGTACCTGCAAACTCACACGCCCAAGTGTTTTGCTCTCACTTGCCTGGAGCATTGGATATTCTTGGGAATGTGCTATACCAGAATACATATTTCCTTGTCATTGGGTTCTTCTCTCTTGTGAATCTGGAACTGAACTTTTCATTTCTTATTTCTTTTAATTAGTCTTGCCCGTTCTGCAAAGAAAAATATGAAGGATCCTCAAGATTGGCTATCTTAATGAGCGTCCTTTCGCCCAAATTCGTCTACTCGTATGCTTGAAGAGCCAATGTGCATGATTATCGATTGCCTATGACAAAGATTTTGGAAAGACTAGTCGATGGAATAAAACAAGAATCCATTAAGACATATGTGCACATATTTGCTGCCCCGAGTTGGCTGCTGGTCCTGATATCCCTTGGACAGAGAGGCTCCAAATTTCATTGTGTCTATATGCAGTGCAGCCAAGCAGAAAGTATTGTGCCAAGTATGTGCCTCTCTACGATGGCATAAATAAAGGCCTCAAGGGCATCTCTCTGCACTGCAGCAACGATCGATCAGGTGCAGTCGCATTACAGGGCAAGATCTTCGTTGGCAGGCGGCCACTTAGACATGAGCTTTTCAGTGTACTCTCTGCCAAAGGAGATTCGCCCAGCAATTCCTCTGCATTATGAATTCCCTAGCTGCCACTAAACATTCATCAAGAGTAGTTTTATTTTTGTTTTCTCCCTTTTCATTTACTGCACAATGCATGCCACGTTTAGGATTAAAAAAATGAAAGAAACTTCAATGACGCGCCCAAATTATTTGCTGAGATAATTATCTGAACTGTTTATGCAGGAACAGGCCACTTGCACCATATTTATTTCAACGAGAGAGCTGAAATGGTATGCCATATGCATCATTACTTTGATTTCTCTCCCACGCGTATGGTATATTCTCATTACCGACGAAAAGTACATACATCTCCTCTTATTATTGAAGATCTAGATAATTTAGGGCAACTCTATTCCCTGTCAACTTAATTGCTAGCACTAAGCTTGTTGACTCTCCCCTATGATAACTCATCCTAAAGGAAGTCAAAGACTTAAGAAGTATACTATATACAGTTGCCATATTGTTTCAATCACGCATCTTAATAAAACCATTTTCTATGTGTAACATTGAATGTCATAAAAAACTTGAATTGTACTTTCTTAATATTAATTGATTTGAGAGAAATAGTAAGTCAACGATATGACAAGTAGTATTAGAGCTAGGAGATCTCCTTTTAAGTTTAGCTTGAGATGTTCAAACATATGAGGCCACTGGGAATGGAATTTCAATGGGAGAAATGAAACTGAAATGAGCGGCAAATGAATTCCGACAACTTTAATGGAAGATAATACAATTAGTTAATTTGATTGTGTTTGATTAGTGAAGATGTTTTTCGTTTGTGATCTCAATTTTTATATAAGTTTAGAATTATAGCATGTGATGGACATGCTACAAGATAACAACTTGCGGGTGTCCTTCACGATATATGACATATGTGTAACAATGTCAACATAAACGTGAATATAATATTACAAGCTGCAAGCCTACTATCTTATTATTCAAATGAATCTTCGAGTTTGATATTATTAATATCATGAATATATACACAACAGACAACAGTTGTCTGCTTAGTTCATTTTTTTTTCTTACCCCAACTACTTTCTGTCGTTATTCAAATTTAACGAGTTGTGCTTTCCTGTCGTTGCCGACTGGCTTTGGTATTGTTTCACATTGATTCAAATAGAATGACTTATAGCTTCAAGTTTAAGGAATTGAAATGCATGTTAAGAGAATTGTTTTTTTACAGAACTATTCAATGAAATCAATCAGGATAAAAAGCAAGATGATGTAGGATCAAACGGAGTATATGAAGCTGTGTAAACATTCTTTAACGGAAAGAATTATGTAATCTGAATTTTATAGGTATAGATCCCATATCTGAATTCTGCTTCGATTTTCTGCTAACAGATAATCAACTACTGGACCTGTGTTTGCAGCTGTAAACAACAATGCATGGAACATCAATGTAGAAGACAAACGATATATCAAGAACATATATGCTCTCGATTCTTCCATTTTAAAACATATATTACAGCTTATTCGATCTCTTTCTCTTTCATGTCTGCTCATATTTTCTCAGTTCCCTCATCGGCTTAGATTCAGAAAAAGAGACAGCCTTGAATGGATGCTCTATGTGAAACTTACTCTCTGTCTGTTCTGCTATTACCGATGCTAGCTAGCTAGCTAGAGACACAAAATGAGAGGAAAATTGCTGACAAAGGCATATTCTCAAGTTATGCTGATAATATACATATATAAATCATTACCATATTCATCTAATAATATTCTCAAATCGTGATCATCCCGCTGGACCATTTACTTTCAATTAATGTTGCCAAATCTTCATGATTCTGGACCATTTAACTTGCAGAATAATTTCTATGTAAAATTTGTTTTCAGAGTTGTTGTTGTGCATGAAATAGCTCGATAGAAGTCTTCTACCACACAATGGAATTGAAGGGATTTTGCGTCGGATATGCTTTAATTCTTTTAGGACAGCTTATATAACAGGTGTTCACTTCACCTCTATCTCCATGTCTTCAGATGCTGTTGCCTTTTTAACACCGGTATGAAATCATTCCAAGAAGCCCCGTACTACATGCCCATCTCCCAGCTTCTGTGCAATTCTTCAGGCAGGTTTTCATCACAAATGGAAGTTCATGAATCGTTGATTATTCTACTAAATAATGGGGCATTTACAGGACTCTAGCCAATATAATCTCTATTTTGTTCAATCAAACTTGTTATTCAACTAACTTCGAAATTAATCCGCGAGGTCAGATGTGAACAGATATGAGCAGTTGTTCTTGCCATTCTCAGCAATCTGTGTGTACTGGGCATATGTTGACTGTAGACAAACAGATATTTTAATAGGAACAGGAATATGCTTAAGGATCACCGTCATCAACGGGCTACCAGAAATTTGCTAGAGGTTATTTATCATTCCGAGTGTAACAAGTCCAGTTTCCTTTCACAAATACACATATATCCTTCCATATTAGGATCTGTTATCTGTGCAATTAAACAGAAATGAGCTCGGTACTCACTCTAAATCCTGAAATTGATTTGATCATTTTCACCCATAATTCAGTCCTTCAGATCCATAATTACACACTGCTTCTCAACAAGTATTGGGGTGGGAAGTAACAGAGATCACTAGATCACCATGCACAGGCAGTCCCTTCCAGGGCTTTGTGGTCCCTTGCATGCACTATCCCGCACTGACTAGAAACCCTCCCATCTTTTGACCACTTGGGTGTTACTGCAAGACCAACAGGACAGATATTCCTTGATCTAAATTCACTGGGTCATTTCACCAACAAGTTGAAACTTCACAAATCTAAAATGTTTGCACCAGAAGGGTTTTCTTACTAAGTTTTGAGTAAATGATGTAATGACTATTTCAGTGCCAATGCTACCAATAGTATTGCAGATTTATAACAAGATGTGTGTATCTCCATGTTAATTTGGTATGATAACGCATGCTATTATGAGAAAATTTATAATTAATTATGCTTGAAGGTAACCTTGACATTAAATGTTATCTCCAACTTCATTCAGAAGATCTTGGTGACTCTTTTGAAATTGCATAAACTATACACGAGCTATCGAAAATCAATATTTAATCATTAAAAAACAACCAATTAAAAAAAAATTGCTAACAAATAACAATGATATAAATAACTTTTAACTGAAAAACTAAGGAACTTAACATGTTCAACTAGCTCCCATGCATTAAATATCTTCAAGTATATAAGATATATATAAAGATTAGGACAGATAAATACCAATGATTATGAAGAAAACAATGCACAACGCGAACCTTCTCGTGGCAGTCCAGAATAATCATGGTAGTAGTTGAATGGCAGGGCAATTCTCCTTTGGCGGCGAATAGCGCTTTAGCAGAAGCGCAATATTTTCTGCCAAAGGAGAATTGCACTGTAATTCTTCTCTACCCTCAGCACTTCCCTGCTCACTACTGTTGCAGGAACCTATCTTGACACTTTTATTGGTGTAGGATTCGCACAATAATCCGGATATTCGATGATAGGTAACTAGTATATGCTAGAGGATTATTCCTTTTCAGCTTACTCTTCACCCTTATGTTACCTTCATTCATGGTCCCCCTTCCCCAGAAAAGAGCATTGTGTAACTTCCTTTTCTTATACCTCAACCTCTAGGCATATTTTCAAGCATATGAAACCGATATGTGATGTTTCAGAGTCTGTTAAACCCAAAATTAGTTCATTTTCTCCCTAATTTCCCACATATTATGTACACCATTTTCCTTGATCACAATGATTTCATGAAGTTAGTATCAATGATATTACTGCAAAGAGCACAGTCACATCAATTTGACATGCATGATGGTAAATGAACCCACAAGCATTTCTAAAACATTATCATCTTCCATTTACTAAGATTTTTACGAGAATTATGCTTCTGGATATCTTATTACTCCTCTCTTTGTTGTGACTGTTTCTGCGTGTGTCTTTAAGAAAAATCCTCAAGCAAAGCAAAAGCAAGACTCCTTTTTCGATTCTCATCTTAGTAGAGGATTGATGATCAGTAACCATCTTTTCACGACCTTAACTTGCATGATATACAATGGACTTTCATATATAGGAAGGACCACATAAATTGGACCGCCATTGAGGAGGTTTTGGGGCACGGCATTTGTCTAATTTTTGTCTCCTTTATGTTGTACGAATGAAGAAACAATTACTCTAAGTGTTGTTGAATTTCGTGTGGTAAGACTCAGAGATGCTACAAGTGAAATAATTAATCTTTTCTTGATTTTTCGTAGGAGGATACATCAAGGATAAGAGAATAAAGACAGCCACGAGATTATTCAACGATATTATTCTATATCATCTGCATCTACATCTACGTCTACTTTGCCTGAGATCAAGCACATGAGTCCTCGCTTAAACTATAAATTCGCTTACCAATCCTTGCTCGATAACACTTGACATTTGGTAGACTGCATACGAATTACTGAGCACATCTCCTTTGGCAGACTATCAGCTTAATTCCCAGAAGTTTGTCTTTGCAGTGGTGGTAGTGTAGCCGCCGTCTGCCAAAGGAGATCTGCTCATTAATTCCGTTGCAACATCTCTCCTTATGGCATCCGCTCAATCAGCAAAGAAAGCCATCCGAAAGAGTGTTAATGAAATTCAATATCAATTTCATTTTTGTTTCTGATTCTGAAGCAGGCAGCTTAGCACTGGAAGGTATAACCTAATGGTCTGAAGAAAGTCTATGGTATCGATTTTTGGATTTTCTCTTTAGTTTTATTCATAATTTACTCTACAGGACAGAGGGAATTAGTTAATTATTTGACAACGAAAATCAAAAAGGCAATATTCGTAATAATTCAGTGTTGTAATTTGTCATATATCCTTATGCTGTTTGTTTTCATGCGAAAATTCTACATTACTTGCCCTTCTCTGGAACTTCAATGGGGAACCTGCGCACAGCCTTTTCAATTCCTTTTTGCCTTAAGTTGCATGTTCTTTAAGCGGGTTTGATCAATTTTAGTCCTCAGATGACATTAAGTCACAATAAATATGAAACAGTGGTTACTTTAAGCAACTTACACAAACCAGAAGGAAAAAATTAAATGGGGTGCAACTTAAGGTATATATTCTGGATTTGATCAGGAACTTATATCAGGGTCTAGAGTATATATAGTGTTTAATAGGACTCTTAAGCCATGAAAACTATGGCATAAGTTAAAACAGGACTGCAGCCACATCAGCCTGATACCTCAGCAGTCTCCAGACACTCAACCTTGCAGTGCAAGCAGCCTCTTTCTTAGCCTTCTCGTTATGCAAGAAAGACAACCTCTGCTCCAGGACCACAAGTCAGCATCATTGCCCCACACTGCAATTGTCAGAAGCTGTACCTTAACTAATTTACTAGGCAGAGGATAGAAGAGAGGTGGGTTTTTGTGTCTTAGCTAGCTCTGGTGCGAGCCAGATTATTGTCTATTTTGATGATTGATCGTGAACCTGCAACAAAGATAAATATCTTAACTAGTGCGCGCTCTGGTGTTAATGATTAGTATTTGTACATCAAACATAGAATGTGCAATAATGAATAACCTACAATATAGCAGATTGCCTGAGCTGATAGCTTGATTGAGAACAGAAGTCTGTTGTAATGAACTTTGATTAATCGTGATGAAATTACAATTTATAGGGATGAATGCTCAAAAGAAATGAAGCTCAGCGGGTTAATAAGTGAATTTACAATTAGCAGCACCTCAGACGAGGAAATACAAAGTGATTGTGAGACAAGCAAGACAGAAGGAAATGAAGCACAGTGGGGTAATAAGCTTTGAGGAGGCAGAACGAAGTGGCTGTGCGAGTGAATGGCAGGGCAAATCTCCTTTGGCGCAATGACATTTTGCTAAAGGAGATTTGCCCTATAATTCTCAACTCCACATCAATGTTCCTTCGAAAACTAATGGTATCCCTTTGTCGTATGGCAGACTTCCATCAAGAGCCCTTTATATACTGCTCAATATGCTAATAACACGTCAACTTTTTTGTTAGAAGTTACGTAATGTCGCTCTCTCCCAATGACTGTTACTGTTTTGAAGAGATTTCACAGACTTTGCAAAGTGTCATATCAAGTTCTATAAAAGATTTGAGTTTTACACTTCTAATACCGATTGTTTTTGGGAGGAATAACAACTCAACAATTTGACAAGTGGTATCAAAATCAGAAAGTTATATATTTAAGTAGCGAGAGTGTCATTATGAGAAAAGGTTAGGCGGAAGTTTTACAATACAGTTTCCTGCCAATGAATATTGCTTTTCTGTGAAGGTTATACAGACTCTCTGAAATGCGATACAAAAAGGTTAGTCGAACACTATTTTTTTGGTTGTCAATCCGCCAAATGTAAATAAAAGTTCGTAAAATGTTTTGGATATGCTAAAGAAAGGACTGGCATATGCCAGCCTCAAAACCTTAGAAGGTTCCCTTTCACAGTCATGGAATATAATACATATAGTGGTCCCCATTTCATCACCATCTCCACATCTCCCTGACATGTTCATGCTCGGCCTTCTAAGTTTTAGAGTTAAGACATCCTTAATTACGCATTCTGTTTCGTCTTCGTTTATGTTTATTTATCACTCTAAAAAAGATACTTAAAGTAGACAGTGGTTTTATATTAATGACAATTTCAGAGCATAAGTCAAAATCTGGTTAAGACAAGGATAAACCAGACCAGGAGAAGATGGCATACTATCTCAAATCATGTGAATAGATTAGGAGAGAATTTCTGAAAGAATTACTTGCACGGGCATAAATATCAAAAGTGAATGCATACTTCACCTACAATTGTGCTGGATGCATGAGTACACGAACAAACATGCAGCTCAAATGGGGAAAAGCACCGTCGCCCACCAACAAAAGAATGATAACATGCCGCAGAATCTTCCTTCTTCAATGCGATGTTTTATTTTTCTTTTTTGATGGCCATCTGCTTGATTGCTCTCATATTTGATGCTCCCCTTTTGAAGAAAATCAAGACTGCCTACAACGTACGTATTTGTGACCCTTCAGAGATCGAGGGGGCCTAGCTATATCTCTGACGGAAGAATCACTGCTAGCATAGCTGAACAATAGGTTTTCTATCTAAAGCTGGATAGTTAACCAATTGATTGGCAGAATTAGTTTGAACTGTTGATTTACATTTAATAAAACTTCCGTTTGTTTCAGGAATTGGAATTAGATTTAGTTTTAAGTATCATTGTACATGATTAATAACTTCATTAGCAGTAATGGATATGGTACATGATTAATAACTTCATTGGCAGTAATGGATATGCCTAGAATATTCCTTTCATGAAGAAAACGAGAGACTTTCTCATGAACTACAAATTCTTATGGAGTCTGGTAACTGTTCATGGCGAAACACTTGAAGGAGTATAACTGCATTAGTGGGCAATTCTTCCTCTGGCAGTTGGTAACTTCTTTGTTTCGTTATCTCAAAGGCATGATGAATAAGCTCACTGCCAAAGAAGATTTGCCCAGCAATTCAGCTTTCCTCGAAGGATCAATTTTCATATGCTTGCAGTAGCACTTACAAACTCACATGCAGGTAGATTACCAAAACCCTAACCTTCTAAGAAAGTAGAATGGAAGGAAAATTTTCTTAGCTTTGTATTACCTTTTTTTTCCCTCGAACTACTAGTTGTTTCTGATAAACAAGACCATAAATAGTGGTACTGGAATCACGAGAATCTTGAGCACCAATGGTAATATGCATGAGTTGGTAACCTTGATAAACAGACAGCCTTAGCTCAAAGGAATCAAGTTGCCATTACCAAATCCTTCCCGAGAAAAGGAAGATATGTTGTCGCCCGTCAGCACAAAGAAATATTGCTGCATATAGCTTGATTATACTAGAATTTGATTGTAAATTCTTCAGTTTCGTAGCATTGAACGTTGCAGGATTCTTTGAGTCGTGAAAAGTATGAAGTTCAAAATTTTTGTTGTCTCTCCATTTCGTACTAGTATTAACTGATCTCAATGCGAGATCATATTAGCAAAGAAAACTAGAAGAAATGGTAATTAAAGAACAAGTAAACAATTTTATTAGATTCCATTATCTGCTTAAAATGGTAATTATTTGAGATCCCCAGGTTTACTTAACTAAAGAGCTTAACAATGTACAGAAAATTAGGTCAGCTTTTTTATGATTCAAAGCAGGGTCCAGATACAGATCTTATTGCAAAATAAGAACAGAATCTAATTGCAAATACATCGCACTACAGCCGCTGATGCCTCTAATTGTTGGCAATCCCTTGTGTTAAGTTGCAGATGAAGAAACAGAGCTCAAACGCACCTCGCGCCATCAACTATGGCCAAGAATCTGAAGGCTATGGGGGGTCATAATCCCCTCGGGCCACAATGCATCTTCGTCCCTGCCATTGTCACAATCTAATCTTTTCATCTCAAGAAAATCTAGCGAACCTGGGATATCTCACGTGTGAGGAAGATCAAATTTCTTTCATTTTGATTCTTCGTTAACACGCAGCCGTATAGGTCTTTACGTTGCTTGAATAATCTTCAAGAATTGTGCTGCGCAAAGTATCCTTTTTGACCGACAAGACAATGTAAGTGTCTGCTTGATCTCGAAATTTTCAACAACCCGTGATGAGAAATTCATTTAATTGTAAAACCATGTATGTCTTGTGTCTCTGAACTGCTTTGGGATAGTTCAGCAGTAGATAACCAAATCAGCAGTATTTAACAAAGACGATTAATTGTTAAACACAAAACTACATCAAACGTCATGCATGTCATGAAAAAATTAATAATAAAATTTCAAGTTACATACCAAGAATAAACAGGATAGTGAATGAAGTTGTTTGTTACTTGGCAAAGCACTGGGGCTGAGGGAGGAGGCCTGGAATAACTGTGAGAGTGAATGGCAGGGCAATTCTCCTTTGGCAGACAGAAGTGTGCAAAATGCAAAATCTCTCTACCAAAGGAGGATTGCACTGTTATTCCTCAACCACACATGCATGATCTTGAATTTCTGACTTGCAACGGCTAGAGGAGCCCGAGTTCTCAGAGTCATTCATAAGCCTTTTTATGCCACATTATTCGCACCTGAATATGGATATGCCACGGCAAAGTAATCGGATATGCCAGTACAATTCCTGTAGAAGTTCTCTCTTCCTCATTCATATGGGTTCATGGTCCCAAAACCTCATTATCAATCCTTTACTGAAATAACAATTAGTTATGACCTGTCAACATCTTCATTTATGCTGCGAAAATGAAGATTTCATCAACTCGCAAGCTTATTTTGCCTAGATATATGGAGGCAAAATTCCTTTCTCATTTTCTCTATAGTTTGTCGATGAGAACACAAGTCTCAAATGGTTAATAACTTGAGTAGTGTTTTCCCCGGCCATTTAAATAGTAACTATCACAATTAAGCATTTGTCGTCAGAGGCGACGACTGGTGGGCCTACTTATTCAAATGCCGTCGACGACATATACAATACAATATATATACGAAGCGTTACATTTATCCCACCGTGCGAGGACCCAATGATTGAAATTAAGTCTCATGATCATGTAATAACTACGTTTTAGTGTAGAAAAATCTTTCAGTTCCCGGTGACAAAGTCTTGAAGGGAATTATTCCCGAGACAATTCCCAATAAAAAATTTCCGGAAGAAGGAATGGTTGTAAATTTAACCCAGGACGGGTAAGTGGCTGAAGCTGTGCGAATTAAAGTTACAGGACCACTTTTGGACCAGCCTTTTGCTACTTACCAAATAGAGAGGATGTGCCCGGAATATCCTGTTCGCATTTAGAATACCAAAGTTCTCCCGTTGCCTATATATACTTGTAGAAGGTTGACACTGTTCATCGAGCGAGAAAAGGGAACTGTATCAACAAAGTGAGTTGATTGAGTAACCATAACTCTCTGATACTGAAAAATGTTGCTCGTGATGAAGGGAGCCAAGTGCGAGGGATGCATTACTGGGCAATCACTCCTTTGGCTGTTGGCTGCTCGATCGACTGCCGACAGGAGAAGCAAAGCTCACTGCCAAAGGAGATTTGCCCGGCAATTCATCCGTGCAAATGCAATCTTCCTAAAATTTGTGGCAATCGACCAAGGTAACGATCTAACTATGCCTTGCTACTATGTACACACACACACACACACACACCTATGGTGCAATTAAAATGCTCGAACACCATGTGCTTTTACACTCGTTGACTTTTGAATAAGACCCTCATGATCGGCAAACTTATGACTTCATTTTTCATCTGCCACTCTTTATAGTACCTATCATTGCTATAAATATTCATGTTAAGCTTGTGATAATTGGTACTGTGTATCAAACTATGTATTTGAGAGTTTATTCATGTTAAGCTTGTGATAATTGGTACTGTGTATCAAACTATGTATTTGAGAGTTTCCAATATACAATATTACTGATCGTCCTTGTTGTTGTTTAGCACAATTTGTTAGAGTAGTCTTTGATGTTTTCTGTCTCCTTCATTTTTAACATTTCAAACTCTCTAATCAAATTAAGTATCTACATATTTTTGGTTCTTTCGTTGCCTTGGTATTCCTTCTTGAGGTAGTCCCATATATCCTTTGCTGACTCCAAGCTCATAATCCTTGTAAATATAGTGCTTGAAACTGCAGAGAATAAATATGCTTTAGCTTTGGACTTCTTAGTTTTTCTCTCTTTATAGACCTTGAGTTGAGTCATAGTAGGATTCTCCAGCAATGGAGGAATATTATAATCTTCCTCTATAGCTTCCCAAAGGTCTAATGCTTCAAGATGGTCTAATGCTTCAAGATGAACCGTCATTCTAATAGCCCAAACTTGATAGTTATCACCATCAAAAATTGGTGATGTAACATGAGAGAACATTGTTTCAGTTTTCATCTCTTCTGGGTTTGTTTTTGTTTTTTTTTATTTTTTTTATTTTTTGGTTATTGTGTTTTTGGTTTGTGTTTGGATTCACTCAACGCACAAATCTCTCAAGAACAAATAGGCTATGATACCAATCTGTTGTTGTTTAGCACAAGAATAAAGTAATATGAACAGGCAAAAGAAAGAGTGGAAGAGAGCAATTATTTTCTGAAAGCCTCTTTCTCACTTTTTTATTCATTATATTGCTCTTTATATAGAGTTAAAACATAACAAAGGATAAGTGATAAGCCTAGATTAATGATAATGATAAGCCTAAATTAAATATAATGATAAGCCTAAATCAAAAATAAGATTTAAGCAAATTCTAGCAAATTAAGGCACTTTTTCAACAGTCCTTGACTGTATCATACGACAAGTCGTCCTAAACACCCCCCCTTCAAAACTACTTGTCTTTGTGGTCGATAGAGTTTGCAGCGTGAACGATAGGCAGCAGTACTGATATTACTGATAAAGAGCAAATTACGTATTTGATTTCCATTTCTTTATTTTCGCATGCTTAAATCGTTTTCCACGTCATGTCTTCCTTTATTATTTAATTCACAAAATTAAAAAAGATTAATGGGCCCATGAGGAAAAGCAAAGAAGTATAACGTGGCAGACAGATCACAGTATCTAGCAATTTACGTCGACGTGGCAGGCTTTTCCCACGTGAGGCATTAACAAGACGCGTGGAGGTCAAGAAACAAGGACTTTTTCAATTCAACGATTCATCGGTTGACTTCAACTTCCAAACCTAATATCAGCCGTCGGATGATTCGTAAGAGAATTTGTATCGGCCTAGTCAATAAACTAGTTACTCGTTTACCATAATACCCCTGAAAAATGTCTTTGACTTGTCAACGTTTTGGGTTATCGGAGCGAGCCCTTGGAAAATCCACACCGATCAAACTGTGGCGTCATGTGGTTGATGCGGTGTCGTATTCAAATATAATAAAAAAATTTGCCCTTGCGGAGTAAACTCGAAGCAAGAAAACAATTATTGCACGTTGAACGGTGCATGGCGTGATTCATCTAACAGTGACACGACCGTTTTCAGAAAAGATGTGCAATCATTATCGTTTTTCTCAGCCGTATGATCGGCATCATGTGGGTTGAGATTAATGATTCTTTTGGTAACACCGACTTTTATTTATGGTCACAACACGTAATAATTTCTCTTTGCTTCTGCTTAAAGCCACATCATGTACCCACACACGTTCCAATCACTTAACTTTCCAGGAAAAGCAACTGGCTCGGCGAATAAAAGTAAACGAAGATTGTTGTTCAGATTACTAAGCCATACGCGAGGGAAAACGTGGGATTGATTATTGTCTGTAATATATGGACAATCTGAAGGGTACTTTGTCTCGAACCATGTCTTATATATTAAGTTTGCTTGAAGGTTCAAAGGTCATTGCAGACACAAATTACAGATTCTTAGATTCTTTGTTTTCTGGTCCAGCCTTCATCGATATGGACCGGGAGAAAATAATGAAACTGTTCGATTCATGCTGGTTTGAGATGGAAATCTTGAAAAATCAATCAAAATCATCAAGTTATTCCGATTTTGAAGCGAACCGAGGTCACCAAAATGAAGAAAAGCCATCAAAACCAGAGATTTCTCGCATCCCAACACGCCATCATAGGTCTTTGAGTGCTCAATTGAGCTCCGAAATAAGCTCTAATTCGTTCCCTCTTTCACCGGACTCAGTGCTGTCCCCACCAAAGCTTCAAACCATTCTATCAGGAAAAGAAATTACAGAAGAAGAAGAACTAATACAAGCTCATTCTGAAGATCATTTTTCCAAGAGAAAAGCTGCTACAACTCGGAGAAGAAAGAAAAACAGTGAAAGTAAGAGCCTGTCAGACTTGGAATTTGAAGAGCTGAAAGGGTTTATGGATCTTGGGTTTGTTTTCACAGAAAAAGATAACAAAGATTCAAGATTGGTTGAGATTGTTCCTGGCTTACAAAGATTCGGATGGAACACAGATGATAAAAGTGATAGCCATATTCACGATCCTGCTGTTCCAAGACCTTATCTATCTGAAGCTTGGGAGGTTATGAATAGCAGAAGGAAAGAAAGTCCAGTGTTGACGAATTGGAAAATTCCTGCGTTGAATAATGAGATGGACATGAAAGAAAATCTCAGATGGTGGGCTCATACTGTTGCTATGTCTGCAGTTAGATGATGACCACTCACACGGACCGTTTTGAACTTTTGCCATTTGTTTTCATTTTCCATTGTAATTGTAAATTAAATTAAATTAATTCTTTTCTTTTATCAACATTTCAATTATCTAGCCTGGTTTCATTGCAATTCACATGCCACAATTTTCATGTTGAGATCAAGTATCTAGAGGAAAAGAAGGGATATCGATTTCTCATAGAGCTATGTGAAAACAATGGGAAGAAGACAGTTTGGTTGATCCGTGAAGAGAGGGTTAGGTAACTATTATCAACCCATAAAGCAAAGCACATCTAAAGAACCTGTGCCGAAGACATATCTATCGATACGAAGCCTCGGATATTTCCTTTGTATCAGCCAGCATATCAATTCCTGTATCACCAACATTTCCTGTTGGTTTAGGTGTATCTCATAGGCCTTGGCCAATAAACACTTGTCAGATTCGTGGCAGAAGAGATCAAAGCAGCTCGTGCATCACAGTGAGCATTTGAAAATACTAACGCATTACCAATTTGATCACCTTGTTTGCCCCTACTTCAAAAACTTGGCTAATTGAGACAACCAATCGGCAAAGAAAAGACATCTAATGGTTCACGTGTGAACAGTAAGCATTGAAACCGAAAGTCATGAGAGTTTCTTTCAGAAAAGTATACATTCAATAATTACAACAAGACAACAACAAGAGAGAGCGTGTGAAACCCACGAAAAACCTAAAGTTATGATATTTTAGGCAAAGTTAGGTACACGTATAAAGAATGAAGACAATACTACTACAATGAAGACAGTAATACATAAAAAGGCCATGCGTCGAGCATGCTTGGAGTTTAAGCTCCAGGGTTTATATTATTTTATCTTATGTAAGCATGAAAATGAAGTCCAAGCAGCAAATCCCATATGTTCTTAGCTAAGCTAGCTTCCACTCTAGGAAGAAAAGTGTGCAACTCTCGTATAAATCCCAGAAAATTTACCATTGATTAGTGTAAGTTCAAGGAAATAGAAAGTAATGTTTGTTTTGCCTCTCCAATGTATTTGTTTTACTCTTAAATTATTTGATATGCCTATTGTTTCGTGAAACAAACACCAAATTGATAAATTAAATTGAAGTTTCAAGGCATTTGGTGCAATGGGATTATTGGTAAAAAGCAATAATGATTACCCCAACAATTCAAAAATAAAGGGAAGAATTTTTAAATCGCTTTCCACCCTAACGTCGACCGTTGGGTAACTTTCTTTCTTTTATCTGATATAAATGCGACTTCCCCCATCGCCCACTGGCTACTGCTACTGGGTTTTCTACGAGACCAAAACTACCCTCGTATGCTCTCTAGAAACAGAGCAAGAAATGAGGTTAATGTGGTCTTTTGTATTAGGATGAACGAAGAATATTGTGCTAAATATTCCTTGTCTGAATCTCCCAAGTAGAATCCATTTGCATAAAATCTCTTGCAAAATACAACGCCTGTCTCGTTTGTCTTGCAAATAACGTGATTATTATTACATTCTGTTTTGCTCATGCTTGTAGCTTTTCTTCCATTTGGTTCTTGCTTGTCATGGATTGTTTAGAGATTGAAGACAGCCTAGACTCTCTTTGGTTCTTCTCCAATGTTTTGTCGTCGAGAACTCAGCAGTTTGGTCGTGCTGTGAACGAAGATGCAGTAGAAGAAGAACCAGCAAAAGCCAAGAATCAAAATGAAGAAGAAACAGAGATTAATGAGTCTCCATGCGCTGAGAATTTGGTTCCAAGATGTCCCAGATGTGGGGAATTAGCAGCTGAAGTTCAGGCAAAGCAAGTGCAGCAAGTGGAGGAATTCTCAAAGCCGAAAGAAGAGAAGAGAAAGAGTAGTAGTAGTAGTAGTAGAAGAAGAAGAAAAAGAAGCAAGCAAAGCTTCTTTCATGACAAGAGAAGGATTCTTGGAGAGCTTGATCTAGGATTTGATTATGCGAAGATGGATTCTGAGTGGGTTTTTGATGAGGATCAGACAAGAAACGAGAAGCAAATCTTTAGAAATCAGCATCATACGAACACGAAGATGCCTCCAATGAATGATAACATGGCCATGAAAGAACATCTCAAATCGTGGGCTTATGCAGTTGCCTGTACTGTCAGATAGAGAACAAAAAAAATTGTGGGTCAAGATAGATTTAACTGGGAATTTTTGCAAGATTTAACTCTAATTTATGCTCTCTCTCTCATTTCTATTTACATCGAATGCTGTTTAGCTGGTTAATCCTGGTATTTTCTTAGCATTAAGGGTAGCTGGCTTTGACATTCTAATGAAACTAAAGTAACTTCGTTTTTCTTTCTACTTCCTTGTTGTTTTTACTCTGTCTTCGACTATATATTTTAACAGATTGCCATGTCTTGCTGTCACGATGAATCGGTGTTGATAACGAAAATTTCAAAAATTCAAGCTTGATCTATAGAAAATATTGAAATTTGGATATCTTAATGCAAACTATTTCTTACCATGTTATCAAAATTTGTTGAATGTTAATCTAAGTTGACTTGGGCAAGTATCAAACAAATACTTAAATATATAAGTAAGCTTTCAGTATTTTTTTTTCTTTTCGAGCAGCCGAGTTGTTCCTCTTTATCCTCACGTACCCATAAACAATGAACCAGTTAATCGTAATTATGAATTATTTTATGTATTAATTCGTAATATGATACAGCATTCTTCTCTAAAGTTACATAGTCAGTACAAAACTGACCAATTCATGCTAAATAAGAATTCTGGAACTTTTATGGTCAATTCAGCTTAATACAGAGTTCAATTCTTTTGTGTGATTATTACAAGCCCCATTTAGTTCACGGATTCACTTTGAAACTCAATTGATACGTCTTTTTCAACGTACAGCTCTGTCTTCGGTACAGTTCCAAATATGTGAGCTTCACGCATACAGAAGATTTATTATAATTACTTTAGGTTATAGCAATGCATGGATAGTTGTTTCAACTTTGATCCGATTCTGAGATCTGATCAACTTTTTTTGTTTCTCGGACAGAGAGAGGTACGAAACTTAGCTGCCATTGTTAACTGTAAGATCTCTCTGCATTGGCTTCTGCTCTTCTAGTTTGGAGTTTCTTTTTTTTTCGCAAAAGTTCAAAAGATACGACAATGTAAAGGGAAGATTCTTCCATGTCCTGCCAAACATAAATTGTAGAGTTCTTACCATTTGGTTCGTTCTTCATGATGAAAAATGATGTAGTTTTAGTAATGGGCTGACTGTCAACAATTGACCCAATCAGAACAATCCGAAATTGGTCCAAACCCAACAACATAACAGAAGTTCGCGACCATATCAGCCTGAGAGGGGGCGTACAGCGCGAGTGCGACGCAGGCAGGGCCGAAGCCTCGGCGGTCGAGAGGTCACCAGGTCGCCACCACGAGCTGCATCGCCTCACGTGACCGTCACGGCCTTGTTGCCACTTCCGCTGAGGTAATAATTTACTTTCTTTAACCTTCTGGTTTCATTTGCTATTTAATTATAAAATCATTTTAACTGATTAATTGATGGAAAATAGGATGGTTGCGTTTGCTGGTTTGATTTACCATGCAAGGATGTGCTGCTAATAACTGAAGTCGGTAATGAACCTGTTACTTCACTGCGTTTCAAGTCAGGTGAGTTTCTTCAGTTTATTACATTGCCTGCCTTTATCATCTGTTATTACGGCGATTTGTTAAGCTCGTATATCAATGGCTCTACTCTATATGGCTTGGTTAGCTATTTTTGTATCTAATTCTAAATGATTTGGTACTCTTTGGAGTGTTTTGGTAGTAAGTATTTGAGTAAAAGCCCTTTCTAGAAAAATGCTTTCTTTCTGGAAAGGCACCTATCAACTGCTACTTCACAGAGCCCTTGAATCACTCATGAAATGAAAACTGCTCACCGATTCTTGTTAATGATCATTGCTGGATACAGGGAATGAAGATGTCTAAGTTTCCTTGGGAAAGGAAGTCAAATCTTTTGCTGTGCACATGGTAAAACTCTTTTGGCTGAAGCACAATGTTGATCTTTTGCCTTATGGGTTCCTAACTATAAATTCTTTTCTTCTGTGTTTGTAATATGTAGATTTTATTATTTGCCAGAAAAAACCATAGGTTTTTTCTGCTAACATATCTTTTGCCAAGCATTTGAGGGCTACCTCATGCTAGCAATTAGAGGGCCACAATTATAACAAAGAGGAGATAAATCAGGTAATGTGTTCATGTTATTCTTTTTATTTGTTTTCATCTTTGAGTTGATTGGTTTATTTGTCTACCATATGCAAAAATTTTATGTTGATATTTGTATCTAAATGATAATGATCCATCAAAATCTCTTTTAAACAAAGCTTGATTTCACAAATGCAGATTGCTTGCAACTCTAAGTCATATATTCTTGCTTGTGCAGATGATGCTGGTGATGTTAAGGTATAGAGGTTGTTGAGCAGACATACCAACATCCGTTTTTGCATTATTGATAAATGCGTATATTTTATCATGTTATTAAAGTTACATCATTTGATCTGTTCTCTCTCTCTCTCTCATACCATCCCATGCTTGCACAAGCATCAACACACTAATAATTAGCATCAACTAGTGTTATCTTTGTCTCCTAGCATCTGGAACTCAGAATAATAATAATAAAAAAAGTATCTAGTGCTTAGTAAAGCTGTTGTTTTGAAGGTTTTAGTTATTGATTATCATTCATGTGGCAGATCATTGACATTTGCCAGCATTGCCCATATAAAATGTTGAGAGCTGTCCATTCAAGTGTATCCTACCTTAATATGCATCATGTTAGAATTAAACATGTTAATATGGATCACGTAAGGATTAAAATGCGCTTGGTTTCTCATCAATATCTGCGCTGTATATGTGGTACAATGACAGATTTCTTTCTTTCTGAAAATTTCATTTAAAAGTATCTCAAACACATCTTAATTATTGTAGAGACTTTCTATATTTTCTTGTTCCCCTTATTCTTAATTAATTTCAATTATTATTTTTATTACTCTCTTTTAGTTGTAGACATTTTTTCATAATTCAGTCACCTTAACTAATATTATAGATTTGTAGCAGTGTACAATTCATTCCCTGGAGATCTTGGGAAGGTAACACCTTTTATGTTTTTATTATGCTCTTTGAAATGAAAATCTCTCTTTCCTACTCGTGTGCCTATAATAAACAATAGCATAATTAATGCAGATGGAATAAAAATTGAAAAACTTTCCTAGGAAATGGCACCTCATTTTAACTTATTTAGTATTTGTTGCTGTTGTTGGAATTGAGCCCAAGACTGCACAACCCTCTTCCAAGACAACATTGGTATGGTATAAAGTCTTTGACTCATTGAATTTTTTTCAAATGCTCCCTATCCACCACCATTGATGATGAAAATATGAAGTTCAGTTCCTTGAGGATATTGTATATAACAACCCTATAGCAATAGTATGGAAAGAGCTTCCAATTCTTGCAGTATCCTGATTCAATATAAGGACTATTTCTACCGTTGATTGTCTGACAGTTTATTGACTGCAAATATGTGGGAGTCATTTTATGATGGTGTAATTGTATTGGTTTTGCTGGTGTAGTCTTCTGACTCTTTTATCTGCATCTAAGTCCCTGTTGTTTCCCGAGTACACTTTCTGAACACTGTTGTTGATGAATGTTCAAGGCCGCTGTATGCTAAAAATTTATGGACCATATTGTTCTTAGGTCTGAATGTCAAATGCCTCTTGTAAACTATTGAAAAATGCCACCAATGCTCTCATGGTTCTGGCAGCTGTTTGGAACAGTGTTGTTTGGGGGTCAATTTCAACAATTCTGTCATAAGCAAGTTGGGTCTGTTTGACCAAGTCACTAGGCAGATGTTTTGTTATCATGCCTTCAACATAATTAATAAAACATGCATCTGAGCTGGTAATTTTTTTGACGACTATGGTTTCTTTTTGGTAATTCTGACAACTATGTTTTCTTTTTGGTAATTCTGACAGTCATTACTGAAGGTTTGGATTTGAAGCTCGTCATGTGGGACTTCTCCAAAGGGTGTCCAATCAAGGATGTGGATTTCGGTATGATATGAGTCTTAACTTAGTTTGCCTCTCCTTTCTGGGTTTAATAATAAAAAGAGTGCTTGCATGGAGTCTATACTGATGAACTGAAAATGAAACATGGAGTCTAGATGAGCATTATTGTTATACAAATTGATCAGATTTTTCTTGTACATTTTGTTTATTGCAGGATTACCTCAAATGAACAATAGTAATGCTGGTCAATGCTATAACCCTGCTTTTGTTCGTGCAATAGCAATTCCAGATGTTGATAAGTTAGACAAAACAGACAAGATATGTGCCGTTGCTAAAGGTGATGGTGTTGTTGATGTAATTAATACTGAGTCAGAACTTACTACAAGTAGGTCAAAAATTCCAAAAAAGTCCGGAAGGGTTCTCAATCCACATTAAAAGATAATTTTCAGACTGCAGAAATGGAAATTCTGGATCAAAATGATGGAAAGAGGCTGCATCTAGATTACTCTTTGTATGGCTATACTGCTGCTGCTGCTGCTTCTGTAGCATTTTCATTTTTTGGGGAGAGGGGAAAGTACTTACTCTCAGGAGGTAATAATAAGTCTGTGAAGGTCTGGGATTGCTCGAGATTTCTTCATGCTAGCCAGACTGGTATCAACAATGATCTTCTACATACAACCATCAATTTGAACAGGAAGGAGAGCTTCCTTCTTTTGATTGAGTTGTTGGGGGTTATATTTTGTTATTTATCAACTTTTCTGGGAAGAATTTCATCTCTGACCTCCCATATGGCAGGTTAATTGGCTCTGCACCACCCCAACTGAATCTGAAAACCTTGTCGACTGAGACACTTCCAAAGTAGTGAAGGTCTATTCAATTTCCTAACTCAAAGCTGCTGCCATCGACTACAATTGATATCCCTGGAGAGCGTGGCCCAACATGAAACTAGTTTTCTGTCTTGATCAGAGTTGTATAATTTCTGAAGAATATGCCTATCTCAAACAAGCCCTGGCACAGGTATCAGCCTTACTGCACTGCTTCCAGCAACCTCCGAACAAGGAACACACCCCTGAACCCATTATAATGTCATGTACCCTGTTTAATAGAAATCTATAATGCTATCTTCTGAACACAGACCTTGTGAAGAAGCCCTTCATCATATCAAGTTTTGTAGGAGAAATACATTTCTTTAGGAAATGTATAGTTTTGGAAATATATAGTCTTTACAACTATTATTGGATGGTGGTATGATGATGTGATGTGGTTGATTTTACATATGTTTTTATGTAGGTCTGATTTTTTTCCTTATTTATTTCAAATTTAGTAAATATTTTTACTGACATGATCGAATATACTGATCGGAGTCTTCAATTTTTTTAATACCAAAATAATAATAATAATGATAAATCCAATTACAAAACTCACCTCTTCCTCTAAATGATTTGCATCTGCAGTTGATGCGTGTTTCAATGGACAGAATCAAGCCTTCGTATATGAACTGACCCATGTACGTATGTGTTGTATGGGGAACTTGACAGAGAAGAAATGTTAGTTACAGATGTACCCCGCTCAACCGAAACCTTCCTTCAACTTCCCGCAAAAATTTCAAAACATTTCTCTGATACAATTCAACAACGACATTGCTTCTCATCTCTCTTTTCCCTGCAACAATACCCTTTGACACCAACACCTCAACCTTTCAGACCCCTCCTCCTCCAACCACCGCCCTCTCATTGGCATTTACCAATATGCCAGTACCTCGTTTTCACAACAAATGCCCAGCTTTGCTTTGCCTCTTTCTTATAAGAACGACATTCGAACTAGTTTTGAGAATCAGAGAGAGAATCTTTGAAAGAATTTGGCATTGGTGTTCTTGGGTGAAGTTTAGTCAGGATGATGCAATCTGGGGCTCCGGTATGCAACACTTGTGGTGATCAAGTTGGGCTTAATGCTAATGGTGAGGTGTTTGTTGCTTGCCATGAGTGTAATTTCCCAATTTGCAAGGCTTGTTTTGATGATGAAATCAAGGAAGGTCGCAAAGCTTGCTTGCGCTGTGCATCTCCTTATGATGGTGTGTCTCTCTAGCTTTGAAAATAAAAATTTTTAGGTTTAGTGAAAGTCCTTAAGCTTGTGGGCTTTACTAATTTGTTTTTTGTTGTCGTTTGCTTTATTAGTTGATTCATATTCACTGTAATATTAAGTATTGTTCAATTATTGGTTATTTAGTGTACTTCAGACTAAATTAAGATATGGATAGGTATTAGAGAAAGCACAAACTCCAACTGTTACAAGATGATACCAATTTTCAACTTCTGTTCAGTAATTTCTGAAACCCTTAGCACGGATCAGGATCAAAGATTTTCATTCTCTTATCTTGGCTTTATCTATTCTCTCAAGATCAATTTTCCCGATGCTCTGTTTGAATCTTATGAATAATGAGAGAAAAGGAAAAGAATGATCAAATAAAACTGAACATAAGCATTGGCATTGATGATAACTCCTATAAACATTTGGGAACAATTTTCAGAAAGATAATCAAAACCTTTCATTTTGATATGGTTGATATCAGTTTCTACATCCCAAGCAGTCATTTTTTCTGTTAATATTCGGCCCACATCATTTGATGTGCTAAGCCATTGCTGTAAACTCTCCAGAGAACTTGTTGGATGATGTTGGCACAAAAGAATCAAGCAATCGATCCACAATGGCAGCTCACCACAGTAATTCTGAGGTATGATTATCTTCACATGCCTCTCCAATTCTCTAAAAGTTCAGATAAAACGGAACACCAACGTTTTCTTTTTTAATAATATGTATTTTGAAGTTCAACCAATAAACATTTTCTTGCTTGCTGTTTATGTACTAAGTTTCAGAATATTAGGATGCTAATGGCATTCTACTATACATCTTGTTTTATACAGAATACAGGAATTCATGCTAGACATTTAAGCAGTGTATCAACGGTGGACAGTGGTAAGTAACTCAGATTTCTTGTACCACAGTTGTCAAACTTCTACAATCTTTTAATAAATCATTATTGATTGTCTTATCTGGTCTATTCATGAAGAATATAATGATGAGTCGGGGAATCCAATTTGGAAAAATAGAGTGGAGAGTTGGAAGGATAAAAAGAACAAGAAGAAAAAGACTGCTCCTAAGGCTGAAAAAGAGGCTGAAGTTCCATCTGAACAACAGATGGAAGAGACACAGCAGTAAGAACCTGGCTGAATTTCCACCCAGAATTAATTTATACTAACATCTGTGACTTTTGGTCTCCTTTTTTCCATTTTCAGAAGACCATCTCTTTCAAATGCTACATTGGTGTCATAAGTATGGTTTATTTGTTTATGATATATGACATAGATAACTGTCAACTAATCTCCAAGCAAATGTTTGAACTGCTATGATTTTGATAAAAATTGATGTTATTACTAAAATTCTTGTTTGCTTTTTCAGGGACCCAGAGGCTGCACAGCCACTTTCTGTTCTTATTCCTGTACCAAAAAGAAAACTGGCACCATACAGAACTGTTATTATAATGCGTCTGATCATTCTGGGTCTTTTCTTTCATTACCGGGTGACACATCCTGTTGATAGTGCTTATGGTCTATGGCTCACTTCTGTCATTTGTGAGATCTGGTTTGCTTTTTCTTGGGTGTTGGATCAGTTCCCTAAGTGGTCTCCCATTGATAGGGAAGCATACGTCAACAGACTCTCTGCAAGGTACACACTCTTGAATGCAAAACTTTCAGAGACATTGCTCTGATTTTTTTTCTGTGTACCTAGCCGTTGTCATGTTGAATGTGTAGATGAGGTGGTTGTATTATTGTCATGCCAGGTTTGAAAGAGAGGGTGAACCCTCTGAGCTTGCTGCTGTGGATTTTTTTGTGAGTACCGTTGACCCATTGAAAGAACCTCCATTGATCACTGCCAATACGGTGCTTTCCATCCTTGCTTTGGACTACCCTGTGGATAAAGTTTCTTGCTATGTATCTGATGATGGTGCTGCCATGCTTACATTTGAATCTCTCGTAGAAACAGCTGACTATGCAAGGAAATGGGTTCCATTCTGCAAAAAGTTCTCAATTGAACCCCGGGCACCTGAATTCTACTTCTCACAGAAGATTGATTACTTGAAGGACAAAATTCAACCTTCTTTTGTGAAAGAGCGTAGGGCCATGAAAGTAAGCATTTCAGGCTAAATTTGGTCATAAGTCTTGAATGTTCATGCCACTTCATTATTGGAATAAGATATGAATTAATAAGTGAATATCAGCATTACACTTCTTTTTTTCCATTTTTTGTTATAGAGAGATTATGAAGAGTACAAAGTCAGAATTAATGCTTTAGTAGCAAAGGCTCAGAAAACACCTGAAGAAGGATGGACTATGCAGGATGGAACACCTTGGCCAGGAAATAACACCCGAGACCACCCGGGAATGATTCAGGTTAAACTTTCTTTTGCGTGTGTTATTTATATTTAGTATTTGAATTTAATCAAATAAGAGAACATTTTATCTTTTGAAGCTGAAATCTGATTACTAAAAGACCAATACTACTTGGTATATTGATACTTTCACACTTGTCAGAGGAGTGTCTGCATTACATTTACGAAGACGATAAACTGTTTGCGGAAATTATGTGAACTTATTTGTAGATATGTTTTAGAGTTATTTGAACATGTAGAATATATACTGCAGTTAAAGTTCTGGGTATTTTGTGAAAAAGCTTCGTATTTCCTTTGATGTGCTAAACTGTTATATTGTTTCAGTAGATCACTAAAGCATGCAATGGATATCAGTCCGTGTGCATTGATATGTACATACAGGTTTTCCTCACAAAGAACTTCACAATATTTTAGTTCAATTTTGACGCAATTGCATTTTTCTTTTTCCTTTGCAGGTTTTCCTAGGAAACAGTGGTGCCCGTGACATTGAGGGAAATGAACTTCCCCGACTGGTTTATGTTTCCAGGGAGAAGAGACCTGGTTACCAACACCACAAAAAGGCCGGTGCAGAAAATGCTCTGGTATGTGTACACAGTTTGAGATTATTAATACTCAAAAGACACCACGTCATATTAATATTGCAAAGAATGGCTTCATACAGGTGAGGGTGTCTGCAGTTCTCACAAATGCTCCTTACATCCTCAATCTTGATTGTGACCACTACGTCAACAATAGCAAGGCAGTTCGAGAGGCAATGTGCTTCATGATGGACCCACAAGTTGGTCGAGATGCATGTTATGTGCAGTTCCCTCAGAGGTTTGATGGCATAGATAAGAGTGATAGATATGCCAACCGCAACACAGTTTTCTTCGATGTAAGCATAATCTGGCTCCACTTGCTATCATACTCGAGTATAAATTGTAAATATGTGGAGACAATTCTGTAATGGAGGAAACTAAATGACAGAATATTGCAGCTGTTTTTAATCATGATGTGAATTTCCTTCCCTGTATATACTCGCTATCTGAAAATTTAGCAGCCAAATAATGGATTGAAAACTGCTTGAATTGCTGAGTTCCATTATTCTTTGGATTCTGATTCAGGTTAACATGAGAGGGCTGGATGGAATTCAAGGACCAGTTTATGTGGGAACCGGTTGTATGTTCTATAGACAAGCACTTTATGGCTATGGACCTCCTACAATGCCTAATTTACCCAAGACTTCCTCATCCTGCTCATGGTGTGGCTGCTGCTCCTGTTGCTGCCCCACTAAGAAGCCCACTAAAGATCTCTCAGAGGTTTACCGAGATGCAAAACGTGAAGAACTAGATGCTGCTATCTTTAACCTCAAGGAGATTGATAGTAAGTCTCAGTTTTCAAGGCAATCAAAGTTAGGCTAATAGTTCGGAGAGTTCTCAAATAATAGTATATGATTGGGCTTTCTTCTGCAGATTATGATGACTATGAAAGGTCAATGCTGATCTCCCAGATGAGTTTTGAAAAGACTTTTGGCATATCTTCTGTCTTTATTGAGTCTACACTAATGGAAAATGGAGGAGTCCCTGACTCTGCCAATCCTTCAACGCTTATCAAGGAAGCAATTCATGTCATAAGCTGTGGATATGAAGAGAAGACTGAATGGGGAAAAGAGGTGAGTTTCTTTTTGTTCTTGCCCGAACGATACTAATTTCTTTTATTCCATTTCCTTTAACCAGTACTCAGGCATTACATATACTTAATAGTCTCTGTTCAAACCTATTTCACCTACTTAATGGACTAATCCACAAATTTGGTCTGTCTTCTTTTCCTCAGATTGGTTGGATTTATGGGTCAATCACTGAGGATATCTTGACAGGTTTCAAGATGCACTGCCGAGGATGGAGGTCAATTTACTGCATGCCCTTGAGGCCTGCTTTCAAAGGATCTGCGCCCATCAACTTGTCTGATCGGCTTCATCAGGTTCTTCGTTGGGCTCTTGGGTCCGTGGAGATTTTCCTGAGCAGACACTGTCCCCTCTGGTATGGGTTTGGAGGAGGCCGCCTCAAATTGCTACAAAGACTGGCATATATTAACACCATTGTCTACCCATTTACTTCCCTCCCTCTTGTTGCTTATTGTTCGTTGCCCGCCATTTGCCTTCTCACAGGAAAATTCATTATACCAACGGTAATTTCCTTCAATACCCCTTTTCGTGGAAATACTGCATAATTTTGTATAGTTAGCTTTTAAGAACTTCGTAACATTTTTAACTTGGTTCAGCTCTCCAACCTGGCAAGTGTCCTGTTTCTTGGTCTCTTCCTCTCCATCATTGTGACCAGTGTTCTTGAACTACGATGGAGTGGAGTCAGCATCGAGGACCTATGGCGTAACGAGCAGTTTTGGGTGATTGGAGGTGTTTCAGCCCATCTGTTTGCCGTCTTTCAAGGACTTCTAAAAATGCTTGCAGGGCTAGACACCAACTTCACTGTCACAGCAAAAGCAGCAGACGATTCAGAATTTGGGGAGCTCTATATTATCAAGTGGACAACACTTTTAATTCCTCCAACAACTCTTATCATTGTCAATATGGTAGGCGTTGTTGCTGGTTTCTCTGATGCATTGAACAAAGGATATGAATCTTGGGGACCCCTTTTCGGCAAAGTGTTCTTTGCCTTTTGGGTGATCCTTCATCTATATCCATTCCTCAAGGGTCTCATGGGTCGCCAAAACAGAACTCCAACCATTGTTGTTTTATGGTCAGTACTGTTGGCTTCTGTCTTCTCGCTTGTCTGGGTAAAGATCAATCCATTTGTGAGCAAAACAGACGACGCAACCGTTGTTGGCTGCATTTCTATAGACTGCTAAGTTTCTACCAAGAATTTTCTCCAGTTAGCTCCACATGGAACTACAGTGCAGATTGCTTTCAACTAAGTTTTGAATATAATTTCTACCGATATTATTGTTCTCTACCGAGCTATGGAAAATGCAGTATGTATGTAAATTTCCCTTGCTGTAAAACGAAAACAGTCGAAAGATTAATGAAAGATTGTCCAATTTTCTTCGTTTGATGTGCCATCCTTTGCCTTTAACTAGATGGGAACTCATTGAATCTGTTAGTTGATATGCCCTTTCCATTTTATGTGAAAAGGACTTGGCTGCTACAGATAGCATCAATGGATATGGCTCTTCTCTCGCAGATAGCACATGCTTTTCTGCAGGAAAAAATGTCAAGCAACAGAGACAGCCCTCAACGGTCGCAGCTCACATGCCTACAATTCATGAAATTTTACCGTTTGTTCCGCACCCAAAACGTGGTCCTAGACCCATCTTTTGCCTATAGAAGTCAAACATCTAAGACCAGATTTTATGCAACCTAATCGTCCAACTCATAGCATTCATGCCTAACATCATCATCATCATATATATATATATATATATATATATATTATTTAACTAAAATCTCTCTTTCAATGTCAAAAATAAACTGGTTCGTCCAAAATCTCTGCGTCAAAGGTTACAGAAAAAAAAATTGAATAAAACAATATTATCATAATAACATAATTACTATAAAATAATAATTTAATTAATAAAAATAAAAAAATTATTTATTAACGATAAATAAAAAAATAAATAAAAATTATATATATATATATATTTATCACGCAATAATTGAATAATAAAATCTCATTTAATTTTGTTATTTATTATGAATAAATAAATTTTTATTATTTTATTAATTAAATAATTTTATTATATAATTTGTATTGATTTAAGTATCTCATAAAACTTTTAAGTTTACTTAGCAAAATCAAATGTAAAATATTTAATTGTTCATGCTTTAATTAAATGAAGGGACCTAAGGAAGCCATGTGGGCTCCTTGCAATTTAGAGATTATCATTATGCTTTTGTCATAACACCCCCCTACCAGTAGCAATGAGGAACCCAAAGCCTAAATGATGTGTTTTTGCCCAAGAAGCTGTGTCTTTATATAATTTTTGCTTGGTGTAAATAAAAAGCAAAGTATCCATTGCCTAAGAGAGCAAAGCGACTACTGAAAGGATGCATTAGAATTTCCAACCATATTACTACAATGCAAGCGTGCTATGGACGATGTCATTGTCTAAACTATTTCTTTACACAGTTAGTTGCATAGTATTTATGAACAAATGGTATCTAACTAGCAGATGTGGTCATGGATTCCCAAAATCCGAAAACGGTTGAGTTGTTTTGAGAACTAATAAAAGAGGAGTGTGGATTATAAAAGAAGAATGCAACGAGAAAGGAGAGGAGAAGAGCTGGATGCCACACGAGTCCAGCCGAAAGAGTATTGGATTTTACTACTCTTAATGGACAGCTTACTTGAGAGTACAGCTACATAATTCAATTTAATTGTTCTAATTACTCTCAAATGCACGCAGATAAATGCATTTTTCTTTTACAGAAGACAAAAAAAAAGGGATGCATGTGGCTGCCAATTCCTCATTTTTTACTCCCTTTGCTTGCTTATTATTTGCAGAATAACCTCATTTCAGATCTTTTTGTTGCTTCCTTTCTCCCTAATGATATGCCTAGCATAATCTCTATCTCTCATGGACGAAAATGGATTTTGAATTAATCAGACCATTGTGTCATGATGTTACACTGTAAATAGAAAGTACTTAGTTATGAAACTGTTGAAGTTGTGTAAAACGATGAGTAAAGAGCATGTACTCAAAACACAACTGTCATTCACTTCACCTTACCTTCTAAGTCTAATCCTCCCGTGTTGCTGCTTTCTTTCGTCTCTTTCTACCTTCGCACTTGGCTTCACTTCTCTTCCCTAAGCTCGCTTACCATGAAACCACCGCCACCACTATCATTCCTCCTTTTTCTTCTCCTCCTCATCACCACCGCTTCTGCTGCCGTCTCAACTAACGCCACCAAAGCTCTGCCTCCTACTCCTGCCCCGACCGTTGCTCCGACCCCACCAACGGTTGTTTCATCCAATCCTTCCCCCTTAGACCCCAAACAAGTGAGAGCTCTCCAATCCCTCAACCTTCCCACTAGAAACGCTTGTTCTCTTTTCAAATGTGATTCCTCAAAACCTTTCAGCCATCTTATGTCTCTCCATCTTTCCAACTGTTCAGATGACATCTCACTCTCCTCCACAGCTCTCAAATCTCTATCCACTATCCAAAATCTGTCTTTTTTTAACTGTCCTATAGCTCCCATTCGTTTTCCCAACGATCTTTCTCTTTCACTTCACTCCTTTTCTTGCATTCACTCCCTTCGTCACCTCTCTGGTGTTTTTCTTGCTCGTTTTGTCAACCTTACAGATCTTGCTATTGTTAATGTGCCTGTAAATACTAGTGGTCTTTACGTGATTCTTGGTAACATGCGCAAGCTGAGATCTGTCACCATTTCTAATGCGAGTCTCACTGGTTATATCCCCAAGCATTTGCATTCCAACCTTACCCATGTTGATTTTTCAGGTAATAAGCTCAAAGGAAACATACCCACCTCAGTTACTCTTCTGGAGAATCTTGAACTCTTGAATCTTTCTTCAAATGAGCTAAATGGAGAGGTACCCTCTGCGATTGGTGACTTGCTTGCGTTAAAGAATATGTCTTTGGCTTCCAACTCATTATCTGGGTCGATCCCTGAATCAATGTCATCACTGACAGACTTGGTTCATCTTGATCTGAGTTCAAATCAGTTGAATGGGACAATACCGAAGTTCTTTTCTGAATTGAAGAAGTTAAGGTACCTGAATCTTCAGAACAATAGTCTTCATGGTGTTTTACCATTTAATGCATCTTTTATAAAGAGATTGGCCGTGCTCAAGGTTGGTGGGAATAGCAATTTATGTTATAATCATACGGTTTTGTCATCAAAATTGAAGCTTGGGGTTGCTCCTTGTGATAAGCATGGATTGCCAATGTCTCCGCCACCAGCTAAGGATTCTTCTGGTGATAGTGAAAATGATTCATCTGATTATGATGATGGTGATGACGATTCTAGCCAGAAGGAGCATCACCATGGCCCAAATAAGGTTGTTCTTGGCCTTGCAATTGGGCTTTCTTCTATTGTTTTTCTTATCGTTTTTGTTGTCCTCCTCTCAAAATGGTGTGGTTAACGGAACAATGAAGTTTCTTGGTTTGTTACATTTTAGATTAGGAAACATTGATGATTAGAAGTGAGATTTGTTTGATTTATAATATACACTGGATTGTGAAGGACTGTAGAGGGGAAATTTGGAATGGAGATAGAAGAGAGCGAGAAATCATTGTATTGGCTTGCTAATTTTTTGATGCTTTGATCACGATAGGAGAGAAGAACCTCAATTTCCATTTCTATTTTATTTTATTTTATTGCTATTATTTGTGGTCACTCTTGGGTGTATTATTAGAAGCTAATAGAGGGGTAAAGTATTCGATATGTCATCTTGAATTATGTATTTTTTCTTTACCCCTTAAGAAAATTATGTATTTTTCTTGAGGTACAGGCATTCACTTTTTCTTACTCTTAATAAATTCAGCCTCTCTGTTTCATCTTTGTGCTCTGTTTTAGATTAAATTTGTTTGGTGAAATACCAAAGCCAAACTTTTGAAGTCCTTTGTTTTGATTCTGTGTGCTTTACTTGGGTTGGGTTGGTTAGTTATATCTGCCCATGCAATAGCAAAATCAGGTACATACTGGGATTTTTTTTGAAACTTATTTCAATGATATCCATTCATATGACTAGTAATGATGAGGGTTGTAAGATGACCAAAGTAAAGTGGGTTTTGTAGATTAAACTGATTGCAGACTGTTTGTGGAGGTAAATGGGTTATTGGCAGATGTGATTTGCTAATCCTCCCTATATAATATCACATTTTTGCTACAATCTGTCTATTTCTTTTCTCATTTCCATCTACAAGACTACAATTGCAGCTTTGTTTATGTCCTAATTGTCTCTTTATGTTTTTTTGGCTGAAAATGGATTGTATGTTGTTAAACTCATTACCTTGTGTTCTTTCCCAACCATGGGCAGTGTGCAGTTCTGTAGTTGTTTTCAGTTTGTAAAGATAGTTGGAATATGAGAAGACTTCTATGCAATTATTTATGTAAATAGGGATGAGAATCAAGCCAAGGCGGCGATGGTTGATAAATCTATAAATGGAGGAGCTTTTAGGAAAATGGAAATTGCCAGCATAGGACAAATACAACCACAGTTACATGTTGGATGGTTGGATCCAGCTGCCATTTAGTTATGTCTTGATGTTGAGGTACTGTGGGGCATTTGTACTGAGAATGGTTATGGACCACCTCATGTGGATGAATTTCTAGGGCCATCTGGTTTCTTAATCTGTTTAGATTTCTTTTCTCTTTTTGGCTCAATCCTTTTGCAGCCAAGTTTCTAAGAATTGAAACCCTCCATTCTCATGACAACCGGGACTAAGATGAAACTTCTAGTTTTCGTTGGGCTGCTTAAACAGAGAATTTCAGGAATTGTGATGCTATTGACTGCAAATACTTGGCCTACATTGTTAGAATGATGGTCAATTGATTCCATACAGCTTACTTGATATTTTTTATTCAAAGTCCTTATTCCTTCACCACATACTGCACCCATTGAGGCACATCACATTGAAAAAAATACTGGCCTCTGGTTTCAACACATTTTAGCTTCTGCTCACCGTTTTCTTTAATCGATACACTCAGATTGCAAGGAAGATGAATTTCGATTGATCTAGAGCTGAAGAATCTCAACACTGTCCCATGTTAAGAGGTACTACTGTGTATGAATTGTAACGATTAATGATAGAATGACATCATAACCTAAGATTTGAAGGTGGATTTAGCTCCTAAAGCTAGACTTTTGATTGCTTACTGGGCAATTTTTCTCTGCACACGGTATATTGATTATTGTTTGTCATCAACAATGGTAATGGCATAAGCAAAAGGCAGCAGAAATGATGCTCCCTTAATTCACAGCTTGATCCATGCCAGCTTTTAGACAGGCAAGCTTAAAAGCATTTGGGGAATGGATGAGAGATAAGGTATATGGTCATTTGATCCATAATCATAAAGAGGAAGCTTAAATTACATTATCAAATGAAATAAGTGATGACAATCATTACCATCTCCCTGTTGCTGCAGAAATGGCACAGGTTAAAGTTATAGAAATAAAGGGATGGTTATCATGACAGTAAATTAAGGAAAAATGGGGAGCAAACAATGGTAGATGGCATTTTCTAGTCTTGCTACCAGTATTCTTTCTGCCAATCAAATGCCTTAGAAAATAAGTAGATTCTGTGGTAACTTATGCCAGGACTGGCCCATCAATTAAATCTTGACTAAAATGCCGGGCCTTAAAAGAGGTGGTAAAGAAAAAGAACTTTACGGAAGGATGCCTGTGAAAGCCACCTGAAAGAAAGAATCCGTCTTGAGAATGATTTCAGTATAGTACAAAATCTCCCATCTCCAACACAACCAATAGCAATGAACTGGAGGAACTTAAAGAAAAGACTACTCTCTTAGATTGGTAATGCACTCAGTTATAATGCTGCATTAAAGCCCAGACTAAACTGCAAATTAGCAGGTCTTTCTATTGACTCACAGTATAACTGAAATCCTAAATCTTAGATATTCATCATGGATAAGCTAATTGGACAAGAATCATAATATACAACAAAAACAACCTGTGAATGGGTAAGAATCCACAACCATATCTAGGTAGTGAGTTTCTATGATCCCTTTTGATTCACCAAAAGCCTCTGCAAGAACAATGCCCATCCTTAAAATGGTGAAAGCGATTAGAATCTCTCAAGAGAATCTCCCTTCTTGCTGTCTTGGACATAAACTTGGCCATCTCATGACAGTCACCGCACACTCTCAGATTCTTGGTGACTCGAATGGTTTTGCCTGGCGGCAAGCTCAATATTCCAAATGCCATGGCTAATTTCTCACTATGCCCGCAGAGAGCTACTTCCTTTTCCATTTCATCTGCATTAATCAAAGCATACTGAGATCTAGGAAAGTAACCTTCCTCCTTCCTCTTCAGTCTTAACCTCTTCAATAGAGACTCTATTTTTCTGGCTTGCGGATGTGCTCTACCTCCAGCAACAAAGATATTCACTTTACCTTTGATCTCTATCCAACTACAGCCCGGGTTCTTTTTCAAGCCACGCCGGCTAATTTTCTCCCTCAATGTTTTCACTTCTTCCCACTTTTCAGCCTCCGCATAGATATTTGCTAAAAGAACATAATACCCTGTATTCTCTGGCTCCAGTTCAAACACCTGTTCTGCAACTTTCTCTGCTAATTGAACATTATGGTGAATTCTGCACCCAGAGAGTAAAGATCCCCAAATTGTGGCATCTGGCGCAATTGGCATCATTTCGATGAATCGATATGCCTTTGATAGGTTGCCTGTCCTGGAAAGAAGATCCACCATACAGGCATAGTGTTCCAACGTGGGCTCCATGTTGCATTCATATCTCATTATATTAAAGAATCTCCATCCTTCATCAACTAATCCGGAATGACTGCAAGCATAAAGTACGGATATGAAGGAAACTTCATCAGGCTCAATACCTGCCTGTCTCATTTCATTGAAGGTAGCAATAGCTTCACTACCAAACCCATGCATACCATACCCAGCAATCATAACTGTCCACGAGATGAGATCCTTTGCAGGAATCATATCAAAGAGTAAACGTGCAAGGACTAATAACCCACACTTCACATACATGTCTACAATTGCATTGGTAACATGCCTATCTGATGAAAATCCATGTCTTAGTATGTAACCATGGATCTCTCTGCCTCTCTCTAAAGCAGCCAGGCTGGCACAAGCTGGAAGAATGCATGCCATTGTTACTCCATCGGGGTCCAATTCTTGTAGCATTGTAACAAACAAATTAAGAGCTTCATTAGGAAGTGTGTTTTTCGAGTAACCCCCAATCATGGTATTCCAAGAGACAATGTCCTTCACAGGCATCTGAGAAAAAACTAATTGAGCATCTTCCATGCTTCCACATTTGGCATACATGTCCATGAGAGCATTAGACACGTACAAACTTGATTGCATATCATTTTCCTTTATGTAATTATGCACATCCTTACCAATTTCCAATAAGCCATCACAAGCACAAGCATGAAGAATGCTTGTTATAGCAAAAACATCAGGCTCAACACCTTCCCTTAGCATTCCGTGGAACAATCTGATAGCCCCATCAGATATTCCTTCTCGAGCATAACCTGCTATCAGGGAAGTCCATGACACAACACTTTTGTTTCCCATTTTCTCAAAAACCCGTACTGCACCATCTAAATCCCCACATTTGCAGTACATATCCAATAAAGTATTATCAAATGTGATTTCCTTATAAAAACAGGCTTTCACTGCAAAAGCATGAACTGCTCTACCCAACATAAGAGCTCCACAATTGGCACAACCTGAAAGAACCGTAACCATTGTAGCCAAATCCACATCCAAACCCGAACATAACATCTCTGTGAAAACTTCAAGACCCTTCTCAGCTATACCATTAGCTATATACCCACTTATCATACAATTCCACGACACAACATCTCGGCCATTCAATTCGTCAAACAACTTGCGTGCACTCTCAACTCTTCCACGCTTGAAGTAAAAGGTAGTTAAAGAATTCACAACCGTATTATTACGTCCAAAACCCAATTTTAACAAATTCCCATGAACCAATTCACCTTCTTTTACACTTCCTACAACTGCAAGACACTTCAAAACGCAAGAAAATGTGTATGAATCCACTGCAATTCCCAAATTTATCATCTTCTTGAACAAACATATACTTTCTTTGAAACTACCATTCTTTGAATACTCATTCATCATTAGATTCCACAAGAAAACCTTTTCATTCTCAATCTGATCGAATACCCGTCTACCTTCTTTTACATCTCCACAAGTCACATACATAAACACAAGTTTTGAAGCCAAAACGCTATCAACAACAACATCATTGTCACGGATAATTGAATGAACTTTTCTACCGTCTTCTAGTGACTTGAGGTCGGCACAAAGCTGCAAAATGGAACAGTAAGTTCTACAATCAAGTTTATATTTTTCAGAGCTGTATAGAACTCCCATGGCTTTTTTAAGATTACCCACTTCACAAAACCTATAGATTTCAGCATTGTAATTTTTAGTTCCGTAATCAATAATTTTGGATGCTGATGTTGAGATGGGGTTACTCGTACAAGAAATGTGCAAATTTGATGATACAAGAATGGGCATTGTAAATGATTTATTGCAAATGTAACCATTCCGAGAGCTGGCAAAATTTTCTCCACAGTTTTGATTAGGTGGAGAGAAAGAGAAGAGGTTTGCCACGGTTTTGGCCATGAAAATCAACGATGTCTGTTACTCTGCAGGAATTGGTTGAACATTGTAGCAGTGCAGCCAACCAAAACACTAACCGCACCGGAAATTTTTTTTCAAAAAAAAATCTTTTAACAACGCTTGATGACAAATGCTCTCTTAGGCTTTTTATTTTTGTTTTATTTTGTTTTTTTATATCAGTAAAACTTCAACCGTTGGATCTCCAATTATCATCGTATGATTTGGCACGTGTGGACCATATATTTTTAGTAGTGAAGTCAACACCATTTGGTGTCCCGGCGAACCTGGTTCACTTGCAGCAACGCATACAGGAATCTCAGATTTTCCAGGAAAGCTATGGCTGCAATTGCTTTTTATCCTCAACCTCTGTCGTCTTTTAATAAGCAGCTGAAGCTGGGAAAATCCATTTTCTCACCAGGTGGTAATAAGCTATCCTAAGCCGTAACTTCGTTTCTCTAATACGAAATTCTCATCTCCTTGAATTAAATTTACTCTTAGTGCTTAAAGTTTAAGTATTTATTTAGGGTTTTTTTTTGCTGTTAGTACTCTGATTTTGTGCTTTTATGTTGATTGCATTTGGCTCCATAGATATTTCGAGTCTTTGATTGTTGGCTTATATGTGTGATTTTCATTGTGTTGTGCCATCAACTTATGCTTAAAACCGTTGTCAAGAAGCTGCTGCACTGATGACACGAATCTTGATGTGACGCAGATTTTAACCATTTGCTTGCGTCAGTATGCTGTGCTATTGATAGATGTTAATCACTAGCAGTTATCGTAGCAATTTTGTTCGTTTACATTGATTTTGGCTAGAATTTTACTTGACTTACAAATTCTGGTTGGACCTGAGATTTGGTCAACTACAGACTGAGAGAACATTCTTTGATGCAGCTTGTTGAATTTGGCAGAGATTGCAGATTGGCCTTTACCGTTTGCTACCAAAAGAAACCCTCATAAGATAACTATTTTAAGCATAAGCTCAGATGGAAATAGAAGAAGCCAACAACCCCAGAAGGGTTTTGCTGCTGGAAGAATGGAGGAAGGGAATGGCAATGAATTACCTCAATCTGATGGTAAAGTATCGAGCTCATCGGACAAGGAAGAGATAATTGCTCTGTTTGAACGGATTAAGTCTTCAATCTCAAAGGCAAAGACTGCAAGGACGAAGAAAAGAAACCCCAGCACATCAGAGAACAAGCGCACATTTGGATCAGTTGTAGATGTTCTTCACCAACCAGAAAAGGAAGTAAAAGGTGATGCATTATTATTTTACACTTCTTATCGTATCAAATGGCTAGCATAAATTTTACTTCAGAACGTATTCCTACCGGGAGTTTGGAATCTTCGTAAAGAAGTTGTTCTATTTTGTTTGCTATTATTGCAACCAAGTGGAAAGAAATAGTTTTGCTGAATGCATTATTGGTATTTAAAAGAATGACAGCAAAGGATCACTTTAGGTAACATCTTTTGAGTTTGCAGATTATTGGATGTTTAGGGATCGGTTAGGAAAGAATGTCAAAAGAAAGAAGCAGTCATGTCATCGTAACTTTCATGCTCTTGTGTCCGTAGCTGTGTCCATAGCAATTGTCATCAACATTATTTATCATATTTCACATTGTTAGATGGTAAGTTTTAATTACATGATATATAATTTAAATTTTTCTAACTAAACAAACACGTTTTGAATTACAAAATTTAAGAATAAATTCGTATTGAATGGTGTGTCTAAATATTGGGTATCATTTCTAAGCTAATGAAATGAATGCAAATGTTTACGGCGGCCTGGGCTATTACACTACTGCCATTTATCTTTCTAACAACTCTAAAAACAGAGTATCACTTCAATAGTATCACTTCAAGGTTATTGAATTAAGTGCCAATGTTTGTTGCCGTGTTCATTTAATATGTAATAATAGTTACCCTGTTTCTCCACGATAACCATTTTTAATTCGAATACTTCTGTAAGGACAGGCGGAAGTTCAAATCAGGATTGGGAGGTCAAGAAATGGAGACGACAGGTGCCTAAGAAAGAGCGGAAAATACGACATGATAAACCAGTCACAGACTTCAAGTTAATTCGGTTACCATCGAGTTTTGTCAAGAGATCTCCCATTCCATCTCTGTCAGCTCCCAGAGGAAACATTGTTGAGCCGAACAGTGAACCATCGACCAACACGGAAAGAAGCGACCAGTTAAAGTTGCCGAGAGTCGAGGAATTGAAACTCCCCCAGCTTAAAGAATTAGCTAAGGCTAGAGGAATCAAAGGTTACTCGAGAATGAAAAAGAGTGAGCTCGTTACATTGTTAAGGTCCTAGAAGACAATGAAGCCTTCTTAAATTGCTGACTGACGGACAGACAAAATAGAAGATAAAAGAAAGTGATTTGACCATTGCTGGATGGTTTTATATTATTCTAGTTGGAGTATCCATTTCATTTTCAATTTTCACCTTAATGAAATCATGTTTATTAGATGAAATTGTCTAATGATTCTAGCACCTGGCATTGTTTCTGTCTAATGATCATAGCACCTGCAGTTGTCTTTGAATCTCGATGTAATTCACATCATAATACGAAGCCATTCCATGACACAGACCATTGCAAACTTGTATGATAACAGAAAAATAACCATTATCATTTACCATATCTAACAGAAGAACACGAAAGAGCAAATATAGATTCTGATAAAGAAAAATACGGATATCAAGTCAAAACTTTTAAGACAATACAGATTCTAGTTAATAAAAAAAAACACTGGTCAAAACTTGAGAAACAACTCAATAAAGTTCATAAAAGATGATCTTATGAAGCTCCAATCTGTTGGGACTTGTTGAGGATGACACCCTCATATTTCACTTGGAACCATTTCATTGCGTCCTCCTTTGTAACTCTGTGTTGGATTCCAACACGTGACTTGCATCTGCGGCGACGACCAACACGGTATCCTGGGCGTTCAAGAACAACAAAGAAGTCCATGCCATAAATACCAGTTGATGGATCATACCTGGAAAGGGAAGACAATACAGCTGTTAGAATCAAAATAAACTCGTGATCACTCGACATATTCGCCCAAAAAAACAAAAAATAAAGTTATTTCTTCTTAATAAAAATCGGTGCAGCAGATACATCAAAAGCAACCACCTATCTTGTCCCATAACCAGTCTTGGTAGCTCAGTCTAACGATTAGCAGACTGTATGAACCTGGAGAAATAGCTATTAACTCCAAAAACACTATTTTAATAGTGCATGGTCCGCACATAGATCATAAAAGATATAATAAAAAAGGTTCGAATGGAAATCAAACTCGCGTGATGATGAATGAAAATTCATATGAAAGCTCGTAAATGAAATAATTCTATGGCTCACTAATAATGATAATAACTGCAATAAACATGATAAGAGAAAAGGGTTTCAAAGGAACTAACTTGATGCCTAGATCGATGTGCTCTTGAATACCGAAGCCAAAGCAGCCTGTATCACTGAAGTTGCGCCTCAAGAGCTCGTACTCCTTGACCTTCAAACCGCTCTCCAAAAGCTGCATTGCTTTGTCTCCTCTAACAGTCACGTAACAAGCAATCTTCTCATTACGCCTAATTCCAAACGACCTCACAGTGTACCTCGCTGTTAACAACAAAAATGTAAACATAAATAAAAAATAACACAAATAAAATTGCCTTCGAACAAAAAACAAAAAACAATTGAGTTGTTCGAGGACAGGGATTTAAGTGCATGTACCCTTGGAGAAGACAGGGGTTTGGCCACTCAGTTGTTCGAGGACCTTGGCGGCACGAGTGAGACGATCGCCGCTTTCACCGACGGAGATGTTGAGGACCAGCTTTTGCACTTTAATTTCTCTCATTGGGTTCGCGAGCTTCTTCTCCAACGCCTGATTTAACATGTCATTAACACAAACACACAAACCACAGTTTAAAAAAAAAGATAAATTTTAACAAGAATCAAACACAATAAGAAGCTGTGAGTGAGACAGAACCATTGCTGCTTGGTGCTGTGTGACGGAGAGAAAAGGGGAAGCTGGAAAAAGGTTAAATGAGTGTATCGGCAGCTATAGAAGATGCGGAAGCAATTTAGGGTTTTTGTGGTAATGGCTGAGTTCATCTATTGACGAAAATGTCCTTCAACAAGGGTAAAATACATAAAACAAAATTTCAGTTGCGACCCTGGATCGCGATTTAAGGCTTTTTTCGAATGACTTATTAACATTCAGATCCCTCTATTTTATATAATTTCATATATGAATAGAACTATACTTATAATATTGTCCTTTAACCATTACAATACAAAAGTATTTAATTTTTTAGTATTAAAAGATATTTAAGTTATTTTAAGAAAATTTAAAAATAATTCAATACAAATAAATTATAATCCTATTAATTATATATGTAAAAATTCAGTGACCTGAACAAAAATAATATAAAAAAATCTGCAAATTATACAATTATATCTGCAATTTAAAAATAATTGAGGGACTGGAATGAAAATAAAATTTCCGTTGCCGGGAATCGAACCCGGGTCTTTCGGGTGAGAGCCGAATATCCTAACCGACTAGACTACAACGGATTAATGATATTGAGAAACAATTATGCATACTTGATAATTTTTCCAATCAGTGGCAAGCGAGTTTTGCAATTCGACATTGTACTAATGCACAGAGCTATTTAAGAAGTATGTTATTTCATTTCAGCTTGCAATAGATTACTAGTACAGATATTGAGAAGCACAACCAGTAAGCCAGTGAACCAATTTTATAGAGCTACAGAAAATAAATAAATAATGAATGGTCTGTGTTTTTTTTTCCCTACTGTATTTACAATGGGAGTTCATCCTCAGATATGACAGGAATGTGTCAATAATTACCTTCAATGAACAAGGAAAACAGTGATAAAGAAAAGCTTAAGGAGTGATTGATAGAATAGCAGGCCGAAAAGAAAACCATATTGCAGAAGGGCAGCCTGATCAACATTTGCCCGGCCATTGATCATGGAAGTAGTGGAATGGTGAAGGGTGTTGTAAAGATGGCAACTTATGAATTCTGAAGCCTCAGATGATGGGCCTAAATGTGAAATATGTATGAGGGCAAGGTAACTGCCACACAAGGATAGTTCAGCCAGCTGCTACTGATACCAAGTTACCCAGAATCAAGACGAGGCAAGGGAATAGCCTTTTTTATTGGCATTCTTCTAAAACATATTTACACGAAAAAACCATGGCAACACGAAGGCAATTACCAGGGTTGCCATCAGGAAGTTACAAAATGGCTGCCCACGCCAACATCCAGTCCTTTCTGATGACCTATTGCCACCCATAAATCTTCTCTCGTCCCAATCTTCTAAAAATCTGCAATCTCCAACACCAGTAATATTCTTTGCAGTCTGACCACAGATTTCGCACAATCTGCATGATAAGAAAAATACCTATCTAAGTTGTGAATTTGCCGAGTGAGTACTGGTCCAAAACAATTGTAGAAGCACCCACTTAACATTTGATACAAAGACTGTATACTCACGACACAGAACCTTATCACAGGATCAGTTTAAAGCAATTTGTTGATTCACATCCAAAAACATAAGATGCCACTTTTTTCTTCTATCAATGAATTATACCAAGGTATTATATAAATGAAGCACCACGACATCTAACTCCTTACATATGAAAGAATCTAAAACTTCCAAATGGGAGCCAAAAAGAGAGAAACAAAGTAACAGAGACCCACAACCAAATCCAACAGCTAATTCACAAGTGAATCATCTCACATCCATATATGTGGGAGATAGTGAAAGATAGGTTATTATTTACTACTACGAATTGTGTTATAGTTTTATCGCATGATTAATATACACTTATATAGATGCTAGGTAGACAAATAAATGCTACAGAAACATGTAATGAGTGAGATGTCTCCAGCCTACTTGCTTAGGCATGAGATAGCTAGTTACTATGAACTGTAAAGTTTGTTGTTATTAAGGTGAAGATGAATATGACAGCAATATATGGATTTTCATTGAAAGTTGAGGAAACTTGACATCACCAAATCAATATACATCAAAGTTGCCTCATAGACTCACATGGGGAATTAAGATTACATTTCAAGCCGAAGTATTAAATGGATGTAAAACCCCTAGATTATTTCTCCGTAAAGGTGCTGAGCAAACTTCATGCAAATATTCGGTCTGAGCTTAACCTGAAACTAAGCCATTCAGTACCTTGAAATTTAATGTACCTTAACTTGCTAAAATCAGGACTACTGAACCATTTTACATTAAAATACCAAAGAAGTATTCCGTTTATACTATTGAACAAAATGGAATACTATCCCATTTATACTATTGTCATTCGTGATAAAATGTCCTAGTTAAACATATAAGCCAATTTTACCAAAATCGAATCTTCCAATCATTGATATAAAAATACATGTAAGTGGTTATGGTTCCAGCTGAAATTACAAACCAATAGGAGAATTGTGGATTGTCTATGAAAATTTTGGATCTTGAGAAGCAAAATATTTGGTATCAACTTTTAGAAGGCCAAACATTCTAGTTAACAGCAATACCAGAACAAGACAATAGAGTGAGCAAGTTAAAATATAACATTTTAGCTAACAGAAAACATTTTTTTCCCCAAAAACTTATGGAATACGCTAAAAGGCTGCATTTTTTCACAAACAAGAAAATTTACCTGTTTCCTTTTAGCTTAAACCATGTTTCAGCACAATGGTTATGTGCAATGCCAAGCTCATCTTTACAACCACAACCAAGCCGGATTAGATCGCCAGCTGTTTCACTGTCAGCATTAGAAGTAGCTGCAGTTTCCGATGATTGATCAGCACTCAAGTGGCAAATCCTACAAACCCTTTCCCTATCAGGACTCTCCTTGAACTCTTTTCCATCTCCACCATCACATTTCACATCAATCACACAAGATTCCTTCTCTGCTGTACACACCTTTCCATTAAGATTTTCCACCAATGCCTTACTCGACCCCAATTCATTACTTTTAACTTCTAAGCCCCTATTTTCTCTGCCAAGACATGCTGTCTGCTCCGAATTTACCAGCATAGTTGTCTCAAGCACAACCACATCAACCAAATTACTAGAAGTTACACTGCTTCCTCGATCATTTTGACCCATTCTCTCACCAATTACCGCACCACTTGAACGCACTTCATCAATTTTCGATTCGGAACGAGCCTTTTGTCCATTAACAATCATGTTTTCTGTGTAATTTCCTAAAACCGCAGACTCTGGAACTTCTCCATCAACTTTAGACCGCGAACCCCAATTTTCTGTGCTATTACTTGAACCTTCAGCTGAATTGGTCGCAACCACGCCGTCTAACACAACCCCGTCAACCGAATTGCTAGAATTCACCATCGCCATTCCATTTCCTTGACCCAAATCGTCTCCAATCCTTTTTATCTCACGCCTCTCTTCATCCATTAGTCCTAGAACAACAATACCACCCAACAAGAATTCTAAAAAACTCGACTATAAATAGAAATGTAATGCAATGTTATACGATTATTAGCATACAACATACGGTTTCATATCAATCATTTTGTACTTGCTAATAAATTCTCGCAAGAAAAAACATTGACAGAATAAAACCTAAACAAGAATGGCTAATAATGAGAATCAACAGCTAATCAACTCCGATAAAAACTAAACCTTAGGCTTTTTCAGAACGAACCCAGAACCCAGATCGTCAACTATTCCATTTGTTCACTTAAGTACCACGCAAACGAAAACCCCTCCAATCATCTACGCAGAACAACGTTTACTTAAAATATTAAATACCCCATGTGAAGGAAAAAAAATAAAGATCGTTAAAAAAAACAAAACAAAAAACAGGGAGAAAGTCATGAGTCAGAGATCTAACGTTGTCTCAAAATAAACTAATCCATGAGTACTTACTGTCTCTTATTCTCTATAAATAATATGCTGAAGTATGAGGTTAGGCGAGAAAAAGGAACAGAGAAGAGAGGAGGAGGTCGAGTTTGAGTGGGAATGAATCCATAGTTAATATTCGTTATCTGGATTTATGTAACTGCCAAAGCAAGTTTTTTAAAAACTTGAATTGGAAGGAGGAGAGAATTGCACTACGAGCACGTTGTCAAAACATGCTTATCTTGTTAAGTTTGGTTTTCGAATGTTTTCGGTATTAAATATTTTAATACTCTCGTTGTTGGGTAACGTTTTGACTTGGCAACGATCAAGTTGGCTGCGGCTGTTGGCGCCGTTACTTGTGCAAAGGGTGGAGGTGAAAACTGAGCAGGGTTTTAACTTTCTATATTGTCCTTTCAATCTGATCTGTTAAAGTATCTTTCACACTGTCATGTTCTGATGAATCAATCAAATCCCAAGACTCAACTTGTTCCTTCACAATAAAAACATATCCCTTATTCCCATTTAAACAACCAAAATGACCCTCACGGTGGTAGACTGAATCTTGTTCATGCTGGTCAATCGACCTTGAAAAATGCTATAAATTTGGTAAATAGAGTCTATACACGCAACTTTTCCTTGAAAGTGAAATTGGGAAAGAAGAACGCAAAGAGATGGGGCCAAAATTGAGTGAGTGTGGGGCAGTAGGAGAGTAGATGAACATAATCTGATCAGATATTTGTCCCATTTACAACCAATGCAACTTGCTAAAAGGGATTTTAGGTGCATATTCAATTAATGAATCTTTTTCTCTGGAAATTGGATATAGATTCATAATTAAGACTCCATTGCCCAGATGCAAAGAAATACAGTACAAGACCTTGGCCGCCAGGTCAGTGTCAGCCGATTGTACACGTTATTCCCTTCAGTTTTCAACTAAAACTGTGGGCTAAAAAATGAATTCAGAGAACGGAAGGCATATGCCTTGCCAACCGATGCCAATAGTATGCAAAGTTGATGGGGAATTACTGCTAATCAAATCATGATTATGAGAATAATGCTTCAGAAATCAGTTCGTGCTAACACAATCTATATGGCATGGAACACATACAAGAATGAAAGACTTGTGAGACTGGCAACAAGAGTAGGAATTCGTCCAGATAAGCTGTTCTTGTTAAGCCTCCTGAAAAACTAGTCATAAAAAAGCTTTAGAACATGAAAAATTAGAACAAACCCAAAGTCAAAACTAATGGACACATTGGTCGCCCAAATGAATGACAAGCCTACTTACAGGTAAGTTAGACGAGATAAAGAAAAAAAAACCCAAAGAACTTGGAATTTCTCCAACAAATTGGTTACTGGAAAGTTCAAGAGTTTCAAGCTCTGCAAGAATCCCAATCTCAGCTGGGATAGGACCAGATAACTGATTGTTATGCAACAACCTGCTTGATGAAAGAATGAAATAATAAATTGTTGCAAGCAAGAAAAAACAAGTTGCTTATTCTTGTCATTCAACAGAAAGATTACATCAAAAATATTATATTCATGGCCTTATTTAATTTAACCACTTGATTTCTCGAAAAGCAATACATTACAAATTGTTTCAAAACAGTAATGTACTTAAAACAATCATTCCTTGAACAAAATCTAACCACCCACCATCGAAACTAAAATCATCACTATTGCTTTTCAACAATTAACGCAAAGCTAAACAAGTGAGCTTCTCGTACTGAACAACACTATAGGTTAAACGAACAGAGTGTATACAAACTCCAGCCAAGAGTGGAACTCACATGGTCCTTAGGTGACTCAAGTTTCCAATACTTGGCGAAAGCGTTCCTGATAAGCCCAGACTCTCCATTTCACTGCGAATATATATATATATATATTCCTCAGGGTTAAGCGTACTAATTACACTTGGAATGAAATGTACATTTCTTAAGTACAGTGAAAACTTGCAGAGAAACGACGATCATTCAGCAGAGCAACCAACCATATTCCAAGTACATGGATCGACAGAGTTTGTATCCCAACCGTCCATTACATGCAACTCATCTCTCATTTTAGTCTTCAAAGCCATAAAAGCAGCCACCAATAAACGCAAAATTACTATAAAAAAATGTTACTAGATAACCCATAAGTTTGTTTTCGCAAGAGAAAAATAGTTACCAGCTTCATAGTTAACGCCCTTGGGAGAGAGAGAAGACTGTCAGCAGGTGAAACTTTGGTAGTTTCCCAAACGTAAACGAAAACGAAAAGCAACACAATCCCATTTTCCATTTACTTGGAAGCTAACAAAAAGGCAATAAGGGTTGATACTTTATTGCTACTCCTCTGACAGAGGGAAAAAGATGCAGTCAGTAATGAAACTGTGAACAGAGTGCAAAAGCCGTAATCTGTTCCATTCGTTTTCCTGTCTTTCTGGATTCTTTTCTGCCTCGACGAGATAAATAATTAATTTAAATAAAATAATAAAATCGATTTTTAACGCATCGTAAGACTAGGGAGAAGAGACTGCGAACCTCCGAAGGCGGGAAAATGGAACAGTGATTGACCTGTCTTACATGATGAGGAGGATACTGTCATCGCCGTTGGTGTTTCCTTCTTTGACCGTAACCATCAAACTAACGGTTCAGATTTCGTAAATATTTTAAATCCACTTCTAGCAACCGAGCTTATGGCACGAATGTACATGTCGACGGAATATAGACAAACGACCTCGTTTTGGGGGGAGGGTTCTCGGTTTTAAAAAACGGTTCGGGTCTGTTTCTGAGCGGGTCTCTTGGCCCAAATAAACAGGGCCCGTTTAGCCGCCCGGAGTGGGGACTTCCGAAACATTAAAAATTAAAGTTGGCAACTGGCTTTCGATTTCATGCACTTTTTTAACTTTTTTCTACGAACAAATGAGTTGAACGTGGACCATCGGCTACCGGGACAAGTGATTCAATCAATGAGTTGGCCGACAACCAATAATTCAAACAGGAAGAAAGGAAAAAGAGAAGAAAATCGCAATGATAAGGGTGTTGAACGGCTGTGCTTTTCAGCAACTTCTTTTTGACAAATCATGCGCAATAATGGCTGCTTCTTTGGACATGATAAGCGTTAGTATTTGACCGCCGACGGTTACAAGGCACTGGAATTACACCATTTTCTATGGCAAATTTTGTGCAGAGAACTGAGGGCTGTCTATGTTTTCCAGGGCGCCTCAAATAAAGCTGTAGCGCTACCGTTTCATCGCTGTAATTTTCGGAGCAATTTAAGGATGCTGGAGAATCCTGTGAGAACAATCTAGTGAGGTTGCAAACAATAAACATTACTTGGAACAGCCAGAAAGTGACAACAATTGTCTGAAATTTGAAGTCAGTCATCACAAACCATCTAAAAGACGAATAGAAAGACATGGAAAGACGGAGAAAACAAAAAAGGGACCAAACTTGACAGCATGTGCCCACCCCATCTTTTGGGTCATTCTTTTAGGGGCTATTCTTCCTAGCTACAAATACATTTCTCCTCAGAAGTTCTCCTAGCAACATTGTGATCAGTCCGCCTCACCAACTATCAAACATGTACATACACAAATGGGTCTTTTAACGGAGGAGAGAGATGGGAAGAAGAGAAAAGGGCATGAGAGGGAAGTATGGGAATGAAAAGTTGAAAAGAAAGCACCAAGAAAGCGCAGCAGCCATCCAACAGCCTGATTCTCTAGGCTTTCTGACAGAGCAAGAAATGATGCTGGTCAAGCCTCAATGCATGGTAGTTACACAAGGATAGAATTCCCTTCGTGTCACATGTCACCGGGTAGATATCACTTCCATATATTATTTGTCTGGACCTATGTCCCTGCTGGATGGAAGGAATTCAGGCCAAATTGACGCTTCACATGGTCCGGTATCAACTTATTGACAAGCTCCGGAGAAGGCCCAGCTAACTGTAACAAAAACAACAAAATTGATGAACATATAGCATTAACTTCAACAGATAATATTTCCAAGATGAAAGTTAAAATTTAAAGTAAAACAGAAATGGTTTTTTTTTGTTCTACAGAATTTATGGTTCAAATCAGAAATGGAAATAGCATCTCAAAGAGTAGATTTTGTTCCAGATTTTGATGCATGAAGTGGTCTAGGGACATACTACAGATATCTAGTTAAGTTACTAAAGCAACACCCTTTAAAATGTCATTTGTCGCTTTGCACATCATTTTATTAATAGAGATTTGTTTTACAAAGTTAAAAGACATACTTCCTGTTTAAAGTTGAAGAGAGGCGGTAGAGGGCGACCGTTTGGTAGGCGAGCATTAGGTTCACGCAGTTCGTCGAAGAAAGGATGTGCACATGCTTCTAGCTGTAATAACCAAAGAAATCCTAATCAGAAGCAAAATGGTGGAGGACCATAAATATTAGGATATAAAGTAAGAGCAATAACACCAGAATAGCTTTTTCACAATATAATTTATTTTATTTTATTTTAAATTGCTTTAAAGATATGGACTCCTCTTGAGCATTATACACGCATTAAACCACGTATTCACACAGGGAAAAATTGATCAAACTTACCGCTGTACATCGAAGACTTGGTGAATACTGCAACAAGCGTGAAGCAAGATCAATTGCCTCTGGAGGCATCCGTTTATGGAAAACCTAAATACACAAAGAAATATGAGAAGGGAAACATTTTTTAAATATATGTCAAAACAACCCAAAAATATGGTATTCTGAATGATCTGCTTAAATTTCCTGCCCTTCCAAACACCTCAACAACCAAGGAACATGGTATCGGTGAAAGAATAGACATATTTTGCTAAATCTTCAATAAGCATAATACCTAGATGACACAGTATAAGACGTAATTATAACTACTCCAACAACCAGTAATTAAAAGGATGAAAATGCAAACCTTGTGCCAAGGATGAGCTTTGATCTGTGGGAACCTAAAATCAGTGTAATTCGGATTCATGCAGCGAATTTCCTCACGAGTGGGCGTACCAAGAACCTGCAGGAGAATGTGCAAGGTGCAAATTGTGATCATCAAAATTACATAGTTTCAAACATTAATGAGGAAACCGTACCTTAATAATCTCTACAAGTTGGTCCACTGCATTTTCTCCCGGAAATAATGGCTAGAAGTTATCAAAAATTATTGGCAGTCAGCAAAACATAATTTCACTGGATTTTTAACTGTTGTTTAAACTTTAAGAGAGATGAGTATCCAAAATGCAATTAAAATTGCTAACCTGGCCCAAAAGGAGCTCAGCAAGGACACAACCAGCTGACCATATATCAATTGAGGTAGTATATACGGTAGCACCAAATATAAGCTCTGGAGCCCGATAGAAACGTGAGCATATGTATGAGATGTTTGATTCACCAGCAACCTGATCACAAGTAGTTTAATTTTCAAAAAATGCAGACACATTCTACTGAAGCAAGACAAGATAAAGAGGTCAAATCAAGTATCAACTCAAACAAGGTTCAATCAATATAAAGCTAAGTATCTGGGCTTCACTTGCATACATAATCCAAAATTTCAAATCCCTGGTACAGAACAATTAGCAGGAAATTTACTTATGCAGTGTGTCATTCCACAGTTTATGAATTTATAACACTCCATGCAAAAGAAATTAATCAATTATTAAGGAACATACAACAAAATGAATATGTAGAATTAAGTAAAGAACATACCAGCTGTTTTGCACTTCCAAAATCACAAATTTTAACCTGGTGAGTAAGAGGATCAACCTGCAGAGCAACAAGAATAACTTCAGAAATCATTCATAACTTACTATTTTCAACTTAATAATCAGAGATGCGTACCAAAAGGTTTTGAGGCTTCAAATCCCTGTGGCAAACTCGAGGAACAGTGTGAATGTATGCCAAGCCCCTGAAAATCTGCAACACATCTTCTAATTATCATTACCAAGTACATGTGGTGACAAACTAACCTCCAAAGCATCAACATACCTGGTACATGTAAAGTTTCACATAAATGAGTGGCATTCTCTGATTTGCACTGCTGTAATGCTTCAAAACTCTATACATGCTTTCCGGAACATATTCCATGACCAAGTTGAGGAAAAGTTCGTTTTTACTGGTAGTGGAAAAGAAACAATGCTTCAAAGAAATCACATTCGGATGATCCATCACTCTCATTAACTGCAGTTCACGATTCTTGTATCTTCTGTCCTGTAAAACTTTTTTAATGGCCACAGTCTCCCCAGTTTCCAAGCATTTTGCCTAAGAGAAGACATAGAATATTAGTACAGAAAAGGGTAACAACAAAGTTCTACATTTACACCAAGCAAATATATTTCTTTACCTGGAAAACAATTCCAAATGACCCAGTTCCCACAACACGCTCTGCCATGTAGCTAATAGTCTGCAAATTGCGACAAACCAAAGACATTAAACTCAAATTTGAAAAAGAAAAAAATTTGGGTTGCTTACAAATCTTAAGTTGATTAACGATCATATCACTTTTCATTTAATCATAAATTATCAACAGAAACATTAAACAGCAACCAAATCACGTAAAAGATTAAAAAAAAAGAGGGAAATTTTTACCTGTTTTGGCTCTCCATTTTTGCCTCCAATGGTGGTGGAAATGATGTGACCAGTAACATGGTCATTTCCATCAACAACTGCGGCGGACATTTCCTGCAAACATATTACACATACATCAAAGTTTTCATAAAAGCATTACCGATAACATACATTTAAGGAGGAGACAATTAGTAAGAATTTATAACTTTCACTTTGGGACATCATGCAAGTTTACACTACCAAAATTGGAAGAACATAACAAAGTGTAGATGAAATAATTAAACCCAGAAGTTTGGACAATAATGAAAACTATCCACAAATCACAAGTAGAGTGAATACAAGAAATCACAAAATACATTCACAGACACATGTAAGGCAAGTCCAATCTAAACATTCAGAATTTACTGAGGTCAAAGCACAGATCGTAAAAAAAGAAGCGATTAACTAATTATCATAATTAATCTCGAAAGAGAAAACGAAAAATATGTGGAACTGCAATCCCACGGAACGAAGAGATCTTAGATCCAGACGACCTGATCAAATAAATGTAAAAGAAGCCATCTGAAGGGATTACAGAGCTAGATCGCGAACTCAGCAACCGAAAATGTTGATCTAAAACACCAAATTCGCTTTTGGCAGCCAAGAAAATAAAAGGTAATTGAAAAAAAAACCCAAATTTCTCAGAATTCCACTCATTTAAGCTCAAAAGACACATAGAGAACAATACTCTGTGCTGCATTAATTTTTTATTTCATAACAAAAATCCAAAACTTAGCACAAATCACTTCTTTTCCAGGAAAAACAAACAAAAAAAAGAAAAAATAATGATATTTCTCTTCCCGTCCGTTACTCCGTCAGCTAAAAAAGTCTTAAACGACCGAACACGTCTAGAAAATTAGGTAAAAAATTAATAATTCCCTTCTTCAGTCAAGAATTATGAGATAAGGTGGAAAAAAAAGTTGAGAAGCATTACCTTATCGTCGGCCATGGAGCGATTCGAAGAGAAACTGGAAGGGAAGAAGAGAGAGAAATAGAGAAGTAGTAGAATTCAACGGTGATGGTGGGGGTGGCGGTGGTGGTGGCGGAGGAGGAAGATGATGATCACGGTGTAGCGATGGAGAATGAGAGAAAGGAGGAGGACCCAGGGAGAGACAACAAGTCCATGTGCTTCCAGCTCTTCCTTTTCTCTATTTTGTTTTTTATTTTTATTTTTTTAATCTCTCTGTCTACTTTCCGTTCTCTTCGCTTTCTTCTTTCTCTCCTGCCTCAATTCCTATATTACCCTTACAGTTTTGCTGAAATCACAATAATAGAATTTAAATTTCTCAATAATCACAAATTACTTTTTAATTTTAAAAATTATTTAATAATCCCATATCCCCATTTTCATAAATTAAAAAAAATAAATTATAAAAACATAACTATTGATTATATAAATTGAAGAAATTTTAAAATACCTCTATTGAAGTTTAATAAAATAATACTTAAATGCAAAATTTTATAAAATTTAATTTAAAAATAATTTTATGAGTATCTTTTATTAGTTTTTAAAATTTCAAAATAAATATGTAAAAAAAATTATTAATATTTAAAATTATATATAATCATATTTTTAATTACTAATAAGATTATATTTTATATGTAAATATTATTTTACAAACTTGAAGAAAAAGCATTTAAATTTTTTTTTACAAAATAAATTATATTATTATAACACGCATTTCACGTTATTAAATATATAAAATAAATAATTTGTTGATCCATTAAGTCAAAAATCATCAAAGGGAGAACAATTATCACAATTGCATGTTGAAAACACATGGTGGTCCAGTCCAATAGCAGCTAGTTGCAATCTTAATTTAATCCTCATTGAGAAAACCCCCTGTTTGTTTCCATTGCAACATCGCTACATATACTTTACCATGAAGTTAGCCCTTGGGGTAGACACAGAACAATCAAATAATATTGAATTTATTTGGTCTTAAATCGGAGAATTTTTCCGACTTTGACAAAGGAATCTCGAATGAACCAAAAATTTCATGTTCGGTTTTGGTTTTGAATTGGAGGAAGTTCAAAGCTAAATTAGATGATGAACCCCGAAATCAAGCTTGGTAATTGTTCTTTTTCTCAGAGAATGGTCAATGCTGTGTTGATAAGATGATGCATATTGGTACATTATTGTAACAAAAGCCGTGCAAAAAGGTTAAAATCTGAGCATAAAATTTGGAAATGCTTGCTCTCTGGGGTTCAATTTTTACCTTTCGGTCACTTTATTTTTTTGTTCTTAGGCCAGAAACCCTTTTTGATTATGGAGCAGAAATCTGCGAGTCTGGTGAAAAAGGGATTTTGCCCACTTCATCCACTGTTTATCCTCATATTTCCCTGTTGTTATTTTGACCCAAAATGGCGGAATCGGGTAGGTGATGGCTTGGTCAGAGTCAAGACTGACCACACTGATAGGCATCGGTAGCCAGCTCTTCGGCTGTGCGTTGCGATGCTGCGGGGTTAAGTTAAGTAGGCTTGAGCACGGAAATTGGAACTTGGCTAAGAGATAAGAATTGCGCTTCCAAACAGAGAGTTGATGTGATGGCTGCCTTGGGCCATAGTCTAACAATATAGCAGTAGAGAGGAGACAGGCTGCTGGCTTGTCAATCGGAGGTCCATAGCTGCGGCTGCCTGCTGCGACGCTGGAATTATTCTTGAATGATTGATTGTTAAGGGTGAGCCAATTACCTCCATTTGCTTCTGTTTGATACAATACAATACAATACATAATTTAATGTAGGTCAAGGATTTGGCATTTAACATGTGTGCAAGCAAAGCAAATTTAACTTGAATTAGTAGGTGAGGTTGTGTGTCAAGATGCATTATTGGAATTTTCTTATTTTAAATTACTAATCGGGATTTAGAATTTTTTTAGGTGTAATATGAGCCTAAAAATGATTTGAGTCAAGGAAGCCAGCTGGGTTAAGGAGTTTGGATATCACCCAAGTCTCAAACTTGTACCACTGAATTCAAATGGGGCCAAGTTTGGATATTTATAAATAAAAATCTCTATTTTATGGGAAGTTTGTGATAAAGTTTTAAAATAAGAGGGTCTTTATGAATTTTTGGAAATATTCAAGGGCCCCAATGAAATTTTACAATGCATAGGAAAGTTGACTAACTGGCTATACCCCAAATAATGAATAATTGCTGTTTCTTCCCTCTAACAACGTTGCTTCTTACCAAATTTTGACAATTTTTAAGAAAAAATTTTAAATAAAATAATTTTATCACTTTAATTATGTTAAAATTATTTAATTAATAAAAAAATTATCAATTAATAATAAATAAATAAAATTATAAAAAAATTTATTATTTAATTATTTATAATTAATCAATAATTTTTTTTATTTATTAATAAAATAATTTTATCATGACATCATGATTAATATAATTTTTTTTAATTTTTAATAATTTAGTCCATTAGTTGTGTCCGGAGAGATTAATCCACGACAAGGCAACAATCATTGTCATTCGTTTAATTAGGAGCATAAGAATTTGCTTAGTGCATTCAGAAAATGTGAACAAACAGACCGAATGCTTGAATTTAGCAGAATAGAAGATGATATTATAACCAAAACTGTAGAAAAATATAATTGATTTTCTATAGACAATTACATTAATAATTCGTCAGAATCTCAACTCAATGCTTACACAAACCGGTTGGTGCGGAAATGTAAGATCATGGAAGGGTTGAATTCATGCCTTCTTCAAAGGGTTTGTCAAAACCTGTAATATTGTCCGAAATCCTCGCAATTTTTCAACACTGTTTTGTTACTCTCTTTCTTCCCGCAGTTTCCCAATTTCCCGATCATGGCAAGATGGCAAGAACTTGTATTTTCGTCCTGGGGTTCTATTTCACTGTCGGAATAGCTCTTGCAGTTGTCGATGTCAACACTGACCAATCTGATCTCCTTGCCCTGAAAGAATGCATCACTGATGATTCTCTCAATATATTGGCATCCAACTGGTCTTCAAATGCTTCTGTTTGCGACTGGGTTGGCGTCACCCGCGGTGCCCGCAATATTGCTTACACGGAGCATCCCTCCGCAGCTGGGAAACCTGTCATTCCTTAGTTTGGTAAATGTCACAAACAACAGATTCCACAGCAGTCTCCCCGATTGAGTTAGCTAATCTGCGCAGGTTGAAGCATCTTAGCTTTAGATACAACAAGTTCGATATAGAAATCCCAGCATGGATTATTTCTTTATCTAAACTTGAATACTTGTTCTTAAACGGTATTAGTTTCATAGGTACCATCCCACCTTCCATGTGCAATATATCTTCATTGCTCCCAATTGATCTCAGCTTTAACCAGCTTCACGTCACCTACCATCCTTGATCTTAAGTATACCTTCTTTGCGAGTTATCGATCTCAGTAACAACCAGCATTCGGGTCCTGTGCCCGCCGTTTACAACATATCTTCATTACTGAACATTGATATGCAGTACAACAGCCCGTCTGATAACTTCCCCGAGGATCTGTTCGGATTTCTTCCCCAATTGGAGGGACTTTATTTATCATACAACCAGCCTTCTGGAAAAAAATCCCGTCAAGTTTATTCTATTGCAAGCAGCTTCAAGTCATATCATTGTCTGTTAATGGTTTCGCTGGAAGCATTCACAGAGAAATCGGGAACTTAACCATGCTCTGATCAGACGGGGGAAAACAAACACAAGGTGCAAAAGGATGAAGAAATGTCGTCTGAAGTAACACGGAGAAGAATTCCATATCATGATCTTCTACGAGCAACAGATAGATATTGCGAAAGCAATCTTCTTGGAAAAGAAGGTTTTGGTTCAGTTTACAAGAGAACTCTTCCAGATGGAATGCAGGTAGCAGTAAATGTTTTCCACCTTGAACTCGAAGGAGCTCTTAAAAGTTTCGATGCTGAATGTGAAGTACTGAGAAATATTCGTCATCGCAACGTTGTCAAAATCATCAGCACCTGTTCAAGGACTCATTTTAAAGCATTGGTACTGGAATACATGCCAAATGGGAGCTTGGAGAAGTTGTTGTACGATAACAACTACTCTTTATAGACGTTGCATCAGCATTGGAATATATCCATTACGGTTATTCCACTCCTGTTATTCACTGTGACATAAAACCCAGCAACATATTGCTAGATGAAAGTATGGTTGCACATTTGAGTGATTTTGGCAAAGCAAAGCTTTTAGGTGAAGAAACATCTATGACTCAAACGCAGACCCTTGCCACAATCGGTTACATGGCACCAGGTTATTTCAAATTCGGCACTCTTTTCATTCTTAATTTTTTCACCATTCATTTTCTTGATAGGAGGGTATTTGGTTTTGCAAGAGAAATTCCCTGGGAACTGGGCAATCTTGCAAACTTGCAGCTGCTGTCCCTCGCACATAGTGACCTAAACGGCTCAATTCCTTCGGTTATCTTCAACCTTTCTTCTCTTTCCCTCATTGACATTTCAAATAATAGCCTGACCGGCAGCCTGCCTGAAGAGATGTGCCAAAATCTTCCTACTGTTAAAGAACTGTACATGTGCAATAATCAGCTCACTGGTTCAATCCCATACAAATGGTGGCAATGTAGAGAGCTTCGTGTTCTTTCCTTTTCATCCAATCAATTCAAAGGTATGAACATTTGCAGATGAACTATACCTTAGCCTTCGTGTTGTTTTTATTGTATTTGATTCCACAAATATATATTGAAATTTAGTTTTTTGATACTTGATACAAAATCATACTTTATTTTTGTTTTTTCATGTCGATTTTGTAGGTGAAATTCCAGCTGCATTGGGCAATTTTACAGAACTAGAGTTTATAGGGCTTGGAAATAATGATCTTTCAGGGACAGTTCCTTCGGTAATCTTCAATCTTTCTTCTCTAACCATTATGGATTTATCAAGCAATAGTCTGACGGGTAACCTCCCTGATATCACGTGTCAACATCTTCCAGTTCTCCGAGGATTATACATCCACGATAATCAATTCACTGGTTCAATCCCACAAAATTTGTGGAAATGTAGAGAGCTTCATATTGTTTCAATGACACAACCAATTCACAGGAAGCAAACCAAGAGGTATTGGAAACTTGACGTTGCTCAATGAACCATATGTTGGAAATAAGAACTTGAAAGGTAAGTTATTAAGCTTTCTACAAAATTTTACATCAGTATTGATAATTCTGTTTCCGTAATTTGTCATAATAATTCCATAATAAGTTTTCCTTTTTTCTCTCACTTTTGCAGGCGAGATACCATGTGAAATTGGAAATCTTAGTAACATAGAGGTTTTAGACCTTCAAAGCAGCAATCTGGCTGGCCTCGTTCCATCAACAATCTTCAACATTTCAACAATGAAAAGTCTAGTACTTTTTAATAATACACTATCGGTAAGTCTTCCTCCATCGATCAAACTGCCAAACCTTGAGGAGCTGTATTTGGGGTTTAATAGTTTCAACGGGACGATTCCTATCTCCATTACCAAATTTTCCAGGCTTGCTGTCATTGAGATAGAATAACTCATTTTCTGGTTTTATTTCCAGCACAACTGGTAATTTGAGAAGCCTTGTGCGGATTAACCTTTTTGGTAATTATCTGACATCTTCTACTCCAGATTTGAGCATTCTTGCCTCTTCGACAAATTGCAAGAATTTAAGAGTGGTGGAACTGGATGAAAATCCCCTTACTTGCATCCTTCCAAGTTTCAGGTGTAATCTCTCTATTTTTTAGGAAATTTTATCCATGTGCAATTGCAAGATTGGTGCCAGCATTCCCAGAGAAATTGGGAACTTAGGCAACTTGATACTCTTAAACTTGGATTGCAATGAACTTGATGGGATCAAATCCAGATACACTTGGCAAGTTGCAGAAACTCCAAGCTGAGTATTTGGAATAATAAACTGGAAGGATCCATTCCCAATGCCCTTTATGACTTGCATAGGACAGGTTATTTGTACATGGACGGTTACTTCTCTAAGATATGTCGCGATGTCTTTCAACAAATTAGCGTCATCTATTCCCTCGACTTTGGGTAACCATAAGGATATCTTGTACTTAGACTTGTCATGGAATTTTCTAAATGGACCTCTTCCATTAGAGATGGGAAATTTTAAAGATTGCGGTAACAATATCTTTGTAAAATAATTATTTATCAGGTGATATCCCGACAACTCTCGGAGGCCTAAAAAGTCTACAGATTCTGCACTTAGGTTACAACAGATTACAAGGTCGGATTCCTGAGTCATTTGGTGATTTGATAAGCTTGGAATTCTTGGATTTGTCTGGTAATAATTTCTTTTTAATTATTCCAACTCTTTGAAAGCACTCTTGTGCCTCAAATATCTAAATTTGTCTTTCAACCGGTGTGAAGGAGAAATTACTACAGAAGGAGTTTTTGCAAACCTCTCGGCTGAATCATTTATGGGTAATAATTACTTACTAAGAACTTGAGCAAGCAACTGATGGTTTTAGCAGAAACAACCTGCTTGGTATAGGGAGTTTTGTTTCGGTCTACGAAGGAGTACTTTGGGATGAAATGGAGGTTGCAATGAAGGTGTTTCACCTTCCACACGAAGGAGCATCAGAAAGCTTTGGTTCCGAATGTAAAGTAATGAGCAGAATTCGTCACCAGAATCTAGTCAGAATCATCACCAGTTATTCAAATAACGATTTTAAAGCATTGGTATTTGAATACATGAGCAATGGGAGCCTAGAGAAATGCTTGTACTCTGACGATACATTTCTAGATATTTTACAGAGACCGAACATAATGATAGAAGTTGCATCGGCTTTGGAATATCTTCACTTTGATTACGCAACTCCTGTCGTTCAGGGTAACTTAAAACCCAGCAACATATTGCTAGACGACAGTCTGGTTGCACGTCTAAGTGATTTTGGTATTTCGAAGCTCTTAGAGGGAGAAGATTTCATGACACAAACACACACTCTTGCCGCAATTGGTTATATGGCACCAGGTTTGTTCCAAATTTAGTACTTTGTTGCTTATCAAACTAATTTTGTCGTCTATTTTTCAGCCCCTTGTCAAAAGATCATCTATTCGTCTAATAGTGAAGGTGATCTCTTCTTCACAGAGTATGAAAGCGAATGAAAAGTATCTGTAGAAGGTGATGTTTACAGCTATGACATTACGCTGATGGAAACATTTACAAGAAAGAAGCCAACGGATGAATGGGGAAATGAGCTTAAGGAGATGGGTTAGTGTGACTCGTGACGTAGCTCAGTAAAGGAAGTTGTGGACGCCGATCAGGTAAGAAAGGAGGAATGTGTGTCTTCCATCTTCAATTTAGCCATGGAAAATTAGGGCAAAATTTCTTGCCAAGATCGAAATAGAGAGCTGACTGATTTTATGTTCTTCTCTTTTCGTTGATCAATCTAAATCTATGTGACAGAATAATACCCTTTTAACAGTGGAGTGTGATAACATAGAGATTTTACAACAAACCCACCTGCTCGCAATCTCGATCACTTACGCACGGCCCATCTAATTCTTGACACAATAAACGTCTCATATTGGCTGAGGGAGTTGTGTATTTTGTCATCAGTAACAAAATTTAAGATAAATTATTGTGGCTGGGAAAAATAGTGATAGATGAAGATCACCACCGACCGTGACAGCATCCAAATTTTCAATTGAGTAAATAATTACTAGTCTTGATTTGTCCTAGTCTTCGGTGAGTTACTGGTTTTACCCATTCAGCAACTGTGAGTTAATGCATTCATGTAGTAGCCTTTTCTTTACCATTTATCTGATGTATATCTGGCTTATAAAAAGTCTAGTTGATTCATGGAATAAATAAGCAGAAAAATTATAAATGTTTTGCTCCCAAAATTCTTCAATAGATACAGGAAAAATCCCAGAGTGTTTAAATTACTAAGGTGGGTATGGTTTTACCCCCAAATTGACCAAATCCAAGTCACTTTCATTTCTCAACAGATATCTCCAATGGCATGAATGTCTTCTTCTTCTTCTTTCTCTTTCAAACACTTGTTCCAGACTGGGAAGATATCTGGAAAACGATGGTTTGTTGTGTTTGGTGGCAGGCAGTTGTTAAAAATATGAATCTTATTTTGCAAGGTTGGTTTGCAAAGTTGAATTGTGTTTTCAAATTTGACTTGGGTTTCACTCATCTGCATATACAAATCTTTGTCACCTACTTCTTAGCTTCACTTTGAATTCATGCTTATTAAAAACTTGTTATTTTATTGAACACATTTCTCATTCTTGGTGTTAAACTTGTGCTACCAAACCTGACTTTGATTAGTTCATAGGATAAAACAAGTTGGTGAATCACTGTCAGAGAGTTGTTTACATGGTAATTGAAGCAAGTGCAGGGTTGAAGAGTTCCTTGTAACTGTCGTTTAATAACTTAATTTTTAAATAGAAATCCAAACCAACGCAGGAATAAGTTCTTGGAATCTAACATTCAAGTATGTAAGGTTTTCATTGGCCAATGTGTCAGTTTTCTGGTGTTAAGATCCTATTCCTTGAATTTTGAACAAGAATAGGGAAAGCATGATGGTAAAGCAATAGCCTGCAAGAAATCCACTTCCTGAATCTCATAAAGTTGAGGGGATGAAGGAATATCAGATTAGATGTTCGGAAAATGTACCGGCAAGTGATCCTTATATTGGGAGAAGAATTTCAGGGGGGGATTATCATTGGAATCCCAAAGTTACTCAGTTGCATGGGCTGAAATGTGATTCTGGGAAGTTTAGTTCTTGTAAGGGAGCCTATGCTGGGAAAAGGCATATGTGGTTTCGTAAGCATGTTAGATCAATTGCATTTATTTTTGTGTTGGTGGGTTTCTTTTTCTTGCTTGATTCTCTTATGGTCTCAATTTTTGATTCGATAAATCTTCAAACTAGTTCAACCTCAAAAAATTCAAGGCATAAGGTAGGACCGTGATATGTCTGTATTGTGATCACTCACAAATTCTATATCCATTTTCAATGTCAATTTGTGACAGAGTGCTCCCATTCAATCTCAGCTAATTTGTTGTTATCTTCTACTGCATAGTCTGTGAACAATGATACTGTTGTCTACATTATCAAAGAGAAACCGGCAGTAGAGATGTATGGTCCGCTTCTAAGTCTGGCTTCCGCTGCTCTGGTAGAGGTTTGCTTCGTAAACTTTATATTGATACACCAGTTCATGTATGCTCGTTTATGGTAGATTATTGGATTTTTTTTTCTTTTCCCTCAAAATTCTGAAGTTTTTACTATGCTTTAGAAAGAGTTCAAGCAAGAGACATCAAATTTCTGGAAGGAACCATATCGGCAGGCATCTTTATGGAAACCATGTGCTGACAGGAGTCCTCCAAATCTAGGTAACTGAGAGTTCTTGGCTAAAGATTAATCTGTATCCATATTCAAACTTTTGCTGCATGATAACCAATAATTACATGTTCAGTCTGTGAGTTGAAAGTTGAGACTTGGGAAGTTACTATAATTGATTCGCTCAATTTGTGTTGTTGAGATAGGGAAGCCCGAAAAAAGTAACGGCTACGTAATGGTGAGTGCAAATGGCGGTCTTAATCAACAGCGTGTTGCTGTAAGTATCCAAGCTGCCTTGTTTTTCATTCTTGTCACCATCCAAGAAAAGAAAAGTTTCTTCCATACTTAACTGAATTCATTGATGCAGCCTTTTGTTGGGTAATATGGTTGGTTGGTAATTGTTGAACCTGGTGCATCTCAATAACTTTGCAGGAAAAACAAACAATTCCTAATTTGACCCTTCACACATGGATTTCTAAATCACATACCACTTGCTGATTTATTTTATTTCAATTAGTAATGCTTAAGCATACGTAAAAGGTTTTGATCAAATCATCAATTTACTGGTTGTTCCATTGTTGACGAGGGTTTGATTGCCGCGTTTTCTACACGACCTTGTCCATGCAATTCAATTACCTACTCTAGTAACAAAATGTCATCGCCTGCAGATTTGCAATGCCGTCGCTATAGCATCCTTGCTTAATGCAACTCTGGTTCTTCCAAGATTTCTCTACAGCAATGTATGGAAGGATCCCAGGTCTGCTATTATGTCTGTTGTCATGATGAAATGTTTTAGTTGCGGTTAATTGGCAAATGTTCGTGCAATTAATGGTTCAGCAGCACAAATGCTTACGCCTTGTTGTTTTGATGGATGTGCAGCCAGTTTGGTGACATCTACCAAGAGGAGTATTTTGTGAATATGTTGAAGCATGAAGTAAATATTGTAAAAGAGCTTCCTCCTCAATTGGAATCCGTAGATATTGAAGCAATTGGTAGCCTGGTATGTTATCATCTTAGTTTCTACGCTCACTTTGTATGAATAATCTGCAGTCCTTCCTCAAAATATTGTCTTAATTCTTTTGCCTTTCTTTTCTCAGATTACTGATGCAGATATTGTCAAGGAGGCAAAGCCAATTGATTACATTAGAAACGTACTTCCTCTCCTAGTGCAGAATGGAGTCGTTCACTTCCTTGGATTTGGAAATCGACTGGGCTTTGATCCATTGCCTTCTGAGCTTCAGGTTAAGGACATTCCTTGTAGGATTAGTTTCTGCAGGATAGATATTATTGCTTATGCTGTGGAAGCAATGCGTAATTGACAGATGTATTCATTTACTTTCAATGAATATAGACTTGGGAAATACAATTCTTGGCATCATGATTCAGAGGTATATTCTTGAAATTTTGACAGAGATTAAGGTGCAAATGCAACTTCCACGCATTGAAGTTTATCCCAAAAATTCAACAAGCTGGTTCATTATTGGTCAGAAGGATAAGGGAGTATGATTTTGCTAGCAGTATGCTCGACAAACAACTGCTTGGAAACTTCTTGCCCAACGTTCACTCCAAAAACCATGGGGTTGCAAGAGGTCCGATTAAATATCTTGCTTTACACTTGAGATTTGAAGAGGACATGGTGGCCTACTCCCAATGTGATTTTGGAGGTGGAGAAGATGACAGAAGGGAGCTTCAAGTGTACAGAACAACCCATTTCCCTCTCTTGATTGAACGCTTGAAGTACTCGAAGTATGTCTTTGAGTAGCCTTTGCAAGTTGTTTTTTTTCAATAGGTAGCTTCAATTGAAATACTATATTTTGTTAACCTCTCTCTTTTATATATGCAGACCCATTTCTGCAGAGCAATTGAGAAAGCTTGGGAGATGCCCACTTACACCAGAAGAAGCAGCGCTTCTTCTTTCTGCTCTTGGCTTTAATCATGGAACTTACATCTTTCTCGCTGGCTCCCAAATATATGGAGGAAAATCTCGGATGCAACCTTTCACCACCCTCTATCCGAATTTGGTAACAAAGGAAACCCTCCTCACACCAAGTGAACTTGAACCTTTCACTAACTTCTCTTCTCAGGTAAATTAGTATTAAGCTAATTATTATGCAACTGGCACGTACTTTTATCTTTTAGACTTCTGTCATGCATTACTTGAATTTTACTGGAGTCTTCACCAGCATTTATTTGGGCATTTTACTTGACATCCTTAAACGATCACTCTGGGCAGCATTTGAACTTGTGTTTAGTGACATGGTAAGCATTGCTCTGGCTGCAGCTGGCGGCACTGGATTTTATAGCTTGTGCAACTGCTGATGTCTTTGCCATGACTGACTCTGGGAGCCAACTATCATCGCTGGTGTCTGGATTCAGAACTTACTATGGCAACGGGCATGCTCCTAACTTGCGGCCTAACAAGAAGAGGCTTGCAGCAATTTTGTCAGAGAATAGCACCATAGGATGGAATGATTTTGAAGATAGAGTAAGAAAGATGATTGAGGAAGGCCAACGGGTGCGTGTGAGGGGCTTTGGTCGAAGCATTTATCGACAACCAAGGTGTCCGGCATGCATGTGCAGGTCCTACTAAAATGTTCTGCCTCTGGTTGATCTTTGAGCCTTTTTAATCCTTTCAAAATAATTCCCATTATTCTCGACTGTCATATCATTGGAGTTGCAATTTTTTTGTCTCTCTGTTTATTTCATATTCTTTCCGTTATTCAAAGATTCAAATAACTGATAGCAGAGAAGTTCCAGATGGTCTTTTAGTGGTTGTTATTAGCTTAGCTGCCCTGCTTTACAGGAGAAGAAGCTGTATGTTGTTCATCGTCATTTGCTTTAACACTATCAAAAAATAAATAAATCCAATTGGATGCAAGGGACAAAAGAATAAATTATGAGATTAAAACAAAATAATTCGAGTTTAATTTACATAAGGTATTGAAAAAGGAAAGAGAAACCGGAGTCGTCATTTCTCTGCCATGTAAAACATATCCATCTCTGTTTCACTCTTCTCCGCAGTAACTCGATCTTTGTCATTTCCCACTCTGGAAATGTGAATCTGCCTTTTGCAACAGCGTTACTTTAAGATGGAGGGAAGAAACGGTTGAGATTGAATGGGAGGGTGTAGAATTCCTCATTCCGGGAGTCTCCTTTAAATGTGCGGAATTTGACCCACCATGGCATGCCTCTGTCTCTGGCACTGTCCTTATAGTCAAGTGTGTTGTCTAAGAAAACCGCGACAATCAATGCAACAGTTGGAGATGAGAAGAATATGGTGTTCATGAAATCATTGAACTGGCCATGAAAGAATCAATAGTTAAGGTTGTGATAATTGGACAAATTAATCTATAGAAAACAATTTCAAGCACTGTGAAGATCGAAAACTCACCCATCCAGCCTTGGAGTGAGCAGGGCCGTGAAGAGCCTTGGCTGTGTATTCACGGAAGTATTCAGGAACTGACAAGCCTAAGAAGAGGGAGACGCCAGCAATGAAGAGGTTCCTCATTGAGTTCATGTTTGTGAATTGCAAAAAAGAGAGTCCCACAGAAGCTTAAAACAAGAAGAGACTTTAACTTAACTGCCAAATACAAAAAGAAGAAAAAGCCTGTACATAAGTATTATGATGAGAACTTACTACTTACCAACAAGACCAAAGAGAACACAATATACAGCAGCAAATATGGTGAAGGGGATTGATGCAAAAAATGCTCCAAATTTTCCTGCAGGAATTAAGAAATTGAGTTAAGCCTGGAAAAACTGATTCAAGAAGTTGGATTGAATATACAAGTATTTACAGTAATTTGCCACTAACCTAGCATTGAGAAGAATACCATAAATCCAGCTGAGATTTGAATGACCCTGCGGCTTCCAACACGAGTGCTTCCAAGAAGCCCCACATTTTCACTGTCGTTTTTCTAGAAAATCAAGAAAGTCGCATAAAAGAGAAAGAATGTCTAAGAGCAAGAACCAACAAAACTTACACCGAGACAGAAGAACCACTCAATGTTCCAAAAAGTCCACTCAGTAGGATCCCAATTCCCTGCCAACCAATACCACGGCTAAGAACATGGGCTGGAGGTGGGGTGGCACTAGCTAGACGTGATGCAGCCTTGTATGCCCCAGTTGACTGTAGTAAACTTCACTTTTATTATCAAATATCAAAACTTCAAATCTGATTGAATCTCAAATTTACAAAAGTAATACCTCACCTCAATCAATGAAACTAGAACAGCAGCCATCATCCCAAAAGCATGACCTGCATCAAAGGTAGGAGCACCCCACTGAAGAGGATATGGGATTTTTATCCTGTTTTGCAGAAAATTTCAGTGTCAAACACTTGATGTAAAATTATTGATTCCATATCAAGCATCATTCATGACCAAGTATGACAATTGATGTAAATTTATTGATTCTATATCAAGCATCATTCATGACCAAGTAGGTGTTTCAATGTTGGCAAATTTATGTGGCCTATAAAACATAAACAACAAGACCGAGAACCTTACCATAACTATGAACTTAGTCTATTACCCACTTGATTCAGGTCACATAAAAGCTAAAACCTAACTCAAAAAGTAACTGCACTCTTTCATTTTGAAACTACAACGATTTCCTCCCAAGAAAATTGGAAATCTTAAGAAATGTTTCATTATCCATGTGGGGTGTCTTTTGGTTAATATGTACACATAATAAGAGAGATTTGCCACTGACCATGGCGCAGAGGAAATGAGGTCAGCCTTGTCAGTTCGGCAATTCATTTGAGTAAGTTCTGGGCGATGTTTGTATGCACCACTGGCAGTCAAGAGGTGTGCATATGCCCATATCACTGTTATTGTTATGAGGAGAGCAAACCTCTCCATTACTGGCAATTGTTTCACCTGAAAATTCTTCAAGTACTAAAACAGAACAAACTAGAGAATTAGAAAATCTAGGCCCGAGACAAGTTCTGCATTATAGAAGGTTCAAAAATTTATAAATTTTGATTAGATACAAGAAAAGATGTAACACCTGTGAGAAGGCAATAAATAGGATAAGCATTGGAATACCAATTTCCACACACCGTCCAACCTGAAAACAAAAATCAAGGAATGAAAGCGAATTGCTTCAGAAATTCTGATCGTCTTAATCCATAAAAATTACTACCTAAAAACCAATGGCATCTGATAGTTGTCGTCATACCACAGGGAAGCCTCTGTCAAACAGGCCAAAACCCACCAAGGAAATAACTGGGACCATTCCAAGTGGACTAAAAAACCTGGAAGGCAAAAATTTCCGACATTTCGTTTGTATGATATATAAAATATTGAAGTCTGTTCAATTATCAGCTGAGAGATGAAAGTTGCACCTGGAACAGATGGCCCACAGTTGACTGTATCCTAGAATTATCTGTATGCTTGATGCCACTATTAGAGCACCTTGGACAGCTCTCATTGTGTTGAGAAATCTCTATATACACAAACAAGACAATCAGTTGTTGCATGAAAGAATAATTATTAATACTCCCCCTAGAGTACTTGAGAGTCAGGATTCGCCAAAATTAGCTAAAATTGTTAGTGGCTCAGCGCATATCTGTTGTAAGATCTTATGATATTATTTAACCAAAAAAATTATTCAAACGTGTCCGGTTCAATTATTGAACTTGAGCTGGTAAACATTATTTTGACTTGGAAATCTACTCAGCCTAGTGCAATCTATTCTAAAAATGTTAACAATAATGAATAGTAAAGTTTAAGTGGGTCACACAAACATTGACTAAAGAAAGTCTTTTTTTTTCGAGAATGGAATCCAGCTTCAATGAGATAAAGCAATTGCAAGACTAAGTAATGGGAATTAGACTAACCACATGATTATCCTCAATACTCGCCAATGATGGATCGTGAATTATTGATATAATTGGAACCATGAATGCATAAGAGCCTCCAATCACTGTTGGTAGCCTGGTTCCAAACAATGTCTGCAGAAGTGTATTAATCCCTTCAACAAAAAGTAGTGTCTGCACCACTCTCACTTTATCACCCTGAACCATCACAATCAACATAAAAAATTAAAAAAAAACTCTTAATAATATAAACGGTAAAAACGCACACAATAATGCAATTTTAGACTGACTAATTCCATTTCTTCAGGATTAGATTAGTTCATTAAGCCTTTTATGGCCATTTCATGGACATAGAATTTAGCTCAGTTTGAGACTGGACTCACGTCAGTGCCTCCCATCAAAGGAACAAGAAAGGAAGGGATCATCACTGCCGTCCCTAAAGCCAAAATGTAATGCTGAAAACCCAAAGCTATAGCCTCCGCTGCATTCAAATGCATAGATAATAATACGAGTGAAAGAACTTAAACAGTAACAAACCTACGATACCAAACTGAGCTGGGAAAAAACTGAATCAAAGAGATAAAACGCTAGAAATGGACCTACCCCAAGAAGGGTTGGAATCAATACAGTACTCTAAGCCTTGAAGCTGGTCCATTGGTGGATGACTAATCTCTTCCGGTTTCGGGGCTGCCATAGCTTAAAACTTAAACCAACACTTCACAGATCTTCTTTAAGCTGGTAAACTCAAATGGGTATCTACCAAGTGAATCAAAGAACTGATACACCGAGAAAAAATGAACAAGCAGAGAGAGACAAACCCAAAGTTTTTACGTAAATAATAATAAAAAAAATGAAAGACAGAAGATCGAGAAAAAGGAGAAATAAAGGATTTAATGATGGTGAAAAGAATAGAGAAAAGAAGACTGAAAAGTAAAGAGTCTCTTGGGAGGGGTGGAAGATGTGACAGTGGTGGGAAGAGAGGAAAACAAAGCAATGAGAAATCAGGCACTTGCCGCCCACTACTAACCTTCACCTTGTAGAGAGTATCATCGCCAAGCACTGTAACGGATGATTTTATAGTAAAGTTGCCGTTAACTTTTATTGATATTCCGAAATTACCCCCTAAGGAACTTCCAAACTTAATGTTACCGTTGCCTTCCTAATAAATTTTACAACTCAGTTTGCTTTAATACTGCTCAGATTCAGTTACCAACACATGGAAGCAAAAACGTTTCCCTGTTGTAGATCAAAGAAACGGTCCTGTCCGAGGGAAAAAAATTATATAATATTATATAGTTTAGATATAATAAAAATAAAGCTGTGATCATCACCGTCAGTTCCCTGATTGATGGGGGGGGCGGGGGGGACCTGGTCCAACTATTGCACAGAATCATGGTAAGTTTTGATCATTGTTGGGGCAAGAAACAGCCACAGTGTACGTAGTCCGTAGATTTAACATTGCTGGGAACAGAAATAGAAAAACAAAGTAAAAGTGAAATTACGAAAGCACTCAGTTTTTTTGAACGTAACGATGGATGCTATGTCTGGACTTGACCGCTGTCAAAAATACAAACATAAAGGTTACTGATTAAATTAATTAACTAACAACATTCGTAATTGTAATGAAATGAACATACGAGAAAGAAAGAAAGGAAAGTTGCAGGGAAATGTTTTTGAAAAATATATTAATTTGGATTTTACGAGGGAAGTGTGGACTGTAGTTGATGAGTAGTTAAATGTCAGAATAGATAAAGACGAGGATGAGCAGACCCCAGCGTGTAAAGGACCAGTCACACAGACAACGTATTGTACCCATCGTTTCTCTAACGTCTATAATTTGATTGCCAAAACCAGGTGAGTAGCTTTGCTTGGAAATCTGAGCTTTATTTCGGGGGCACAGAACTTTTGGCGGAGATCGCGGCTCCGTTCTCACCTTCCGTGTCTTGCCTGTGCAGACAGATAACTGACCAGCCCAACCAACATTCAAATCATTGTTTTAAATATCGTAAACCTGCCTGCCCTTTTTTATTTAAAAAAATTAAAATAAAATTAAAACAGCAGCGAGTATTCCCGGCGGCAAAAATATCAAAATTTTTAGTGAATAAAGATTTACTCGTTGGTCTAAGGCGGCAGATTAAGGTTCTGGTGGGTTCAAATCTGTGTGTGTAGACACATGCACCCATACTTCGCGGAGTGCAGATGATTTAGTCGGGCGAGTCTGCTGATTCCTTCGATGCTTTAGCAAAGGGGATGAATTGGAATGAGGAAAAAGAAACGCTAAACTTACATGATTAGACACCATCCAGGAAACCCAGCCATGATGACGGTACAACGAAAGCGACCACGTGGGTTCTTCAACAATTTCTTTCCTTTCGGCCACAGTTTGGAATATGCTTATGCTTATAAAGGGATCTTGACTTGGGAGAGAGGAAAGGAAACAATCGATGACTGCATACTTGAAAAAAACTACCAAAAGGGGTTACTTTGTGATGACCAATCTTTCTCTCTAGGTATGCGTGTTGTATGGCAGTTCAAACTTTTATCAAGAAGATGGGGGTCAAAGTTGTACAAGCTGGAGAGCAGCACACACTTCCCAACTTTTTCAACACAGCTATTCTGCACTGTAGGATGGAAATTTTCTTCTCTATGCAACTACATCACAATGACTATCAAGTCGAAAATGGAGAACTGTGAGCTATCGGATACAATTTGGTACAATATTTGGGATTCAAGAAACTGGGATGTGGATGCCCGAAGCTGTTTAGTCCATCTTTAAAACAACGCTTCATTCTCTGCCCAGGAGATAATAACAGCTCAAGATTTTCTCTCCAACTTTCTTTCACTGGATCTTCTTTCTTCTGCCTCTAGCCGTCTTTGCTGCCTGCAAAAAAATAATAATAATAAATAAAACAAAATCAAAGATTAAGCACCCATCCAAAAGGTTTACTTCTATTCATACTGTTGCAGCAATTGAGAGAGCGGCAGTTTTCATGATAAGCATATGCATTTATCTTATATAAACACCTCCAAAGGTTTCTACTATTATCACAACTATAAAATAATCAAACCTGGGGTCACTAAATAAAACCTACTTAGTAACAGAGAAAGATGTGTAAGAATGCATGCTCCAACCAAAACTTACGCAAAAGCAGTGTATCCAGTGCCAGCATTAGCAGCTGACAACATTGCTGCATGAACCCCAACAGCAGATAGAGTATCCTGCCCCGTGGAAGGTAGAGGATTTCTATGGTCTCCATCTACCTGAAAGCACATAGACAAACAAGAGAGTTATTTATTGCCAACCCTAAAAACCTGCTAGGAACAAATACAAGCTGAGTGCGCTGATGAGAACCTTATCCCACTTTGATTTCTTGCTTTGTCTACCATCCCTTACAACAGCACCAAATGCCATTGACACAGACTGCAAACTACCAGCCACTGCTGTTGAGACACCTGCACAATGACTCAATCTAAGAACAACACAACTAAGTCATTCGTACACTTACAAAAGTTCTCAGCAAAAGAATCTTCATCCACCTGGAATAGGTATATTAGGTTTTTGTGCACCAGCAATTATTCCAGGTTGGACTCTTCCTGGAACAAAATCAACCTTCTGGTTCTTTTTATTTTCTTGATCCTTTCTTTCCCTTTCACGCCTCAAGTCAGCTTCTGCATTAGAAACATAATAATATAACTGACTTTGGTGGCCAGACATAAAATATGATGTTAGTGACTACAATTAAACATTCAAAAATAAAATCAAAAAATGAAGATATTCATGTGACAACGATAGTTCACGATTCATAAACTGTACACTAGAAGACTCAGAACTCAGCTAATCTATGAATTGCCAAGTCCAGGCAAGAAAGAATTTTTTTGTAAAGGAGAAAAATGTTGGTAATACATATTTGGTTGCAGAAAAAATATTGCTCATGACATTAACAGAGGCTACACATAGAATTCAATAGAGCATTTTCCACTCATGAAAGCAACAAGTCTAAGAAGCAAAGAAATGTATCCATTGTGCTGCAGATCATACAATATTAACAGTTTTCTTGATAAAAGAAGTTAGAATAAAATTGTCATAACAACACATTGTGCAAAATGACCAAAAAGGTTTAATCACTAACCAATCTATATAGTAACAGAAACAGGAAAATGGACTGAGTTTACCAGAACCCACTCATCGAACTCCAATGCAGACTTTACATCTAAGCCAAAAGTAACCAATATATAAACACACACAGAGAGGAGAGTGCGGGGAAGAGAGAGGGAGAGAAAAAACGAGAGATTTGTAGGAGGAACTGTCATCAACCTATTTCATCATAGTAGTCACTTTTGTCATATCCATGAGGGTCAAATACATCTTTACTGAAGCAAGATCCTATTTGATCAATATCTTGATACCTCACAGCATGCAGCAAAAAGTCTGGATTCCGATAATCCTTCCTATTGCGCACTTCTGCATTAAAGCTTTTTCCAATTCTCTTTAAGCCTAGAAATTTATCTATTTTTCTCTGCAACAATATAACAAAAAGGAAAGGAATGTCAACACATTGTAAAATGTGCTAAGTCTGAAAGCAATTTCATTCAGATTATTATACAATCTACAATTCCAAATTGATTTATTGTATCACAGAAACCACAAAATACAAAGAGCAGCCATTGACAATAATATTGGAACAGCTCCCAACAGCAACTAGCTTTAGAACTGCACCACAAACATCTCAAACTGACCATGTCAATTTTCAGTATCACCATAAAAAGTAAAGAGAAAAGATGGCCGTCCATGCTCAATGATAACCAGATTTGACCTCGGTATCAATCTAGTAGCACAAAAACTTCCAAGTATTTTTCCAAAGAAATTATTGACAAACCCTTAAAAGCATTCCATTGCAAAACTTCCTAGAAGTATTAAGCCATAAAATTTATACACTGCATCTCGGTATACAATTTATGCTAAACAGGTCTTAATAACTCAAACTTCTCCAAAGAAACCAAGCAACAACTGACAGCCAACACGAAGCCATAATTCAAATCACCCAGCCATCTTAAACGAATCTGCATTATTGTTCCAGAAACCTAACAAAATGATGACTTTTCTGACAAGCAGTGATACATTTGATAGATTTCGCTAATCACATTCTAAAAAACATCACGAAAATATGCACTTAATATAAGAGGTGAAATATACAGAGTGCAGTAGCGATAACAGATACAAAAATAACTTACTTGCAGCTCTTCTGAGGACTTGGTATTTGGTGGTGGAGGAAGAAACTTATCCAATAGATCAACTTCTTCCTCTGTAACCTCAATGGATTCCTGAATAACTGCAGTTTCGGATGCCACTATTGTATAATTCATAGTATCGGTTTGTGACTGTTCTAAATTCTCTGTTGCTTGAGGAGTTCGATGAACACTAGGTGTAACAACCAGGACGGATCCCAGAGGTGTTCTTTCTCGGACATCATCTTCTACAAATTAATTAAGATCAAGAAAGCAAAACACTAACACAATAAGGACTAAAAAAATGTATACTATCAAAATTAAACATGTACAAGTTGAATGAATTGAGTGCAATGTATCTGGCATTAATGAATGAATACAAAGTATGAGTGCAAAGTACACAGCCATTGCTCAAATTGAAACCACACATACCATTTTCGTTTTGAAGGTCAATTTCCCCTTCCCGCAACTACATTGCATAAAAAACAAGGAATGATGAGGAACATTAACCGAACCTTCTCATCAATAATAGTTCAACAAAAGACAAGAGATCGACACTAAGTGAAAACTTTTCACCCCCCATCTGGCGGGGTCTTCACAAACAGTCGAGTATTATAGGGAGCAAAATAAAATACTTTCATGAACGATGAACCAACAGATATTCTTTGCAACACATTTCATAAATGAGTACATATAATTTTCAGAAGAACCTGTCTGCGTATGCAACCTTTAGCAGCAACTACTCACACCATTCCTAATCCGAAATATAAAACTGATAAATAAAATAAAATAAAAATATCAGAAAAAGAAAAACAAAATTTGCATCGTACCTCAGGTTCAGGGGACATGGCAACCTCATCGTGACCATAGTCCACAATAGTAAACCTCCCTCTGCGACGACTCCTCAAATCCGAAGGCGCCACGTTCTGCTGCGGTGATATTATCGAAGCCTGAGGCTGCTGCGGCGTCGAAGTCCCGTTGGCGGCAACCACATCATCACCGCTGCTCATTCTTGAATCTTCTCCCAAATCTTTTGCCTCCCTCATATCTTCATCCTCTTGTTGATGGTGTCGTTGTTCTTCCTCGAGGTCTTCCATTTCCTCGTCGTCTTCGTCGTCATTGTACATGGAGAGCAACGCGATTCCTTCCGATTGTTTCTTCTTCGCCGCCATTAAATTCAGTTCCTGCTAATTGACGATATTGAAAGCTCGAATTTGATTATAATTTGGCTTCGTCGATTTAGTGCGGCGAGTGTACTGAGGTTTGGGAATCGATTCGGGTCAAAGTGAGGTGGCGGGCGGATCTAATTTGTTTGTTTCAAAAAGGTTCGGGTTCGGCTTAGGCCCGGAGTTTTTTCGGTTTCCGCCTTCTAAAAATGCCCGACGTGCTAATGACACCCCTTTTCCGAAGAGAAACTGTCATTCCTCAAAGGTGGGATGTCTTTAGAAAATCAGTCAATTTTAAGTTTTATATTAAAATAAAATCTTAAATACGATAATTATAAATAAAAAAATTAAAAATAAATTTATATTTTTAATTAATATAATAAAAAAATTTATAAAATTTTTATTAATTAAACAATACTGTTATATCTTCATTTTTTTTTCATAATTATCCAGACACCTTATTATTTAAATTTAATTAAAATAATTTTATATATTTTTATATTTTTAAAATAAAATTTAAAATATATAATAAAAAAATTAAAATAACTCCGTCAAATAAAATCACCGCCTGTTTAAGTGAACAGAACGAGTCACCTCAGGCTAACTCAAAAATCAACTCTCATCAACGAAGGACGCATGTCTTTCAATAAACCAAGAACCTGCTGCATGGTTGGCCTTTTACCCGGTGAGTCAGCGGTGCACAAGTATCCAACTCGGAGACACTCCACCATTTCACTCACCGAGTCAACGCCACCGAGTTTCAATCTAAAATCCAGCGCGTCACACCCAGCTCCGTCCCTGATCAACTTCCTAACCCGCTTAACAGATTCTTCTGTTTCTTGCTTTCCAGTCAACAGCTCCATCAAAACGACACCGAAACAATACACGTCAGACTCGGTGCTACATTTGTCATTTTCTTTTCCTTCTACATTTTTGGATCCGATTTGTCGAAGCCCGAAATCGGCGATTTTGGGCTCGAAGTTTTCCGCCAGGAGAACGTTAGAAGCGACGAGGTGGCCATGTGTGGACCCAACGTGGTGAAGGTAGGCCAGTCCACGGGCTACGCCAATGGCAATGCGAAGGCGCGTCAGCCAGTTTGTCTTTTCCGGGGAGGATACATGCGGCTCAGTGCCGTTGAGATGCTCCCACGTGTCAGTGCTCCAGTCCTCCACGTTGGGCTCTCCGGTGGGCAGCTCGCGGAGCCACCTGTGCAAGTCGCCATTGGCCACGAACTCGTACAGTACAAGCTTTTCCTTCCCTAAGGGACATCACAAAAAAACTATAGTTATTAATAAGATTTTTGTTTGAAAATACGCAAATTTCAGAATTTACGCATGGTTGAAACACCGTCCAAAATACACGAATATCAATATGCACATGACAGTTTGTAATAAATTTACATGAGAAAGTTGTGAAAACACAATAGTCGTCGGAGTACGAAACCAATCAGCGATTTGATTTTTACCCGTGAGGGCATTTAGTATGGTAGTTTGCGCACTGCAAATTTCTGAACAGAAAGAAGAAGATATGCAAATGATACAGTACCTGCAATGCAGTAACCGCAGAGTGACAACAGGTTAGGATGTTTGAGCCTGGAAAGCTCGTCGAACTTGGCTACAGCGTCGTCATGTTCAATATCTTTGGCATTTTCCAACACTTTGATTGCCACGTGGAGTTCGCCAGGGAGGACGGCTCTGTAGACAGGCCCACATCTTCTCTCGGCGAGCAGTGACTCTTTACCGAAGTGTGAAGTGGCAGCAATCAGGTCCTTAAAGGTAAGATTCATCAACGGCTTGCAACACATGATCACTGGAGCGGAGGTTGGTTCCTTGATGTCCGCCACCCATGATGTGCCTGACTCGGTCTGGAAAGAGAACGGTCCTGATTTCGCCAACTTGAAGGGGAGTTGAGGAACCGGTTTGGTGATTGCCCATCTGTTTCTTCTAGCCAACACTTTCCTTCTTCTGTAAAAGCAAAAAATGAACGCAATCCCGGATAAAAGAAGAAAAGCCGATGAACATGTTAAACCAATGAGCAAAGCTTTGTCTTTTGATCTATGTCTATGGATTTTGTTGTATTTTTCGACGGGTTTGTGTCTTCGGACGATTTTGTGAGGTGTGGTTATTGAATAAGGCATATTGTGATTCCTAGTGGTTTTTGTTGTATCAAAAATGAATCTTCCACCATGAATAAAAGCAGATTTCCCAAATTTTTGGTACTTGTCATGGCCAACGAAACCTGTAAATCTGTTTAGTGAAACGTTCAAGAATCTGAGACCAGCAAGTGGGGGGAAATCGGAAGGGAAAGTACCGTTCATAGAGTTGTTGGATACATCTAAATATTTCAACGAATGAAGAGACGAAATGTGTTTTATATTGCCGGAAATTTTGCAGCTTGAAATGTCAAGGCGCTCTAGCTTGCTGAGATTAGCAAATCCAGATGGCAAAGTTCTCAAATCATTGCGAGAGATATCAAGAACTTTAAGCTTTGAAAAGTCAGACAGTTTAAACAAGTTGGTAAACCTGTTAGTTGAAAGATTAAGAACCTGAACCGGTGAAGATGTAGCGTTTACGGAGCTGAGTTCAAAACCGATGGTCCCTCCAAATCTATTCCTGGATAGATTGACTTCACTTAAACTTCGAATGGACCAAAACCAACCTGGTACAGAGCCTTGGAGAGAATTGTCGGAGAGATCAATGGTATGCAATTGCGACATGTTCCTCAAAAACTTCCATGATATGATCCCGTTAAGATTTCTCGAGGAAAGCTTCAACTCCTTTACCGGAGGATTTGAACAGTTGAGATCAACTGGTTTGAGCCAAGAGATGTTGAAGTTGGAAACACAACTGAAAGCTTTTGAAACCAGGTCTTGGTCGTTACTGTTGCATGTAGATTTTACAAGAACAACCAGCGAGAACATAAGCAACAATCTGCAGAAGACTTCCATTTCCTGCACTTCAAGTTCAAACTCTACCGAATCTTATATATCCCATGCTGAGACAGAGCGAGATAGAAGATAGATTTGAAACGAACGAACAGCTTATTCCTATTTTTAACTTTGGTCTCTCGGGCTTCCTTATTCCTTGGTGAAGTAAGAGTTAACAGCGTTAATATTAACAGACAATTGGAAGATTGAAGAGTTGACTGTTGATTTTTGACGGTGACTGTGTGACTTGACTGTTGATTACTTAAAATTCAGCGGCTGGTGATGCGGTGATTGCTGCTTGGAAAAATCTTGCTTCAGTTATTCCCTGAAAGCTTACTGTGTTCGCCCACTGTGAACTTGTGGAAACGAAAGAAGTACAGGTTTTTTGAATTGCTGGAATGTCCCATTTGTCGTATTGGTTGGGCTGGCGTAAGTAAACTCTAGCTTTAATTTTTAGCCCCATCTAGCAGGGAAATCGAGATCATTGAAATCAAACTTGCTCCTCCAATCCCATTTCCACATCGATCTCACCCGATCCCTCTCGTGTCATAAACATTTGAATCGTAATGGAGGGAAGTCAACAGAGCGATGCCCTGATGCCTTTCTCCACGTAGGTTTTGTGATTATTAAATTAGATTATTATTATATTAATTGTGGATTCTTACCATTATGTACAAGATGATTAGGTATATTACCATATAATTAAAGCATTTAAATATCTACAATCCACGGTGCAAGAACAAAAATTTTGACTTAGGCCTTAATTAGTTTGACATATACATTAGGGTTTGTTGTGTTTGGTGGGTGGGACCAACGGTTTTAAGCTTTAATTAACGAGAGGCGATTAGACATATACCCAACTCATTTAAGTTTCTTTCTTTTTACGGAGTCTTTGATTTAGTCTCTGATTCATACTCTTGATTGAGACTGCAGCTGGAGAATAGAGGCATTGTTGATGTACATGCCTATGTATTGTTGTTCCCCTTAGCCCATGGTGGTGGTACGATTTCGTCAGAGAGACCTTGCTTGCTTCTTCCCGTAGCTTCATTCGCACACCTTTCCGTCCCAATAGCCATGGTGGTGCTGAGTTCGTAGCTGAGGATACCCAAGAACCGAATGCAAGGATTGGGATGTGACCACCGAGCTCGTGGCTAAACCTTGCTTGCGATTTCCATGGGACAAGAACAATGCCAAATATTGCGAATACAAGATGCCAAATTCTTGGATTTCCCAATCCAAGCTATTTGGAGACAAAATCTTCTGAACAAAGTAAGTTACCAACTCTCTATAATTTGTCACATTACTTGTTAAATTAGCCATAAAATTGTTTATAATAATTCACCAGTCACATGGTCTGCAATCGTAAATTTAACGAGTGGAAGAATCAATTTAATTTTGGCCTTTTTTTTTCAAGTTGTCTTATCCTTGTTATTTGGTCAATTATTTTATTAAATCATCGCCGTCTATCGGGTTGACCTTCACAGACAACTGTACGTACAGTAACCCTTCTCCAACGAGAGAATATTCAATGCAGACCGGTGCTTCCAATCGTTCGATTAATTTTCATCCAACGGTGATTACACTGTCCAAACGCGTGATTGCCCTACGCGTGCGGCACGATTACAAGTAAGCACAGTGAATTGCTACACGTGTCAATTGCCCACAGCACAAAGGCTAAGTTCCGTTGACAGTTTGGTTAACGATATAAAATCTGCTAAATTCTTGTCTAGATATTTAGATTTCAAAGATCAGAAATGGAACTGCGTCAGTCAGTCAGTCTGTCATAAAGCAGAAGTCACCGCACCCTTCTTCTTCTTCATCTTCATCTTCATCTTCTTCGTCTTCTTCTTCTTCTTTCACCGGACCATTTTTATGTCTTAATTACGCTTCTATCCTTTAAAGAATCATTCCTGGTGTCTTATTAATAAAGAAAAGGGAGTCAATTAAGGCTTATTTAAGCATATACCATTATTCCTTTGCTTTAAATAAAGCATAAATTTTGCTTTCTCCGTTTCTCTTTCTCCTCCACCTGTTTCCAACGCTAACAAAATCATTCCTTGTTGTTTATACCACTCAAAGCAACCCAACAAAACCAACGCCAGCCAACCAACGACAATTCATTAGGCTCCCCAACAGCCATTACAAAAACAGCAGCACAAGAAATACCCACTTCGGCATAAGGCCGATCAAATCCATGGCACATTCCACCACCAGGTCGTCGTCAGCAACTTCTTCCACCGGCAGCAGCAACAAAGAACAAAGTCCTCTCCTTGGCCGGTACGAGATCGGGAAGCTTCTTGGTCATGGTACCTTTGCGAAAGTGTATCATGCCCGGAACGTTAAGTCTGGTGAAAGTGTGGCGATTAAGGTGATAGATAAGGAGAAAATTTTGAAAGGTGGACTGATTGCTCATATAAAGCGTGAGATCTCTATTCTCCGTAGAGTTCGTCATCCGAACATCGTCCAATTGTTTGAAGTCATGGCGACTAAGTCGAAGATCTACTTTGTTATGGAATACGTTCGGGGTGGTGAGCTCTTTAATAAAGTTGCGAAAGGAAGGTTAAAAGAAGATCTTGCAAGGAAATACTTTCAGCAGTTGATCTCAGCTGTCGGGTTTTGTCATGCACGTGGTGTGTATCATCGCGACTTAAAGCCGGAAAACTTGTTACTCGACGAGAATGGCAATCTTAAAGTCTCGGACTTTGGTCTTAGTGCTGTCTCTGATCAGATTCGTCAGGATGGTTTGTTTCATACGTTTTGTGGGACCCCAGCTTATGTTGCTCCGGAGGTTTTGGCAAGAAAAGGTTATGATGCAGCTAAGGTAGATATATGGTCTTGTGGGGTGATTCTCTTTGTGTTAATGGCAGGTTGTTTGCCGTTTAATGATCAAAATATTATGGCCATGTATAGAAAGATTTATAAGGGCGACTTTAGGTGTCCAAGATGGTTTTCACCCGACCTAATTAGGCTTTTATCAAGGCTTCTTGATACAAATCCTGAGTCTAGAATTACAATTCCGGAAATTATGGAGTATAGGTGGTTTAAAAAGGGATTTAGGCACATAAAATTTTATGTAGAGGATGATAAAGTTTGTAATGTTGAGGAGGTTGATCAGACGGTGGATGATATGGGATCGGTATCTGATCAATCGCTATCTGAATCAGAATCAGAAAAGGAAACAAAAAGAAAACTTACTTCATTACCGAGACCAGCTAGTTTGAATGCATTTGATCTTATATCCTTTTCTCCCGGATTTGATTTGTCTGGGTTGTTTGAAGAGGGAGGAGAAGGATCGAGATTTGTCTCAGGAGCACCAGTTTCGAAGATTATATCAAAATTGGAAGAGATTGCCAAGGTGGTGAGTTTTACAGTGAGGAAGAAGGATTGTAGAGTGAACATGGAGGGGTCTAGAGAAGGTGTGAAGGGACCACTGACTATTGCAGCTGAAATCTTTGAATTAACGCCTAAACTTGTTGTAGTAGAGGTGAAGAAGAAAGGAGGAGATACGGGAGAGTATGAGGAGTTTTGTGATAAGGAATTGAGACCTGGGTTGGAAAATTTGATGCTGGAAGAATCAGAATCTGCTGCTGATGCTTCGCATTTGCCATCGGATACTGAATAGAGAGAGGGAAGGGAAAGGAGTAAGCTTCTCTATCTCTCTCGCTTTTTTTGTTGCTGAAAACTCGGTATGATATATGTTTCTTCTCTCCGATGGTCTTTGCCTGTTCTGTTTTTGCTAATTTAGTAGATGCTACTATGTGTATGTATACTCTGTTTTCTTCTTGGATCGAGAAGGATAGATTAGAATAGAGAAATGAAATACACATTTCTGTTATCTTTGCATTTTGGTGGGTGACTTGTATGTTTTCTTTCTGTATCTATTATGAAATGAGGAATGAAGCTCTACCTTTTACTTTGGATATGTCTCATATGGTAGTGCAGTACAAAATTATGGTTTGCATAAGCTTCATAAATTTGATGGGTTATGGAGCTAACGTAGCTCTGTTGAGCTTTGTTGGTTGCTTTCCTCCTCATGATGTCAAAATTTTTGAAGGAATCCTCATTATGCTTTCAATTTTGTGGCTGTTTTCCATAACTGTGTCAATGTCGTGTCATTTTGGAATAGAAAATACCAATGGGGATGTTAGTCACCTTTCTTTTGTTGTGCTGTTACTCATATCATTGGTACTTCTAAAATTCATGCTAACTGATTTTACAGCTCACGTTATAAGAAATATCTGTGGTGAAAGGAATATTATGTATTGAATAGCATAGTTAGAAGAAAAATTAGGACCTTAATGAATTTTTGGAGATGTCAATGGTCAAAATTCTTGTTTCATCAGTGTTCAAGTGTGAGGGGGTCAAGCTTCAGAGTTGTTTAGTATAGTGGTGTTCATGACATAAGCTGGTGTTTATTTTACTGGTCTAGAAACTGCATTAAGTTAATTTTGGCAAATAACTTGTTAAAAGTGTCATTTTGATAAATCAGAAAGAACCAATGGAGCATTGCATTTCAATTTCATTGCAGCAGAAATTCAGAACTGAAATTCATGATGTGGCTACAATGTTAATCTATAACACACACACAGATTAAGTGAAAATTAAAGTTTCCAAGATGGAAGACAATTATGAGTAGGGGATTTTGGAGTTCTCATATGTGGAAACGGTATTTTGCCTCCATTACCTACTATACTAATTATCTTGATTTTGTACATTTGTATATTAGGGGCACAGCCTAGTCGAGTTGTGTTGCGATGGATTTCTTTAATTGCCAAGTTCTGGAGTATAAATTGGAAGGCAATAGTTTGGAGGCATAATTAGATGACCATATTTTAATTAATGGAAACAGAGCAATAACTTACTCCACTGAATTTTGTAAAAATAGTGTGGATAAGAGGGACAAGCTTTCAGATTTGTGGAGGCAACTTCAGTAGGATCATATAAAATAGTGAGTGTCCAACCGGTTGTCTGTCTGGAGTCATAATTATTTCTGGATAATGGAGATAAATGACATGAAGCCATGACTAATGGGAGAGAGGTTTCGATTTGTCGTCATTTATCTCCTTTTTGGTTTGGGAAGGAGGAAGCAATGTTGGTGGATGGTGAGAAAAGGGAAATAAGGCATTCTTTTATCAAAGTCATTAGATATGGTAGACCTAGGGCAAGCGAAAATTGGCTGGCACATTTCCTCAGTAAAGTGAATTATCTTGCTAGTTACTTTGTGTAAAAAGAAATTGAATGAAATCAATTCAGTTTGTCATATGTATAATTGAACAATGTAATGCTTTTGTTTTTGCTGCCTCTTTTGATGTTCAGTGTTTCTTTTAACTCTGTTAGAATCAATCATCCCTGAGAATAAACATTTTTTACTTGTTATGATGCTTCAACTTCCTTGGCTCATGTTTATGATATGAGCCTAAAGTTAAAAATTGTGTGGAGTTATTATCCCTTTGATTTCATTGTACATGTTCTTGCCATGGTTGCAGTTTGGCAATCTTGCAGCTTTCCTTTCAGTTTATCAAATGTAGGCCCCCATATTGTTTCATCACATGTTAAACGTGAACAAAATATTCTATAAACATGACGATCTCGAAGACTGCAAGGCAGCCACAGGGTTTCAAGTGTTGTAATTTAGATTTGTGAATAAGTAAACTGGTGGGTTCTGTCAAAATGCGAGCCTGGTGATATTGTAGTCTTTCTGTAATCATGAAATGAGCTCGTGGAGCAAGAATTTGGGTTGTGCTTGGGTAATCAATGGACATAACACAGAAATAATCCAGCTGTTTAACAACATATCTTGTGCATTAAGACAATGTCATACTCAAATTTTAGTGTTTCTTGTGTGCTTATCCGGATGGCAGGCAGGTTAGTTTATCCTTTGGTGGTTTGACACATTTAACACTCAAAACCACCTTTATGAAATTTGTAGTTGAACAAGGAGGACAAATGAACAATTTAGGCAATCAAATTGATTAATACGTTTACCTGTTAGCTATTGCGAGGAAAGTAATGTGAAATGGAACCGGGGGAATCGCTACTTTCCGTTTTCTGAAACTGCTTAAATTTACTAAACATGGAGTCCTTCAAGCTTTATGTCGTTAAACAATGGAATCTTTCATGCCAAATATAAGAAAATCTAGATTAATCATTAAGATAATTTAATCAGAAGTCCTGATGTTACAGATACATCGTCCAAGTTTTAGAAATATTTTCATGTGATTTAGATACAGTGGTAGCTCCACCTACTTCCACTTTCCACTCCCGTTTTCTTGCTTTCAAGTTTCTTTCCTTGCTGTCTTTATCGATATATTTTGGGGGTTTATGTGGTCCAATCTGCAGAGTGGATGCTTTATTTTCCCGCTAAGTAGCTATCATTACCTCAGCTGATTAATTGGACCACAACCCCACATGGCACGTTGTGGAATTCTTTTACCATTTCCGTAATATCATTTTCCTTGTACAATGATGTGTTGTTTCTGCGCATGAACCGTCCACATTCAAAGAAGGAAAAGACAAAGAGATAAGAAATAAGTGATGGGCTGATAGCCGATGTCCCTGGAATGAAAATCGCAGGAAAATTTTGCGGGGACGAGTTGTTTTGCTGGGATCTCGGTTGAAAACACGTTAATCTGTGTAATTATGTTTTCATAATCCAAATTCTTTCTTGCACATAGAAGCCTGTAAACTTACTAGAGATGGTAATTTGTGCTGCTGGATTTGTTTCAACGTGCCATGTGGGGTTGTAAACATTGTCAAATGGAATTCACACGTGAAATTCTCCCACTATTTCGACGGCTTATACCAATGTTAGACTGTTCATTTTTTTTGTGGGTTAATGAAGATTCCAGCAGCTGGGCATCTTGGTTGTGGAGGGTTGGATTTGAAAAGAACATTTACTTCTTCCTACAGATTTAATTTAAATAATCTCAGGCAAAGATTCTCTTCTTCCATAACCAAGGCCCCGTAAGCTCATAGTCCTTGGCACTAAATATGCTTTCCGAAAAAGTGTCAATATTTTCTTTACAAAATTCTACTTAGCAAAAACGGGCATATTACAAATGGGTCTGATTTGTCCCATTAGGCTATTGATCCATGGTGCTTCACTTGATGTACACAAATGATAAACCCACACTCAGCCTGCCTATAAACAAGATCAGCCCAGATTGGAGCCTTATTAACACCAACATATGAATTTCATATTCTGTTCATTGTTCGGACAACAGGCCTGGTATGAGAAACTAGTCCAGGGTTGTTTTGTACATGTAAATTTATCTACAATACAGGTAGCCCCTAACAAGATTTGTGCAACACTTAAAAGACTAATGCAATTGATTAGTCTCAACTTCTGGAATTTAACGAGCAAAAAGGATACAAAAAGAGAAAAATTGCAATTTGGAAAGCTAGAAAGTTAGCAGCAAGTATAGTACATACAATCTCATGTAGAAGAGAGAGCAGAGAACCGCATCCTTCTCTTATCTTAGAATAGAAACCTATAACATGTTTCTTGTTGTGCCTACCCTTCTTTCTGCTCATCACTTCCTTGCCAAATCCATACTATATCTCTGAGTGAAGGCTTCAAACCTTGATTGCAGAAATCTTTGTACTCTATTGTGTCCCCTGCTGCTTTCTTCAACTCTACTACATAAAAAGCTGGGGTTACTTCGAAAATTTCAGCATCTATAGCTAGCTGCCCTTTTCTGCCTTCTCTGTTGTGTTGTAATTTCACTATTCCATCCTTCTTATTGAACTTACAGTCTTCTGTTACTGCTATTTCTTCGAATTTTGACACTATGGTTGAGGCAGATTTGGTTGAAGTAAATCGTTCTTCTGGTTGACTATCCAATCGGTTTTCAAACAAACCTGATAAATTGAATCCTTTTGACAGAGATATGATGTCAAATGCATTGAAAGAAGATGGCCTCAGAGGGCTTCTACTTAGGGTGTTCCGACAACCACTTTCACCATCTGATTGTGCTTCAAACACAGCATGAATATCACTGATCAACTTGTTTCTGTCTTGACCTTGAGGCGACTGCGGGGGTTCAAATTTTTTGTATCCCTTCTTGAACCAATAATTATCCATGAGCTTAGGCATGGTGATTCTAGTGTTTGGATTGGGGTCAAGAATCCTGGAAAGCAGCTTCCGAACTTCTGGGACGATCCACTTCGGACACTTGAATTCAGCTTTTGATATCCTCTTGTACATTTCCATGAGATTTGAATCATAGAATGGAAGATAACCTGCCAAAAGAACAAAAAGAACAACCCCACAAGACCATATGTCAGCCTTAGCTCCAAAGTAGCCTTTCTGATTGATAACTTCCGGCGCAACATAAGCTGGAGTTCCACAAGTTGTATGCAGCAGACCGTCCTGTCTTCTTGATTCCAGCAATGCACTCAAGCCAAAATCTGAAATTTTCAAGTCACCATTTTCATCAAGGAGGAGATTCTCTGGCTTGAGATCGCGATGATACACACCTCGGCTATGGCAAAAATCAACAGCTCCTACCAATTGCTGAAAATATTTTCTAGCCAAGTCTTCCTTGAGCTTCCCTTTTGCAACTTTGTTGAAAAGTTCACCTCCTCTCACGTACTCCATGGCGAAGTATATCTTGGTCTTGCTAGCCATGACTTCATAGAGCTGAACAATGTTAGGATGCTTAACCAGACGCATCACGGAGATTTCTCGCTTGATCTGATCAATCAAACCAACCTTCAAAATCTTCTCCTTATCAATAATTTTAATGGCTACGCTCTGTCCTGATTTCAGGTTTCTGCCAAGGTAAACCTTGGCGAAAGTCCCTTGTCCAAGCAATCGTCCAAGCTCATATTTATTCATCAATATTGCCCCTTTTTTCTCCATCTTCTCTTCTTCAAATTAACAAGAGAAAATTGATGGTGAAAATGCAACAAGACAATGAATCAATATTGTATATAACTATAGAACTTTCCGTCATTTTGCTGCATATGATTGAAAGAAAGAATAGGAGAGAAAGGGCAATTGAAAGACAAAGGATGTTCAAGCCATGCCCACAGGCAGGGCAGGAAAAATCCCTTGTGAGAGAAGAACGCAAACCAAATGGAAGTTTATTATAATCTAACTTAACTAACTGTCGTATAAAAATAGTAAAAATTGAGTTGCACGTACAGGGATTGGCCTCATTCTCTTTATGTGTATAACAGTATATGTAGGCTGATATTCTGGATCTTGTTCAATAAAATCAGACGGCCATCAATATCTTGCGCATAAACAACGTAATCAAGAACTTGTAAGAGAAAATCTCGTTTTCCTCGTTATGAATCTGCCGGAGAGCAAATTCTAGAAAGACGGTGATGGGAAAACAAAGGGTTTTAAGGACAAGACAATCTAGTTTGATCGTAATTAGTGTTAATTAACTTATTATTATTATAAACCAGTTTAGTGGACCACAGATGTTGTACTTATTCGAGGATTTTTCTCATACTCTGAGGCTTGAGCGAGACAGCCCGATTGAAGAATAACAACTCTTGTAATACTAACATAGATGGACCATCTCAACTAAAACTCGCTCGTAAAATATCTATCTTCGATCTCATGTTGTATTATTATACATATACATATAATGTCTTGTAAGAGAAATGTTAGATTACAATGGCTAGCCGTAATGAAATTACTAACGTACGTTATAATTAGACGAAAATATACAGGGAAAATTCTAGAGTATATTTAAGCTAGCATCAATGGATCAGTGATTTGAATGTGTATCTTATCTAACATGCAGTAGGACCGCGAATATGTTGAGAAACAGATGAAACACATAAATGCTGAAGTGGGTCGACGTCATCGTTGATCTTGGACCACGAAGTCTAGTAATAAGAGTCATAATCGGATCAATCCCATGTGGCAAAGGCATGTGGGTGCACGTAGTTGTGGTAGACCAACCGAGCTGGCCAATTGATGCATATTGGCTAGTAATATCAGCCACAAATTGCATGATATGGAAAGAGAAAATCATGTTGGTAAACTAGTGGCCGAAGAGTAAGCAAATCAAGCAGCTAGCTGGTCCACCCGGTCTTTAAACTAAGGCAAAATGGTGCGATTCCAAGGCAATCAAATCAGCAGGCTACGTATTATACAATGAGCTGGTGCATGGGCAGCCGCGTATAAACTATACACTAACATTGCTGCTTCAATATCAATTTACATATAGAGTATGTATTTCCGTTTGTGAAATTATGAAGAGCAATACGCCTACCAATTCTTGTCAACTAACAATATTCATGCGTGACATTAAACACTCAAGACCACGTGGTCTCAAATTTCAGCTTTTACGTCAACGTGCCATGGGAGAATTACTAATAGCTCCAGTCTGGCATGGGGAGGATTTGAATAGAAGAAACACAATGTACAAGACAGTTCTTAATTTGCAGTTACCACAAACGCTATACCCACTAAATTGTGGCAGGAAGCAGTTTGTTTTCTGGGAGAGGTGAGAGCAATATTTCTTGCCCATGTATGCTTTGGATGTATTTGCATTTGCTAATTACATACACTTGGCAGAATTAACATGGTTAGGCTTGGTGCACCCGGCTTGATGGCTTATGCTTTGCTTGTCGGGATTCGTCTCGTTTTCTTCGTATTGATTGTGGTTTTGGACTCTTCGTATTTATTGTGGTTTTGGACTCTTCGTTAATTCGATCATCTCAGTTTCTAATTTAACCATATAATAATCAAAAGAAGAAGAACTCTCAACTCTTCAAATTCAAACTATCTTATCCATTAGATTTACAAAACCATTTAGATTATCAATTCACCACTGCCTCACGATTCAACCAGTCGAAGTAAAAGATAATCACTCGGAAAATATTTCTTTGAAAGAAATAATAAACTGAATTTTGCATGTCTGCATGTTCTTGCACTCGTGTCACTTACCACGTAGGACTAGTGGCATCATGTTTTGAGATCTGAAGACACATATGTAATGCGAGCAACAACTTTCTTTGCCTGAAAAGAAGAACAAGTCAATAGACTCGGAATTTGCCTGAAGGTTCAATGCATATGTACTGCATCTGACATGGTTGTTAGGTTTTTGAAGTACGAGATCGAATTCAGTGTCAAGTATTTCTACAAATTTTCCCACTGAACCAATCTACGGTCGTTTCTGCTGGGAATCGATCGATATATATTAATACAAATTCAGGTAATTTAATTACAGTGAAGTCGAATCTCATGTTTTCTCTGTCGTCGATGAATAGCAAAACCTCATGTCCATTTGGCTATTGATTGTCACTTACTCGTACTCGGCAATCAAAGATTAATACAAAACATAGAAACTATTGAATTAATTCATAAACAAATTCAGGAGCAAAGGATTGCAAAGGAGATTGAAAGTGACAAAAAGCTGCAGTCATACAAACTCAAAACACCTTCGACATTTTGTCTACTGATTAAGCCACACGTTCTGTTATTTTGTCTATACCATTTGATAACGGTAATTTTAGTTCCTGCCATGCTGATGATCTCTTTTTTTTCCCCACTCGTGGATGCATAGATGCAGCTTCTTACTTGTGGCAAAAAAATCCAAAGCTTGCGATGGGGTCAGTATATGCATCAACTCTTTGAGCGTGCTTAGCCTGAACTTATCAGCCTCGTCAATAACATTTGCCATAGCTGCATCATGCTCATCAAGTGCACGTTCCACTTCCCCGTTTGGCTCACCGACTATGCTCATATCCTTGGCCAGAATAGAGATTGGCTGGTCTGCCATATCTTCTTGCAAACTTGCCAAGTTACTCGACGTCTTATCCTCTTCTTTAACTGTCTTCAGTTGTAAATGGTTGATCATCGACATTTGCTTTGGTGAGAGATCACCAATGTTGTCTTTCCTTGTACCCTGCATCAATTCAGCTATGAGGGACTCGACTTTTGAACCACCCATGGCGTAAATAAGTCTGATAAACGAAGATGGTTGACATCCACCAATCCACAGAGATGAATTCTCCAAGGACGTGCACCATGCTGGTGCAAAATAGGCTAAAGCATCCCCATGGTAAATTTGAGATCGTTTATCCATGTAATCTTGGACATTGTTAATGCTTTTTTGAGCAAGTTGAGAATATACATCATCAGAATTGTCATTGTTGGTGTTTCGGGATAAAGCTTGGAGGAGTTCACAAGTTCTTGCGCTTGAAGGTTCATCCATTCGTTGAAGCGACAAACCGCACGATCTTTATGACTACTGCTGGCCATTTTGAAACGGTGTAACACAAAATGAACTGAAGTTCGTCTTTTATGTGTAAAAGGGTTTGATGATTTGTGGTCATATACACAAAATATCTGGCCTAGTGATGCAATATTTCGACAAAAGAGGGTCATGTGCGCTACGGTGCTAGTGCTTTCTTGGATTATTTGGGAAGGTAGAAAACGATAAATCTGCCAATTTAATTTTGTTTGTGTATATAACGAGGCGTAAGTGCCAATAGTATTTGTATTGGACGTGTATGTATGTCCAAAGACTTGGAAGTTTTGGTATCGGAAGAATGCCTGGTGGATAAACTATAGGTCATTTACAATACCTAGAGGTGTGATATATCAAGGGATATGAATAATTTCTAGTAAGTTTCAGTTAATATATGTACAAATTTGATTACGAATTTACTGAAGAAATTATTTAAAAACAATGTCATCTGGCGTGGGTCAATGTAGGCGGCTCGTTGCAGGGATTTAGAGCAAACCTTCAAGCCAAGATACCTACGTTGTTGCGAGCCACACGCATGGCTGGCCGATTTTGATTTTGCTATGTAATTTGGGAAGAGCATGAACTTTGGCAGGTTTCAGGAAGAAAATAGGTGCATACGGCAGACATTATACGTGTGGCTAAGAATAGTATACGAAGATAATTAAAGAGACAAAATTGGGTCATACAGAACCATTGAAACTAATTTATTAATAATGTTCAGGTGCACGGGCCTCCCCTCCTCACATTCATGTGAGACATGGTCACACAGTCAACCATGAAATCCATTTTTTCTACTTATATCGATATCTCTATACCAATGTCACAGAATTTATCTAAACAAAATGAGATACCATGTACCTCAACCTCGACTAACAGAGTCACTGCTTAAAACTATGGATTCAGCTCAGGGGCCCGGTCCCCTTCTCGCATTCATTGGAAACACAGCCTTGGTTGGATTCGCATGACTAGTATATCACAGAAGAAAAAGACATCTGATACATCAATCCCTCTGAATGCATGCACAACAAATAATATAAACACAAACCCAGATATCATATAAATTATCGATCATCGTCTGTGTGTGGAGAACATTTCAAGTGGTAAATTACTTTCAAGTGTACAGATTAATCATTCATCTAAGTTTATGACAAATGCTATATTATTCTATGTCTCCTGAGATAAAAATACAACATATAGCAATAAATAAGCTTATGGGCGGGCATCTTCTGATTTACGGAGGGAGTTCGTTCTATAAGTTGGTATTATTAATGTTGTATGTATTGGCATTGAATGCAATGCGTATATGCATGAACTTAGCATATTTCTTAAGGAGCTGGTACGTGACAGGAAAATTTCGGGTACTATATTCTCTTCTTCCCAAAGTGGGCAAATTACGTTGATTTACCTTTATTTTCAAGAACCAATGTTTTTGTTTTTTGATTCCCTTTTTAGTAATGATAATAATGAAAAACAAAACAGACAAACAGTCAAAGATTTGCAGCAGCGTGCAAACTGCAGAGTTTTTGACATGTTCGGCAATGATTGGTTATATTTATTTCATTGAATTTGTTTAATCTTGTCATTCAGTCATCGTTCACATGATGAACTTGTTTCCTGCGGCGAAAAGCAGCTGCCACCGCCGACTGTTACCGGACACTTTCTCATTTCCACTGCCCCTGTCAGGATAATCGACTGAGATCAGTTGGTATTATTGGGGAGCGATATTATCCGAATTATCTTCTAATTAAATTCGTTTTAATTTCACAAAATCACACTCTATAACGTGTTTAATAAAAAAAAACTAAATATTAAATTAAAAAGAATATTAGTTGAAGGTGTGTGATTCTGAAGTCCCTGAGGAGAAGTAATTGCCCAACTACGACTAATTTCAGGCCCCTGCGCCATTCTCATCGTAATCATCCCTATCTCCACTTCAGCAATACCTGGATTGCATCCATTTCCTATCAATGTAAATGAAAGGATCCGTTCGTCGTTAGCTTAAGAACTTTGGCCTTCTTTTAATAATAAAGTTAACTGAAGCTGAACAAAATTAAATTGTCTAGTTTTAATTCCCTTTCCATTCTCAAATCAAATTCAATCCTTGGGTATCTTTCATTCCTATCTCTAACCTTCTGCTCTTTATTGTTCATCTTCCTTCTAGTCCCGACTAGGCATCAAATGCTGTCAACCTACTTGGAAGTACAATAGTGGGTGCAATTTACCTCTCTTAATATTAGAGTAAGAAATATTGTATGAACCACCCCTTCTCTTCACTCTTTTCGTGTTAAAAAAAATCATTAAAGTTGAATAAATATTAAATAAAATAAATTATAAAAATTAAATTATTCGTTATTAATTATATTACGTATTAATATATTAATTAAATTAAAATAAAAAATTAAAAAAGAATTGAAATATCTTAAATCAATCCCTCTTAATATTAGAGTAAGTAATATTGTATGAACCGTCTCATCTCTTTGCTTTTTTCACGTTAAAAAATAATTGTGTTGAATAAATATAAAAAATATATATATATAATTCAATTTTTTATTATTAATTATATTATATGTTAATAATTAATTAAATTAAAATAAAAATTTTATGAGAGAATTAAAATAAAAAAATAATTAATTTCATTTGAACCTGAGACAATTAATTCTATCAAAGCATGTATAGATATCAGACCAAATCAACAGTATTTGGCAATAAAATTAATAAACCCTAAACATAGTATTCATATGGGGAGGTAACACCAAAAGTGGGACCCTATGAAAACAGTGAAGCATGTAGAGACTAGACGTGTTCCGCGTTGAACCACACATCCTTCCTTGTCTTGACACGTTTCTGAAACTTAAACACCAGGTGGTTGGGTGCATGGATGACTCCTCGTCTCGGTCAAAGGTTGAACTTAGAAGGAAACCTCAATGGACTTATGTCCCTTGTCTCGTTCTGCAAAGCGTCAATTTACCCTTGGTATCCACTAGTAGCCTACTGCTGCGCGTAAGCCATGCACAAGGCCACACTATTCTCTCTCCGTGTCCAAAAGTCCGTCTTCCATCTGTTCATTCTTCCAACTCCTTTATTTCACACCCGGCTATATGTATGAACGAAGACCGTATATGTCTTTCGTTATAGCTAGTGTTGCCATTTGTCACTTTTGATTACCCTTTTCCTATTTCTTCTTCTGTTCTTGCAGAAAAATGAATAACCAAGTTGAAGACAGGTTCACTGTGTTTTTTGAGAAATGGATTCGTCAACTTGATGATTATCTGCAACAACTTCTTAGGGTTTCAAAGGAGAGTACAAATGAAGCAGAGCAACAAGCTTTGGTTTCAAAAATGACTGCCCATTACAAGGAATACTACACTATGAAGTGGGCTTTGGCTCATGAAGATGTGCTTGTCTTCTACTGTCCAGTTTGGGTCAGCACGTTAGAGGTTGCTTATTCATGGGTCACAGGCTGGAAACCATCGATGATTTTCCGACTAGTTGACTCGATGAGGAAGACTCAAGTCCCAGGAGTAAGTCTAGCTGAGTTGACAGAGCAACAAGTAACCAAGAGCTGAGACTGAAGGTAAGGCCAGAGGAAGAGAAGGTAGAGAGAAATAGAAAGGCAACAAGTGGCAGTGGCAGATAGGAAGATGGCAGAGTTGGCTCGGTTGGCAAGCACAGTCAGGAACGGGGAAGCGTGTCAAGTAGACGGATTGGTGGAGATCGCATTAAAAGGATTGATGAATGGATTGGTGAGAGTTATGAAAGCTGCAGACTGTGTAAGATTCAAGACGCTGAAAGGAGTTCTGGACGTATTAAACACAAGGCAGCGCATAGACTTCTTGGCTGGAACTTGTATGCTTCAGATTCAGCCGAGGCAATGGGGCCAAAGAAGCCAATATGGCGAAGTAGAAGCCATAGAGCTGTAGAATTTGGTTTGTCGTTAGGATGTTGCCATAGTTTTGTTAGTCTCAACCTCTCATGATGGTTTTATCATTCTCATCATCACAATTACCCCAAAACAAAAAATAAAACTAAAGAGATTTTGGTCTTGTTTGATACTGTTAAGGTTGTCTACTTTGTTTCGCATTATATCGTATTTACTAAATACGGCATTCTTATTAACATTATAGTGTGACTTATAACTCATGCTTCATAAATACTTGGAAGTCTCGTCCAAAAGTTGATAAGATAATAAAAATATGGGGAGATCAGCTTCTGCCGGTATTTTCAGAGCATGACATAGTTTCAAAATGATTATGGAGTTATGCTTGAAATGATGCAATATAATCTATATATTTGAATAATATTATCATGTCTTGTTGAGGGCTGCAAGAACTGAGTTTGATGCATGTCTAAATTTAAAAATTGCAAGAGGGTAATTCAGAATCAATCAGTTCTTACGATAGCAGTGCATTCATCATCTTCACTACGATACGGCGGTCTAATATATTCTTTTTCCCCTTTCATTTTCTGCAACTTTTGCATGTTAATATTGCTGGATTCAAGCAACGATGACTTTTTCAGAGCTAGATTTGCTGGGGCCATGCGCGGCAGCTGGACACTGACTACATTGTCTGCAAATCATGCAGAGCGGTAACTCTCAATACCCGTCACAACCAGCTGGTATATTTATTCTAGATCGAGGTCAGCTGAGAATGCGGTGGTGTGTTGCTGGATAACACCAACACCAGCAGCCAAGGTCACGTGAGATCTTGTCTTGTCAGTCCAAAAACTTGCATTTCCGATATACCTGAAAGGTATGCAATCTAAGATGAAACGGTTCTCACCACGTCACCGTATATGAAGAGACAAGCTGTAATTCCATCACAAATTTGACGTTACAGTAACAAATCCTGAATAACGAAAATGGGAATGCATTGCAAGATACATACACCTAGTAGAAAATGGGAATAAAGGCCGAATTACGCTGCACCATAGCACACTTTGTCTGCGGTGGAATGCTATAACGAAACGGGTGAAAAAAGTCATAGAATGAATCAAGCATCGGAGATAATATGAAAACGAGGGGACTAAAAAAGTATTGGCAGGATGAAGTTAAGTTGGGAAAATGAGCATAATAAACAAGCTATTCCTTTGCATTAGACACAGTAAAAGAAAAACTGAACTTACAACAACAGAGATGAGACAAGACACAACTTAAGTTGCCTCGGCGGATAAGATTTCGAGTTCAGCCCACCAGAGGGGAGAAAGTCTTGGAACAGCTTGATCAGGAGTTATGTTAATCACTTGCCTCAATTTGGCAACAATATCTGTCATTGCTGGCCTCCGCCATGGCTCTGCCTGGATGCATTCGTTGATAACGTGGCAGATAACTTCTAGCTCGTTATGCTTGAAGGCCTTGAGGCTGGGATCAACCATACGGCTGAAGTGTCGGTCATCCTTCAAATATTCAGCAGCCTGGAAAGTTTGATGTTATTTATATATCCAAAACTATACCACAACATATTCATTGCTAAAATTACTTCTGTTGCATTGCAAACTTACCCATTTCTCAAGGGACCCTTCTTCTTTGGAGTATGGAAGCTTTCCAGAAATGAGTTCAAGCAGCAATATGCCAAAACTGTACACATTTGTTTCTGGATCAACAAGAGGAGGTAATTCGGAATTCTCATCATTGTCACCTGTGAACTTTGACGGGAGTACAGCAACTGATGCGAAACCTATTTCTCCAACCTGAGAATGCAAAAGGAATAGGAGGATGGCATACATAATAGCCCGAGTTCAATGAAGCCATTCAAATTGTGAGAAATGGTGTACCTTAGCAGCATAATCATCCGTTAAATAGATACAATGTGAACTCAAGTGAGAATGTGCTACAGGTGGATTCAAATCATGGTGCATATATTGAAGACAATAAGCTGTTCCCATAATAATCCTCATTCTTGCATTCCAGTCAAGATGTTCCATTTCTTTGACTGAAAAAAGTGACAGTGAGAGTCAGAGCTGGATTATTGTAGCTTGTCAAGTATTAAGCCTCCAACTCGATTCCTAATTAGAGAAGTTGTATGTAAGTTAAGAGTTACCGTGTATATGCTCAAAGACGGTGCCATTTGGAGCATATTCAAACACCATCATCCTATTAAAAGGTTCATCCTCCTCGCAGTAGCCAATAAGATTGACAAAGTTCTTATGATTAATCCGGGACAATGTATCAATCTGCAGCACCCAAAACAAATTTGATTGATTTGAGAAAAGAGTACAGAAGAATTGCATAGAAAGCAGAGCGTGCGTTTGGCACGTTATTAGCTACAATAGAAATGTTGTCACTGATCATTTCCGTGATCACAGAAACAACGAACCTGCTTCTGGTAGGCCTTCTCTGATCTCTTGAACCAGTCTTTGGAATTGACTGCAGTTGATGCAACAGCAATCTCAACTCCACTGGACAGTGTTCCCTTGTACATGGTGCAGTCATCTACTGTGCCAATTATATTACTGAAATCTTCGCAGGCTGTTTCAAGCTCTGATCTATTCAGCTTGGGAACACCTACATTTTATAGAAAAGCGGAGTATAGTTGTCACTGTATTACACAAAACACAATTACAGGGGAATGCTTAATTCTCTTTCCAATTGTAAATGTTGTTATTCTAAACAGTCTGTCAGTTAAACATGGCCGTCGCTATATCTTTAAGATCATAAATCTACAAAGACTCGTGCATGTAGCCCTGTACACAAATTTAGATTTTGAGAGTTCCCTAGTCCAATCCTGAATGTCCTGTCGTATACATGATACAACAGTTGCAATTGATGCCCATTTAATCACAAGCAGATTATTTTGCACAGCAAATAGCCAAAATTCAATCCTATATACTAGGACATAAGGAAGATGAAATCCATCCGTATAAATCAATGCTATAAAATAACCGCTAGTTTTTCTTTTAATGATGCTTCATTATTCAGAGTCATTTGTTCTTTTTACCAAAATTTGTTTGGATGATGTCAAACTTGAGTTTCTTTATCATTTCAATTGATCAGGTCAGCCTGGTCAAACTAATCGCTTTCATTTGGCAAGTTTAACTCCAATGTGTAACAACCCACTTGGTTTTAATTGACGGGTCAACTTGGCAAGTCAGTCCAGGACTTATTGCATAAGAATAAGAAAATGAAATCTTATTACACATCAGAAAATCACCTGTAACAAATGCTTTCTGCAGCTGTCCACTCAGTCCAGTCTTCCAAGGACCTATGGTTCTCACTGCACGGGTTCGGCACATGAAGAATGCGGCGGCTGCAACTATGAGCACGGCACCCACAGCAGGAAAAATAAGAAAATACTTCCATGTGCCTCCACCGGAATCTGAAGGTGCTTGACTGGTTGGCCTGGAGCTTTGGGACTTGCCATTTGTACCATTGCTCGCTTGCACAGTTGAAAGTGCGGGGGAAGGAAATTGTTTTTTCTCGGAATTTGGCACAGCAGGGAAAGTCCCACTACTTCTGGCAGATGGAAGAGTAATGATCTGATCAGAGGAAGGCCCGTCAATGGCAGGTGCAGCAGGGAGGTTACTCGACTGTTCAAGTAGCCTACGACGTGCAACAGTTACTAAATTCCGTGTATGAAGAACCAAGTGTGACGGAGAGGATGCTGCTTAAAGAAAACGACAATATCATCTATCTATTCAAATCGCAACTATTGCTATTCAATCACCAGAGATCAGTTAAACTGTTTCTACTCACTAGGCGGATTAGCACAAATATTATCTCCTTTGGTATGCCGAGAGTCCTCTCTTAAATGGAACCTTGCAAGAAGGATAAGCAGTTTCAACAAGGAGAAGATGATGAACAACAACAACATTACCGACAGTAAGGTCGTAAGAGAAAATCAATTCCGTACAGATGCAGTGGCAAGACATTGAAGTAACGGGCAAGGACTCCTTTTATCGGAGTGATGAATGAGTCTGGTTTATTCAGTTGCTTCAAACTTCTATACCAGATGCTGTCCAAGATAATTAAATTATCAGAAAAATGGATGTCTACAACTACAGATATGCTTAGTTGACCAAGTAAAATTGCAAAAGATTGAAGAAATCTTCTCATCATTGAAAGGAGATTATATAATATGCCAAGGCTAGTTAATCTTGCAACTATTGGAGCATGAAGTAATAATTATTGCACAACCTAAAACATGTTAGAATATTGTCCTTATTTGCCTCTACATTTGTAAATTTCCACAGAACTTAATAATCCACATATGGAAAAGCAGGGTATCTTTCGTAAGAGAAACTCAAAACTATGATTGATAACATTTTCAATACTAAAGAGAGTATTGAGTATTTACAGAGTTTAAATCCAGAAAAAATATGCCAAAAATCCTATTTGATTGTAGCATGGAAAGGCACAGATTAGGGAGGACTGTAGAAGCCCATATGTAATAGAGCATCGGACATTTATTTCATCAAGTAGATATCTGAATGTTAGTTTATCCAATTCTAAAATTAATATGCTTAGGTTTTATCATTTGCTAATTTACCAATCTCCTTGTAACCGGCTTGTGTATGTGTGTGTGGGTGAGGAAGCAAGGAAGAGCTGGTAGATCCGCTACAGGCTCCTTGATATGAGTGAAATTCTTACCAATGCTGGCCAATCTTTCTATTTACACATCTGATTCCATCAGCCAGAGCAGATGTAAGCTGGTCATCAAATTGCAATTCATAAAGTAAGTCGAGCTTCTTGAGATCCAGAAGAGTTCTGACTTCAAATTTATTGGGGTAAAGCAACCTAGAGTTAAGAATAAATTAGTCAAGAGCCTCGTATGCACATTAAAAAGCTAAAACAAATAACTCACAAGCGTTTTAGTGATAGCAACCTGCTTAATTCCACTGGAATTGCTCCGCTCAACTTATTGTTCTTTAAATCCAGTAACTCCAGCTTTGTAAGCTCTCCAAGTTCTTTAGGAATTGCCCCAGAGAAACAGTTTTTGTGGAGTACACTGTTCATGCAAATGGAGAGAGCAAGAACAATAAATTTAATCACCTTCAGAGAGCGCTGCAGAGATTACGAAATATCGAGCTAAATATCAAGATTCCAGGCATGCTGTCTATAATTTAAGAAAATCCCTAACCATCCTATAAGATGACCTCAAGGTCCAAACTTTTTCTCACCTTCAAAGCATATGGCAGTATGAAATAAATTGTGTTTCAGATAGATTCGACAGAATTAAAAGGCTGCTTTAAGAAAAGACACATAATAAATGAAATATGATCGTGTAGTTTCCATGTCGTAAATCACCGCCTAGCTTGGTATAGGCTAGCAGTAATTGTATTCCCTATCTGGTCTTGTTTGGACACGAATATTCACAATGATCAAAGTTCAAAGGGAGAATTTTTCTGTTCAGTAACAAATGGCTTCAATTGGCAGTTATTACTCAAAAAGTTAGATCATATTGTGTTAGCGAAAGAGATTCCCGAGGAAACAAAAGATGAAAATGATAAGATGAAGAATAGGAGATCATAAGAAAAGATTGAAGGAAACTGAAGATATGAGACCCAAATAGAACTGGAAGTTTGAAAGGATTTTGTTTCATATCTCTCCTAGCCCCCCGCTTGATAAAAAAATTCATTGATGATTCAACAACAATTAAGATGCTGAAAACAATGACAATGATTGAGCAGGAAGTTTTTTTCTGCAGATGATGAGGTGCTCGGGAACCAAAGCCTGATATCCAGCAAAAACTGCGTATTTGTCCTGTATGACTTGCCCAGAAGTTAATATTTGATAACGTCATTCATATACAGTATTAATCCTAAATTTCACAATCTTTTGATGTGATTAGTGTTTGTGTGTGGGGAACCAATCAATTGATGCATGATTGCAAAACACACAGGATTGTGAGTTATAGAAACAATAATCAACTAACTAAAGTAATAAAAATTCAATCAAAAGAGCAAAACCAGAATTTTTAGATATGAAGAGAGCGCAAACTTACAGAAATCTTAAGTCACTAAGCTTCCCAAGCTCAAGTGCCAAGGCTCTTTCCAAATGATGTTCTCTCATATCCCTACAACACTCCAACATTTAATTAAAAGAAATACGCTCGATGTCAAACCATTTGTAACAAAAGAAGTTACATCATGGACAATTTGTAGAACTAGATAAGAATTATATTCTGAATTTATATCTCTACCATGGAAAATTGACTAAATGGGAAAATTTAGATTAAACTCAGGTGGGGACTTACAGCATTTGCACTTTACCGTCGAGACAATGAACGCCTGACCACAGGCCAGGAGTGGTGTCATTGTTATTCCAATTTGCAAAAGCACCAAAAGGACCTGAAACAACTCTTTTCCCGAATTCTAACAAAGCCAATCCTGCGTTTTCACAGGCCATTGAAAACCAAAAGACATCAACAAAAAAGTATCAAGCATTCACATATGAGATTCAAAACCACTATGATTATATAAACATCTTATATCAAATGAAACTTACCCTCGGAATTGAGAGACCAACACCCATAATTTTCAAGATTATAGATCAAAACCAAGAAGCACAAGAACTGGAATCCTATAGAATTCCATCTACCGCCCATTGCTTTAAGAACCAAATGCTGCAGGGCGGGAGGTAGCAACAATATCTGCCAACAATCAGGACGCTATCCAAAATCGCCAGACTTTTCTATATAAAAAAACAAACCAATACATACAGCAACTAAATTTCCCTTTTCTGGTTTTTTCTTCAATCAAACGCGAAGAGAAAAACCTACTAAAATGCACAGACTATATTACAATCAAATGTAAACGCAAAAACTCGACGTCTGTTGATGATCAGGTCAGGGTCTCTCATGCTTTCTTTTAAATTAATTTCACAGCACCCTTTTGCCTGAAATGATCATAACGTGGCTCAAAAGATCATAGGAAGATCTCCTCTACTCAACAAGAGCTGAAAATAGTTCTAAGAATGAGAGAAAACAAAAAGTTAGCACTATAAACCAGAAAAGAAAAAAGAACGAAGAATACCCTCCACAGCAAGCAAGGAAAATAGAGAGAATAATTTTATTTACCGCAAAAAAATAACCAAAAGGGTATAAAGGAACCGCTCTTCTTTCTGATGGTGATGGCAATGCCGATTGAAATGAACAACAAAATATCGAAAAAAGGATGGTGATGATGGTGAGATTGAAGAGTTAAACGCAGCAAAGAAAAATTACTAGTAAAAATCAAATCATAACAGTGGGAAACAAATTATTATTATTTTTTTTGTCAATTCCTGCCCGTTTCCGGGATGATCTCAGATGATCTTTCTCCCTTCGACCCTGATTTTGTTCTCCCTCTTGGTCCTGAGACTCCGTGCTTTTTTCCTCTCAGAAATTCTGCAAACTATTTTTTCCTCTACAGTCACCCCACCAGCCATCCCCCGTTGACGTTCCGTGATAACCATTAAGTAAATTTATCTGGATAATTATTATTAGGTCCTTAATATTTTATAGTTTCTTAAATATGTCATCATTTCTTTGTTGCTTCCAAATAGGTCCCTAATTTTTATTAAAATAAATAAATTATTTTAAAAACTAAGTAACTCAACAGTAAAAAATAATTCCACCATTTTACTAGGATTATTTTTGGCTTAATCAGATATTAATACATGGTTTAGTTAATAATAAATGATTTAAAATACATCTTAAATTTTTTAATTTAATTCATAAAATATAAAATTAATTTATAAAATTTTTAAAATATAATTTAAATTATTCAATATTAATTTTATTATAGTTATTAATATCTTATAAAAAATCAAGAATAAAAAAGACTAAGAGGATATCTTATATTAAGAGTAGGTCTTAATCCTTAAAAGAAACACTTAATACAAGTAGACAAACAATGCATCCTATAAGAAAATGTAAGAAAATGAGGGTCCTAGATAATATATTTTCTGGACCCACATGAAAGATGCTCGGTTCGGCGGGAAAATTAAGCAACTGATTTAACCGTCTTGGTGTTGTATGGTGCTGAGGGACCCCCCTTCCGTTACAGTCGGACGTTGTTTCCGTTATAACTGGGCCCACTATATTTCTCCATCTCGGTTTCAGTTTTCACATCCGGTCGTCCCCAGGCATTTGGAATTTTAGTTGAACCATTCGTATTTTGCCATCTCGTCATCATCAGGGGCATTTTCGTCATATCATCAACTAATGATAATGTAGTTACCAGTGTTCGATATGCCTGCGTCCTCCACTCTGAATGTGGGCTCAACGATCACTTAGCATCAGACATGCTACCCACCACCCCACGTCTTTGAGAGGAAATTTCCTCTTGGATGTTGTATACTTATGCCTTATGGAAGTACTTGTGACTCCTGTTGTTCAGTGAAGATGAATCAATTTAAGCCTTTCATGCAATGGCATTTCGGATGAATTGAAGCCTTGTAATGTGGGTCTCGAGCATGAGGCACAGTCACAGCGCCAAGGGGAAGAGCTCTATGAGTGGCGGCATTGGCAGAAAAGTGAGTAATGGATGTCATCAGTATCCACCGTCAATCAAGTATGTACGTTTGAATGAATGTGCAGATCGGAATCTTCTGCATGTCTCCTTCCTCTATCATACCACTACGTAATCATCCTGGAATGAGTGTCTTGAGCCAGATTCTTTACTGTTCACTACCAGTAAAGTCTGATGATCGGCCTACTAGTGATCCAACTCAAGGTTCTCTTCTTTAACCCTTTTTCTTTATCAATTATATAAATATAATATAAAGACTTTTATAATACTCAACTTATCAGAATATTTTAAAATTTTTAACTGCAGTTATTAGTAAAATTCAAAATAATTATTCTATACATAATTATAATTTTTAATATAATTTTTTTTTAAAATATTTTAGAAGATATATTTAAGTAAAGTTTTAATAATACTAGAAAAAAAAATGTAAAAAAAACTGAAGTGAAGAAGGCACTTTAAGTGAAAATCACTCATTTTCGTTCAATCAGAATCCATATTCCTCGGAGCCTCATCGTTTAATTTCGGGCTTGCCCATATTATCCAGTTGAATTGATTATGGAAAGTCGGTTTTCCAAGCCAAATTGACTTCTTCTTCTTCGTTACCCCTTCATCCACCAATCAGCTACAGTCATCACAATAATCAAGCCCCTGCATCAGCTCAATTCAGTGTTCGTGGCATACCAACTACCACGCTACCAAGGCTTTGGCAACATTATTAAGAAAACTGAACCTTAATAAGCTTGGTGCTGTTAGCTGGAATTTTAACCAGATCAATTTACCTGCTCTGCTGATGGTTTTGATGGCTGCTTGCTTTGCATGGGGTCGAAATGCACGAAGGTTGAGCATTTCCTAAATCCTGAAGTACTGTCAGAATAGTTAGCTGAATCAGCCTGAGACAATTTTTTCACATTATTATGGCTCTCCAACCATTTACATTGTTATTTGAATGCTTCATGAAAGTAGGACAGCTGCTTTGTCAATCTTATAATTCTCAGGCGTTTCTTAGATAGGCCTATGATCGTGATGTACTCAATTAAGTGACTTGAATGCTCTGCAATGCTCTTATGTATTCAGTTCTCCTAGTCGAATCAAGACTAAATGAAATCATTTAATAGTGGTGTCTACATATTTAGCTTAGGCTGATGTTGCCAGGTCTTGGAATTTATTTGTTTCAGCACATGTTCAGATCTTATTGAAGAGGCCATTTTTGGTTGTTACAAATTTACAGCCAGACCTGTAAAACTTGTTAGAGATTGCGAAACGATCGCAACTGTGCCTTAACTCTCTGTTCTTTTAATTTCTGAACATAAATAATTCTCTTTGTTTGCCTTTTCCGAAAGATGATGATCAATTGGGTGGTATCAACCCCTAAGAAGTAGCTTGGTTGGAAGAGATTCAACCTCCTAAAAGCTTTGTTGTCCGGAAGGGGCTGTACAAAGGCGCTACCATTAGACGTTAAATGTTATTCAGCAGTCTCTTCCATAACACATGGTCAGATTTTGGCTCCAGAAATTAACAACTCATCAGATTGATTGCTGAAATATTAGCTGTCAACCGCCACACAATAATTACTTCTGTTAGCTACTGGGGCATTAAGTGTACAGCACAGTGGTGAATGCTGATTAAAAGATACTGTATCCTTTTTCTGGTTAATCTTTATTGATAATAATGATCAGTGCTAGAATGCCCTTCAGCAATCTATGGCAAAGCTTCATAACTGAAATTAGAAACCCAGAAAATCCCATGTGTCTGGAGCAAAATACATGGGCTTAAACATGGCCCTGAAGACTTGACCCAAAACTTTTGGCATAACTTGTGCTCCTACATATTGTTTGGTCCTTGCATTTGAGAGAGAACTACACGCACCCGTGTGCATTTTCACACCGGCCATGGCCATATATGAATACTAACTGTTAAGCATAGGGTACTGATTTAGGAGCCATTAATTGCCAAGGAAGTGAAACAAAACCTTCTAATTAGTTTACATACAACTAGCATCGATCCTTCAACATATGCAAACTTGAAAGAAGTGGTTGACGATGTAAACACGAAGTCATGGAAATTAATGAGACTGTAGAGTATTAAAACAGGAAGTTAATTCGAATTCGGGGTCGAGGGTATGACGAAAACTACCATGTACTCTCAGCTGTAAATATCAGGTCCACGCAACAGGATGGCAGATTAATTCCGAGTTATAGATCCCTTCCCGCATTATTCTCACATGCTTCTGCATTACCAAACATCAAATCATCAAGAATTCTGTTGACTTTCAAGGAAAAAGCCTGGCGTAAGTAGACAAAGATCTCTCTAGGGTGCCTTTGTTCGCGGCGACTCTTATGCCTGCAGCTCTCGAAAAGAGGGACTCCAGTATGGATTCCTATGTTCAGTTTTGTACATACAACGTGTTGAAACTCTCCAATCAAAGTTTAAAAAAATGTACATCGATCTGGGAATGTGGGATTTGTCATGTTTCTCGTTTAGGGTTGGATAGCCTGCTGTTTAATTTTGTGGTTAATATTAATGGAGTTTGCCCGAGATATCTATGGACTGCAAGAACTTCATTGGTGACCGATCATTTATAACTTAGTTGATCATCATTTCTTTTTTTAATTTTTAACCTAATCTTCACTCTTGTACATGTCTATCAGATTCCAACTGTCATCCATACACTTAGAATTCATGGTGGGAAGCAGCCGGTTTTCTATTCTATTAATGTAACCAATCGAATCAGAATTCCCAGACTGATGATAGAAGGACTAGGGTCCAAATAGATGTACACCTAAATGATTGGTATACAATAAATTAAGTTTAATTAACACAGTTAACAGACATGATTCTCCTTTACGGGCCTATATAAAATTTTAATCAAGGACATGAGATGTGTGTCAATGCTAGGTTGGATGTCTTAATCCACGAAATAATACATAAAGAAAGGAAGCAATTCTTTGAAAGATTCTTCAGAGAAACGAATAATTAAATAGATGTCAACTCCCCATGCAAAGGAGAAGACAAATCATGAAGTGTTTTCAATGTACGTAGGGTTAGGATTGTCTCGTTTTCTTAAGCAAGATTATATAAATAATCATTTTGCTTCTCTTCCACGTAGTTTACTCTGCTAAAACCCTCTTAGTTAAATCCTTGGAATATCTGTCTTTTCCTCCCCCCCTCTCTCTCTCTTTTTAAAAATGGCAGATATGTCATGCACAACCAGCCAATTTCGGGTGTCTTTTAGCTAAATCTAAACCCTCAAATTGATTCCTCCTTTTACATAAACACTAGTGGTGGCAATTACACCTTACAAAACTTATAAATTCGAATTAATATAAAATGATATACATTTTGTAATACGATTAATAATTGTATCGGGTTTGAATTTATAATTTTTGATATATAAATTTTTTTGTAATATAATTTAACTATTTGAAGAATTATATTTTGAGTAAATGTATCGTATTAATTTATTTATAAATTAATAAATTTATTGTATATATATATATATATATTTTTTTAAAAAATTATAATTATTTTTTTTATTTTAAAAGATATTTAGTTATATTTAAAATAAAATTAATTATTATTTAAGAAAATATTATCATAAATATTATAAAATATATTAATATATAAATAAAAAATATTAAATGAGTGATGTGATTATAATTTAAATTAATTTATTTTAACATAGCATAATACCACACAACACACATAAATATAACATAATAATTCAAATTTTCACTCCTACTAAATACTATTTAGAGGGAGAAGACCCTCTTTGCCTTGTGAAGACAAAACAATCCAATCCAAATTCTCTCTTATCATCCCTTGAAAAGGTAACCATTTGGATCATAAGAAACAAGTGATCTTCCTTTGGTTCCAATGTATCTATAATCAATTCATGTCCAAATGCACTTGTCTTCCTTGTTTTTTGCATAATAATTGTATAATATATGCTGAGTATTCAGATTTCTTCATTTACATTGATCAAAAATGCACACCATCTTTTGAGCTTTTGCTTGTAGTTACTACTTCCCATACAGCTCTTGCTATTGGAGTTTGGAAGGAAAATAGTTAATTACTTAACATTTTAGTATCGAGAAAATTTTAAGAAAAATGATTGTATTGCGTTAGTATCGTTGATATAGTAAGATCATGTAATCAATAAAATGAGAGAAATTTATTTATTAATGATCATATTAATTAAATAATAAATTTTTTTAATTTTTTTTTATTTATCGTTAATAATATAATAAAATTATTCTACTTAAATTGTTTTTTTACGTAAAATTTCTTGCACGTGGAGCATTTAAGGGCCCCCGACTTTGAAATGGTAATTACTTTGGCACTTTTCCAACCTACTCCGTTTGAGAGTTGCTAGGTTTCAAGAGGCTGTCCTTGCATTTTCAAGAAGCAGTTATGAATTAATGTTAGCTTCACCTGCTTGTAGAACAGAATTGAACAAGTAATTGAACTCACTAAACTTAATTTTTTTCTCCTAAATTATTTGACTGTACTAAAAGCAAGGGCCAGCACTAGTGCTTGACACAATGGCAGCTGGTAAACTCTTATACCTAATATCCATTAAAATTTTATACTTGCTCCGTTATTGTTCGATCCTTGTGCTACAAGTATGAAGCACTCCTTAGCTCCAGAAAGTGAAAAGTAAGTGAGTATTAAATCAGAGGCGAGCAGTCTTAAAAACAAACGAAATAAGTTTAAATCTCTCAAAAATTTAGAGAAATTAATGCCGTTTTGTGAGATTAGTGCATTGGCCATTTTCTTTTCCAATGAAGTCCGGATCAATAATCCAATCTTATTGGAGTAAATAAACTAGTTGTATATTGTCAAATGTGAGTGTATGAAATAGATTTCTTACCATTTGCTAAATTGAAAATGGCTGGAAAATGATGGATCCCACTTGTATTCAAAGGCACAAATCTGCCAAATTTGACTGACTTCAAGATTTCTCTCACCATTTGCAACCCTTACAATTTCGGCAATTATTCAACGACCCATTTTTTCGATTTCCGACCAATAAATATAAGGTAGAGCATCATATGACATTACAAAAATAAAGCTGTGGACGCTAAAAACGATAAGAACATATGGACAGAAGACACAGTGGTATAATGTAAGAGGAAAGTCTTTGTTTAGGTAAGAAGAATTGACATGTTGATGAAGGAAATGGCCCACCAACAGTTTCTTACAATGGTTGAGATTAATTAACAATGAGAGGAGTCTGTAACAGTGTTCAAACAATTTAGATAATCGAGAGAGAGAGGGAGATTTTTACATGCATGACAACTGTCAAAGTAGGGCAAAGAAGAAAAGGATCGAGGGTAGTCACAGGATACCCAACAGTTGTATCTGTATTCTTAATGCTGAATGAATATTATTTATGAATAATTAAGAGCTCAAGTGGTTGCATCAGCACATTGCTGATTTTTATAACCCATGAAATGAAGAGACTTAGAATATCTTGAATTTAGATGACCTGAATTCCGAGATTTAATGAAACAAAATAGAACAAACATCCGAAATCCAAAAGAAAAAAAACAAAAACAAAAACATTAACCTGCGGCTTGAGTCAACATCTAGCTCTCTTTCTCTCTCTTTTTCTCTCGTTCGCCTCGAGGGTTAGTCCTACTTCTTACATGAATCTGTGTGTAGCTGCAAGAATCAAGGAATGGTCGCGTACGAGACATGTGTCAATCGGCAGTTAGAGTTTGTCTGATCATCAACAACTTGGAAAGGGGAGGATCAGCTTCGTCTTCAATGGTTTGTATCAAGAGAAAGGAAAAACTAAAAAATTATAGGTTTTTCTGTGGCAAATATGTGCACTGTTTTGCAGTATTTAATGCTAAAGCCAGGATCTTATGCTTGCTAGCTTCTGAAATTAGGTTAATCTCTCTTGGGTATAGTTCTTTCTTCTTCCTCAAAAACTTTGTAAGGTTTTTTATACATTCATAATTATAATTTCTTTGGATTTCCGTGATTAATTGATGAAATTTAGGTTTGAAAATCTCAATCACGATCAAATATCAGATATATATATATATATATATATATATATATATATATATATATATATATTTATAAGAGTATACTTAAAATCAAGCTCTTTCCTCCCTATAATTAGCGGCTGTTTCTGGTATATATACTCAACTATATCAATTGTTCTACTTACAAGTACTACTATATGGATGTAAACACAAGACTTCTAGTTATTTTTCAGTTCTTCTATGGTAACATGCTTCGGAAGAATGAATCCTTCTTTCTCACACATACAGTTTACAACAAACCCATTATTCAATTGACAACACTCATTGGTTGTTTATATCATAATTTCTGCAAACTCTGTTGCTCATATCCTTACTGTAAAAGTAATTTAAAGTTATTAAATGGGTTGTTTATTTATGATTGTTGGAATAATAAATATGATCAGGCAAGAAATTTGAAGCATTTCATGCCTTTCTGATGTTTGATTTTGTTCTATAATGCAGCCCATAGATCAAACCTGACTATTTACAAATATATATATAGAGAGAGAGAGATTTAATAGTGGTTAGCTTAAGAAAAGATAGATATTGGCAACACATTGACGAAAATACTAATGTCATTGTCAAATATGAGCATTTCAATTTCATTTTATGCCTTTAAGTTGGTTTAAATTCTTGATCTGAATTTTGCATTTCCTACAAATTCGCAGGACAACCACAGATTGTATACGGACAGACTGATTGGATCGTATCTTTTCATAAGCATTGAGTAGTAAACATGTAAGAAATTCTTTCGATTTCTATTAGCAGTACTTTGATTTTTCTTGTACCTCTTGAGAGTTTAGAACTTTCAGATTGAGTTAATTTGTAGTCGGAACTTGTCTTCCCTTCTTATTTTTCCATTTTCAACTCTCTGTAATAATGAAACATTGTTGCATCTTCGTTTCATTACATGTTTATTTGGATAATAAGAAGACAGAATCAAGAAGACGTACGTTTGCATGAACAATAAAAATACAATTCCTGAGAACCTAAGTTCATTAACTTGAGACAATTTCAATTATATGGGTGGGAGATGTAAGAGGTTTCACCAATAAATATGTTCTAATTGATGCTGTGCTAAGCGTAAAAGGGTTAGGTTTGATCGAGAGAAGATCTTCTTCTAGTGTAATTAATGACGTGAACCAAGCACTAGAGGCTTGTAAAACTCATTATTTCATTTTAATTGAGCTTTTCTGTTTCTTTTAGCAGATCCAGGGAATTTTAGAAGACTGATTATGGGAAATGATATAGAGGAACTGAGAACAGCCATGACAGAAGACTGCTTGGAGATCCAAAAGAGTGACAGGAGTGAAGAACAAGCAGAAAACACATCAGTGGGATCTTCCCAAAAATGTTCGTCCTTCGATTTGAATGAAGAAGCCAGCAGCGAAGATGATGATAGTCTTGCCAAGGTTGTAGAAGTAAGTGCTGAAGATTATGACAAAGGAACGGAGGGCAGTTCCACAAACAATAACGCCAGTGACGGAGGAAATGAACGAAGGTCAACAGTTAGGCAATACGTTCGATCGAAAATGCCTCGGCTCCGGTGGACTCCCGACCTCCATCTCTCTTTTGTGCACGCTGTGGAACGGCTTGGTGGACAAGAGAGTAAGCTTTATTCATGCATGCATTTTTCCTTTTGCTCCATTTCCCTATCTTCCTTCTCCTTTATGGTCTCGTGAAATTGCACAAAATGTTTTTTGATTTTGACACAAACTAATTTGCAGTGCCTTTGAATTGGTGCAGAAGCAACACCTAAATTGGTTCTTCAGCAAATGAATGTTCGGGGACTTAGCATTGCCCACGTAAAGAGTCACTTGCAGGTACTCAAGTAATGGTGTTTCAATACGTGCCTGATTTTCTTTTTTATTCCCTAACTCATTTCATGTCTGACATTTATTTTCCTTCATCAGATGTATCGAAGCAGGAAGCTTGATGAGGCTGGACAAGGTGAGGCCATCTTTAAACCAAAAGATTAGGGTGCTTTTTTTATATTTTTTAATCTCAATATTCCATTGATATGGAAGTAGTAGCCCACTAGGCTTCCCTTTCTCCATGTAAAACCTTTGTAGGATTAGTTAACGCCAAATCACTCTTGACAATTTCAGGGAACTAATAAATTTGCTTTTATATTTTACAGTGCTAAGTCCTGCATACAGACAGGTCCAAGAGAGAGATCACATTCGAGGCATTTTTCACCCAGTAACCAGCAGTCCTCGTCGACACTTCAGAATGGAGAACGGAGGAACTGTTCTAGCCAGAAATCTTCATCACGAAAACAACATCAGTCACAGTATTTTCCAGTCTCCTCAGTTCTCACAACGACCATTTAATTTCGAAGCCGCATTTTCAAGGTAATTATAGCTATACCATTAGACTTTTCATAAATGATTAATAACACATAATGAAGTGATGTCTCTTATTGTCTTTCTGCATAAAGGAAATCTGATCATGACGTTGAAACACTAAGGCCAAGTTCTCTAGTAGGCAAAGGTAATGGACCAGACAATGTGTTCTTAAAATCTAACGCCTTCCATTTGCAAGGCAAGTCTCCGTCTTCCAATCACCAAATTCATGTAATGGATAAGGCAGTAGGGATTGGGCCAATGAGACCAAGACGATTTCTCGAGGAAAAGCGATGGCCTCCCTTTGAAATGATTAACAGTCGTCGATGGAAGGCTAATGCAAGTATTCTTACCAATGAAACATGCTCTCAACCTCAAGAAAATCAAACTTGTACCATGCCTATGTCCTTCTGTTCAATGCCCAGAAACGACAATATGATCAGGCAATATCTATTCAACTCGAATGATTCTGCGGCCAAATTCAGCAGCTTTAAATCAGATTTTATGCTTCCATTTCGACCTGAGGTAATTAACTCTTTTTGGATTTTTTGAGATACCAACAATCGAGTATCTTGAAAATGCCTTCAATCTGAAATTGCTGCTTTGTGAATGCAGTTGAATCGAGATAAAATGGTGAAGGAAAAGGAATGGTTGCCCGATCTTCAACTGAGACTGAGCCAAAGAGTTGGAATTGCTGAGGACAAGTCTCACTGTAACACTCATGAAATTAGCACTAAGCTTTCACTTTCTTAGCCTGCTATGAGCAAAGGCAAACAAAAACTACAACACAGTCACAAATTCATTAGATTTATTCTCCAAACCAAAACCTAATGCACACAACTAGATTATTGTAACTAGGGCGTGAAGCTGAGCTCTTCAAGATCTGACTTTGTAACAAGAAATTCAAACGTATAACTGTATGAGTGAGAGATCTTTTTAAGTACTTGTCTTAGAGCCACCTTATGGTAATTAAATAATGCTTGTTAATTTCTTTCTCCCCCAACCATTTGTGCAATAAGTAAATCCCACAAAGGATTGTTATCCGAGTTGTTTCCTCTTGTAATCTTCTTTGGAAGTTCGAAACTCATTCATAATTATCATGTATAGACTATAGAATCAATGGTAATTCTGAAATAGTCGATATATGTGACTAATTAAAACTCTAATATTTGGCTAAAACATAAAGTCTTAAGTTTTAAACTAATGCTCCCCATAGTTTATTTTTTGATCTAACATTAAACTCAATAACATTTTAAGAACTTAACAGTCTTATATATGACATATTTGAAAGAGAAAGCAAAAGTCCTTTCACAAATGTTAGAGAAAGTGGCCTTAGATATCAAATCATCAAGCTAACATGGTAGTAAATCTTGTCATTTAACTATCGGGCTTGTAATTTGGCTTGAAAGATAAGCAAAGGTTACAAACTCATTGAACTTTTAAAATACATATTATGAGTTGGGAGCCCCCGGATTTTGAGTTGTGCCTACTACTACTGGCTCAGAGAAAAGTAGCTAGCTTGCTATAATCAACTCATATTTCCAACGTTTAAGCAACTGTTGGCACAAATTATTTACAGGATTTCAGCTTGCTTGTCGAAAGAGTTCTCAATAATAATAATAACAATCAATGTTAACACTACAGAAATTGTAGTAATAGTAATTAAAGTTGATGTTATATCCCAGCTACCGATATCATTTCCCTTGGCCGTCTCCATCACTACAGATTACACGTCTTCTTCCTTCAGCTTTTGGATACTCTTCGAGCCGTTCATTAGTTTCTTTTGTTTATAGACAGAAAGGACAAGTAGATTCAGCTTATGTGAGAACATGAATAGTTGACTTGATAATGATATTAGGATAAGATTCTGATAAGGATTGTTTTCATATACACAATGCCCAGTAGCCCCTATAGGCTCAATAACAGTCTCAAACAGTTTCAAATATCGGTTAACTTTGGGCTGGTTTGTTCATTAGGGCCATAGCTTGAACAGCTCAAATGGCAGCTCAAACAAATTGGAATATATCTTCTAAGAAAAGTTAGATTAAGGCAAAGGGTCTGAAGCAAATTATGATTTGGAAAGAAGTCACTGTACTTATCGAAGATACTGTATATCCACTCACTTTCAAACACGGTAGTGAGTAGTGATTTCTATGGCATACAAATTATCAAGGCAAACAAGACATGATAATCTACCTTCCAAATTTTTATGATCATTGGAAGAACTAGAGTTAAACCTTATATATCATGTATCTGCTGCCTTAACCCACAGCAATGTAAAAGAAATACACAACAGCAACTTGCAAGCTTGAACAACAACAACAACAAAAACAGAGCAAACCATACTCCATTTGCCAACCATGTTGTGGAAGAATCAATGGGAAGTTTAACTTCCAGGAACAAAAAATAAAAGCTGGAAGACTTTTAACTTCTTCTGACCATTTTGAGACAAAAACTGCTCAACAATAGCCAGCGAGTCCAATGGGTGTCTTCAGATTTTATGTTTTGGATTGCTGAGAAAAGTGACCCGTTAATTCCTGCCAAGGGGACAAAAAGGAAAAATGATTAGCTCTTGTTTTTCTTCTCCTAGATATAACATAGAAGCAGAAATTTAGTGACATTACCTCTGAGTAACGCATGTGATCATGATGTGCATGGGAAGTTTTTACAATGGTTTCCCACTTGGTATTAGTAAGGAGTGTTTTAGGATCCTGCTTTTTAGGAATAAATCGGGTGTGAAGATTTGAACGTGAAAAAGAGTTTTGCGAGGGGACTGCAGGCAGCGTACGCCAAAGCCAGGACTCAGAAGGTTTTTTTGGCAATGGTGGGGGAAGAGGAGATTGTTCACCCATGTTAATATACCCAGGATCATCTACTCCTACCTTCAGCTCACTGCTGCTATTTAAATTTTCATCAGTTGCAACATTTGTACAAACCAAGGACTTGCATTCTTGATCAAGTTCTCCATCCTGTCTCCAGCATTGCAATGTATCTGCTCGACAACCAGGATGCAATGTCTCAGAGAAAGAAGATTGATTGGCTTCAATGGACCCTGATAATTTAGTTTCTGATATGTTCTCACTCTTTGCGGTATTCAGGCACTTCACATGTTGTAAAGAAGATTCTAAACTAGCAGTTCTTCCTATGCCTCTGCTTTCCACTGAGGTGTGAAAATATGTGCCTGCGGAGTCCATTAGCCTCTTGGTATCCAGGGAACTTAAATTTGAACATGATCTTTTCGAAAATTTTACAGTGTCTACATACAATGTCTTTTCAATTGCGGGGCTCAGTGAGCCCAATCCTTTGTTCAAGCTCTGATGAGGTAAAAATTCCTGAGACTTGCTACTTACTCTGCTACATAAATTCAACCTATTAGCTCTTACATTTTCTGTTTGTTTAGGAACACCAAGAAACCCCCCACCACGGAATGGAGACTGAGGCCTTTCATTACGATAGGGAGAAATACCCCGCCTGCAGGGAGATGACCTACTTACCATCTGCTGGTCACTCGAGCAAACAAATCGATCAGACCCACTGGTCAACTTTTTCTCAATCCCAAGTAGCTTTGGTGACCGAACTCCACTGTCTGATTGATGCTTATTAACAGCATCCCAGGCATGCTGAAAGCATATAAGAAAAACCATGTAAGGCAATGAACGGCCATCTCATTACTTGTAGCAAGAACATTAAATGGCAATTAAAGCAAAAAAGAAAGTTCCATGGTACCTTCTTGACACATTGGCTACGAGATTCGGTGTAAGCAGCTTTACTGGAGTTTCTGACATCAGAACTGGAAGACATTGAAGAGTGGGTTCTAACTTTCAACCCTGGCACCGGATTTAAGAGGCACAAAGACTTATTTAGGCATAACCGAGGAAACAGCCCACAAGCTTTACCTGATAAATTGCCAGAATAGTCACACTCATCAACTTCATCTTCACTTTCTTCTTCCTCTTCTTCTACATCCTCCCCATAATGAGGTATAACAATAGACTTGTTAACAAGAGGCTTCCTATCTTCATTGACAACCTTCATAACTTCTCTTGGCTGCTCAATTGCCACATGTTGCTTCCTTGAAGCATATTGAGGTGGCTCAAGAGCCATTGCCTTGGCTGCAGGTAAGAAACGGCTCATCATAAAATCCCGAGTTTGGGGATCTGTGGAGAAGGTTCCTGACTGCTTCACTACCTGACCATCAGATCCGCTAAGACCACTTACACTACAGTTTATAGAAAATGAATCAGTTGGAGACAGTGTGTCAAGTGCATCAGAATAAACATCATCGTCTATATCTGAGTTCTCTATCTCGCCATTTCCCTCTTTTGAAAACTCCAATCTAGCCACATTCTCATTGAGAGAACATGACTCGATTTGAGGCCTGTCTTCAAGTTCTTTCTCCAAAGGATACTTTACTACATCCCAAGCCCTCTGCGGTGGAAGCCTTGGAGTAACAGAAGCCTCCTCAGAGTGTTGAGGTTCAGGTCCACCATCTTTAGGTCTTCCAGGAATCTGTTCCCACACAAATGGAACTGCAGCTGGTTCTGTCACCTGCTCCAAGTTCAAGTCTGTTTTATAAAAAGGTATAGTATATTGTCTGTTGGGCTTGGAACTCCTAATTGTCTTTCCATTCTCTCCATCTGAAGAGGACACAGCTGTTGTAGAATATCGTCTCACAGATAGAAGTGGTGCATTGAAATTCAATTTCCTTTCGTCCATCTGGCATAACAACAGAGTAGATTCTCCGCACTGCCTCTTCTATTCAAAGTTCACTAGCTGAAAACTTTCATACCCTATGACAAGAAACCGCAAAAAAATTCATGGGAAAGCCCACCATATCCCAAATTCTGTGAGAGTATAAAACTAAGAATGATCAAATAACTAATCTTAACTACCTATCAATAAAAATCTAAACAGCTAATTCTCTGTTTCAACTATGCAGAACATAAATGCAATTATAAAATTGTGCCAATTTTTCCCTACAACAGCAAGCAATTATTCAGCTAGACCTCAACAGCTAGAGTTATTGTTCTCCCAACTTGGTTGCGCATTATGTGGGGTCTGACAAAGGAGGAAAACAACTATGCAGCGTCGGTTGCTATGCAAAGTTGGAAATATTTAACACAGTATATAAAAAATTATAAACAAGAAGATCTAGAACTCACTATCAAACCAATTTCCCCAATTTTTCCAAATTGAAAGGAGGGCAAAGCCAAAATCAAAGTGATTTGATTAGTACAATACCAATAAATGGACCAAAATAAGTGAACTGGCATTGAAATCCGTATAATCAACGGAAAGCATTTACAGTATGAACTGAATATCATCTACTTTACCAAAGTGACATTATCAGGAGCCATATCATCTCAGCAAGAAGAACTAAACCCATAAATATTAACATAAATACAAACTTACCCACAAAAGAACACCCACAGAGAACACTAAATATCAGTATATCTGCTAGAACAAAAAAAAACTCTGAAGCCAAAACGGAGCTCAGAACGTAACGGGGAATCGAGATTTTTAACAGTGAAGCACAAGACAGGTTCTTGAGAACATCAGTGGTTAACGAAAATCATCATTGATCAGCTAAAGATAGCAAAGAAATGAAAACGAAGGTATACCTGTAAGTGCAAGAGCTACTGGAGGGTCCTAAAATGATGCCAAGAGTTTAGGGAATGAGTAAACGTAAAGAAAAGTCAAAAAGGGGAAGAATGAGAGAGAGAGAGAGAGCGCTTTAGCTTTTCTGCGTATATCCGTCGTCTATGGTTTATCTACATGCAAGGGTCAAACGTTTAGCGTAGATGGAATGCGACTGGACGGGATGATGAACTTTTGCTTTCTCTGCCGTTGCGTTTTTCACGCGGCAGGAACTTACACGTCAGACTCATAGTATCAATGAAAGGCATTTGCTGCCCTTTGAGTTTTAATGTTTTCAACAAGATAACATATATTTTCCACTTATATCAAATAGGTCCCCATCTGTCCCTATCAAGATGACGAAACTGCCCTTATAATATCTAAATTTGCGCTCAAAAGCAGAATTATTTCAGTCATTTTATGAAGACATATGGACCTATTCGCTATAAAATGAATCTATGTCTCAATGGATTTGGTCAATTTAGAACATTTTTTTTAATAAAAATTTAATATAAAAAATTAGATTTAAAGATATTAAATATTTAATTTTATTTTAAAATTTTTATTCTTTATTTCGAATTAAAAATATATTAAATTAATATATATATATATATATACATATTATGTATGAAATATTTAATATTGTGTATAAAGAATGAGCAAAATGGTGTCGTTTTGTGTTGGGCAATTTTGTTTTTCCCTTCAAAATCTGCCTTAATTTGCGGAGATTGCCAAGTTCCAAACATGGCTACAAATATATTTCAAGTCGTAGTTAGGTAGGTGCCCAAAGAATTCTTCTTCTCGTGACCTTGGTGGTCTGCCACTGCCATTCTTTATTGTCTCCATGCCAAGGCATTATTTTGATAGCTTTTGACCAAGGCATTACTTAGTGGGATTCCAATCTTGTACGTCTTACTCTTACATTATTATTATTAATTAAATTAGTTAATGTGCATTGTAGATCGTGATCTTGTTTTTTGTTTGCTGAGATAGGGTGGTTAGGACGCCATGATTGAAGGAAATCTTGAAATCATGTCATGGTCGTAAAACTAATCGCCTACTTGGACACTCCCAAGAACACTGCTGTGTATAAAAAGTGTTATTGTCATGGGATAATGGTAATGGAAGTGAGATGAAGTGTCAAGACAAAGCAAAAGTTAATTTTGAACAAAAATTGGTAACATGGATTGCTCTTGCTTTTCAACTATTTGTGGGTAAATCTTACCCCACCAGCACCACTACTCGGCCACGAGACACGCCAGGCCGCGGTTACCAACAAGAGCCTACACTTTCGCGCATACCATTTTGGACCCCAGTGGAGCCTCGCCTTCTACCTCCACCGAAATATCATTTACTACAGCCGAGAGTATTATTGTCAACAAACGCCCAGTTACTTTTAACGAACACGCGAAATTTTGCTCAATTTGGGCCAAATTTGTGTCAGGACTCAGGACCATGTGCGATTGGTGGTCCAGAAATGAGCTTCTATTTGTATCTGGAATATGAGTCTCTGCGATGGTATCCATTCTGGGTTCTAAGTGAAGGGATTGATTGTGTTTATGTCTATTTAATGCTTTGCTTATGCATTGTTGGACATCGCTGCGGCTTTTTAAATTGAGAAAGCAGACCATCCTCATCTTTTGTTATGATTAGGTACTGTGCAAAGGAAGGAAATTCATCGAGTAAACCTGCTTCTATAATTGGGGTACAAATGGGAAAAGACTAAGCATTATAGCTTTATACATGTTTAAGACCAACGCCGGTTTAAATTTTGATGGAATGGCTGCCTGGCAAACCAGCAGCATCATCATTGCAGGAAATTGATGGGGAAAGGAATCCAGGTTGTATTCTGCGTTGTTGGCAGACAAAAGATGCCAATGGGCAGAATGGAGGAATGAAGATTCGAAATTGTTGTTATTGCTTATATCAGTTCATCATTTTTCCTCTAAGCAGTCAGCACACAGCTTCTTGCGCTTCAGCATTTAACAGGAACTTATAGGACATAGCTATAACTTTGTGTCTAGTTGGGTATGTTGGTTTTGACGTTAGGAAAGGGCAAAATCTAGAACAAGTCACGTATTGTAATAAACCCCCGAGTTATATCACAAGGTCCGGACAACGAAGTTGAAGTGGCTTGAACATGAACAATCTTTCAAGCCAATATATCTCAATGCAACAATGTAAAGAAACATCTCCTCCTCATTATCTTCTCCTGTTGCAACTGCTGCAACATGTTTAATGTCTATAACAACATATATCCAATGAAAAGGAAAGAAAACAAAAATGAAATAGCAAGAGTGAAAACGAGCTTCAAACTGAAAGGAATGACAAATGATCTCTTGTCTAGCGCGTTGGTGCAAATGGGTTCCTCTTCCATTGAAGAGATTTGTATGTCTTCTCTGTTTCCTCAGTTTTAGTCCATGGGAACTTGTGCTTGGCCATCTTTCTCCTCTTTGCCGCAACTCCCAGGTAATCTCCATAGTTCTGTCCAACAAATGTTTATAACATAGTTGTAATAAAAGAAAACAAAAGAAAGCAATAAAACAGGATTACCACAGACCCAGCTGAATTATTTTCACTCTATGTTCCAAGGTATAATTTTCATACCTTAAGGCAGAGGCCTTCTTCAATATCACAAATAGGATAATCACTTGGGCAGCAGTACTCAGTTCCAGTGCAGCAAACAGCATTCTCGTAAGAACAGCAGCCATAGATCAGGCAGAAATCAAAGAACTCAAAAATGCAACAACACGTCTCATCACTGGGGCAATATGAATAGTCTCCACATTCGCTTGGTGAAGGAGAGGGAGGTGGTGGGGGTGGTGGCGGGGGAGGTGGCGGTGGTGGCACAGACGGTGGTGAATAAGGAGAGGGTGCAGAGGATTCTTTGGTTGGATAAGAGGCCATTGCATTGATTGCACATTTACCATATTCTAAACTAGTGTTCCTTACTATGTAAAAATATCCATTAATTCCCCAACTTGTTCCCCAAGAATTCTTGACAATCCAATACTTTTCACCATTTTCAGACGCATAACCAACAATCAAAACTGCATGATCAATATCATCTGGATTGTCCGAGCAATCACCATTGTAGATTCCCTGCTCATAACACACAGTTGTCAATTTATCAAACACTTTCGCAAAGATGTTTATAGAAAAATGCAGGTAAAGTAAAATCTGAAACTTACTCCTGTATACAGCTGAAAATCAATCGCAGAGCCGTCCATACCCACACTAATCGGTTGCTGAACAACAGCACAAAGCAGAGCACTATCCGATTCATCTACATCTTCATAACCATCAATGGATACGATTTTTTTTTCCTCCTGATGGAAGAAAGACAACATGAATAAACATAGAAGATGGAAAAAAAAATTGGCTTGAAAATTTCAGTTCCATAAAATTCCCTTGTAGTATGGAAACTTGATCTGTATTTTGAACCAAACCTTGGTGGTGTTGCAGGTGCCATCAACACCAGTGTACGGGTAATCTGATTCTGTGTCGATTCCGCCATTGTTAATAACCCATTCAAATGCATAGTCCATATAACCTCCTTCACATCCGTAGTTGGTGGTATCACAATCAACGAGTTCTTGCTCCGAAAGGCTAATGAGTTCTCCATTAACCAAGGCATTTATTCCTTCTATTGCTCCAGTTGTAGCGAATGACCAACAACTTCCTGTTAACAAAAATTCAAATGCACGGTCAAGAATTTATTGAACTGATGCTGAAATATTCAACAATTTAATTATTCCATATTCCTGAAGCCTTGAATTTAACTATCTTGATTGGCCATTTTTATTACTAACTTGTCTGCTTTTAAAAGTTGGAACTAGGATTACTTTACAACAATTTCAAACGTTGGCCTTTACCATTCTGAAATTGCAACCTGGATTAGTTTTATCTTACATGATAGTTAAATTAGAATAGTTTCACACTGTTCCCTAACTCAATAACAGGTAAACGAAGTGGGTTTTTGGTAACCTGTGTCATCTGGCAACAACCCACGCATGTATTTTCTAAGTCACTTGCATACATTAAGGTAAAAGAAAAATGAACCACGCCAAACCTAACAGACCACTGAAAGACCTGTTTGTTTGGTTCTTTGCACCAACACTTCGTAAATGAATCGGATTCCGAAAATGGGTTATGAAGCCCAAGAAGGGCCGAGCACATTCAATGAAATATGTTAGTTGGACTTGGACCTTTCATTCGGCTGGCTGATTAGTCTTAGTCTTTCTGGGCTCAGTTAATGCCACGCCATAACATCACATTACGACGCAAGCAATACTTTAATCTAGACTTGCTGGAACGAGCTCTTGACCGACTCTGAAGCATATTTCCAATCAAATTAGCATGGAAATCTTAAGAAATGACACTTTGGAATACCAATAGATCACAATGTCTATTATGTTGAACGAGCAGATAACAGTGTCTGGTCATTTAGTCAGTTAATGGAAAGAAGAACTAACCGCAGTCGCCTTGATCCTTAACACCAGTCACGACTCCCTTTTTCCTCCAATCCAAGCTTGACGGGGCTTCACATGTTTGTGCCTTCTTGTACATGCCATTCTTTACATTTCCGATCGCTTTGCCGACAGGTTTTTTAACCTTCTTCAAGTAAATTTCTCTGAACTCCTCATTGCTCATATCAGCAAACTTGTTCAACCCAACAGCATGGCCACTGTTCTTTTTCTCTGCATTCTTTTCAACAATATACTTCAAATTATTCTTGAAATTCTTGAACCTTTTTTCTGCTTCTTCTGCGTGTTTGTACACCTTCCGATGCTTCTCCTTCCATCTTTGAAATAGCTCCACAACTCGTTCCTGTGATACAAATTCAACGAAGTCACGACCAACAATGGAGTACTCACTAGGAAGGCTAGCAGAAAAGCAAGTTACTGAGGCCAAGATCAAGAAAAGAGCAGCCAATTGATACTGTTGGTGCCCCATTTTTTCAACTGGGTTTTCAATAATGATTGATCTATCCTCATTCTGTATCATATATAAGATAGAAACTACCAGCAGCTTCAAGCCTACCAGTCAACCCAAATAACGTGCGTATTTCCTTTTTCCGCCGTTTCATTTTCAACTATTCTGAGAAAAATATATCGGAAGCTTTGCTTAGGTGACCAAAATAACACTCGAAAGTGACCGAAACAAAGTGCCATCGAGGGTATTTTCGTAGTTCCAACGTAATCTTTCCATGTTTTTACATTGTTTCTCTCTCGTTAGAACCAAATTATGTTGGTGGATAGGCTTGGTCGGTCTTGTGCCTACCATTCAGACAGTTTGACTTCCCTGCGGCGAAATCTAACAGTCAGAAAAGCCACCAATTTGAGCTTAAACCATCAGTCTTGTTATGGTGGACCACGTTCTGCTTCTACTGGAACAGCGGTTGGCCCTTGTAGCATAACAATTATACCAGACAATACTTGACAATTATTAATGTGAAAGAAAGTCTGTAATTAATAATAAATAAACAAAATCAAAATTAATTAAAATTTAATTATATTTTATTATTATTTATTTTTAAAATTGAGTTGGGTTGGACTACTAAAAAGGGTTAATCCCAAGAGATGAGAAAAGTTCATGGAACAATGCTTCATACGGTGTATTATACGGTATTATTATTATTATTAAAATTATACGGTGTATGGATCGGTGTACAATGTTTCAAACTTGCCATCTACTGCTCCTCCTTGTGCAGATGACTGCTAGCTTCAACGAATCCACTGTGACTTCACTAAATTCCAATGGAGACGACAAGCAATTTAAATTAAAATATTCACCGACTATAATAAATCAATGTTCTCTGTTGCTTCAATTATCTTGTCAGCAAAACGTGGACGTGTCCTCCTCGATGCTTCCCGTCGGAACATCCACCGGGCACGATTCCATCACCACCGTCTCTCCTCCTCCAATTCCATGCAAACTGGAAGTCGGATGATAATTTCCAAGCCTAGATCATCATGGCAAGCAAACTCATCATCAAGATTAGAGTTTGTAAAATTTAACTACTAAAAAGTTGTAAAAGAAAATATAATTACATTAACGTTTAATTAATTAATTATCATTACTTGATTAATATTCCTGTGCATACAAGCTTGAAATCAACTTCGATTCTCCTAGTATACAGCAGCTTTGTGTTAACCTTAATTCCCTGGAGTTCTTCATTATTAATTGGTTCAACGAATGTTTGCAATTGATCGTATAAATATAGGCATACCACTACTGGATTCCTTATTCCAATTTAGTGAACAAGTCATGGAGATTCTTCCAAACTTTATGGATTGTGATTCTGATCATACCGCTCTGCTGAATTGAACTCTGATCGAAGTTTTCATATTCCTGATTAATTCCCAAATGGTCACAGAAATATGTCCAGCCTGGAGGAATTTTCTTTTTATTTTTTTTTACATTCTATGTTGCATCATTTGGTAGAGAAAGAAGAAGGAAAACTTGCATCAGGAGCTAGAGTCTCCAGTCTTTTAGTAAGGAATCTGGCGCCTTTTGAGGGCATCCTCAAATCGACTGCAAGAATGTACTCTCATCTCTGTTCTGGCATAATCTTCTGGGGCAGGGTAATAGTCTTGTCTCAGTTGCACATCGCGGACAGTTGGTATCTTCAGAAAAAACATCATGAAATGTTCATTGACAGTCCCATGAATGAAAAGTTTTCTGAGGTTTCGACATTGTGCAAGCAATCCTGCACCTGGGAGAGAAAGGCTTCTGTGATTGACATCCATGTCTTGCGGAGGCCAATAGTTGAGTTCCCTGAGATCCAAATTCGCAATTCCATTCAAGTAAAAGCGTTCCCAAAAGCTCAAATCTGTATGTCCCTCAGGAGCAGTAAGTGCAAATCCTATGGCACCACTACAATCTAAATTCATCTTTGAAAGCTGAGGATAGTTAATTAGGGAATTTAACCCAAATTCAGCCATGGAACTAGGTTTTTGCTGATTCCTGCAATCACCTTCGACTTTTATTTGTATCTCTTCCAGAATAGGACAGTTTTCCAGCCCCGCCAAACGTATTGGGGTCAGCAACTCACCAACAGCAATCCAAAGGGAAAGATATTGCAGCTTGGCCCAACTACTGCTAAAAGAGAAATCATTTGCATTTCCATTTCCATTGTAGCACTTGGATTTCTTTTTGAAGCTTTCTTCTTGCCACGTCATCATTCGTTTTTCTGTATGGAAATCTTTGAATCCGGCAGGTTCACTCGAACCGCTAGTTTCTCCTTTTGATGGCTTAACAGTTTCCCACACACAATCTATGTGCAGTCGTTGTATCCGGTCTCGAATTGGTTCCAAAGCTTGCAGTGAGCACACAGTATTGAGATTTTTGCACAAAGATATTCTCACATCAACCAAAGTTCTCCGAAGTACACGAGCCAATTTGCGCACGCCCTCTTCTGTGATCATATGGCAACCTTCAACCTCAAATTTGGAGAGATTTGAACATCCGAGAGAAATAGCAATCAAGCCGGAGTCAGTTAAATCGGCAGAGTTTTTTATGGACAAGGATTCCAGGCCTTTGCAAAGAGCAACCCCATCTGGCCTGGAATCTATACCTCTGCAAATTCCATGGAAGTGCCCCAGCTTCAAAGACTTGAGCCGTGGGCACTTGGAGTTAAGCAACTCTAGTGCTGGCCAACTATCTGTAACATTGTTACAGACATCAAGAACCAAATCTTCAAGCAATGGAAGACCGGAAAAGAAGTCTCCAAGTGCAGTATGACTTATCCTAGCATCTACAGACATGTTACGATCAGCACTGGCATGATACAAGGATGTAAAATCAACAAGGTGAAGAAGGGAAAGACGAGGACAATTCGAAGCTATAGTAAGCAAAGTTTCATCCCCAACAAATCCAATGAATCTATGGTCAAATATACATGTTGCACGCAACTGGCAGAGATTTGGACAGGAAGTTGTGATGGCTAAAAGCTCATGAGATTTATATCCCTCCGCAGAAGAATGAGTCAGGATGTTAAGATGGGAAAGAGAAGCAGCAACATTAGGGTATGCTTCAAGTGCTGGCGGTAAATCTTCGGTCCAGCAGCAGAACTGGGAGAGATCAAGGGAAGAAAGTGATCGACAATACCCAAACAATGAATGAAAGTAAGAACCTGGAGGATCATTGGAACGCTGATGCCAGCGAACAAGTTTAACATGGCATAAATTAGGCCACTGAGGAACAATAAAATGAAGCGTCGAAGGGTTTCTCGCATAAATTGTTAGAGAAACAACTGAAGGAAAAGCCTTGCCGATCATTTTACCAAGGAGAAGCGAGTTTGAAGAGGATTCAAGAAGGGGATGTCCCCAAGGAGAGATAAAAGAAAGGTCAAGATCGGTGATTGCATGAAAGCAATCAGGGAGAAGATAGAGATCACGAATATTGCCACGGAGAGTAAGAGATGTGCGCGTTGAGCGCTCAAGCTTGCACCATTTCAGGCACACAAGGGACATGGCGTTGCGTGGACGAGTATGAGTAACTAAAGAGAATATTTTTAAGAGAATGGTATCTGGTATATCATGGAAATGAACGTTGCTTAGAGTTCCAGCCATTTTAGCACCTACTACGTACCCTTTGGTTGAGAGTAGTAGAAAAATTCTTCCTCAAATTCGATTGAACTGAAACTCAACTCCAATCAACGAACCTCCGATCCTAAAACACACTCGGAATCCTAACATCGTTGAGAACTTGAGTGTGATCTTAGTTTTCTTCTAACTTTATATCAACTAAAGGAACACAAAGGAGATAAAGGGGAGAGAGAGAGAGAGAGAGGGAGATATCGGTGATCATATCTTTAATGGGGATGAAGATAAATATACAAAACCTAAAACTTATGATCTTTATATACAAGCTGAGAAGAAATGAAGATGAGCCTATAGCGAATGAAAATGAAAATGAAGATAAAGATTCCACAACGACAACTCGTGGCATGTGGAGAAAGAGAGAGAAACAAATGAACACAATACATATGTTATGTGGTGTGAAAACAAAGACAGATAACAATAACCACAGATATAGCTGCTAAGAAAGAGATAGCCGTGTTACAGTACGTGAGGTTGAAGATGAAGATTCATGGACGAGACTGGTGGCTTATGAGGAGAGAGACTAAAAAAGAATCTAGGGCAAGAGTTATGGTGAAAATTAAGATAAAGATCCGAAAGTGGAAAGTGGTGGCTTCAAGAGATGACAGAATTGCATGCATACATATAATATGAGATGGAAGTCTAGGAATGAAGATAAAGAGACACTTGATCAAAAGCTGGTGGCCTAAGACTTGAGAGAGATAAAGAGAAAGAAAGATTGTAGAGACACTGATGGGAAGTGGGAACTGGTGGCTTGAAGAAAAGAAAAGCTCATGCCTTGCCACCTAACCAGCAGAGTCTGAGGATGGAAGATAAAGATACAGTAAGATTGAGACTGGGGGGCTTTAGAGAATGTTGGATGAAATGAAATGAATGAATAATAGTGTATGAGACAATCATGCACCTGAATAAAAGCAAAGTAATCAAGGTAAAATATACTGAGTTGGCTGGCAAACATCTCATCTCATCTCATTTATTATAGATTTTTTAACATAAAATTTAAAGTATAAATAAAAAAATTAAAATAATTAATATGAAATTTATAACACACCAATACCAATCATACAAGAATATGAATCATACTCAGTAATGACAGTCACTTCTAGTTGGTGAGGATGCCTAAAGGGTGATGACACTTATCATCATCATCCACCACGAACCTTTTATTATTCCTCTTTTGATTTCTTTCTCTCTCTTTTTTTTTGTTCTTTTGATCTTTTCTAGATATTTCAACTTCTCTTTTTTCCTTTTTCAAGCAACCTGCAATAGCTAATATCTTTGCCTTGTTTGGAATCATGCTGCCAACTTGTATTCTTGCATTTGGATGCCAATCATGTATGATTCTGATGATAATAAGATTGAAAATTTACCTATAAATTCTTATCGTTCGTTATGATGCATACAATGTATATTTCAAAATGATATTATAATAATTGTTATTATTATTATTATTAAGAAATTGAATTCTTAGACATCAAGTGACTTTAGTTACAAGTATTTTCTACCATGCAGTGAAGAAATATAAGAGTAAGAAATTGTAGAAAGCAGAACGACATCGCAGAGCATTGGAAAATACATGTCTGAAATCTAATCTGAGCCCGTTTGTGGCTTGAAACGAATATACATAAAATTTGTGAACGCCGTCCTTCTACTGGTATCTGTAAGTTTGTAGGGGACCCCTTTCTCCACTTAGCTTTTGTGTTGGTTGATGAATTGATCATATAATTTCAGTGCTTTGAGATTCTCTATTCTTTCATTTCTAATCATTGTATTATGAATATTACTACAGAAATATGGGTACTGTTAGCTTCTGAGCTTGTATGCAAATACAGTAACAGTAGCAGTAGCAGTAGCAGGCAGACAATACCACGCCAATGCTGATAAGGCTAAATTCGAAAACAGTGTAAAAGACCGGTCCATGGGTATCTAGGAGGAGACCGTAACAACACGGCAAGAACAAATGCGGTTGTTGGTATCAAAAAAATTATTCAACCGTAGTATATATGAACAGGTCTCTTTCAGGTATAACTGAATTTGATGATGACTGGATCGAGCATCGGTTTACAACTAAGCATTTGCAGGCCACTAAGTTTTTCTAGAACAGCAGATATTCAGATTTGTTAATTGACCAAGCCTAATACTGAGGCAAAGTCAATGGTCCAATTAACTTTCTTCCTCTTCTCTCCCTCCCACATTTTGCAGGTGATATCTCCGTTAAATATTTCACTTTTTGTCAACTTGCTCTTCCAATTTAACTAAACTAATCCATGTCCCTGCCATCTCCGATGCATGCAAAGAACAGAAGGGCCATTCAGCAATGGTCACAGATGCACTCTTTAAGTACTTGTAGAACAGAGCATATCACAACATTTTACAAAATCAACCAAACTAATCCCTAGCACTTCTAACCTGACTTTGCTTGACAAGCCAAAGAACGCTGCTTGTAAAAGCTTTCCTTAAAGTAATTCAAGTAGACATTACGACCAATTTGTAGCGACCAGCCTAGTCAACAATCATAGGATTTCCCAAGTAAAAATAAGGTGAGGCCACAAGTCAATGCCAGCAAGATAAAAGAAGAAAAGTTCTGTTACAAAAACCAACATATGAGTTGCACGTGGAGTAATGTCTTCAGTTGTGGGCAATGTTAAAATCACACAAAACAAATTTCTTTGGCTAGCATTAGGTATTTGCACATAATTCTACAATTACACATATAATGTGTAAACAACAGCCAAAGAGTTTATAGACTACTAGCTTGTTAGGAAGGGAAGTGGTCACCACAGAAAAACTCCAACTACAGTTCATACTTGGCACAAACCAGTCTATTTGCTTACACCTTGAAGAACAGAAAATGTAAATGGTGAGACAAAAAAATATGTTTGTTACTTTATTCTTACAAGTAGTACTTGACAACTCCCAACAGCCACACAAACCAAGTCCTAACATGCCCGGTCACTTCATCTCCAACAAAAATCATACAATGAGCAAACACAAATACAAGATAAAAGTCCTGATGAATACCCAAACCTTTAAACCTATAGTACATCTACTTCAAGATGTAATTGCTAAATTCTCTTGGAATAAACTTACATCTAGCTAAACAAGCTCAATGAGATTCTATATATCTATCCACCTCAACCTGACATAGCTGATAGAACATCTACTTCCAGACATAATTGGTAAATTCTCTTGAAATAAACTTACATCTAGCTAAACAAGCTCAATGAGATTCTGCAAATATATCCACCTCAACCTAACATAGCCTTCCCAAGGAAGTGAAGGCTTGGCAAGTCTAGATACAAGCAGTAAGCCCAACCCAATCACATTCGTTAAACAAAAGATCAAGTCCACCCCAATTGGTTCAGGCTATTGGTGTCCTGTCTCTTAACAGAAAACCCCTATCACATTCGTTAAACAAATAGTCAAGCACAGGATCAGGTCATTAATGTCCCATCTTAACAAACAGCTAACATTTGTACGTTTCAACTTATGAAAAAATTTCCCAGGTAATGAACCTGGAGCTTGAAAATGACTGCTGCAGCACAAATAAATACCAACAATCCATGACTTTTTGGAGTTCTCTACCCCAAATTCAAGTTAAAGTATGACCAAAATTCCACAGCAGTTGTTTAAAATACATAACTCTTGTTTCTCAAGGTTCGAGAATAGAAGAAAGAACTAAAAACATAAAAAACCACCTTTAGAATATACTAACCTATAGTCACACACATGCACAAATAGAGTGAGGCACATTTGTATCTCAGCACAAATAGTTGCTACCAATGTGAACCACCAACAAGTAACTATCTGTAAAGAAACTTGACAGAAAAGAAAATAGAACTATTTGATTGCTCGTACAAAGCATTGACAATAGTTGAATGCAAATTTTGGCACTTGAATGAAATAATGGAACTAGGATTTCAATGCGTATGGAATGTTCCCAGCCAAAAAAACAGAACAAAAGGCATAGTTATGTCTCTAATCTCTATAAATGATCCACATTAACATGTTCCAATGTCAACTTTCAAGCACAATTTGACTTCTGTGAGGTCCAATCGCCAAGGGCTCATTAAGCATCACATTCAATCGGTTTGTAAAATTATGATCATCTGTACTTATAACAACAACAAAATCAAAAATCAAAAACATTTCTTTGTATCAAACCGCTCTCGGATCCATTCCTTGCTGCCACACATACACTAGCTCATCCCATCCGGTACTTGCCAATAAACCTTCAACAAGCACACTCATGTCTACTCCAACCGCAAACTCGGTATGATGATCATACCTTCCCACTAAAGCATCCTCCACCATAAAATCCCACAAGCACACGGTCATATCATACGAACAGGATGCCAATAAGTTCCTCCTGTGCGGCGAAAACTTCACTTTCCTCACAGCATAGCCATGCCCATTCAAAACAGCAATGGGCACCCTGTAACTCCTCACATCCCAAATTTTTATACTCTTATCAACTGATGCAGTCGCCACAAGACAATCATCATACTTGTTCCAATCGCAAGCTAGAATTTCAAACTCATGAGCCGGAATAATCATGGTACTACCCATTTCTCTAACATCCCAGATACGAAGAGTGCAATCGCCACTCGCGGAGCAGAACACGTCGCTGTGACGAGGGTTCCAGGCGGCGTTGTACACGCAATACGCGTGTTCTTTAAAAGTACGGACGCTGGCTGGGCGGTCAACGGTCCAAAGTTTGACGGTGTCATCCCAGGAGGAGGTGAGGAAGGAATCGCGACGAGTGGGATTGTAATCAGCAGAGTGAACCTCACGGGTGTGTTCGTGGAGGGAACGGATGGGATTGGCGTTTGGATGAAGCGAAGTGTCGTAGATTTTGACGGAGCCGTCAGCGACAGCGGCAATTAAGAGAGATTCATGGGATTCAGACCACGCGAGATCGTAGACGCCGTCAGCGGTATCGAAGGCGACGAGTTCGGTGAGAGTGGGAGTGGCCCGAGAGAGATCGAGCACATGGACGCGGCCGTTACCAAGGATACCAAAGTTTTGAGCTGTTGCGACGGCGATACGTGATTCGTAGAAGGGGGAGAATTTCACGGAGTAGCCGTTAAATGGAGTTTTGAAGACGGGCATGGTTGGTAGCAACGACGACGGCGACGAACGGCGTCGGAATTGATGGCGCTGTTTTCTAAATATTGTCTAAAATTGAGTGGGTTAGGATAAGAGGTTTACCGGTTTTCAATAATTTCGATTCCGAATGATTTCAACCAGTTATTGGGCCTTGTTCTAAGCCCAGCATACTTGAAGCCCGAGATGTTAGCCCAGCATAAAGTTGGGCCTAGAAACACACAAAGTAAAAGAGAATGACTGAATTAAACGCTGTCGTTTTTCACTGCGAAGCAATCTGGTTCTCTTCTTCTGTTGTGGGGCATCAAGACCCGGAATTTGAGAATGCAGTTGGACTCGAGATGGCCAATTTGGAGGCTTCTTAATCAGCCTCATTAGTGACGTTTTGGTTCTTTTCAATCCCATCATTGTTTAATAATCGATAATACATGACAATGTGGGGATTATGATCATATCTTGTATTGTGTATGCATCAATAAAACTACTTAACATACACACCACCATTCTTGCTAATCACACTTGAATGCATAATGGGTTTGATTTATACATAAAATATGTCCTTCTTCGATCAATTTTGTTGTATATCCCTCGCTAATGTTGGGATGAATGTGTAGATTAGCTAGGGTAGGATACCCACATTGCGAGGCCTCATTTGTCCAATCATACATGACTGAAATTGATTGTTTTGATAGTCTTAAGCCTCTTATAATTGAATTAGAATTTGTGGGTTGTGAATCCTAATTGAAACTGGCATTGAAAGCTTAGATTGAAAAGCAAATACCAATATTCAAAACCCCACCATATGGACCCTCCTCTTCCATACTTCACATGTTGCCCACTAACATCTACATCACAACTGATAAATAGGAGGGCCACATTCATATTTGGATGAGACATTAGTCAAATTAAGGGGCAATCAAACACAACTTAAACAGTTTTAACTACCTTGTTTTGTTGTAGGGAAAATCTCATTGTGGGCTCAATAATTGATTATCTATATGAAAATCATCAAATCAACCAATCGAGATCTTCCTTTTTAAGAGATTAGAATGAAGAATTTTTCTTGGATTCATGATCTAACTTTTGAATTTTATGATTCGGTGGCAAAAGGATATATAGATCTCCTCTTAAGTACTAAATAGTCAAAGTGATTATACACAAATAAAGTTCCCAAGAAACTTAGGATTTGTTTCTCTGCGAACAATTTTGAGGAATACCATGGTATACACGGGCAAGGTCCCCAGAGTAGAGCAGAGTAGTTTGAAGGAAAAAAGTTAAGTAGACAATTACAATCACTTCGAGCCAAATCACTTTGCAAACCTAAAACCATAAGAGAAGAGATATGGATGAAATAAATAGAAACCTATGTCTATGTCACACCTCACTTTCCAACGAAAGCCACAACCCATATGATCTTGCCTGGGGATATTAAAATTTGAAAGATCGCAAAACTCTCTCTCAAAAGAAGATTTCTCCATGCCCCATTTCTCACCCGCCCTTCACCCAATGCTTCGTTTCACTCTAAACAATGATACCATTTCTCTCTCTCTTTCTATTTTATTTCTCAATGTGATCGACCCCACAATCATGGCCTTTCTTACCTAATCTTATTGGCCAATTCATTTGCAAATTGACATGTGTAAGATCCCCATTGAAGCACGTGTACAGGGTCACCACCCTAGCCAAAGGGTCTTTGTTTTTGCTTACTTGGCAGTCCCAATCATGCACTAACATGTGTCACCCACAAGCCCCCCAAAAAACAAACCTTGCTGAGCCAACCCAAATTATTGTAGTTAAGTGTTGGTAATGGGAATGGAGGAGGGACCTGAATGATGTACCCAAAAGGCAAAGTACACAGGTGAGGTGCAATTATTCATTCGATGAATTTCATCCTAAGCAACGAGAGAGGAAAAAAAAATCCACCCCTCCACAAAAGCATAATTTAAAAAGGGGAGAGGGGCAAAGGGGCTGTAATAAAATCATCATTTGGTGCAAATTCTTTAAAGTTGTTGGTTCCCTCATTCTCATTTGAGGGCAAAAGAAGAGAAAAGAAAAGAGTTCTCTCTTTCTCTTATCTCTTTTCTTCTCTAGCTTTCTCTTGTTATAACATTCTCTTCCTCGTCGTCCTCCTCCTCCTCGCTCTCTCTCTCTCTCTCTCTCTATGAGAGACCTATAGAGAGAGAAGGGTGCCATGAAGAACACAATCATGTGCTGCATCTCTTGCATTCTACCATGTGGAGCTCTTGATGTGATTCGAATAGTACACTCTAATGGACGCGTAGAAGAAATCAGTGGGTCGATCAGAGCAAGTGAGATCATGAAAGCTCATCCTAAACATGTTCTGAAGAAACCATCATCACAGTCCGATGATGGGGTTGTTCCAAAGATCGTAATCGTCCCACCGGATGCTGAACTTCAACGTGGAAAGATTTATTTCCTTATTCCAGTGCCTTCATCAGCAACTGATCAAAAGAGTCGATCAAGATCGTCCACGAAGAAGAAGAGAAGAGAGCAATCTCAAACTCAACAAAAACAACAGGAACAACAGCATTTCCATGACAACAAATCTTCTTATTTCTGATCAGTACTTGAGTGAGATAATGTCTGAAAAGCTGTCAACGCAGAGAGATCGAAGAAGGGGCCGTGTTGGTGTATGGAGGCCTCATTTAGAGAGCATATCTGAGTCACCATGTGATGTTTAATGGCGGGTTTCAAATTTTATGTCATTCTCACCTCTTCTTCTCTCATATCATTCATTTTTAGAGATTCAATATAGATTAGGATTCTCGGAAAATCCTCATCGTTTTTTCTATTTCTTCTTTTCTATCGAGTTACCTCTTCTTTTTGCTGTATATACAAGCTCAGAAAACAAAATAAAAGTAATGTTAACACTCAATCGTGGATTGAAAATCGTAGTATGTAATGTTATCATATCATATATCCTGAAGGGTTGTGTTATGGATGGACATCAGGTCAGAACTACCTGATTAATATTGCTTTGATATTCAATAAATTCATCAAGAATGCTGTAATTTGGTAAATTGTTTTGATTATTACTGAAGAAATTCAGAGTACTTATCTCTAAAGGGAAGAGATTGTTTATTGGGAAACTGAGATTTCACTCCTATTCTTCCACTGTTCTTCATTTTGCACTGTTATGAATAAAAATTGAAAAGTGATTGTGATATGATTTTGATAGTATTCTACCATTGTGCCACTGTAAGTAATGTAATCACCATTCTGTCTTTTCTAATTCCATTCTTATCCGATGATGCAATGCCTATGTCATGGACATAAATGGCAATTAATTCTCCTATCCGCAATTATATATGATAACTGAGTTTCAAATTGTAATAAAATAATTTTAAAATCAACTATCCTTAAATCATTTAACCCAATCATAGATTTTCTTTCAAACCATTCAACGGTAGCCGGCTGGGGTTCATCAGGTGGGTAGAGAAGAGATTTATTGTGCAATTTCTCCATAAAATAACCAAAATTTCATATATTATTCTTAAAAAATCAAAGTGACTTTGAAGTGTATGGAATAATAATCCCCACAAAACTTTCCACCGTAGAATAATAATAATATCTTAAAGCATTTTGTTCTCTGAGATTTAGATGCATCATCTTCTTCATCATTATCAAATGGAGCCAACAGCGTCTGTAAAGGCAATTACAGTAGAGTTTGACTCACCCTTTTCCTTTTGTTGTGTGGAAAATTGTTGAGTCTTCAGCAAGCCCATGTTCTCATCCCTTATAAATGATAAAAATTTTGAAAAAGAAACTCAGTCCCACCATCTGGGATCACCAAAAAGGTAACTCATGTTAGATATGACTGAATTGTAATCTAAGTAACCCATTTGATTCCTTGGCTTGTCAGAGTTGCAGAAGGCTCCGCTGGTAGAATTCAAGTTCATTCCATGTAGGGTTATGGATAAAACTGAAATTTTTTCAGGTTAATGAAGAATGGATTACAGGAAATGGTTAATTCATCATCTCTTTCACATCACAGATAACATAAATATTTCAGGCAAGTTCTGCTGCTCCCTCAAAGGGCGATGTTACAGCCTTAAGTCTTTGTATTCTTCTTTCAAGGGTATTTGCCGACAGAGGTAGGAGTCCACATTATGGGAAGAATGATACACTGATTGGACTATCTACTTGAATCGCTGGGTCATTACATTATAAACACAAAATGAATGAACCCCACCAAGTAAATTCTACATGAGATTTATATAAATACCTAAAACCCCCATTAAATTATACAACAATAAATATGAAGGCTGCTGCATGGCACTTTCACACGATGCTAATTGTCGTAAATTATACAACAATAAATTTTGGTCATAAAAGCCAAAAAGAGAAAGGACGCTAATTGTCATGCTCAGTGTTGGACACAGTGAAACTTTCACACGAGATTGCCTTTTAACAGTATGTATACTAACTTGTCTCAGTCCCGTCAGAAGATCAACTCTAATTCTCCATCAATTTTTGTGTTGGAGATTATCAAATTCTCTTTGTGTCAGAGCATAGAAAACTAGAGCCGTACGCATGGAGCCTAACATAATGCTAGATCCAGCTTAGAGATATGGTCAAGAACGTTTGTAAATTGGGCCCCCTCCCCTTGAAAAGGCCAGAGAAGCCCAATGGGCTTCTAAGTAAAGATGGGGGCAGCATCGTCTTTCGGTTCAAATCCCGGAGGGCAAAGGAGAACGACGAAGACAAACCAGAAGGTTGAGTCCCCGTTCCGTTCGGTTCCGGTGAACCGGGCCGAACCAATTCAAACCATACTGCTCCTGCAATTCATAAGAAACAACGACGTCTGGCTGTCAGGAGGCTGGAGTGGGCGAGCTGTAGTTCAGCCGAGCCGGAGCCAGATCGTACGACCACGCGTCAGTCAGACAGCCGGCGCATCGTTGCCACTCAACGACATTTAGTGTCCCCCAACGTAGACGCAACCGCCCGATCTTCTTCCTCTTTTGCCCTCGAAGAGCACCCAAATTCACGCCAGCCAACTGTGGAAAAACCATTCAAGTCCTTGTCGGGACACCAAAAATTTTCGTTTATAAAATCTTTTTGATTTTGATTGCCACGTGTGAAATCTTTTTAATAATTAATAATTGGGTTATTAATATTAATCATGGTAATTAATAGAAATTATTTAATTTAATGGTACTCCTATACATCCCATAACTACAAATCCGAAGTAATCTAGTAACGGGCGACAACATAGTATTACGTGACGTAATTGCCAGCTCTGACCGTAGCCGAGCCGAATCCGATGACCCTCGAGCGTCCAACCCTATGCTTACGATTCACGCGCTTACCCTCGTCCCGGCGACCCTTCAATTATTCGCCTCCAATCCCTTTCCTTCCCTCAACACTCTTTCGTTCCACGCCCTTCCGGCGCGTTATCGCCTCGCCGCACCGACCTCCTCTCCTCTCCTCTCTTTCTATCTTTTCTGAATCTCTTTCCTTTGTCTTTGGTTTCTTAACATAAACTGCCGACGATTACGACTATTTTCTTGCAGAGATTTCTATGGGCGATCTAACGGAATCCCTGACGCAGTCTACCGCTACCCCTACCAACGCCACTTCTTACTCCCGTCCGTTACCTGTCCGTGAAGACTGCTGGAGCGAAGAGGCTACCTCAACTCTTGTTGACGCATGGGGCCGCCGTTATCTGGAACTCAACCGTGGTAATCTCCGTCAGAAAGACTGGCAAGACGTGGCTGACGCTGTTAACGCCCTCCATGCTCACTCTAAAAAGACGCACCGCACGGATGTTCAGTGCAAGAACCGGATCGATACGATCAAGAAAAAGTACAAGATCGAGAAGTTCCGTGTTACCTCCTCTAACGGAACCCTAACGTCTTCCTGGCCGTTCTTCGAGCGCTTGGACGCCTTGATTGGTAACAACGTCAAACCGTCTCCTAATTTCTCGCCTAAATTATCGCAATCTCCTCCCGTTGCGGTTCCTATTGCTTACCGGAAATCGGTTTCTGTTAATAACAATAATATTAGCAATAATAACAACAGTAGCAATAGCAATAGCCTTGCTCTGACGTCGGTTCCTGCTGCGGCGGTTGTGGCTTTGCCGCAGAAGAGGGGGTATAATAGCGAGGGGTTTTATAGGAATTATTCGGCTGTGGCTGCTGCGGCAGCAGCGGCAGAGAGTGAGGAGGAAGAGGAGGCCGAGGAGGAGGCTGAAGAGGAAGAGAACGAGAATGAGAACGTGGAGAATACTGGGGTGAGGAAACTGGCAAAGGCAATAGAGAGGTTCGGAGAGGTGTATGAGAGAGTTGAAGCAGAGAAATTGAGGCAGATGGTGGAGTTGGAGAAGCAGAGAATGCAATTTGCTAGTGATTTGGAGATGCAGAGGCTGAGAATGTTTACGGAGATGCAGGTTCAGTTGGAGAGGAACAAGCGCAACAAGCGGTCTGGCTACAGTGGTGAGAGATATTTGTGATTAGTTGTTTATTATGAATACTTGTTCATCAGCATATGTTAATTGTTAATGGTTTTACGTTGTTTAGATCTTTGAACAAGTAAATTGTCCATCTTTTTATCACGGCAGAGCTTATTCTTTAGCTGTTTTTGTGTACTTGACATTTGAAGATTGTGTTCAACTGGTTATCATGACAGAGCTTATGCGATAGCTGGTTTTGTGCACTTGAATTTTGATTGAGGATAGTGTCCAATCAGTTGTGTTAGTGATTTGGACATTGAATGGTAGTAGAATGAAGTTCACTGTGATTAGTTTATTATCAACATTTTGACTTAATGAATTTCATGCATTCTGTGCATTAAGAAATTCAAGTATTTTTATTTGTTTGGAGGATTTTTGGCACCGTTGCTTTTTAAACATGTACTGTATATGTCTGAGGTTGCTTCTTTGTAAGAAATGAGTGATGTAATCATAATTTAGGCAGAAATGTTGTGACTTGTCATTTCAAAAGCTTGAGTTCACCTCTGAAACAGTATGCTCATTCATCTCTGTTAAGTCTGTAACTTATTTAATCCAGTAGGGTTGGTTTGGTTGAATAACTCTATTTGGTCTGAAATTGTTTTAGGTTTGAGCTTACATTACTTCTTGAGGGTTGATAAATTAATTACGTGATGTGATTGGCTCTATATGATGTTATGCTAGGATAATTTTTTTATTATTATTTTTATTTTTTTATTTTTGGGTAGGGTTGGGGGTGTTAAAATAATGGTATGGTCTTTTTGTTTTTGTATTGTGTTTTTCACTAGACCATTGGTAGTAAATTGAGCCATATTGTTTGGTAGAAGCTTGGATATAGACCAACTGATCCCTATTGAAGGAAAGGCCACCTTGTCTCTCTTTTGCCTCAATTATAATTGTAAACTGCTTCATCAGCATATTGGCTATGTTATTATGATGAGTTTTAAGCATTAAGTTTTGGAGACTATTGAGAGATTTGTATCATGGGAAAGTAGTTGATGCTGTATGCTCAGATCAAATTCATTATTGCTTCATTGAAGATTTTGCTTATCAAGGTAATATCCTTGCTCTTTCTTAGTTTGGGTAAAAGGTTTGGGAACAAGTGGTATAGTGTGCTTCATCTTCATGCTTGATCTAGCTTGTTATGTTTTGATCAGTAAGGTCTATGTGGAGTTTATTAATTATCCCACGGGAACAAGGCACATATCCGGATAAATATTAACTAAATTCTCTTGATTAATTGTTATTCTTCTAAAATGCGAGGCATTCCCCTCTCTCTGATGAGTCAAGGATCGATGATTGATCTGTTGGATTCAGATTCTTAAATGTACTTCCATGTGTAAATTGTTGTGTAGTTTTCTTGATAAACATGATTTAGATGAGCTTTCAACCATTGATGTACAATAGGCATGTTATGGTCAGCAGTTCTTTAGTTACAATGGGCATCAAAGCAGATGGGGGAGGTTCATTGTTTTTTGGACTATTAAGTGATGGATTGATTTTATGAAATTTGATTTCCTTCTATTTAAATTATTGCTGAGGAACTAAAAACCTGTATAGTACTGATGTTATGATATCTATCCATGGATACTATGCAGTGAATAAGGGAACTAAGTAGGCTGTAAATGCTTGTTCTTTGCAGTTTTTAGTTTATTCAATTAAATATTGGGTTGCCTTCTTCGATGCATACATATATGTACATACATGTATGTATGTATGTATGTGTTTGGCTTGACTATGAGAGTAATTTCTTGGTTCTTTTATTGACAGATATATATAGCTAGCCATCTTGAGGAGAACTTCGACATTGTTTATGTGCCAGAAGAATCTGATTATATGCTCAGTTCCTACAAAGTACATACATTTCCAGCTGATATTGGCCTCAGAATTAGCAGCTGTTTGTAGGATCAGACTGTTGCAGTTTCAATTAGTTTTGTCTTGCTGCCTTCATCCCTTTTTTGTTACAAAAAAAATTTCCAATTTTCTTTTTCTCATGATCATCTACTCTCAGCTTTTGCAATTGACCAAAGTTTGGCCCCATTTTCAAACTTTATAACTTGAATAGCTAACCTAGTAATCTGAATTTGTCTTGCAATGTACAAGATTAGGCTTATTTATAGGTCTTCCCCCTTTCGTGCTATTATTGCTTTGATGTTGAATCTGCATGCCTTATTAATTCCCCATATTTGTACAATCCATACATGTATACATGCATACATTCGTTTTGGAGAATCCCTATAATGTGTGAATGGCCTGGGCTCTATGCTATGAAGTGAAATATCATCTACTAGAGGCTTTCGTTGTATTCGAAAATGATTTAGGATAGTCAAAAGTGCTCTCTTCATTATAATAAACAGAAGGGCCTTTCGGAATCGAAAAGGCCTTTAGAAAGCTGAATGAAATAGAACCCCTAAGGTCACGTGCTGCTTCACAATAGAAAGATTGCATTAGCATTAAAGCCATGTTCATAGATCATCGAAGAAATGGCTTACTAGCTGGCCGGCCGGCCTGCTGGTAGCATGAATAAGCTACTTCTTGGCTAAGCATCGGCGATGAACGGCAGCAGCGTCCATTTTATTCTTATCTTAACTAAGCCTACACGATGTAAAGTTGCTAGTGTGCGTGCCGTATTTGAGGGCTATCCTTTCGATGAGCCAGTTGACGCAAGTTATGGATACTGTGCAGCGATACTCGAGTAAAAATCTATGGACGACCAACAAATTTAAATTGAAGCATCATACGTATGCATTCCAATTCAAACCTTCTACTTGACTTGTGGATGATTGAACCACACACACACAGAGATATATGTATGTGTGTGTGTGTGTGTGTGTGTGTGTGTGTGTGTGTGTGTGTGTATGCAAAGTTCTCCCAAAGCAAACATTAAGACCCATGCGTAGAATGCAAGCTAGATCGGTTTATTACTAGCCACACGAGTTCAGATAAATCAAAGGGATTAGAGTTAACGAATATAGTGTTACTCACTCTTCTGCACATTACACAAGCCATTACAATGTTTCTGCAGATGGGAAATCGATACCGAATTATGAAAAGTGATGAAGACACACACACACACACACATTCATAAGACTGAGTTTGCCTCAGAAGCTAAATGTAATTTAGACTGAAAGAGAATCACTTTGGCCACTCATTAATGGAGTTACGGAGCTAAGCATACAAATATAAGCACGTTTACTGGTGTTTCAAAAGTCTAGGATTTAGTAATAACTTGGGTAAATTGCTATCTGTAATTAGTGGCTTATTAAGACCACCTTGCAATAATATAACAACATTATTTTAATCAGAAACACTACTTGGAACTTTTGCCTTTATCTATACCCTTCCCATCCAGTTCACATATTTAGGTACCTGCAAAAAAATATTCCCAAATCCAAATGTCAAAGAGTTATGTTGTAATTTACAGACAATCTTGTATATAAACCCTAATCTGTAATGACGAATGGCATGAACAAATTAAGCTTGAGTTTTCAGTATCATGTAGTGACATGCATGCATGAGCACCACCTGAAACAAGCAGGAAGTGATTAAAATGGTATTCATATGAATGATATACGCATTATTGTGAGTTGGAAGTTTTAACTAGAGGATGCAAAGAGTTACTGAATTAATTTCTTGGCCGGGTATGTGTTGAAAACTGAAACCTAAACACCACAAAACAACCAATATCATTTGAAGAAGCTGTCAATCAACTAAAAAAACTACCAAATAAACTTAAAATCTGAAAATGGAAAGAAAATCAAGAAGAAGACTATGAATTTTAATCGAAAAATTTTTATTTCTTATTTTATTGATCGTTTAAATTTAAATATTCTATATGTTGTAAGTTATATATTATTTATAATAAATTAATAATAAATAATAACCGGCACAAGTAATTTTTTAACATTTTTACTCGAAAAAAACAAACTGATTCAACTATTTAAATTAATTGTTTAACTAATTTAATTTTTTTTTCACTTAGAACCTCAAAAAATTAAAAGATGTCCTTAATTAAAATAAAATTTTATAAATTTTTACAATCTAAAATATTATTTAATTATTATAGAATTTAAATTTAAATAATTAATCACAAATTCTATACACACATCGCAATGATAACAAAGAATCATTAACAACAATTCTCATCGCAATGATAACAAAGAATCATTAACAACAATTCTCGCAAGACATTGTATCGATCAAGAAATAGTTTCCAAATAAACAAAATCAATCCAATCCCCACAAAATTAAACACAATAAATAAACAAGACAATGACATGGAAGCTTTCTTAATTTACACCAATTACTATTTCTAAGTTTTTTTTTAATTCTTTACTTTATATTTTTATCAACTCAATCATTAAGCCAAATTCAAATCTTCTGCCTATAAGTTAAACTGCGTGGAGATTTTTACAATTCTCAACTTATAACTCTTTAGTACTATTCATTTTCTTAGCAAAACAACCATCCACAAACTTGGACATACAGTCATAATTGTGTTCGATGATTGGCTCTCTGCCCTATTTATTTGAGAGAAGTTAATGGAAATCAATACTACACTACTTTTCCCGTAGGGTATATACACACTTGTCACACATAGAATTTGACACAATTAATACGATTGTCTTAATTTTATTTGAGATTCAAGATTTTGTTTCTTTGTATTGTACTTAACCATTGATCTCTCTTTCTTCTTTGTGGCTGACAAAGAAGAGAAAATGATAGAGCTAACCATGAAGGAGGAGAGAAAAAAGGGAAGGGATGCTATGAAGAGCTGAATTGAGATAAAGGTTAATGAACTAGCTGTATGGGATATCCTAGTATTTGGATTTTCATCAATAGATGAGGCATTGATGCATACTATGTTTTACAGGAAGGCAACCAAATAATTAGGAAGCGAAGGAACAATTAAAAAGTGAATTTTCCGTGAAAGAAACTTCACTCCATTCTCCTTTCACTACTGCAATCCTCAACTCCAATCACATACAAGTGACTCGAGAATCGTTGTATTTTAGTTTGATTCCTTGAAGGTAGCAAGTTTAGGCAATGAATTTCAATGAAATCATGCTAGCTACTCAATAGTATCAATACAAAATTTCCATAATCCTACATGGGGAAGAAGGAAAAAAGAGAAACAATCATCATTTTTGTCGGTAACTAATTACAAGCTTTTTAGTATCATCATCCACCCGAACGATGATTCTCTACACTGACTCGAAATTTTGAGCTTCACTCATATATATGGCACTTATTCATACATATTGTATTTGATCATTCTCAGTTGATTAGAAATCGGCCAAACAGTAAAAAGAGAACAAGAAAAATTACTGAAAGAAAATGATCTTGTGGGACAGTTAGTTTATATTCTAAACTCCATAAGAAGCAGACAACAGACAACAGATACAAACAGTTAAACCAATGATTGCAAACAGTGAGACAGAAACTCACTTCGGCCAAATTTTGTATGTATGTGCATAGGACAATGTTTCAGAAGATTATGGTGTTCAAAAAAAATGGGAATGCAGATATGAATATGCATGTTAATTTCCGCCTCAATGGGTATAAAACTCACATGCAACGTATGAATGATATATCAGTATATCACATGGTCAGTCATGGGGAGCACAAAATCGGAGAGAATCGCAAAAGAGCCAAAAACAAACGAAAAAAGTGAACAATACACCTAATATATTAATTAGGAAACAACAGCACAAACAGTGTTTTGAATGATGAGAAAGAGAGAGAAAGGGAGACAGTCAGACAAATTCTTACAATCCAATCATGGCATCTTGCATTGTAAGAGTAAAAAATGTCAAGGTAAAATTTTACGTACCACAGTTCTTCACTTCGATGCTTCCAAGTGAGTGTCCAGATTAGGGTTTCGCTTTTGTAGGTTTAGGGTTATGTGAACAATTGGCTTTCCCCACAGACATATGGAAGATCTTGCCATATCATTAATGTCCAATTAACACATCTGTTCCAGTTGTTTCTTGTAAGGGAAAGGAATAAGCTTTTGTTTCAATTTGTTTTCTGGAATTTTAATGGATCGATGAAACTGAATTCATTTGTCTTTATATATTTTTAAGTTAGCGATGAAGCTGGAATTTGAAGCATGCAGTTAATAAAGCAAAAAAATTATTAATCTGTAAACAAAATTTACCATTTTATTTGAAGAAGCCGAAGCTATTAGGTTGATTGTCTGGAAGACTTAGCCTCATCCTTGGCCTTGATTTGAAACTTCTTCTTCTTCTTCTTCTTGTAAGGAATTCCTCTAGCTTTAGCTTGACAGTCCCTCACTTCACGCAAATAAACCCGAATAGCTCCATTTCCAAACGGGTTAGTCTCAGGTGAACCACCATGTTCCTCATAAGCAGCTCTCAGCCGTCCGATCAGCGCATCAAGGCTTCCCCAGGCCTGCCTTAGAGGGCAAGTACAAGGTGCAGGAGGATCGGGTTGTCCAAAAAAGACGCACCCATGTAGATGAACCTTAGTCTTACCGAATTGATCAAGATACCTTAGAAATTCAAGCACATGATTGCAGTTACACTGAGATAGTGAAATTGGAGGTCTTTGGTTCTTCAAGTACTGCCCAAAAGTGTTCCAGTCTCGCCGTTTCTGCGACTCATATCGGCTCAAAGGAGGAGGATGTGGCTGCTGCTGTTGCTGATCGCCGGTGGATCGTGAAGACCCTTCAGCAACAAAATCTTTAGCTATAACACCAGACATGATTATATCCTTTCCTGAACAAATTATTGGGAATTTTTGGCTTAGGAATAACAAAAGGCAAAGAGAGAAACAGAGAGAGAAGAGGTGAAACAATAGTGCAAGTGCAGTGGAAGAGAAAGTGAAAATCACTCTTAGGGTCTACTGAGGAGACATGTAATGGGGCCTATTTAAGGTGCTTTTTTTCTTCCCCTTTTTCTTCCTCTCTTATTTTATTTTGTTTCTTCTCTTTTCTTTCATTGACACTGTTTGCACCAACTATATTATTTTATGTTTAATGGTATATTATTAATTATTGTATGCTATCATCTGTACAATCATTATTGCATTTTCATTTGAATCATGATATCATATATATCCCTACCAATGAAGTAATTAGTCAGGAAGTTGATTATCTTTGTAAAGAACTGATGAATCAGATTCTATGAAAGTAGGCTTCTGATATAGGCTAAGGTTTACAGCTAAGAATTCTTAATTATCTTCAACTATGGCCACTAATAAAGTAATGATATATAATTAACCAATGTTAATACAAAGTGGGTATTTGAGCGGTCTTGCAAATTAATGATAGCTTATATATTAGTTGCCAGTGGACGGCATCGATAAATCTACATTTCTTTTGGAATTTTAACCTAAGTTGGGTTAAAGAATAGGGTTTGTTTTTGGAGATAACCCTTTGGAAATATTAGACTGTGTTTCAGGATTTGAATGCTTAGACATGCATTGAAGTGACATATATTGATGACAATGCATGCATGACATAACATTTAAGATTAAATTTTGTGTACTGGGATTCAGGATCACCATGATTCTTGCTTTCAATCAAGAATTTTGATCACTTGGGTCCCAATTGTTATTGTCAATTGAATCAACTACGCCTTGCAGACTGTATACTTGTGATCCTTAATTAATCCATATTTATAGTTACATGTTAGACCTATATTTTATATATAATCCTTAGTTAATTATATTGAAAAGGAAATTTAACATGGAATCCAGTTAGTGGGCATTCATTGAAAGTAAGGAAGACCGACTTATACCTAATCAATAATGAGGATCATTAATCCATTAAGACTGGTGTTTGGTGGAAGGCACACAAGATCAATATTAATTCATAATCTACATCAAAAACTCTGCAAGAATATGTACTCTCTCTATCCTGATAAATTTTGTAGAATGAAATTGATTTCATTTGGTTGTTATCTCATCATTTAATCTTATAACATTTTATGCAAATATATATATATATATGGATAAATGTGTTACATACTTGCTAAGTTTTTCTTTAACTATTTTAATCTCTTTAATGGTCATATTTCATAAATTTTAATTAATGATTGTACAAAATATACTCCTTTCACCTAATTTTTTTTTATGTGAATGTTATGCAATTAAAATAATGACATAAAGTGGTGTGCTCTCCTTTACAAATGATATATTTTTTTCAATACATCCTACTCACATAACCACTTTTATAAACATGTTACATACTTACTAATTCCATTTTCACTATCCTAATCTTTTTGATGATTAGTTATTTTGAAATTAAAGACATATATTTTAAATTTTTAATAAATAATCGTACAAAATATACTCGCTCCACCTAAAATTTTTTTTATGTGACAATAGACGATGTTATGTAATTAAATAATAGCATAAATTGATGATTGGTTCTTCAAAAATAAAATAAATTTTTTCCATGCACCCTACAAAAATAATACAATTTTTTGCTTTTATCAAGATAAAGGTAGAAAACATTCAACAAGTCCATCCAATAAATTTATTAAAAATTTCTTCCATTATAACCATTTTAATGATGGGTTACTAATTTTAAACTAAATACATAAGTATTCAACAATATTTTATATCATGAACTTAAGAGTAATGTGGTACACTTTCATCCCATCTAAGATTTTTTTTTGAATTGACAACATATATATAAACTCATAGAAAAAAAATTGACATAACAAAATGTTGGTAAATTTTTATGTCATAAATTATCTCTTTTTTTATATGTAAACGTATAGAAATAGCAAATTTTTTTTTCAAGAAAATAAAGACAGGACACTTCCAACAAGACCATCCAATAAATTTATTACACATTTATTAAGTTTTGGTCCATAATCACAATTACTTTAACATCTATCGCTTAACTACAATATCTTCTAATGAATGGCCTTTTTTTTTAATCTTATGTGATATTACAGTGTTATGGGATAATGCAGTGGGGGCTCTCTCTTATAAATGATCTCTATTTTTGATGCAACGCATTGGGATGGCAAAATTTTACGTATTCAGCAAGATGTGGGTGAAGTTTTTCTTGGTTTTTCATGATAGATGGTGTCTTTTTGTCCAAATTAGTGATCGAGGTTGAAAATACAAGACACTGAAAAGAAAAGGATTAATAGTCTGATAGCAATAAGCAAAGCATCTTTAATTGCGAAAAGGGGTCCATCGCTGATCAGTAGTATCATAAAAATAATGCTGCTGCCTGTTTGGGATTTCATCGAGTCTTTACATGTAAAGTTGTTCGAGCATTACTTATATATTTTATTTTGCCTTCTTCAGCTTCAATGTGTTGTAGTATTCAAAGGGAATAAATGTGCTTCCATGGCTAAGAAGATTGTAGAAATGGGTCATTTCTATCACAATTCTTTTTCAGTTAGATATTGATTTCAATCCTGATGAAGACAAGCAGGAAATAAGATGAAGAGAGATAGATTATCTCGTCCATAAACTAATGAGAAATTAAGAGTAAGAGAAAATAATAAATGGAATTTATTGTGGAGAATACAAGTGTCTGATTCCAAAGTAAATTAAATCCTGTAAGAAAACGAAAATGCTGCTAAATAAATTTCAAAATATGATAATAAAGCTGCTCCTTGTCGGACAATAATCATATATATGTTCACCTTTCTTTTATAATGTTTAATCAATCAATGGATGACCCTTTATGACTTTTCTAGGGCAAGAAAAGAAAGCAAGCAACAGCAGAAGCAACATACAATTTAATGGAGGGAGGGGCAACCAGAAAATGTTTTACACGTTTCCGTATTCTGGGTTCTTTCTTATTTCTTCCAACTTTTGACGTCTGCTAGAAGAACGTACATTATTTTCTCTGCGAGTACAAGCAATGAAATAAATTTTCTTTCGGATTCTTAATTGTACAATAATGATAGATCGTCACATTTTTCAATGCCACAAAGGTCCGAAGACTATTATCTTCCATTTTCTGCAATATTGGCATCTTCATCAGGATACAAGCATCTTTCAGAAATTAACCATAAGAAAACCTGTTGTTTCGTCCGCATAAAGAAGATGGAATAATATCGTATGGCTCACCAAGTTAACTGCTGCCATTTGAAGGTTTCACTGTGGAAATCGATGATGATGTTGGACAACAGTGGGACATTGCTTTAGGATGTATACTTGCTTCTACCAGCATATATGAGCAATCGGACAGATTAGGCTTTCCTATATAAGAATATATATTGTGAAGATCTTTTGTGGGACAACTCTGTTTAATTTTCCATAATGAATTTCCACCGTCACACGTGGGTTGTGGGATCATATGTCTGGCAGAGAATGAAGAACAAGAACAAGAAGAACTATGTTTTGTCTATTCCTTCTGCATTCTTTAAACAAGAACTTTCCGCAATATATACATCGGCACTAACGTCAATGCTTTCTCAGTTTCATGCTACTCTTTGTTTTCGTTTAAGAGTCACGCCTCCATCGAATCTACCCAACAGCAAACAAAAATTTGACGTTGCTGACTAAACAAACCATTCCATTACATAATGTAAATCAAAGCAAGTCAGTAATCAACCCTTGCTTATATGGTAACAGTCAGTAATCAAAGCAAGTCATTACAAACCATTCTCGAGTCTCGACTCCTGCAATTTAGAGAAAAAAAACAAAAAAAAAGAAAGAAAACGAACGCAGAGATGTTTACAGTTCTTGACCGATTGTAACAGTCACTAGAACAATGCCTTCAATGAAAAAACGAGCCTGTGTGGGGGTCCTGGCTGATATGTGATAATATTAAGTGGAGATATTTTTAAAATCGTGCTGTCTTAAGTTTTCATTATTATTACTACTATTATTGTTATGTCTACATCGTACAAAACAATAATTTAAGCTTTTGCCATCGATTTTCAAAGTGTTAATGGTGTCATAACATCATACAGATAGTTTCATTGCTTCACCTTTTCTCGCTGACTCCTTTTTATATTTTTTAAAAATATCTTATTACGATATTATATATTATATATTTATTTTTTATTATTAATTTTAAATTTTTTATTCATATTTTAAATAATATTCACTAAATATTTCAAATTTTAATTTATATATTTTAAATTTTTTATTGTATATTTTAAATATTATTTATCATTTATTTTATATATTTTAATTTTTTTTATAAATTTTTTAACTGCAACCGCACATGCATATGCCCCGAGCCAAATCCTCTTTACATAGATGCATTTAAATGTGTGTATATATACAGGGAAAGACCAATTCAGGACCTATTTTACTGTATAATTGTCCATCACATGTGATTTCTTTTTTAATTTCTTAATTTTTTTTTGGATTTTCGAAACATTCCCTCATAATGTGATTCTCGTAATACATTCTCCATTATTTCTACAGATTTTTTTTTAAAAAAAAATGCCTTCTGATCTCTGAGAATGCATGGAAGCAATCATTCATGCAACAAAACAATCTTCTCTTTTAGACAAAGTAATTTCTGCAATTTCCGCAAATAGCATTGATGTGGGAACGAGATGAGATGAAGGCATGCGGTAGAGCAGAGGGGTCGGGGGCCAGTTCTAAAGGCAATGTGCAGTGACTAGTCATTCTAAGGAAAAGAGAAAAAGGCAAAGGGTAACAAAAATATAGTGATGCTGCTGGAAATCAAGTCACTTAATCAAACTATGGGGGAAGAAGTAGTGTTGTTTGAATAAATAGTAGTGGTAAGTGGTTAACCTTACTACTGCTACCAAATTCCACTCTATAAAGAAAGAGAAAGACACAACTCGATCCACGTGATTGGCCCCATCTTCTTCTCCATTTGTCTCTCTGAGTACCTACTTCTTCTCATTGGGCCCTCTGGCTTGTGTACTTACATACACAAAAGTTAATGCTTCCTGTTATTACCCTTTTCTTCCTGCTCATAAATAATGCCTCTTCATCTTTTCTATCCTCATTCCGCGTCAATTCCAATATTGTTGTGCCCGTATATCTTTGACAATGAAATGAGTCATACCCTGAACCTGAAGAAGGAACAAGCCATTTGGCAAAACACAGCTGTGCATTCCTACACAATCCATTTAAAAGTGATAAATTTTGTTCAGTAGCTCACTGCCCAAGGCAATACTGGTCACTAGGAAGAAAATCTTCCAGGCCTATGACTAGAAGTCAGCCGAGACCAAAGAGTAGAGCAACATCACAGACACAAGCGCCGTTAACACAGTAGCGTCAATAATGTGCTGTATTTCCCATACTAGTAAGGATTCTCATCGATTTATGTGTTGGGCCATGTAAGTTGTCGGGCTTAGGCCTTTCATCTATCTGTTTGCCTTGGATGATTTTTGGTTTCAACTTTCCCCACTCTGCTGGGACGACGACGATTGCAGGCTGCATTAACCAAACCCATTTCTTATATGGGCGCACAGATTGTATCATGTAAGTTGTTAGGCTTAAACAACACCCCCCCTCTCTCTATATCTCTGAGTCCTTGATATTTTTGTTTTCAACTTTCAATCTCTGCTTAGGTGATGCAGTTGCAGAAGTACATGTTTGTTTCCGCAAACAAGCTGCATTTAATCTGCCACGGCCACCACCCTAAACTTGATCGGCAAAGTGTGGGCAGTAGCCTTCGTTTTAGGCAACACAAAGAGAGCAACGTTATTGGGGGTCTCAGTCAGACCCTCTACCATATCATTTATTAAGTTTTGAATGGTTGGCTGATGTTAAGGGTTTGTCCCACGGCCTGTTTGATAATTGGCTGCACAAACAAAAAGAAAAACCAGCATGAATTAAAGTCTTGTTCATCCACGTTCCGTTCCATCCCACCCACCCCAGGCACAAAAATCGATGAAAATTCACTTTTTGCTAATTGGATTCAACTCCCTTTCAGCATTACAGCACGTTGAATATATATTTAATCCCAAGATTTGAAGATCCAAATCCAGATTAGGAAGTGAGAACCTCCAAAAACAAACGTATAGTCAGCGCAAGCATTGATGATGGCTTCGATCTTTGAAGCAACGAACCTGACTCCCCTCCATTAATCTTCTAACCCGCTTGGATTAGAGTAGAGTAATCTGCTAAACTACCCATTATTTTATGTGTACAAAACTACAGCTCAACTAAGTTTTAATAAAGAAACCATATGTATGCCCAAAGACACAATGATAGCAGCATGTTTTGATCCCACAACGTACTTAGATCTGCAATTCCAGCTTGTATATTTCAAGACACTTATCATATTACTTAAGATCCTTAAAATTTTACAACAATAATGAATGAAAAAGCAGGAATTGATTCTACTGATAATTTATTTTATTGTTCACCGACGGATTAGGTGGCGAACTACGGCTTTGAAGTCAGTGTACATTGTCATATAACCAGAAATAATCAGAACTTGGATTTGGTATAATAATCTTAACAAATCTCGTATTTATATCGGATTTTGGCATAACTAAGATTCTAAGTTATACACAACCGATTTTCTAATTTTTTTTTAAAAAAAAATTATAAAATTTAAAAGAATTTTTAAAATATTCAATTAAAAATAAAATAAATTATATTGACCGACAGATAATGCTGTTCCGTCGCATTTCTTGAAGTGAGTGGTCTTTATGTTTAATTTAGGACACATGTTTGCTTCTTGGTTTGTGCATGATTGCGTTTGTCTGCCCTTACTTTTTTTTTATGAACAATAAAGTCTGGAAGGAATAAAATGACCAAAAAGCCAGGCAGGATTTCCAGGACTTGAATCGAAAGAAAGCCAAGGAATAATAATTTTATGATATAATAAAATTATATATTTAAAATTTTATAATAATTTTAATAATAATTATTATTTAAATTAAATAATAATTTATTTATTAATTATGAACGAATTAAGTCCAGAATCTCGATAGAAACCCTTCTAAAGGGGGCTTCAAGAGCAGTCAATTCTTCCCCATTAAATACGTGGCACTATCAATTTTCCCCCGTTTTGCGGGAAAAATCATTTTCTTGATGTTTGGGAATTGAGTAAATCCTTAATTATTCTTCGGGTTAATAAAATATTAATTTAATTAAATGTGAAAACGATAGAAAAACGGAAAACCAGAACCAGATTTCGGAGCACGTCATGGTACCCTCCCGTTTCATTTCCTCCTCTACCAGCGCTCTCAGCCATTCCGAAACCCCAATTCAGTCATTTCACGGAGGTCGCCAAGGGTAGTTTAGTCTTTTGGTCAAAACACAGTGTTTTGAAAGAGACGGGGAGAGAGAGAGAGAGAGAGAGAGAGAGAATGGCTTGTAGTGTTGGCAATGGCTCCTCAGTCTTAGCCTCACAGCCAAACGCACACGCACGCACAACATTCTCTCTCTCGGCAGTTAAGCTGCTCCGTCTCTAACCACCCACTCTGTATTTCTTTCTTCAAATAATAAAGAAAGCGAGAATTGTCTTCTTCCCTCATTTATTATTCACTCGTTAACTTTCATCGATTCATTCATTCATTTCTTCGTGGATTCATTCGTCTGATATTTACTCGCGCTGCCACTGCATGTATGCATTTCTCTTTCACTTTTACTTCGCTGAAGTGTCATAGGGAGAAGAGAGGAAGATAGCAAAACGATGCCGTTGCTGAGATTTCCGGTCAGAAACGAGTACGCCCTGGGCCAGCCGGAGCTGTTCAAAAAGGCTAACAAGGAAGATCCAAAATCCGTGCTTGATGGTGTCGCTGTTGCTGGTCTCGTTGGGATCTTGCGCCAGTTAGGCGATCTTGCTGAGTATGTTGTGTCATTCTGCTTCCTTTGTTTATTTCTTTGTGTATTTTTACTTCGCTTACTGTTTAATTTCATTTGTGTGCTCTCTCTGTGCTGTAAATGGTGAATAATTGATTCAAGGAAGCGGAGAAATTGAGATACAGTATTTAGGAATTAAGATACTGTGGTCTTCAGCTTACGACACAAGGAATTGCTCTTTTCTTCCTTTATTCTCTGTGTGCCTGTCCAAGTTTATATATAGGACTAGTGTTAAATGGCAGTTGGTGATTCTGCGGACAAATATTAATAGAAAATTCTTTAAATATGGGGGAAAGTGTAACTTTTTACGGTTGATTTGAAGATAAAATTTTAAAATAGAAGCTGAAGATTTTATCCATTGCTGATCTGGAGTCTAACAGTACATTCAAATGTGTTCCCGGGATATCCTGATATACTAACTAATCTAAGCTGTAAAATTGGGATTAGTATTCTTACTTGGTCGGTTCATAGTAATTAGTTGTGGTAATGTGCTAGACGCTGGCATACTTTGCTTGTATGCTCTGTGACTTTGCTCAGCTGTATGCTTGTCCCCAGAAGTTTCAGTTTAGTTCTTGAAGATGAGTGAGGAAAACAAAACAACAAGAAATATAGACTCTAGATGGTAAAAACTAGGAGTTGGATTTGTTTAGATTAGGAAGGGAGCATGTGAATGTAGTGGTATGGATTTGGAGCCATGCATATTTGAATCCGCCTTCAGAATTGTTAGAATTAGCATTACTCAGAAACTTCTGAATTTAGTAGGTTATGTCCTAATGCTTATGTCACTACTTTTAGTTAGTACTGCATGAGTTGTGTTCTCAATATATTAGGACTTTTTGGAATATGATTGAGGAAGATATTTAATAAACAGCAATAATGGTTAAATTGCTTTATACCAGTTGACTGTTCACAATATAATCTTGGTTATGGAACCTGCTGTATTTACTGCCAAGGCCCTTGAATCCTGGTGATTTGGGAAACACTTGGACATTGCAAGGTTGAGTAAACTTTCTGGTGAGGGTTTAACCATGTAATGTGCAAACTTGGTAACTCTAATTTTTCACAAGAGAGGAATTAGAAATTTCATCAGAAGAGTTTATTGAGTATGAATATTCTTGAAATTTCACCATTGAAATCATTAGACAGATTGACAAAATGTTAAAACATCATTTCTTTTTAACATAGTCACTGGTTGTTAGGAAAAGCTGAGCTGTTTTCTTTTTCAATTTTATTTAATATCCAGTTATCTATATATTCATCATCCATCAAAATTTTTATAAAATATTATAAATGATGGGACTTTTGTGACATCATGTAGATTTGCTGCAGAGGTTTTTCATGGCTTACAGGAACAAGTGATGGCTACTGCTTCTAGAAGCCACAAGTTGATGGTTCGTGTGCAGTGCATTGAAGCTGCACTCCCGCCCCTTGAGAAGGCTGTACTCGCTCAAACAAGCCACATACATTTTGCCTACACTGCTGGTATGGCTCTTGTAACTATGCCTTTCCTTTATCTTGGTTTTTCTACATGCCTTTCTAGGCATCTTGTATTTTGAATAATCCTTTATTATCTTATACCATGAGATTTGTTAGAGGATAATTTATTTAGCATAAAAGAATATCTTTAGTTCTATCTTCCCCTACTGCAGAGTTTTGCACAAGCTACATAAGACTTAAATATTTGATGTTTGAGCAGAAAAAGGTCAAAAACGATGTTATACTGTACAAAGAGGAGAATATAGGTGTACTGGCCATTTGATACATGTATGATGTCTCTGTAATTTCCCAAAAAGCAAATATTATAGAATTAATAAAATGTGTTGCCAATGCTTGAAATTTCATTGGTATTCTCTGCTTACCAGTTCTATACTTCGATGCATATTGTATAAGTTCTTGTTATGAAAATACTGTAAACTTAGTTGCTAAACATACAACCAGTTTAGCATCTTGTAAGATTATTAAATATTATTGGTTATCACTGTATTGAGTTAGGGCCTTTTGGGATGAACGTTTTACTGTTTTAACTGATATCTAGATAAATTTTCTTCTTTTTTCAATTTTATATTCTTATTGGTGATGAATGTGACTCTATGTTTGGTTTAAAATTAACAAACATTTACAATTCCTGTGGTTTGATTAGTCTTTCCACTGGTTTTTTGTCTAGCTAAGAGAAAAAATGATAGTAAAGGAAAAGTTTTTCTATGACCTTTCCTAATTTCAAATGCTAGCAGAAAATTAAGAATTGGGGAAGTTCCAAATATTTACTTCTTTTTCTTGCATCCAACTTGTTTGATAAAGTCTTATCCAACTTCATACCACCAAAATTTACTATTTAAATTGAGAAGGAGAAAGATGTGGGTTTACTGCTTATTGATCAAGTTGTGTCACTGTGCTGATATAGAGATTGATTTAGTTTTTATTTTTGAATTAATTCTTTGAGTTTTTTTTAACCTGATCGTCAATATCTCATATGCTATATTAATCTTAAAATAAGTGCAATCTTTATGGACAGCAGTTTTCTTGCAGGTTCTGAATGGCATCCTCACATTCCGAATGAGCAAAATCATTTCATCTACAATGACTTGCCACGATTTATTATGGATTCCTATGAAGAATGTCATAATCCTCCACATTTGCACTTGCTTGACAAGTATGGTCCATTTTTTATTGCTCTTTGTTCACGTTAATGGGCATTATAGTCAGATAATCTGATTTAAAATTTATTTTAGATATTTATTTCTCTGCTTTGCCAATCAGATTTGATGCAGGTGGCCCAGGATCTTGTCTGAAGAGATATTCAGATCCAACTTTCTTTAAAAGTGTATCCAGTAGCTCCAATGAGGCAACTTCTGAGAAAATCCAAAGAGATAAGAAGGCTCGTAAAAGCAAGGTATCATTTACTAAACAAGGAACTGAGATTGCAACCATATGATGTGCGCTTCTCTTGTAGATCTATTGTCTTGCCCAATCATATGATGCACTCTCAAATTCACGTTAGTGACTTTATCATATTCCACAAAGGGGCTTCAAAATACTATAATTGTGGATATGTTTTCCTCCAAGATTTTCTCAATGAAAATGCTGGGCATAGTTTCTTCTAGAGCATATACATATTAATATATCATCAACATTGCTGCTTTTTTTGAATTATATCTATATCTAAATTGGCAGAAGAAAAGGTCATCTCAAAGGAATGGAGAAATATCAAATGTTGCATCAGTATCCAATCATAGTCATAGTGGCAGGTAATTAATCTATATATATATATATATATATATATATTGTCAGCTGCAACCCTTGCCAGATTCCCTTTGATGAAATTGAAATGTATATGGTGTCTGTAATTTCATGTAATGCAGAATGCATCTGACTTCTCTGACTGTTAATGGGCGAGCTTCTTCTCAAGCTGCCTCGACGGTAGACATGACACTGAAGTCTGACTTGGGTGATCATGCAAGTTCTTTTGGCTCAAGAACTGGGTCAGGTTATAGAGAACGTGTATTCAATAGTGGTTCCTCCTTGCAACATGGAGAACAGGGGTCTAAGGAATCCTATTCTAGGCTGATGCAGGATATTGATACCCTAGATTCAGTTTTTTCTGATGAACCAAATCAGATGGTAGATAATAATTTCCCATGCAGTTCGCGACCAGAAGAAATTGCCCCTAGTTCATCTTATGTTACCTGGGATGAAAAGGCAGAAATAATGGAGCCTAAGATTCAACAATGTGATAGAAGTGAGTCTCCAGAGGCACTTTCTGCAAAGTTTGACATAGATACACCTGACAGAGGACCTGTCAACCTAAGAACCATTGATCAAATGGATATCTTGCTGGACCGAGAGGCTCCTGAGGTTCTTTCAGAAAATTTTGACATAGATACGCCTGATAGAGGAGCTGCCATTCCTAGAAATGTTGATCAAATGGATATCTTGCTGGATAGAGAAGCTCCAGAGATTCTTTCAGTGAATTTTGACATAGATATGCCTCACAGAGAAACTGCCATTCCTAGAAATACTGATCAAATGGATATCTTGCTTTCTGACAACGACACTCCAAAATCTATATCAAGTGGAAAGCAACTTGAAGAAATTGAAAGTGAAACAGACAATTACATGGATGCCCTTAACACTATCGAATCAGAATCTGAAAATGATCTTGATTGCCAAACAAAACGGGAAGTGGAGCAATATTTGTACACTGTTAACAATGGCAGAATAGAAGAGGGAATCAAGCAGCCTGTGGCACATAGTTCAGACCATTTTCCATCTAATACTGAGTCTCATGCTGTGTCCATTATCTCTTCCACTAATGTAATGTCCAGTAGTTTACCTGATTCAGTGCCCTCTGAGAGTAATGTCTGTGAACAAATACCTCAAATTTCTATAAAATCTTCTGATTCAGATCATTCACCAGGCACCAATATCTTTGCAAGTGCCAATATTCTTGATGGGTCCAAGGTAGAGTCAGTCATCAGCAATGGTCCGAACCTAGAGTCTGTTATCAGTGACCCATCATCCTCTGTGTCCCGAATTTCTGATTTACATGATCAATCAGGTGTTAGGATCATAAGCAGTTTCTGTGACTCTCAACAATCTCATGCTGAAGTTTCTGGCGTTCAATCAGCTAAATTCTGGACAAATGGTGGCCTTTTAGGACTTGAACCATCAAAACCTCCTGATTTTGCTGTGTCAAAGACCACAGGCCAGGATGATGCGGCCAGAAGTAAATTTGTTCCTCCAAATACCAATCTGAAGGGTGATAGACAGAAAGAAAAACTTGATACATTGGTTGAGAATGCTGAAAGTTCTGAAAATGTTTCTAGTTCTAGCATTGATAAGGTTTCAGTTCCATTAGCTGATGCTGATTCCAAATTTGAAAACTCTAGTGGTTCTCATAACAGTAACAGATTTAATCATGGTCTTGGAGGTGGTTTGAATGAAACTGCTGTGGCTGCATCTGGAACTGAGCTTCCACCAGATGTTAATGCCACATCAACTGAAGCAAATCATGATAATGATGGTAACTCATCTCTAGTGTTTGGACTAGGCCATAGGTTTCTTGTAAATGGTTTTCGGAGAAAGTTATCACTTGTGCATGATGACAAATGTGAGTCTGTTAGCCCTATAGAAACTGGTGTATTTGATCGTGAGTGTGGGCACCACCATGATGCATATCAGACAATGGCAGAGATGACCTTCATGGAGCGGTTTGGACATGGATGTCCTCTAGGTTCACTCACTTCTTCACCACCACTTGAACATATGAAAATATCTTTCAAACCTGCAGATGGCTTTGAGGCTTCCAAACTGAAACTGAAATTTCCTGATGGGAGTCACTGTCCTGAAAGCATTGGAGATATGTTTCCCTCATTTCATTTGGTCCCCGAGCTTGCTATTCCTCCACATGATTATGGTTCCAATTCTGATGATGACACTTTCTGTAGATCATCATATATGTCAGATGATTGTCGCAGCCATCACTCTGAATCAAATTCAGAGCAGTGGGAATCATCCCCTGGAGGAAGCAATGATGAGGAGCTATGTGATGCTCTATGCCGAATGTCATCAATGGAATCTGTTTCAAGTTCTCTTCAGGTAGGAGCAGGGAAGAATGGCATGCATGCTGACTGGGGACTTCAGAGTATGCGCACTGAGAATGGTGCCGAACCTTCTTTGTCTTGTCTTGATCTCCCAAGCTTTGATGCTATGAACCCTGTACTACTTGGAGAAACAAAAACTGACTCTGATCCCAAGAATCTCACAAAATTGCTGAACCCTACAGAGCCCACCCCATTGCCACCACCTCTCCCTCCAGTGCAATGGTGGGTCTTGAAGCCCCATTTAGATGTAGCCGAAGACAAAGAATATGCTGAATCAGATTCTCCCAGGCAGGCATTAGACCAGAAACTTTTGGTGTCTTCCATGTCTCAGCAATCTGGGCCAGCCCCCACTGATCAACGATTGACTAACAAGGATGCTGTTGCATTTAGACAAGAGACCAAGGTATCATGGAGGCATTATTGATTTTTTCTGATTTCATCTTATATTAAATAGAACATATTGGGAAGTCAGAATTGTCAGTTTATAACTTAATTCCATGAGTGCTGCAGGAGGATCAGCAGAAGTCAAATGGGAAGGAGAAAGTTAATCAGAAAGCAAATGGCAAATGGATGGATGAAAAGGAGGATTTTTTACATCAAATAAGAACAAAAGTGAGTAGACAAGGAATGCTTTTTCATTTTGTTTTTAGAATTGGAAACAGAAAACAGGTCTGAAAATATGACGAACGCATCCTTTTTTTTTCTCATCTCAATGATCTATTTCTTATAAAAAATAAAAGAGCAAACAAAAAGCAAAAGAAAACAAGAAAAAGTGTCTTAGCAGTTTAAATATATCATCAAAATAGTACTTGGGCATGTACCAATTCTAAAGCACTAGTACTCACCTGCCAAATTTTGTCATTTGAATTTGGACTAACCACAGAAGAAAGTGAAATAAAAGAAAGAGCATAGTTTCACCTCCAATGTTTATTTTGTGAGAGTAAAAGACTTAACAGCTTTTCTTCTTCTTCATTTGTTCTTATGGCTGGCTTGACAATTCAGTGATTATCATCATTGTTTTCATTACTTTCTCTGCTCTTCATGGTAGCCAAATGGTTGTTGCACTTCTCTCTCTTTTCATTTTAATATTTGGTAACCATTAATTTAGGCGTCTCTGATGGTACCAATGAAATCTGATTTAGGGTCCACCAGCCTATGTCAATGGGTTTGCGCATTTGTATGTTTCTTCTTGATTGGATATGTCATTGTCATGGTAGAATGATTTAGCTGTGACGGAGGAGCATGTAACTTGTTGACTGCTTTTGAGTCATGTAGTCAATCAATACCCCCATAACTGAAGCCCAGTCTCTTATTGCAATCGGAAAAATGTACTCTTAAAGATATTGGATGTTAATCCATTTAATACATTCTTTATCTTTGTTTTTTATTCCAGTCATTCAGCTTGAGGCCCACAGTGGCACAAAGGCCTACTTTCTCATCAGGTCCCACTACAAACAACAAAGTCACCGCAATCTTAGAGAAAGCAAATGCTATCCGCCAGGTTTATACTTGTCCCTGTTTCCCTTGCTTTTTATTTTCCTCATTTCCCTCCGCTTAAATCACCAAAAATAATTAACGTCTAGGTGACTTGCAGGTTGTTACTAGTGACGATGGTGAGGATGATGATAACTGGAGTGATACTTGATATCTTCTCGGAATGCAACAATGTGGGTACATGAGAAGCAAATCTTCTTCTAGTTTTCAGTCTCTTATATTGGGCAAGGCTGTTTTATAAATGTGCATAATGCCAGTTTCTTTTGGTAAGTAACTTTTAGGGCTGTTCCTGTATCTCGTTATTGTTTCATTAATTTCTTAAATTGTTAAATTTATGATGCAAACGAACAATGTGATAAAAGAGATTAGATCAAGATGTAGTTTACATCTTCCACGGTATTAGACAATTCCTTGGGCATATGTCCAAGAATATCATTTGTAGTGCACGATGGTGCACGATGGAATTAGTCTGAACCTTTGCGCTATGATTTGAAGATGTACCAGGAAAGGACCGTCGGGCACCATGAAGACAAGTCTTCTGCCCATTAGCTGAATTGAATTAAAGATTTCGTGTTTACAAATAAATTGCCAATTGGCTGATTGTATGCATACGAAGCAGAATATTATGTTTTAATCCTTAGTCGTTAATGTTGTCAAAATCAAAATGACGCTATGATTGTTATGCTAGTTTTCTGGTTCCGGATTACTGGTTATGGTGCTGAGAATCCCCGACAGACACAGCTCTCGGACATGAATTGTTGTAAGGAAACGACTTGTCGTCCAGTTCTGTCTTCAAGCTATGGTAAGGTTCAAGTCGTTACACGAGCAATTCGTGTTTTTTTTTGGGGTGGAATAACTTGAGCTTCAATTTAGGCGTTGAATTCTATGGATGAACTCGCGACTCAACATGTGCTGTTGCAAAATCTTATGCTTCAGTTCTAATTTACTTAGACAAACAGGATTCCGTGTGCTTCTAATTCTTCAATGTTTTTCTCCTCTGTCATGGGCTGTCCATGTCCCGATGACAACAATCCCATATGCTAATTGTTTTTGTTTTCTCTCTTTGTTGCACGAATTAGTTGTTACTCCACATCTGTTGCCATGTGGTAAACCTTTTTCTTTTCCTTGCAGCACAAAGCAAACAAAACACACAGAGGCAAGTCACAAGTGGACATGGTTTCTGGCATGGCAGCCATAAACAAAAAATGCAAGTATGCATGCATCTGGAAAAAACTATGGCTTAATTATTACTTTCCTTTGTATATAGGCTGAGGCTGAGGCTGAGGCTGGCATATAAACAAAGAGAAGACTTTTGTTGCTTTCATTTCATTAAAGCAAGGAACATGCCCCACTTAATTTATCCCTCGATTTGATTATCTTAATATTTTAACACTGAATATCTCAGGAATCTGATCAGGACATTCATCAAAAGGCAAAACCCATGTCCATTTCTTCATAATCATGATGATTATGGTATTAATCTAAAATTAAAACTTAATTATAATCATAGATTATAATTCATCACAACTTATCATATCAAATGTCGCATGCATGCACTCAGAAATTAAGTTCAAGTTAGCGTTCCTGAGAGGGCACTCGGCAGTCGGCATATCGAAAGTGTGTAGGCAAAATTAATTGATTGGTTAATTAATCACTGTGAACTTTATATATTCTTTAGGTTTCTTAATTGAAAAGAGACTTCTAAAGCAACCTAAAGAAAAAAGTGCTTGGCTTTCCGAGAAAGAAAATGCTTTTATGTCTACATCATTTAATTGGGAAAAAAGCTATGCTGGAAATGAGGCTACTTTAATTAAAATCAAATGAGAATCCTTTAATAAAGGGATTAAGGGTGTTAATTAATCAAACAAATCCCATATGAATCAACCTTCTTTCCACTATATTTGCAACTGAAAGCTACTCATCCAACCAAATCAACAATTTGAACCTAGGGAAAGCGAGGAGCAAAGATTATCATGCATCGAATTCATTGAAACCTGGAAAGCTATGACAAATGGCATCCACGAATTTCTAAAAGCACTTGCAATAAAATATTAATTGGAATCGAACTTTAAGACAATTATGTACCCTTTCGTTTTCTTGTTGGATTGTTGTAAATATTGTGTAATTACGGATTGTGGTTAGTTAAGGACACTTGAAGCCTAAATGCACAAACTAGTGTAAGATTTCCATATTTTACGATTCACACACGTCTTAAAATACCACAAAACAACCGAGTCTTTATTCTTATCATGAGTGGTTGGTAGGAAGAAACATAGCCTTGTTTTGTTTGAATATTGATGGCATCTTCGCACATGGGTCTTCATGATCATGCTATATCCTTCACTTAATTATATCAGATGGAGGTCGCATATGCTATGCAACCCTAGGATCTTTCTCTCTTTATTACGTGGGCAATAAGCTGAGCTTCACGACACAGTACGGTGGAGTATTTGATGTGGCAAAGTAATCCATAGAATTAAACTTATCAAAACGACGAACTAATCAAAGCAAAACACCCGATCGAAGGCTTCAGCTTTATCACTTTGTTAATAATATTTTATTTATTTATTTATTTTCCGATAAGACAACTTTATCTATTTATGCTCCCACTTTGACACTTTGTACGCGACCTGACTGTATTTGGCCCCACGGCTTAGACTTTTCTTAACCCATGCACTCTCATGACGAGGCTGTGTTCTATTCTATTGACGTCCGCGAAAAGCTCTCCCTCAGCATTTCCACGCCACCTAATTCCTTCCCCTTGGCGGCTATTTCACTTAAATCGCAATTTCCTGCACTTTTTGAGCATCTCGGTCCTCTCTATAAATTCACACACACGCACACAAAACGTTTCTCATAGAATCATAAGCTGTCTCTTGATCCCTTTCTCTCTCTTTCTGTCCGTCTTTTTTACTCTCAGTCATGGCGAATAAAGAACAGGGCATCAAGCTCTTTGGGACAACAATTACTTTGCATGGACAGCAAGTAAAAGAAGAACAAAACCAAGCTGATGATCAAACAGTTGATAAAAGAGCAGACAAGATCATACCATGCCCTAGATGCAAGAGCATGGAGACTAAATTTTGTTACTTCAATAATTACAACGTTAACCAGCCTAGGCATTTCTGCAAGGGCTGTCAGAGATACTGGACTGCAGGCGGTGCCCTTCGGAATGTTCCCGTCGGTGCTGGTCGTCGGAAAACCAAGCCGCCAGGTCGCCGGCTAGGTGGGTTCCCTGAGGGTTGCTTGTTTGATGGGTCTACAGGCGATGTACATCAATTTGGATTAGATGCGGTGGTGATGGAGGAGTGGCATATGGAAGCCCACGGAGGCTTCCAGAAGGTTTTCCCCCTTAAGCGGCTGCGTAACAACTCAGGTGTTCTACCTTATTGATTTTCATTGAATCGATAGTTCGGGTATATTTAAAGAAAGATGTATTAATTATCATTTGTAAATACCGGTTCCTTTTTGATCATCAACGAGTCTTCCAACTGATACTTGTATTAGATATTAGTCAACGTTTAGGGATGGTGTATCCTGTTGCAGCGCTCTGTCCTCAGATGATCCAGGGTTCACCTAGAAATTAAGTCAACTCCGTTTTGGGATTAGATGATAAGAGTGAGCAAAACTCTGGAAACAAAGATGAGCATGAATAAGGTTGCTGATGATATAAGGTTGAAAATTTATTTTAGTTTATACTTCAAATTTTTTTCTGATAACCATCAATCATAAACTTGAATATTGCTCGATAAAACAATCAGATAAGAAAGCGATGATAATAAGATTTGATTGAAAAGAATGAAGCCGTAGCATCTAATCTGCTTGATTTGGGATTTTGTGGAATGACAGTTTTGATGAACAAGGGCTTTAAAATTCTCAACCAGTCGGGTTCTTTGGAGATGTTGATGGATCTTTTCTGATCGGTGGATGACAGAGAAATTAATTTTCTATATAGTTAAGGGAAAATTTTTTCTGAATTTGCTGTTCTGGAATTTTTATTAAAAAACAAGATGGGCGAGTAACATGAGTTATACAGTACATATATTGACCAAATACTTTAGCAATTATATTTTCCAAGTTAAGGAGAAGTATAACACTTTTGGAACACACCTTTAATCAACTAAGCTTCTAGACCCCATGATTTCTTAATCGTCTTCTAAACGTGTTATAGTTGTTTGGTCAAAAGTAAAATCTTTTGAGGCTAAGAAAATGGGATATGACATCATGTCTCCACGGGCAAATAAGCTATTCTGCACCAAGAATGATGGGTTAATTGAAAGCCAATTCATTTATCCAATGACTGGAGCAAGAAATTCGTAACAATGCACGTATACCCACTTTGTCTTGGGAATGCAATCTATATTTTTTAATGAAGAAAAAAGAAAACTTCTGCAGTATCAGATCCTGGTTCATGAGTGGAGTACATTGCATTCTACAGCGAATTAGCAAGAGTAGCTATGAGGTTCATTATAATAAAATAATGTCCTTAAAAACAGAAGAATATGTTTAAGATAACAGGACAATAAGTAACAATGCATGCTCAGTGTGTGCCAGCTGATATATTAAACATCTATGGAGAAAGAATTGTCAAAAATGCGAATCTGAAAGCAGCTTGCTATGTGGGATTCTTGTAATATGCTTGTATGGTCAGTACACATAAAATGTTTTTTATTTTTCTCTCTATAATTATCCCAGCAATATGTATATGATGTTCATGTTTTATAAGCAGGATCAGGACAAAAACCAGCAAGACAAAAACTAGAGCTAAGATGCATCATATCAATTAACATAAGATAAAAGGATTCCATCCCGGGGCCTGTCAAACTAATGACTAACTGTCAGATAATGTTTTGCTTACCTAATTTCTACACCGGTGGAAAACCTGTGCTATCAATGTCTCCGGATAACATTCTGTGATGACTACGAGATAAAATTTTTGGTGATAGCTTGATCGTCATCATTTTGAGGCCTATCCAAAACAAATCAACGGGTTAATTTTGGACCAGGGTAGAAATAAGTCATCATCCTTGGCTAAAACAGGGTGACTGTACATAAGAGGTTTTTGCATAGAATTGCAGTTGCTGAAAAGAGCAGTAAATTGCACATCAACTGAAGAAATAAAGGGGCAATGAAAGATCTTTTGGTGCATCATCAATTGGGCAGACAGGAAAGTTTAATATAAAAGAGGAAACTTCTTCTTTGTAGGATGTTCATGGGTTTTGGATTCCAATAACAAGGCCTGATCTATGAGCTCCTTGGTTTGCTGGGTTGGATTTAGCTCCTTTCATGTGTGCACATGTTCATGAATGCATATGTTTCATCATGTAAAACTGACTCCATTTCTCAGTAGCAAAAAGACGACATTCTTTGCTAAAGCATATTGTTTTGAGCTTGAGTTGGAATGATACCCAACCAGTGATGTTCAGTCATTACAGTTGGATTTGGACGATAGTTATTACATCATATCCATCAAAATATTAGCTTGAACATAATAATATCATAATCCACCACAGGAAACTCAAGTTCGAAATTGGAGTAACTTGTTAGCCTTACAAAATTTTGAAAGCAAGAAACTCATGGCTTTTGGCCAAACAAGTGGGAATTGAAAACCAAACTGTATGGGAAAAAACCCCTCAAATGATCACACTAAAGCTGACCTTTCACCCTCAACTACCAAAGGAAAAAAGCCCAGCTTTCCTGTGTGATGGTGATTCTCAACAACTATATATAAGTCAAATCGTGTACCCCAAAATCAGTTGCCTGAAGGACTTCAATTTAATGCCTCTCATACAAAACAAGACAGATAATCCGATGCTGAAACACCAAAACATACAAAAAGACAAACAAAATTAGACTACCCATAACAAGAACCAAATTGAACAAGTTGAATCCTCCTTAAAAATAAAGCGACTTTGCCTTTTCTTTTCTTCATTTAAAATGACAATGCACCATAACAAACAAGATAGAATTTTCAATCAAGAAGGTCTACGATAGAAAACAATTGAATATAATTATTATAATGTGAGCACAGAAACACACAATACGATAAAAGAAACTGAGTAAAAGACATTCTCAAAATTGTCTCCCATTGACCTGGAAAATCCAAAGCAGAGGCAAGTCAAAAGTCACAACTTGAAACCTTGCAATTATCACCGAAATTATCCTACCAAACAAAAGCAACCTGAAGGAAAATGCAAGGAAAATAAATGATCAAACCAGAAGCGAGTCAAGAAAAAGAAATAAATACTTATTTCCGGGATAAACCTACTTTTCATTTTCCCATTCCAGATGAATCCTGACTTTATAGAAAGTCAGGACAATGCACAACATCACCAGTACTGTCCAACTTAACATAATAATTAGGATCAGCTTTCCGCACAATCTTTCCTAGAAACCAACCATCATTAACATATGCATAAACCTTTTCAGGAACCTCAATATTTGATATCGGATTCTTCAACAGGTCAGTAAGCACTCTTGTTCTGTCTTCAGAAAAACGAGTCTCGTATCGAACCAAGTACTTGGTTCTTCCTAATGCTGCAAGAACTGTTGCAGTGTAGTGAGAACTCGCAAGCCCATCTGGTTTTTTGCATACTTATACAGTTTCATTGTGAGCAAAAGGCATTGTTTTGAATGAGAGAGAGAGAAACCGAGGAGTTATTGGGGTTTAAAGAGAGGTTAGGTGTAGGAGGAATTTCCAGTTATGGCGGACAAGCGTTAGAAATTTGAGACCTTTTATGACTTGTTCAATTCGTCCAGAGAATTTACATAAGCCGTCTGATCAATGCCATCGTTGACACGATAAGTATTTGTTTAGTAAAGCTTTTTAACTAGTAACAGTAAAGCTTTTTAACTAGTCAAAGTAAAGCTTTTTAACGATAAAAAAACCTGAAAGGAAGGTGAAGGGACACAAACATGTTTCATGTCATGTAATAAGATAAACAAACCCATCCAATAAATAAACAAGCAAAACTAGACCCAGTTTATTCAGTACAGAGAAGACACAGTTGTGGGTAATTAATTAGGTTAAAAATGTCGACTTGGAAGGATTCCAAGTTCTTTGAGTACTTGAGCGCATTCCGGGAGAGGTTCCTTCTTCATAAATCCAAGAGGATTAGCCTTGCGTGTCTCAGAGGCAAGGCCGTTGTTCATCGTTAGGCTAATTCTGGCAGTTCCTTTCTGGAAAGCATTTGTGCTGATCTCATCAGAGTCTGCTCTGCTCGATTTTATCAGCAGGATCTTGCAAACCTCGTCTTCGTGATCTCCTTCGACAGTCAAACTGTATTTTCCGACGTCAATGGTTTCACCCTCAACGCTGTAGGTTATGTTACCGGCTTCCCGACCTCTGCATACCAAACTCACCTTTGCCCCTTGCAACAAGACCATCAAATCAAATAATCAAAATTCACCCATTGAAGAATGCGGTAACATATATAACTCCCTCCGGTTAACAGAATTTATACCCGCAATTTCTCGCCGATTCGTGTCATAAACTGGGTACGGCAGGTGTCACAGTACACCGTTCCCTCGACTTTCAGGGCAGAATGCCCATAGGCAAAGACAAGAAGCAAAGAGCAGACAACAAGACAATGATAGTGTCAGTAGGAGACTTTGCCATTGGTTCTGTTTCTAATTCCTTTTGCTGGATAGAGATTTATTTATTTCAGATGAAGCTGAAGAGAAAGACTGTTTTGTAAGCACCTAATTGGGGTTAGATGTTTTGTTTGCAAATGGTTAGAACTATTCTCGTGATCCTGTCTGTTTCCACCACAAGTGTAGAGTAAGAATGGACCCTACACACACCTAAGGGGGGCGCAGTCTCTGTCTAGTACTAAATGTCTCAGTCACCAAGAACACAGTTCGTGATGGGTAATCGGGGGAATGCAATTATCATGCAAGACAGTTTTTTTATTTCCAAATTTTAGATGTTGGGAGGATAAATCTTGGATTGAGGTTCACAGAGAGCAATATTTTTGGGAAAAATCTTAGATTGAAGTTTAATATTTTTGAAGAAAATTATAGATAAAACAACATATTAAATTATCGTAATTAAAATAATAAAAATATTTAATTAAAAATATATTTATTAATAATAAATAAAAAAAATTAAATTCCTACATTTTTTTTAAATTGATCCCATTTCCCTTTTTGTACTCTTGAGATCTATGCTTTGAGCTACTCAACTTTGGAATTTTACAGTTTACTGCACAAAAAACCATGACTTTGCAAACAAATGCATTTTGCTGCTGCTAAGGGGTTTAAGAAAACAAAAGTGAGATCGTGGAAAGTGATTTTATGTTCCATTGGACCCAGACTTCTGTTTCAAGTAATCGATAATTTATACAATTGGCAGGCACTCATTGATGACTTTTAGATAGGTAAAAATTTGTAATTTCAAAGACAAGTTTGACCTGGAGCTGAGAATTGAATTAATGCTGCCGGCTAGCGGCTGCAGGCATTCCAAGCAACCCTTGGTGCCATCCACGGAGATATTTGTTATTTGTAATGAGAGGCACTGGAGTTGCCACGATATAAAGAGAACCCACGTTGCACGCACACAGACCATGGCAACGACCTATCTATGGTTGACAGACATACGGTAACAAGTAAACAGGAAGGGAAAGAAAGCAAAGAAATAATACTAATGTGATCGTAAGAATACTTCCAAATTGATGAATAGCAGTGGATATAAAGGGCTCTGGTATGCAGAAAAAGGACACATACAGTCAGATCTATCATCAAATCCGCATAATTGTTAATAGCATCAGAACAATAGTACTTTTAACGTTTTTCTCAAAGTTTAACTAAGAAAAACACCTGGAGGTATAAAGGAAGGGATTGCAACATTCTTGATGTCTTGCTAGTGCTCCCCAGCCACTGGCTAGTTCACTGAGGAAAAAGAACTTTAATGTAATTAACATGAACGGAATAGAGAAAACCCACACAGATTGCAGCGCTGTTGATTGATAGGAAAACAACCCACCCCTGCTTCTGCTTCTTTAGTCTTCGCCTTCGCCAACTTTAGTTGAGATGTCCATCTTCTGAGCTTCTTCTCCTAAAGTAACAGTCACATGGAATATGTCAAAGAAAAGAAATCAAAGAGAGAGAGCTGCAAAAAGAAATAAATTGATGCTGCAGGAAGGAGAAAATGAAATGGAAATTGGAAGACGGGATATCAGTTATATACAATGACAAATATTGAAAACCAATTTCAAAACATCACCATTCCTGCAATATATCATCTCATAATTAAATCTAATACAGGAGATGAGACACTAGTTATGAGCAAGGATAAAAGTTTGGAACTAGTCAATTCTAAAAATACAGCTATTCAAACAACAATTCAGAAAACCACTGGATTGCTCATTGGGTGCACCAACCAGACCTCGAGGCATCACTAACCTAGTATAACAGAGACTCACGTTTACTATTCATTAATTACCAAACAAAATGCAAAGTTCATGAGCACTAGAGTACCCTGAACTTTGGATAATTACTAATTTACAGACATCAAATTTGTATCTGTTATTTTAGAAATGCTAAAGCATAATATTATATCAAAAGCTTGCTTACAAGTTTCTAAAAGTTAATCATAAATGATTAGCTATGCGCCAAAATGATACATGGCAAAATCAAATAGTTCAACAACATTTGATCTTTCAAATATCAGGATAGCAGGCTTCAGAGAAGAATTCATAGCAAGCACACTAATTTCAATGCAATTAGATGACGTATCTGTCAAGAGGTAAGAGTCACTTCTCTGGCAGAAATTAAAAGAGTTACCTCCATCCTCTGGTATGTCAGACGTCCAGAGAGTGAGGTTGTCCCTTAATAGCTGCATTATCAGTGTGCTGTCTTTGTAAGATTCCTCACTCAATGTATCCAATTCTGAGATAGCTTCGTCGAAGGCCTGCTTTGCAAGGTGACATGCCCTGAAGTCCAAGTTCCCATGTAAACAGAAACCACACAGGTCTCCAAAATAATAAAAGATAAGTCATAGAGCTCAAAAGGCTCAACAAAGATAATGGTTTGTATACCTTTCAGGAGAGTTCATAATCTCATAATAAAAGACTGAGAAGTTCAGGGCCAAACCAAGTCGGATGGGATGGGTAGGAGACAACTCAGCTTCTGCTGTAGTAGAAGCCGCCTACAAACAAATAGTAGCATAGGTGAACAGAGTTCAAAAGTCAAGTCAACGAAGTAATTATGTTGGCACTAAGATAACCATATTAACATATACCACAACAAAGTCAATGTTATTGGGAAGATGAATGACCAGTTGACCAAGACAACTTATAGCACAAGTTTAAGAGGAGAATCAAGCTAGTATATCTTCACAATCAGTGATATGACTCCAAGCCACAGTAGTCTATAATTAAAACTAATCATCTCACTCCAAAGCAATAAATTATCTGTAAATACTTCCCACTTTCCCAACCATCCAATCGGCAGAGATATACATGATAAGCATCCAAAGAATATCAGAAAGGAAAGAAGATTAAGCATACCACAAAGCTGAGAATTCATGAAGATGACAAAACATATGTTTACTGCAAGTAAACGAATACAACAAAGTGAAGATTACATATCCAAAAATCATGTGTAAAGGTGATCCACAGATTCATGAAAGCTCAAACAAATTGTCTTTCACAAAAAATGAGGTCAAAGTACATACAGGGAAGCTGCCTCAAAAGCAAACATATATAATCAACTAACAATTAAGTGTACCTCATGCCTAAATGTGCCACAAAGATATCTACATCTGATCAGAGATCAATTTATGATCCGCAGATTATCCATCTTCTGAAAATCATTACAACAAGCATGGTGCCCTAGTACTGAAAGCTAAAATATATAATAAAACAGTAGAAGGTACAGATCATGAAATTCTGGTGACATACGATGATGAATCCTAGAATTTGGTAAACTCAAAATACAACTAAGTTTGAAACCAAGCAAAAAGAATGGTCACATATATTAATCATCATATCTCCTTCACTTTCTCAGTATTCGAACAAACGATAGAGTAAGACATTGCATTCATTTATCTAATCCAATTTTTCCTTTTCATAAGTAAAACCAAATACCATATGTTTGCCTTACCTTAAACATTTTTTGATTGATCAAGGGTTAAAACTTTTGCTCATCATAAAATGAGAACACAAATCAAAATCAAGTGCTCTATCAAACACGAAATCGAACCTGATATGCTTTCAGTGACAACTCAGCAACCTCTCTCCTCTCATCACCACTCTTAAACTCGGCCAAGTACCTATAATAATCACCCTTCCTGCATACGCCACATGAAACCAAAAAAACTCTCAAAAATCAAAATCCAATAAAAAGTAATAGCTATTTATGCAAACAACTCTTGCCCGCCAGCAAATCCACTCACATTTTGTAGTAAAACACGGTGGATTCACTTCCTGAGCACGATGGAATCAAATGCTCATCAATCACACGCATAATGTCTGTGCAGATATTCGATAACTCAGTTTCTACCTTCTGCCTATACTCTTTAATTCTTTTCACATTTTGATCATTTCCTCTTGCCTCTTCTTTTTGCTCTATTGACGAGAGAATCCTCCATGATGCTCTACGTGCACCAATCACGTTCTTGTACCCCACTGAGAGTAAGTTTCGCTCCTCTACAGTCAGTTCCACATCGAGATTGGCTACTTTTTTCATTTCATCAACCATTTCTGTGAAAAAAAATTGACAGTGAAAGCAAGTTTCAAAAGTCATGACCTTCAACAAGTTTGTTCCTTTTATGAGAAAACATGAGGAAACAAATGAAAAATCATCAGATCTTTCATCCATTATCTCGATCTCAACTAAAGCCAGTAAAGTTAAGCCAATTCATTAAACTACAGGAGTCAGAGTCCGTTTTCTTTCCATATTCCATATTCAAGCACTGTATCAAGAACAATAAAGAGAAGTTAAGTCAAGAAAATCTTAAAGTTAAAACTTTTCATTCAAATCGACAATGACTAAGCAAATTCTGGCACTATTATTCGAAAAGAAGCCGCAGCGAGAGAGACTAACCGTCGTAGCGTTCAGCTTGTTCAGCAAGCTTGGCGATGTAAACGTAGTTCTCTCTTTCCTTGGCCATAGCGGCGGATCTCTCAATCTCTCAGACTTGTCTCTCTACAATTAAAAGCAAGGAGATGCTCTCTCTCTCTGAGCTGTTTATTTTGGTAAGGCCAAAACCAAAAGTGAAGAACGCAGGGGCAAGTCACGACTGACCGGCTCATGTTGGAAAAAGATACTCCCACGCGCGACTTGGAATGTGGAGTTCCCGTTGAATTTGAACTGTAGAAGAAGACTGTACGTTAAACGATTGGCTAGTGATGTTCACGAGCTTAACGTGCCGGTAGTATTGGATAAAAATAAATGACGATGACAAGTCAGCATTAGCGTTTTGTCTTTCTACTATACTTGCAAGTCCATATGATTTGAGCTGCGTACTGTGCAGTAAAAAGATCTGAAAAAGGGTAATAAATTAAAAGGAGTAATAACATCAGGATCTCTAAATATTTAAATTTTGTAAAAAAGGACACAGTTTTTCCATTTATATCAAAATGGTCCCCAAACGTCATTAGCCGTCAAATTAACTCATAATCTCAGATTAGTACAGAGAAGTCTAAATTTGATTAACAGGTGATGTCTTTATAATATCAAAACAACAAATTTACTATTTGGTGAGCAAGCCAGAAAAGGATGAGCAAAAGAATTTTGCCATTCAATCCGGTCTTCGTTTGTTGTACATCATGTTTCAGCTGTAATTCTTCTACATAAAGCCATGACTACAAGCTAGAAGCAATGCATGACGAGGAGGATTCCTGTTGCTTTAGGCTGTCTGCAAGATGAGCAACAACGCCGGCACCGGCATTGTGAAACCATTCATTTTTTACCTACATTACCAGCAAAATACACATCAAACATTGAAACAGAGGAGCTTACAATCTCAAATGGGATTTGAAAGGGAGGGATCAATACATGTATGTTATTATGGGCAAAGAAGGGCCAGAATGCTGAATGAAAGCTGACATCGACCTTTTTCCACCCTAACTGCTGTAAACCCCGAATCATTTCCTCTGTTGACAAACTGAGATTGTTAACATTCCTCAAACACAGTACTTTAATTGAATAATTATCACTTTAAAGTCATCTTCTGTTGCTGACCTTCCATGATTTCATGGTATTCTGCTGTATTTTTTAAGCAGGGTTCATTTTGTGCGGCTTCCTTGGCTTGAAATGCTTCTGAAGTGAAATCGGGGCGGCCATCAGACGAAACTGGTGGACAATACTCCACTCCTACAACATGCTTGTAACCATCCAAAGATTGAAGAGGAGGCTGTCCATTAACTATTCAATGTCAAAGTGGTGCGTGAAATGTAAAATACATTCTTGATTCATATTTATGTTCCTGTCTTACCATTTGATTCATAATTGTAAAATTTTTTGCAGCTCTTTAGGAGAGAACTCTTGAGCTGGATATTTTGAAGTGTGCTTCTCAATAAATGATGCAGTTTGAAAGGGTCTAAAGCACAGAATATCTTTCTTTCAAGGGATTAATTACTGTAACTGCCAGTGAAGATGCCTGGAAGCTAGACTGAAAACTTTAACATGCTATTAGACATGCACACAACCATGCATGTATGCGAGATACACACAGGATAAAACAAAAAATACTGGACCATAATCAAAACCAACTCTAATCTGTAATTATTTAATACTTGGTCAAAGAAGATGGATGGATTAGCATATGGTACATTTGAAGAAAAGAAAACCATGAATTAGCATATGGTGCATTTGTAGAAGAGAAAACCATTAACTCACCGTCACCAGCTGTGTCTCCCTCCTTACAGAGGATGTGCGCCAGCCAACCATATCTTTGTTCTGTGAAGGAAATTGATTTGATAGAAAATGAGATGAATAGTAATGAAAAGGGCAAGAGAGCTAACAGTAAATGGATTTAAGAAACATAATATTAATAAATAATATGTCGTAGGATACGATCATAAGATACGTTTGCATAAAGAATGCGACATCCAAATGCACCCAGAGCAGATCTATAAGACAGAACATATTAAAACCATTAGATTACTTGGGCAGAGAGGATATTCATTCCAATCACTATAAATACTTTGTTTACTTACAAGAACTTCCCGTCTTCACAATCAGTTGTCATTCTCAAAAGCAGAGGTGGTTTGTCAGGTTTACCGTCTGTGAGAAACAGTTGACTACCAGTCTGGCCAACAAGAATTGGAGCCAGTGGCAGAGCAAGTTTCTCTAGAAAGGGGACTCCAAAGAGAAATGGAAGCTGGAACAAAAAATCATGAGACATATCATAAATGCACTATGTGAAAGAACTTACTAGTCACCAATAACTATATAATGTAAATATGAAAAACTAAATGACATTCAAGACGCATGAATTAAGGAACAAAACACATACCAGAAGATGATTCATAGTCTAGAATCAACAAAATAATAATTAAGCCACACTGATGATAGTTCCACTATCATGCTAGTTGATTTTTTTTCCCAGCTTTAACAAATGAAAAACAATTAAGAGGATATAAACACTAGAAGAAAGAAACCACATCCAAACCAAAAGACTATCAGATTTAGCTGTCACATGCACTGGTAACGGGCCCAACATCAATAATACAAGAGACAACTATTAAGCTCACAAAATTAGTTGTGATTGTTATACACAGAAGATCAGTTCCATTTCTCACTGTAAAACCATATCTACCATTCAATCAATATGAATCAAGGATTTTGAAACCTGTGTTTAGAATGTCTACAAGCATGATAGCTAGATAGCACATCTAGTAAACTTGACATCAGATCACCAGACAATAGCCAAAAAATCGTAGCACCGAACATAGAATGGAACCTCCCATTTGTTTGAAACACCAGTGGCCTTCATCATTCTATTGCTTTATGCAGAGAGCCTGATAACTAGACAAGACATCTAGTAAACTTGATACTGATCGCCTGACAGAAAATAAAAATTCTTAAAAGAGACCATAAAGTGGCATCTCCCATTGCTTCAAACACTTTTTGACTTTCATGATTTTGCTTAATATGGAGACTTCATAGCCATCAACGTTCTCAAATAGACCACAAGTGCCATCTATATGGAAGAGTACATAACTACTTCCGTGCTTGACAATATTAAAAAAAAAGGGGTCTAGTATTAAATAAAGTGGTACAGTATGCTTTTTTTATGCCAAAGGGACTGATTACTTGATGGATATTAAGTTGAGAACAAGGTGAAGCTTCCATAATTTCAATCAATCAAGAAGGAAGGATGCAAAACTTAAGATGACATTAAATAAAATCAAATGATCCTGTCAATGTCCGAGAACTCATTTATTTACTTAGTATTTCAAAAAGTCAATCCATTTCAAGATAATTTGAATTCCTATATTTCCTAAACATCACTTGTAGCTTAAAATCTGTTTTTAAGACAATCATTAGGTTTTAAGCAAGCAGCAACTATAGATTTAAGTTTTCATAAGAAAAGTTCTGACATGTATAAAATTAGCACATATAAATTATTCTGGGTGAGTGAAATATAATAGCATGCAAATGGTGGATAACAATTATACAGTAGTATAAAACAAGCACAATAACCAATACATCCAGAACAAACCTGATTTTTCCCTCTCACCCCAAGATGAGGAGTTGCCAAGGTTATAAAATTGACTGGCTCCAGTCCAGCAATTGTACCTCGTCTTGAAGAGCACACTGTTTGTGAATTTGCCTTCATAGAATCAGCAAGACCAACAGGTTCACCACTGTCTAAGGCACTTGGTGAGTAAAGAACAGCAACTGCAGATCTTGCAAACAACCCTCCAAGAGAATGGGCCAAGAAGGATATCCTTTTGAGGCCATTTGTATTTTTCACTATTTCCGTAACCTGTTGAACAAGAAAAAGGAAGACCATCAATTATGTTACACACTTAAGACATCCCCAAGAAAGCCACAAGCCCAGAAATAAAAATGGAAAATGAACGAGCATACAAATCAAGACTCACTTCATCTGCCAATCGCTTTCCAGCCCCATCAATCCCAGAAAAGGTTTTAGTGTAGGTGTTAGATGAACTTGCTGCATGTATCAAACATATGAAAACTTTAAAATCACAGACAACAAATAAGAAACTAGAAGTGTAAATAAACAAGTTTGCTACTATCATTGTTTCTAGTTCCTTTCCCTTTTGAACTTTTGTTATCGGAGTATATGACCTTTGCATGGTTCATAAGGATCAAGTCTCTCAGTCAGAGTATCAGATATTGAATTGTTCAGAATAACTCCACCTCTTTCTTTCTAGCCATACCATCCTTCATCAAAGCAATCAAATAAATATAAATTACTTCTAAGCAGTGTCACCATTATTTCTCTTCATAATTGCCAAGATATATCAATCAGTTGCCCCCAATTTTCCCACGAATGTGGGATATTCCAAATTACCACAAGCATTCCCATGCTACATGGGCAAAAGAATTTAAGCAAGGAAACTAGTTTGCTGTGTGGAAACAGGGAATGCAAAAAATAAAGAATATTAACATACCATATATTAAGAAGTTTCTTCCAAGACGTCTTTTTAAATCAGCTTCTACATATGTCCAGTCACTTGGGCTGCATTTTGAAGATAGGCATCACATAGAATAAGAGCTAAAGAATAATAACAAAGAAAAATCACTCCTTTTGTATTGTTGAACTTTTCGGTCCGAAGGGAGAGACCAAGTTATGCAACTACACTATCAGTTAACTTCATCAATGCAAGGAACTCATACTATGAAGTGATGTATTCTACAACAACAATGAGCATATGCAAGAAGAGGCTTGCTTGCTTCCTTGCATATTTAATCAAATGGTTTACAACTATATTATATGAAAGATACAAAGGCCAATATTCCATAATCACCAAAAACTAATAATAAATAAATAATAATACACTAGACAACTAGATAAGAAATTGCAAACCTAAAACTATACGAATGCATAATACTTAATAGCAATCTAGATGCTACATTGACCTTATTAAGGGCACTCAAAATTACAAGCCAAAGATGATATAAGTGCATAATACACAGCTAAGTCCAGTTGGCACAATTTCTAGAATGCGCTTGGTGAAAATTGTTTCTTTGATGACCCATACTAATAACACATACATTTAAACATGCAACTATTTATTTCAATACTCTCTTCCATATTTAAGTTTTTAAATCCTTACCTGGACACTTACTACTCTGTGAGTAATGGAATTTGATCAACATATACCTTGCAAAGATGCCATGAACAAGAACAAGAAGATGATCAGGCTCATTTTTCGCATTCACAAGTCCCCTGGATGATGCAAGATTTTCCTGAGTGGTAGTACTCATCGCTTGAGCTTTTAGATCTTGATATTTCCAATTATTGATTCCTGCCCAAGTTCATCTAACATATTCAAAAACAAAGGGAAAAAATGACCAAAGGTCTAACAGGGCATATTTACTAGCTATACGCATCGCAAAGCAATAAACCCTCTATCAGAAAGAATTTCTTACCTTCCATTTTTGTCCATAATGTGTGCCCATTACCAATGAGTCAGGGCATTAATTTTCATTAAGTTTCTGCTTTATCTGCTAACTTCCATTTTCAAGAATAAATTTCTTCTCTTTTTTATTTTTCATTTTTCACAAATGACAAGTATAACCTCTAACTGATTTTTCTGAATATTCCTTGTAACTTTTTCCTCCACATGTGAATAGGATTATTTGGAAATCAGTATCACATACGACATGGCCACGCAGGAAAAGTTTTTCTTCAAAAGTTAAACTTCTTAAAAGGAAATACTATTCATGGGGCAGAGGACATATGATAGGCACACACAAAGACAGATAATGCCAAGTGATGTCAAAAACCTGACGAGCAAATAATTGAATTAGCACACTACTCTCAGGTTTCAACAACAAACATCAATGACAGCATGGCAGCCTGCCAAAGTCAATAAAACACTGAAAGCCTTAATTTTAACATTCAAAATCAAAATCAGACATTAAAATTCAAAATCGGCGGCAGTTACATGGGATAAAACCAACTTTGTAGCCCAGTTAGAAATTGTGGTTAAGAGTCTAACAAGAGTGATAATTTCAAACAAAGAAGCATAACAACATCCAAGCATCAAGTGCCAACAAAAGTGTCATCCAATTTTCCATGAAAGACGGAAAGTGCACCGATTAACTACCACTCCACACACCTAGCCGGCAAGGCCATAACTTAGGCTCACTCCTTTTCAACTCAATTAAAAATTCCCTATTTAAAACCTCAATTTGCCCACCCTCCCCTCACCCACTATGATATCCAGCCCTAAACCCAAAATCCCAATCAAGGAGCTGTTTTTCTCAATGCAATTTACCTGAAATGTATGGCATCTCAATCATTTCTAATGAGTCAAAGCTCCATGAACATGTATTCCTGTCTCACACAAAAGAGAATCTCACCAGTGGAGTCTTTATGCACGGCATGGCATCTACAATTTTACATTAAGGGGAGAAAATGTTCTTTTTCTCCTTAATTGCAGATTACATCACACATCAGATTCATGAAAAAACACTGACTTAAAATTCATTCACCACTTATAGATATAACCGTTTTCACAGGTTACGCCATTCAGAAATTGCTTCCATCATCCCGCCTTCTATAAACATTACAGAAAAGTGATAAAGAAAAATCCACTGACTTTCTGCCATTCCATAATATTGTAAAATTACAATTGAGATGCATACATCCCATCTTCACCAACGCAACCATACATCTAATATTTTCAATAGAAAATCTGTAACAGAAAAACATAGAAAATTTCCAGTTTTGATTCGAATTCTACCAAATTAAGCCAACAAAAACGTTCAGCAGGTTAATTAACAAATTAGGCAGTACACAAGTAAAGCACTCGAACAAATGGGAGAGAGAGATGAATTACCAGAAGAGAAATTCATATTCGAGGAAGAAGAACAAGAACAAGAGAGCGGAAACGACCACGCAGAAGAGCCTAGTCCATTGGCTCCATTTCTGTTAGTATTACTACCAAGTCTCAGAGAATAATGGCAATAAGCATGAATCAGAGAAGCCGTTGCCATGTATATACACAAAGTGAGAACGAGAAATTGAAGAACAAAATCAGAAATCCAAAAATCTCTGTTTCTAATGCCTATTTAGTCAGCATTACCACCATAACTTAGTTTTGCTATTTCGATAATCAATCATCATTCATTGCTCAGAGTAGAAAGCAACTCATACCCCTGCCCATTTCGTAATCTTATTCCCTTCTTGCATTCCTATTATCGGTGTCTCTCTATTTATTTTCTCTCTTCATAAAGAACAAAATACAGGACAACTCATCCCTCCATCTCTGTGAATGGATAGATATTAGACACAGAAAAATCTGGTGGTGAACAAGGAGATAAATATAACAATGGCGACGGCGTGTCCGTGAGAAAAGAGTTGGATCGGTCGCCCACGTGGGGGATATAGCCGACCAATAGGATTAGGTTTCTTGTCAAATCAAGGCAGGTCATTTTGTTGGCTTGGCCAATCACAGAGCTGGGAAACTTGATGTTGTGGGCCCACTGGTAACCGGTAAACGTTGAAATGGCGCCGTGGTCAGCGTTTAAGGCTGTTCATCGAATACAAGGGGGTGTGTCTTTTTGCGTAAATTACAGTTTGACCATCAAGCCGCCATTTTTCTTCAGAGAAGGAGAAGATGAGCAAATCTCGTCTTCTTTTCTCTTCTGTCTACAGCTCACACAGAACAGAAACGGATGAACTTATGCAGATTGTCCCATGTTTCAGTAAGCTACATAGAGAAAAGACGACGAATCAAAATTGAGATAACAGATGCAGTTTTCCTCATCCTGCATACTAAATTTGTATGATGGTTTACACGTCAGTGAATAAATTGATCGAGAAAAACGATATTGATGATTGATGGGATAGATTCTAACGTAGAAATTCGTCGACAGATCGCCATGCAGACCTATAGTCCATGAAGAAACGATATTATTTTGATGACTTTTCTTTTTGTCACTATTTGCTGCTAGTGGTGTCTGATTCACTGGAGAAAAATAATGTGCCAAAAGAGAAACCGAATTCGACATTGTTTATATGAAGAGCAAAGGGCCGTTTTAGGTGTTGGGAAGTATAAGTTTCTCCATCAAATTTGTCTTAGTTACTCGGTATAAATTGGCCCCTCACTTCAGAGCATCTCGTATTCGTGCAAAACAAGAAGAAACTAGGACTGACCATGGCAGAGAGAGAGAAGGAGGAATTGTCAAGAGCGGCCATGAAGAGGGCGTAAAAATGGCAGCTGATCTTCTCGAAGAGTTTGGACTGCCAGCAGGACTTCTCCCTCTTGCAGACGTGACTGAAGTTGGTTTCGTTAAGAATACTGGTTACATGTGGATCCTGCAGAAGAAAAAGGTGGCACACAATTTCAAGATGATCAGCAAACTCGTGAGCTACGATACTGAAATAACTGGTTGTGTCGAAAAGAAAAGAATTAAGAAGCTTAAGGGAGTGAAGGCTAAAGAAATTATGATCTGGCCTCCAGTTAGCGAGATCATTGTTGATGATCCGCCCACTGGAAAAATTCATTTTAAGAGCCTTGCCGGCATCACCAAGACTTTCCCAGTTGAGGCATTTGCTGCCAGCCAGTAATGCACACTCTTTGATAGTCCAGATGCCAGAAACAGTTCACATGCTTTTCATTGACAGCTTAGATATATAGCTGTTAGGCTATCATTCTCTCACTTTATACATTTCCTTTTCTATTTACAATTACCGTCAATCCTTTCTCTTGCCAATGTTAATGAATGAAATAAAATTCAGTGATGTATGCAAATCAACCATTTAAATTGTGTTTGACTGATTCTGTTCACTTCACATGCAACCATCAAATGATTAGAGAAGACTGCATTTCTCTAAACAACGAGGTTCTTACAATGACGAAAGAATGGCCCAACAAATAATGAGAACGAGGCAGTAGCAGAGACACAATTTGTTCAACACAAAGCTATTACGTTTCAATATAACACTTGTCCGTACATTCTTACAGATTTACATTAAGGTTTACACAATTTGTTCAACATAAAGGCATATTGTCTGCTCAATATGCACAGTCAATCAATTGCATTAGACATTGATGGCGTGACAAATAAGTAATTAAAGATTGTATTAATTTTCTGAAGATTTACATTGACATTCTCGTGGTTGCAAGAGTTTACAACATTACTTTGTTCTTAAAAGTCTCTTCAGCAAAGTTACCACAGCCCGAGAGAGTGTATTCTGATGCTCCCTTGTCAGAAGAAAAAAAATGAATCTCTACAAGCTGAAAGCTCTCACATGACGCCTGAATTTAACACATGCAAGGTCTTGAAATATCATGTCTCAATTTCCTCCTCTTTCACCTGATTCAGCAATAGGGTCTCAATGATAAAATCTTCCCAATCAAGGTCCCCAACACTTTTTTGCTTTCTTCTCTTCCCATGTACAGATTTGAAGCAAACATTGTCAGTATCACCTAAATCAGCTGTTGAAGGATGCATAATTTTGTTAATTGGCACCTTCGCAGAATTTTTCTTTGCTCTTCTCCTCTTATTCATCATGTTACCCTTAGCAAAAGCTGGAGGCATGGTATCAATTCCTACATCTTTCTCCAATATTTTTTCAAACATAAGTTTCTTGCTAAACTCTGATTTTTCCATTCCACTATTCCCTACACTCACTTAGGTAAAACCCTCTCCTTAGCATCCTCCCACGAACCTCTCCACTCTCTTCCGACAACCTCCCACTATCAACCTCATTCGAAATTTTAGTATAGATCATTCTCAAGCATTCATAAGTCTGTGTTATTTCTTAATAAAATAAAACAAAAGGAAGCAAGTAAAATAAGCGCTTAGCAGGCTAGATTTATTAATATTTAACCAGCTATTATGGCCTATTTCTATCAAAGCTCATAAGGAAAACCATGAACTATTTGTTCTACTTGACAATAATGCAAGAAAAATGGATTCACTCATATAAAGCACTTGTCTAGTTGGCTTTTGTGCAGCTAAAAAGCAGGAGTCACCCAGGCTCCACAGCTGCACTATAAACCAACCCGCCCAGTTGAAAGAACCTAACCATGCTTTGCAGCCCATGCAGTGAAGGTTCTCTTCCAAGAAACCTTCTTGCACTGAAAAGTTAAAAATCAAAAGCAACCTAGTAAGTTAATGATGCATCTATGTATGAATGCAAATGAAAAAATTGACAGTAAAGAGTTCACAATTACCAGATTCCATCCACTTCATGGACTCCACGAATATGGAGGAGCATTCTTCTGGTTCCTTTTCCATGTTGCTTCTCTTTTTCCATTTAAAGCATTGTTCTCCCTTTCGTCACTCATGCGGAACTATATTCTCCTCTGAGGCAACAATTCTCCGGCATTTGTTACAGCAATATGTGACTTGCAGTTTTGGGACATGTTCTTCCGAAACAGAGTTACTAGCTGCATCAGTTTGCATATGCTCACCAGATAAGTTCAACAACCTATTCATGGCCAATAACAACCAAAAGCAGAGGGACATTCAAAAAAATTGATGAATTTATTGAGGAAGAAAGTGATAATAAGAAAAACCACTGATTCTCGTAGCTTCCCTTCACGAGGACAACAGACAAGGAGACAGGATCATTAAAAGGGAAGTGAAGAAACTAAACAAAAGTGTAGAATCAAAATCAATCAGACAATGATTAACTACTTGGATGTCACAAGACCAGTTCCCTGATTCTTGCCGGTTTATGGAATTGACCTTCATATATTGAGTATTAACAATCCTATCTAATATAACAGTAATCGGTGGCAGGAAATAAAAACACTAAGTCAGCCGATAAAAAAAAGCAAAAATACGCAATACACAACGTAATTCTTAACAAGTAGAAGAAAAAGCAAAAATATGCAACAAAAAAATGTATTTAGAAGAAGAGAGAGAGGTAGAGAACTAGACATAAATAAGACTTGAGACAACTATTATCCATTGTTCAAGGAGAAATGGAAAAGACAATGTTGGTTTTAATTAAAATAGATAGTTTTAAAGAGTAGCACCTCTGTAACATTTTGAACCATTGAAGTAAGTCTACACTGCTCTTTAACTTTAATATTCCAACTTCCAAAGTAGGCCACAAATCCCTTTAGTCCCATTCTTCGCATTTTTACACTGACAGAAAAGTGAATGACAACAACAAGAAGACATATTCATTAAAGTACACAATTCCTATACCAAAAATTTTGCCAATAAATAAGCCACCACGGTATAAAGAGAATTCTCACAAGGATAAATTCCCAATCGACATCATCACCAATGCCAAAACAACTCCTCACAACCATCCCCTTCTTACATCCATTGTACCTTTTAATCACCTCAACCCACTATTGGAACACATAATTTTAAAACACCTCCATATGATTTCCTCCATTACTCTTTCCCGCAGACAATTACAAACAAACAGAAATACTTTCATCTGCTATCATCTTGAAGCCACCTCCAGCTCCCGGTAATGAATCACCTCTACCATTGTTTTTGGCTCGATCATCCATCTTTCACATATTAGTTACAAGTAATATTAAATCTAAGAAGGAAATTCAGGTGTCCTAAAGAAGACTAAAACAGAGCGTAGCATAGATTCCCACATCCACAAACAAGTGCAGCTTTCTAAGCTTTCATAGACGAGCAGATAAATTGACAGAACGACGCTGACCCCATCAAAAGTCATACCACTAGAAATACATGCCCCAGATTGGTGAAACCCAAGGCCAAAAGAAGCACAAACCACCCAACAGAAAGAGATAAACTAGGTAACAGTTGTTCCAAAAATTTATTATGAAATTCAAAAACTAAGCACAATTCAAGAGATTATAAACTACTGAAGTGACTCAAACGACACAAAATCATACACAATGTTCTAAATTAATCAGCCCGACGACGACGTTCTCCGAATTGCGTTATAGAATAAAAGTTCAGCTAATCTCAGGTTAAACCAAATTAACCAGTCCTAAAAAGGCGTGCTTTGTGAACACAGAAAGATAAAAGGAAGGACGTAGGTACCCTGCCCGGAACTGTTTCAAGTTTCAGCCGGAATCCGCACGGTTGCCCTGCCTCGTCGTTCCCATCTAAAAATCTTGTGCGAGAAACAGAAGTTCCGTTTATTTGGTAGCTAAACGACGCCGCTCGATGTAAGGGAACCCGTTACGGCGTCGTTGCATTCCACCACGGAAAAAAATACTGACGTTTAGGTCAGGTTTGCATCACTCTGGTCCAGCCCGACATATAGACCCACTTCATTAGAAACCGATCGGGCTTGGGCAGGCGATAGAACCGTGCAATCTAAGAAAGTCATTACAGCCTGACCAATCTTGCTTTCAGACCCAAGATCCCCTTTGTGGCATGATTCGAATCACTGCTTTCAGACGGAGCCATACTCAGCTGCTTTCAGTGAACATGGGAATAAGTCGTGCCCATACATCAGTACAAAACAATCCGACAGCCCTGGCTAGTCCAGTGAGAATACGTAACGTAATGAAGTTTGCTTTTCTACCCCGATGTGATCATCATCCGCGAGCTAATTTGTGGATGGGAAATGCAGGACTAGCACTGGCTTGCACTCTTAGAATTCCTGGAAGACGGATCCCCGATAGAGACGCGACGGGTTCTTCCACGTTTGCTGAGCAATGGAATGGAATCTCCGTATGGTTCAAGATAATGAAGGAATCTTAATATAATCGTATCTGTTGCATGATTTTGATATTTGGGATAACGATTCATAGAACCTGTATTATATGAACGATGAAGTGGCCCTGAAGCTTGTATATGAAAGCGAAATCAATCAACCAGTGAGTTCATAATATCAAAAACCTTCTCAATGATCTTACATGAAAGAATCTGAGCATTCAAAGACTTCATCCAGAAGAAAAGAAAATAACATGAAATTATACAGAAATGCATGGCATCTCTCTGTAATTATTTTAAAAATTCGCTTAAAATTTCTTGAAACTCAGAATTACCTCCCTTTTCATGACGGACAAGGAGAGAAAAACTGCAGTTTCCATGGGAGATGGGGGCTATTGATGGTGAACAACATCAACGATAATTAACCTCCACAAGTTCTTCATCTTAAATTCCGTCTGCTCATTGGGCAGAGTGTAGTGTTCATACTTTCCATTTTGAAACCACTAGGATGATGATTACAGATTTTATGCTTAACGAAATCCGAGAGTCCATCACCACAAAGTTGCGTGCGTGTACATATATAATCATTCATTGCAACGAAATTTGGGTCGTTGTACAGCTTTCCATCAGAGTTTCTGAAATCATTAATTTTTTAATTAATTTCCGAATTGAAATAATTAGGATTCCAATTGGTGATGGATCAGTCTTCGGAATCTAGCATCCTGGAGTGGATCAAGGGCCCCGAGTGAATATATTTTCAATCCGAGAATAATTACAAGAGAATCTTAGTGATTTCTCAACAGCTCCTCGCACAGTATAGACTGACAACAGTGACGTTTATGTCAGACGAGGAAGAAGAAGGCCCTACAAGTGTTAACTTCATTCGACTGCAAAAATTTTACAGAATTGCGGGTGCCTAAGTCAGAACATCGTCCAAGGCACGTAGAATAGAATGGCAAGTCTTTTCTAGCATTATTAACAGAAAAAACGACAGCTTGCAGCTTACATGAATTCTTTTGTCTATAAAAACCGATCACCATTTTTTATTAGCCGTGCCAATTCCAAGATTCCTTCCAAATTTCCATGGCTTTCGCAAAAAAATGCCAATGTTTCTGTTCCGTTTCTCTTCTTATTCTGAACATTTGGGCCATTCATGCTTTGTGCCGTCCTCTGAACGAGGAATTCATGCTTCAGAGGCATGAAGAATGGATGGCTCAACATGGACGTGTCTATAAAGATGCTGTTGAAAAGGAGAAACGCTATAATATTTTCAAAAGCAACGTTGAATATATTGAAAACTTTAACAGTAATGGCGTGGACCGTCGATATAAGCTTTCTGTTAACAAATTTGCAGACCTTACTAACGATGAATTTCGCGGTATGTATACTGGTTATCAGAGGAGGCAAACCTCCAAAACCATGTCCTCATCAAAAGATAAAGACGTGTCTTTTGATTATGGAAACTTAACTGCTGTGCCAATCAGCATGGACTGGAGAAAGAAAGGAGCTGTGACTCCTGTCAAAGACCAAGGCCACTGTGGTATGTAACAAGTTATAATTGGCTGCTTTCTTGTATGTTTTTGTGTTCTAATTCTGTGCTGTTACTTATTGCTTGTTATTGTTTATGTATAGGGTGTTGCTGGGCATTTTCAGCAGTGGCAGCCATGGAAGGAATAACCCAAATCAAAACAGGTAAGTTAATATCATTGTCAGAGCAAGAACTTGTCGATTGTGATACTCAGGATTCAGGTTGTGATGGTGGTTTCATGGACACTGCCTTCGAGTTCGTAAAAAGCAACGGTGGCCTCACAACTGAAGCTAATTACCCATACGAGGAGATCGAGGGAACTTGCACAACCGTGAAAACAGGAACACGAACCGCTACAATAACTGGGTACAAAGATGTGCCAGCAAATAACGAGAAGGCATTATTGCAAGCTGTGGCAAACCAACCAGTATCTGTTGCGATCGAAGGCGGTAGCTTCAGTTTCCAGTTTTACTCAACCGGGGTATTCAGTGGCGATTGTGACACATATTTAAATCATGCTGTCACGGCGATTGGATATGGGATTGATTCTGATGGAACTAAGTATTGGTTGATGAAGAACTCTTGGGGTTCAGGTTGGGGTGAGAGTGGATATATGAGGATTCAGAGAGATGTTGCTGCCAGGGAAGGACTTTGTGGCCTTGCCATGAAGCCTTCTTACCCAACTGCATGAAAAAATGAATGAAGGGTAGTGTTATTTTATAATCAAATGTTCATAGGTTCCTGTGGATAGTATGAATATGTGTCATAGGTGGTGCTGGGTCTTGGTCTCATGTGTCAATATCATGTACTGTAAAAACCATTCTTTCTGTTGCCAAGAGAACAAAAGGGTGTGGAATGATTTGTACTGTGATTGGATTTGTTGTGCCAAGTATTGTAACAACTTAAGTAATAAACTTTGCTTATATATATAATTAAGTTTTCCTTTCTTCTCTTTTGCTTGGAGTTTATAATGTTTACTCCACAATCTTGATCTGGTTTAGAGAATCATAATTCCTTGGTTTAACTCTTAGTTGCTATATTCATCTACCACAAGCTCTATACAATATACTTGGTTGTTTCTGTTTTTTGTCTCGAATGGCTACTTTTTCTCCAAAAAAAACAGTTGTCTTGTGGTGTTGAGGAAGCTTAAACAAAGTAAAAATGTTACTATATTACTACGTATGTGTCAAAAGAATTGCTTCGCTTTGTGCTAATTAAACTTTGATCTTACTTGTCTTTAGTTGCTTAATTAATAGGACTTATCCAAGACAAGAAGTTATTCAGAAATAGCGGAGTACCGATAACATGATCACTTTCAGAAATTAAACAAGATAAGCTTTCAGGAGAAGCACTGAGGAGAGCAACAGGAATGGTCTGATTAATTAACGTCCACATCAGTTTTCCATGTTTTCAACGCTGATGACGGCGACTAGCTATGAAAGAGCCCAGTAGAATTATATGAGAATCAGTAATTGGCTGGCTGAGTTCAAGCTTGCATTAGCCTTACATCAGCTTCAGCCTCCCAGACACTAGAAGCACAAAACCTGAAGTGCTACGAATGATTAGGAAAGTACTTCCATTTGGGTCTAGTGTAAGTGAGCTACACTCGAAGCCCATGTGAGGAACACCAGTTATGGTAGAGCCTATTAATTTTCTGGGTTTTGCTGAGTATATTAAATAATCCTAGAGTCATACATTTAGCTTATGTATTCTGCTTTCCTGTTGATACCCATATGATAATTCTATGAGATAGATTAATACAGCAACTAATATGCAGACGCAAGGTCTGAGACCGAGATTGATGACAAACCTGTGCATTACAACGATTTCATGCTATTCTGATATTGGTTGGCTCCAGGAGACGCTGCCATCTTGGTGTTGCAGGTGCTGTCAAGTGGCCAGTGCGAGTAATGGTCAAGGCCTCGACATCTCGCAGGTGACACCATGCCAAGAAGCAATGACAGATTAACGTCACTCGATTTAGCGCTTAAATTATTTCAATACACATGACGACAAATAGAACAAGAATGCAGAGAAGCAATTCAGCGTAATGGGCATTCCTGATTATGACTTAATTACATTCTTAACTGCATAATCATGAGGCCATAAGTCTAAATCATTCCAATTTTTCTGCTGCGTCTGAGGAATAAAGTATCTGTCACAGAGAAGCAGAAACTATTTATTTTCATCTGTGAGAATGACCAGCTGTGGTCTGAACTCCGAAGGGAAAACATTGGATGCCTGAAGCAGTCAAGCTCTATTAAACGCCAGAAGCCATAAAATACATAGGCATTGTTTATATACAAGACTCTGATTGCGATTATACAATGTTTTTACTCCATCTGATAACACAAATTCGAGCAAGAGTTATCGATTGACAGAAAGTAGAATGGCTTTCCTTGATTTCTTAACATACACAGTAGCCATGGAAGAGTAATATATAGCTCGCATAAAGAGCTAGAACAGATGGATTAGAAAATTTGAATGAGAAAAGGCCAATCACATTCAAACATACAAAATATGAAGTCATACATTAGTCTCTTTAAAAACTAGAAGAAACAAATTATCAATTGAAAACTACCCTTTTGTCTCCTCATGCTCACAAGACATAGCAAGCAACATGACTCAAGAATACGATAAAACAAGGAGTGGGCAAATTCAGATCAATTTTAATTTGAATCAATTCCAATCAATCTAATATAACGTTCAAATTGAATCAATTTAAATAAATCGACCATTGTTGATTTAAATCGATTTAAACTAAACCCAAAATATTATTACAATTAAAAGACCTAGTTGTTTTAAGAAGACAATAAGAAAATCCTGCAGTAAATGAGCAATATCAGAAGTCAATAAGAAGACAAGATCACTTCCTGATACATTTCCCATGTATCTCCTAGAATTTCATTCTCTTCAGTAAATCCTGCAGCACGAACTTCATCGAATGAACGGGAATCTTTCCTCAGCCCAATCTGCAACACAAGAGCAAACATCCTGTTATAGGAAAAGGTATACCAATGACGAGAAAAAAAAACTACTTACTAGTTATTCATGCAAACAGAAGTTACCTTCCCTAATTTGCCTCGGTTAGGTTAGTCTTGGGTTTATAAGTGCCAGTCTCACATAGGATAGAACATAGGTTAGCCTTGGGTTTAAAGGAGAAAATAGGCAGCAGCATCTAATGAACTCGGCTTTTGGATTGATGACAAGAACAGCCCTCCCTTGACATTGTACAGGCCCCTGTCAAGATTATGTAAAAACTTCATAAATAAGGAAACGCATTCATGCATACATACATTAAACATGTACGCACACATCCATACAACCACATATGTTCAACCATTTTTTTAAACGAAAACATAAACTTATATCAAGGAGCAAATAAGAAATGGAACCTGAGATCCCAAACCAATGACTCCAATATGCTTAATCCCCTGAAAAGTATCTGGAAACGGAGAGAACAAATCTTTGCCGCTTCTTCCAAATATACTAAAGAGAAAAGAACAAAAATAGATTGACTTTGAACCTCGTCTCAGTGTTAATAAACGGAAAGTTATATTCTCTTCTGGTTTTGTTTTGTTTTCCGAAGTTCTGTGATCATGCCTCGTCGTGGGTAGAGAGAGTGATCTTCTCCTTTTTGAAAACCTTGGTATCAAAATCAAGCGACGTTGTAGCAGTGACGTAAGAGAACGACACCATTTTATCCGAGAGCGATGATCGGACGATGGATGAAACATTGCGTGCGGGGACACGAGAGATCAGAGATTCTAACATCGCTGAGCAAGATGATACTGATGGCGATAAGGAAGTTCTGTGCTGTGAGAGTGACAGCGAAACTGATGCATTTAATGAAGTGGCGGTGGCTGCCATTTGAAACTGTGATACGGCGAGAGTTCGTGTGAAGTGTAACACCGCGAGAAACAGCGAGGAAGTGTCGTCCGTTGGAGGCGAAGAAAACCAAGGGGCAAACGCGCGGGAAAAAGAAACGGCGTCGTTTTACATAATTTAATTATTAATTTAGTTATCTCCGTTAATCAATGAAGGAAATCATTACGGTGGGTGACTTTGAGAACAAACCCACACACAAAAGCTTATGATAATTCAACAATTCATAATTTGGTATTATCTTCCAATGAGTTGAATGTAGACAAAACAAATCCCATTTGCAAAGCCCTAATTTACTCTCACAAGAGAGTGCCATTATTAGAAAGCAATGCCCCCACTTCAAGAGTAGATGATGACAACAAACCAACCTATCAAAATCAAGTCTCTTTATTACATAAAACGAAAATTTGGTTTGTGGTTTAATCAATAGTTGGAATCTTGATTTGATGTCAAATGGGAAGTTGTTGATAAGGGCACATAGATTAATAATTTAATCCATTGGCCTTTCATCAAGTTGATGGAATGGGGCAGCTTTTCTTGACCTCGAAATCCCTGGCCACACAAAGAATTCATCAAATGACCAAAGGAGTTAGGAGTTCCAAATCAATACGCACCATCCAAAGGGTATTTGATTAATTAATTTAATTCTTAGTGACAATATTAACATCTTTTGAGTTTTAGACTTGCTTGTCAAAATTGTAAAATATAATTTTTTTTATTATATTTAATTTTAAATTAATAATAATACATAATTAATTTTAATTTTAAATTAAATTTAAAAATATTTAAAATATAATAAAAAATTTAAAAATTAACTATAACATTATCGTCTGATCTGATCTACTTTAAATAATATCGTATATAAGAATTGACTAACACAAAAATTAGTTAAAATTATCCTAACCCACTATTTGAATTTTGCATATGTTTAGTTCCAAAAGATTTCCACACTATATAACTATTGAATTAACATCCAAATAATTATAAGCAAGTGAGCAACTCTTGATTGTCAAATGTTATTAATTGTAGACTTCATTATTCTAGAGGGGATTGGGGGGTGTTGGTGTGTCTACATTTAATTGGTGATTGTCACATCATAATAGTACTTGTCATTTACTAATCAAAGTTTTAATTTAATCAAATACCCATTTTTAAGTTTGATCATTTGACTGCAATTTTTTATTTTGTATAATCTCCCACCTGAAAAAATGCCAAAAATTCAAAATTGTTTATGGTAGGGATATTATCATGTAGATCCCTTAATTTTTGTATTTCTCTAGTAAGGATATAATTTCTCCATATATATTGGATAAGTCCTGACTCTTCAGCGTGCAAGGTCGAAATGTTGATTAATATTAGACGATATTTCAGTTGCTTCATTAGGAGTTTTAGTTTAGGACTTATTTGTCAATAATGAAAACATTTGTTTTTATTTGAGAAGCTGTAATAGAGAGGGGACTTATATGACAAAACCTCTGAGTTGAGAAATAACTTCTATATACGAATGCAACATTGTGGGTATGAAGAGAAAGTCGTCCCCCTCTTCTTACAAAAACTATCCGTGAACTCCTTTGACTCGTAATCTTGTCTCTTTTTCCTTTTGAATATTCATCGAAAGGTTCGTGATTCTCTCAAATATTCATTGGAATCACAAGTTCTTGATTGATTCACTGTTTTACCAGTATCTGTACGTATTTGTTTAATTAACATCAAGAATCTCACGACTTTGAAAGAGATACTGGCTAGAAATGATGGAATTCAAGAGCTTCAAGAAGAAAAATTGGATGTTTTCCGATTGATTTTCTCTCTTAAACACTTTCGAAGCTTGTCTTTTTCGTGATGGAAGATAAAACCATAAGAACAACAAGGAGAAGAAGAAGAATCACTAACACCAGCAAATTCTGTAACAAAAACTTCCCTTACCAAAAATTTTCCATCTGGTTTGCTCCCACCATTCGTCCTCCTGGTCTACTCTTCCTTTGCATATCTGGGTCCTAAAGAGTCGTGTCAAAAAACCAAACTGGCTAATGGCTGCTTATTCTTTTAACTCAAATTCTTCAGTTGGGCACGGCTCTGGTCCACTTTATGATCCACTTTTAGGTGGTTTTAATGGAGTTTTACGAGGTGGGTCGGCTTCCAAGTCCTTGGTGTTGGACAGCGAGACAAGAGAGCTTATCGAGGCTCCTGTTAAAGTGGGAAAGAAGGAAGTTTCGGCGGCCAAAGCTATGGCTGCTTTGAAAAGTCATAGTGAAGCAGAAAGGAGAAGAAGAGAAAGGATCAACGCTCATCTTGATACTCTTCGTGGTCTCGTGCCTTGCAATGGAAAGGTTATTTCTTTTTCCACAAGTAGGTTTTAGTCAGTTATTTTGGTAATAGTATCAGTTAATTTTTCTTTATTTCCTTGCTTATTGTCTTAGCATGTTGATTTAATCTTCGAACCCTTTGTTGAGACTTGAAATAGAGCGAGATATTATGAGTATTCTGTGAAATTGAGGGGGTCCTATTAGATGTTTACAAGCTGGAAAGCACTTTTTGGTCACAGAATGTAGCTTTTGTAAAGGAATACTATTGTTGGGTTGCCTGGAAAGTTAGGGGAGAAAATAAAACCCTCCTTGAGAACTCATTAAGAACTTCTTATCACAACTTAGCTCAAGGATAGCTGGCCTCATTTCAGCGAGGGCTTTGCTTTTTCAAGAAACAACAGAACATGATTCATTATATAGGTTGCTGGTGATAAACGGAAGGATTCTAAGACCTTGTGAAACTTCTCCTGCTATTATTCTGCTTGCTTAGCAAACTGAGATAAGCTCATTTCAATCAAGCTTTCCCTTTTATTCATGAAAGAAAATGAGGTTTTGACTTCTGAGGATAAGCAAACAATTCTGAGTCTCTTATTCATATTATTTAAATGAATTACAAATGATGATGTTTTGTTTTCTGGCATTACTTGTGCTAGGCTGGAATATGTACTAGTTCTCATTTAATAAAAGATTCAGAATTTGTTAATTAAGTGATTGTGGCTTATTTCTTTATGAATTCAAACATCCTTTTTGGTCCCAACTTGGAAATCTATATCAAAGAAACTGGTATTTTGCTGATTTAGTGTACTTAAAATTGCATTCTATTGCGTTATCAGCTGGAATTGCATGATTCTGAATGAGTGAATCGGTTCTCTGTTTTGAAATCACTCATGCAAGCTTGTCTACAGGAGAAATCTGGATTTAAATATATTAGAAGTTTGCAAAAAGATAACAAAAGCAGTCAGCGGGTTGGTATCTGCCCACCATTATCTGCCCGAGGTAATTCAAAAATGGTGGAAAAAGAGCGAATGGGGTATTGTTGATGTAGAACTACTTATGTACAGGGATACGCGGCCCTTGTCAATTTTTAGCATTGTTATTGATAAAATCCCAAAAGAAAAAGATTCTGGAAGAAGAGAAGCAATTGTAATCTTGTTTTTTGATTGAGTCAGAGGCGCCTAATTTTTAATTAGTTTGACGGTGCCCTAGTTGTTAAACAACATATTAACTTATGGGATTATTTCTGGCCATATATGTGTATCATCTTGTTGTTAAAGCTTGATTGGTATATTATCTTGTTGTCAAAGCTTAACTGGTAGGAGACTATATCTGTTTTCGAATTGACAATCGATGATATTGACTGCTGGACTGTGGGGCTACATGCCAGCTCTTTTCTTATGGATGTTCATGTGGTCTTATGTCTTGATATGTTTATTATATGGCTTACATGTCCGTTGCTTACTGATCATTATGATATTTTATCATGTTTGGTAGTGTAAGCAAGGATCATACGTGTGGAAAAGAAATTCAATAGATATTTAAACTGAAATATTAGGAGTCAACTGGGAAAGCTATGGTGAAGTCAAAGTGATAGCTCAACATCATTCATATCTATGTTTAAGACTGGAATAATCTGGTAGGTATCATTAGTACAAGAAGACATAATATCTGCAATAGGAAATTGTTTGACCTTGATCTATTCTGAGGAGTTCCTTATGAGTTCTTGTGCATTCTCAGCTACATGTTATGGTGGTTAGGTCTAATAATATACTTATTGTTTGCCTTGGGCCAGAGTCAACTTCATCTTGTTGTAAATCCCCAGTTGTACTATATCAAGATTCTGAATTTATTTTATTATTCAATATTTCTGAAAGAAAAACAGATTGGTGCTGATGACAGTATCAATGACCTATTCTAACTCAAGGTTTTGATTGTTGTTCACAGATGGACAAAGCAACCTTGCTTGCTGAAGTCATAAGCCAAGTGCAAGAACTGAAAAAGAATGCCATGGAAGCCAGCAAGGGTTTTCTCATTCCAATGGATGCTGATGAAGTGAAAGTTGAGCCATATAATGATGCAGCAGGAGATGCAAATTTCTTGTTCAAGGCATCTATCTGCTGCGAATACTGCCCTGAACTGCTGTCTGATCTAAGACAAGCTCTTGATGCCCTCCCAGTGAAGATGCTAATGGCAGAAATATCAACATTAGGAGGTCGGTTGAAGAATGTTTTTGTTTTCACCAGCTGCAAAGAAGGGAATATCAACAATGCTGAGGCATCCCGACTCCTTGCAAATGCTGTTCACCAGGCCCTGAATTCTGTTCTGGAAAAAGCTTTCCCTTCACCTGAATACTCCCCGAGGACAACACTTCCCAACAAGAGACGAAGGACCTCATTTTTCGAATCCTCAATTTCATCTTCTTAGAGTCTAGATCTCTTGTTGTTGATGGTCCCAAAGCCAATGTCCATAGCTTATATAGTGTTATCTGTTTGCTTATGTCCAGGTTGTGAACCAGTTAAACCGAAAAACTTATATGATTTTGTAAAATTTAGATACACTGTTACATAAACAGCTTATGCCAAAGCCGCATCTACTGTATGCTGATCACAAGCATGATTGTGTGGATGTATATTCTATGAATATGTAAGTTCCCTTTGAATGTTTTGAAGGTTATTTACAAGACAAATACTTCCGGTTAAAACAAAAAAGGTATCTAATCTAAAGATATAGTCTCACTCCATTGAACAAACACTGAACTAAGTTAAAAATAAATTATAACACCAGTAAATCGAATTACAGAGAAGAGACAGCAAGGAAAATAGTAAAGCCAGAAACAACTATGACTAGACAAGACAGTAAATTAACGTCCAGGGCTTTCTCCTATTCTTATGCTCTTGCTGTTGAATTGTTAGTTGGGGTCCGTCATCATCCTCAAGGGTAAATCCTGGAAGACTGCATGACGGGTTCTGCAAACTGGAACATTTTCCAAATTTAAGTCGCATTGGTTAATAGTATACATAAGTTCCATTTTGCTTACTTTCTGCAGTTGGCATGGCATTTTGGCGTCCACTTTCACATGTACAGCATCTATGCTGGAGCTGAGTTTGCAGCCTCCATTGACGGCAGAAGCGGTGAACAACAACCACCTGGTATTTTACCACACCAGATTTGAGGTTCCCTCTCTCAATTTTTCTTAGATGACACCGGTTGGTCACTCGCCAAACAGTTGAACAGCTTGTTGTGTCACTGTAAGTACATATATCACTGATTCTTGTGAAATCTCATGGACTTTTTGTTTGGTTAATTCAAGAGGGTCCATACAGAGTTGATCACGATGGGTACATACAGTTAGCATCAAAATATCGAGAAAGAGGAACCGAGTTCATATTACAAGGAATTAACTATCCTACCTACCTGGAGGATCTGACTGTACTAACAGAGTTGAAGAAATCAGCTAATTCTTTTCAACTAGACCGGGATATTGAAACAGATGATTGTGTTGAAACCTGACAAGGTCCATGCTTCAAATTCCTTCTATTTCAGTACCCACTATACATTGTACAAAACCAAGCCATATAAATCTCTAAATCACACACACACACATATATATACACACACACGCACACTTTCAATGCCCTGTCCTTTATCAACTGAATCGCCTTATTTTGTTTTAGGTTTGACACTTACAAGAACACAAAATTATCCATCTTACATAAGGTTGAGTACGGTCCATTGCTTCAAAAAGATAGATATTTAATAACTTGTGATTACACACAAACACAGGGCACCAGTGGTCTAGTGGTAGAATAGTACCCTGCCACGGTACAGACCCGGGTTCGATTCCCGGCTGGTGCATATTTATATTTGTTTTACTTGTCCCTGAATTTTATCATTTTATACCTAAAGGCAAATTTTTTCCATTTTATATCAAATAGATCCCCAGATGTAGACTTATAGTAGACTCTTTTTAATTATGAATATGTTCAATGATTCAAACCCTAAGTCTCCTTGCAGTCCCTGAAACACATTCTATACGTACATTTGTACAGCAAAAGTCTTCCATTAACTTCCCAAAGTCCTTTTAGTGGGCCTGGATTTATTGACACTCTTTGAATCTCGTACATGTGATATATATTATGATTAAAGTAGATCGACGGTGATCCATTGAAGTCAAGAGTTGAAAATTTTAAATATAAGATAGCTGAATGTATTCTAGAAAATCCCGTTTTATTAACTAATATAATAATATTAAATGGCATCTTCGGAATTATATGAATGGCAGGTTGGGTATAATGGGAATGTTGCTGGCTAAAGACAGAGAGAGGGGATCTTGTGTCACGTGTCTTAAATTGAAAATCTGTCGCCCTTCTACTCCCCTAAGATTAAAATTTTAAAGAGAAGAGACAACACTGTTCCTCTGCATGTGCTTCAGGCTCCCTTCCTCCTCTTTCTCTCTGCTTTCTTCTCTCTTGTCTCTGTTCTCACCGTTTACATATTCTCTTGTCACCCCCAAAGCTAGAAACTTGCTTAGATTATTATTCAAAGGACACAAATCCATTGACAGACAGTCGTCTCTCCTACACAAAACATGTCTGCAGTTCGTTCTTCTTCTGGTTGGTTGCTTTCTTGCACCAAGCTTCAGTTCTTTTCTCGTATCCGTTGCTTCTTGCAGTCCAAAGCGGCTCGCAAGCGCCAACCGGAGTCGTCGTCGTCATCGTCGGCGGCCAATCAGAACAATATTGATTTCTCAAGAGCGTCGAGAGGTCCAGATAGAGAAGACGTGCAAGTTGTGGGGGAGGAGAAGAAGCAACAGAGCGAGGAGGATGATTCTGTGGTGTTACAAAAATCAGTGAAGAGGCTCCACTTCGGTAGCTGGGAAGAGAAAGAGATGGCTGCAAAGGAAATTGAAAGACTGGCTAAAGGAGATGCAAAAACAAAAAAGTTGATGGCTGAACTCGGTGTTATACAGATGTTGGTTTCTATGCTGGCCACGGAGGTGGTTGACCGCCGCCGTGCCGCCGTCAAGTCATTGATCGAGCTTGCTAATGGCACTTACACGTAATTCTTTCAATTCCATTATCTTTTAATATTAATATTATAATATGTGTTTACGAATACTGCATTGTCAAATGAATCTAAAATCCTGAAAACAATTTTCAATAAAGAGGATATACGAATTTCGCATAGTGGGCGAGACAGTAACTTGCCAACTTTTAGATGATTCACGAGGGCTGCTGAGATTGGACGTTTCCTGAGTTTCAACACAGTATCAAGTAATGGGTTTGAAAATAATGGAGTTCCCTTTTGGAATTTTATATGCACTGTGTAAAGGTTATTTGTAAACCAGTTATCTTGTAGGTGCTTGGGCCAGTGGATAATGGTATGGTATTAGAAAATATATTAAAAAAATTAATTTAAGTGGAGCCCTTTTGGCCACCAGCAATACTCGACTCTCTTCTACAGGCATGCTACTCGTTGGCCAAGAATTCCACGAGGATAATGATTCTCGGCATTGTCGAGAATACTCGAAGTGAAAGCTTAGTTTGAGTTGCTTTCTTTACCGTATGTTCTATGAATAATCAAAACATTCACCGAAAAGTTCTTGAATCAGTAGGCCGTAATATGTGCTGATTGTCCACTAAGCACCCTTATGGCAAGAAGAGTCGGCAGACAATCAGGTTAGCTTAGTGATATTCTGTCTCTAATTGGGAAATCATTACAGCCCAACAGATAATTATAGTGCAGTTGATCAGATTCCCCGTCATCTTAATTCCAGAATAAACAATTCATTTGTTGATCTTCACTTTTAACTCAGATCTAAGTCTCAGAATCTCATTGACTTCTCCATCCCTCGACTTGATTATTTTATTGGATTGTTAGTGTGGCTGTCTTCTTGTTTAATGGTTAGGGAATCTGCAATAATGGTGTACTTTTCTGGTTCATCCAACTTTAAATTATTTGTATTTGATGTCGAATAATAATTACTTAGCAGGGGTTTCGAAGTCATTACCGACTTGTATTTTTTGTTTTATGGTGCTTGTGTTTCTTCTTTCAGGAACAAGGCTCTAATGGTGGAGGCAGGAATCACGACAAAACTACCGAAGAATGTTGAGGCAGTTGACGAATCAACCAGACGTGAATTTGCAGAATTGCTGCTGTCGTTATCTTCTCTGGCAAACACACACATCCCGGTTTTGTCGTCGGAGATTCTGATCTTTCTGGTTGAAATTCTTGAATCATCAGAATCAAGTCTTGAAACAAAAGAGTTATGTATTGGAACCCTGTACAATCTGTCTGTGGCGTTGGAGCATGCTGGAACTTTGGTCTCGAATGGGGTTGTTCACACACTCTTGAAGCTCTGTTCAATTACGGAACTCTCGGAGAAATCACTGGCAACATTAGGAAACTTGGTGGTAACATTAATGGGAAAGAAAGCTATGGAAGATAGTCCCCTGGTGCCAGAGAGTTTGATAGAGATTTTAACATGGGAAGGGAAGCCAAAGTGTCAAGAGTCTTCGGCTTATATTCTGATGATTTTGTTTCATGAAAGCTCGGCACAAAGAGAGAAGATGGCCAAGTCAGGAATTGTCCATGTAATTCTTCAAGTAGCCTTATTAGGAAGCCGCCTAGCACAAAAGAGAGCTTTGAAATTGTTGCAATGGCTTAAAGATGAAAGGCAAGTTAAAATGGGACCGCATTCAGGGCCGCAAACAGGAAGAGTTTCCACAGGTTCACCTGTCAATCCTGGGGAAGCTCAAGAAGGGAAGAAAATGATGAGGGATTTGGTGAAGCGAAGTCTACACAAGAATTTGGAAATGATCACAAGAAGAGCAAATGCTGCTGATGATCCTTCCAAGCTCAAGGCCTTGGTCATTAGCACAAGTTCCAAAAGCTTGCCTTATTAGAACAAATTCTTCTGCAGGGAATGTGACAAAATTGTAGATTCTGGGAAGAAATTTTTTTCCCGAGAGAGAAAATGCATTTCTTGTGCAGTGACTGATGGTAACAGTTGTATATCATGGACAATAAATACCCAAATTTTTTGCCTTATTAGCCCGATAGTCTGCGCCCTTCCTGTCAAATACCAAATAATAAAAGCATATTGAACCTCCTAATGAATCGAAGGGCAGAATCAATTATTAACAGACAAAGAGAGTAAATAGGAAAGAAACAAAACCGGTTCAAGTAGATTTGTACTTGTAACGTATCATTCTATGAAACAAACTCAATAACTCAACGACTGACTGAGCCAGCAAACCAAATGCACGCCTTTGAATAGAACCGGAGTCAGCTCCTCTGACTGTGACTCACCCCATAAATAACAGTCATAAGCTTCTATTTCCTTGTAACTTCTGCGGCTCTTTATGAAGGCTGTTTGATGATATGAAATTTTGGGTTTTCAGCTCTTGTGTTTTCAGGTTTTTTTCTGGTTTGGTGATTGACATTTCGGGTTTTCCAGCCAATGCTACTATCATGTAAATTTCGCCATTTTTTTGGTTCAACTTTGCATCTGAACTGTTTTGTCCGTCTGCTCGGAGGATCGTGCCTTCAGACTTGCATTTCAATCAGGATTCCGGAAATTGATAATCACCCTTGATCAAGCCCACGAAAATAAGATTTACGCGAATTTGTGGAATAGGAGGCCAAGCTCCATCCATAAGGATCTATTATTCAACTTGAATTGGTTGCAAGTTCAAAATTATTATTATTATTTAAAAAAAAATTATTTAATTATTGTTATAAATTTAAAATAAAAAATTAAAATTATTTAATTTATAAAATTAATCAATTAATAAAAAAAATTATATATATATATATATATATATATATATATTAGTTAATATTGATTTATAAAATAAAATTTATAATTAGTGATGGGCATAAATATACTGTAGGCCCACAAAAAGCCCATAATTGTCATCCAGGTCCATTACGGATCGGACTGGATAAAGCCTTTATTGTTCATGGACTGGCCTTTTGCCACAAATTTACCTCCCTTGTTCTTGAATGACAAAAATATCCTGAACTTGAAAAGAACGTGTTTGATTTTGATTGGTCAGGTGAAGAACGTGTTTGATATTGATTAGACTATTTGCACATGAAAGTCATAGTAAAATATCTCTTGTGTCCTTCTTATATTTTTATTTACACTTAATTGAATATTTACATCAAATTTTGAGAAAAATAAATGACACGTTAATAATAGCCACGAATGGGGTCCATGCTGACATGGCGGGACCGGCCAATAACAGAAGAGAACTCGAGGTTTTGTGCGTAGCGACAGCAAGAGGATTGGAGAGAGAGCAACTTCCGCGGTTGCTGGGGAGGGAAGGAAATATGGCGGACAGTTTGTTGGGACCCTCAGTGTCATTTACTCCACTCCTTCTATTTCAAAAGTTTCTTCCTCCTTTCAGAAATTCTCTTTCAATGTCTACTTTCCATTACCATTGCTTCTCTAATTCTAACTCTGATTCCATTTCTATTTCTAATCCCACTCATCCTGCACAGCCTTCTCTCCTCGTCTTCTCAGGTCATCTTACATTCTTTCTCCCTTTTAGCCTAACGATTGCGGCGAATGGTGATTTTACTGATCCGGTGAGTATTTTTTTGATAGGTGGAACGGCGTTTAACGGCGTTGTTGAAGAGCTTAAGAAGTTAACCACGTGTGTCGCACATGTTCTTCCAGTTTCTGATGATGGCGGAAGTACCGCTGAAATTGTTCGCGTGCTTGGTAATTAATTTTCACTGCGTTTGAGTTTGAATTTCGGTTCACTTTCATAGGAAGAAATACATTGTTTACTGTTTTCATCTTTTGAGCATTGTATCACAGAAAATGGTTTTGCAAATGATTTTGTTTACCCATCGTTTTCAAAGAAACACAATTCTGTCCGGACGGAAAATCAAAGTTCTTGGATTGATTAAGTTGGTTGTGTATGATTCAGGCGGGCCGGCTGTCGGAGATATACGGTCCAGATGTTTGAGGTTGTCTGATGAAAGTACTGCTGAGGCGCTTGCTGTTCGGAGGTTGCTTGGGCATCGTTTGCCCCTTGATCCACAGCAAGCTAAATCAGAATGGTAATTTTTTTTTAACCGTTGTTCTATAATCAACTAACTCTTATTCCATGACGTACGAGATCATAGGACTATTCGGCATAAGAGATGGGTAGAACTATGGAAATTAGCATGTGATTTCATAAACATTTGTTATTGAGGTTATAAGCTCATACTCAAAAAAGAATAAATAGTTTTCCACCCTTTTAATGTGTATTAGTTATTTCATTTGTTTTTCATATTGTTAATGTTAGTAATTTACTTGCTAGGCGTTACTTTGGTGAGAGTGTTGAGTAATACAATGAGTTGAGAATTTCACAGGTACAATATTTTGGAAGGTGGGCATTCTCTCTGGAAAGGTGTATCAAAACCCTATAGGGAAACGATTCGAGCTTTTCTTGCTTATTTCCAGAACGAGGTATGTTGCCCTGGCTGCCATACCAGATAGTCAGTGGCTTTACCTTCTACCCTCAGATACACTTTTTAATGTGCATTTTAATGCTGCCAATTCATCAAATATTGAGTTGCATTGTTGATCAGTTTCTTTTATTTTTCATAATCATCTTGTTGTCTCCTAGTACTTATGCTCTTTGGTTTTCAACCACTTGTGAGGAATTTGTTCCTGAAAACTGTAGTAATGGCAATATAAAGAGTGATCATTATTGTCAAAGATTAGGAAGAAAATTATCCATTCCTTCAAAATATATCACGTTTACATGGCCACACTTGTAGATATGCTTTGTGTTCGATTACTTAATCTTTTGCATATTATTTGTTTTCTGTTTTACCTATCGTGGCCCCTTTTTCATGAACTAATTATTTAACTACTTTTGGAACTTTTCAAGTGCTTAATTTGCTAATCAGCATATTTTACCCATACAGATCGTCCGGCGGCCAAACGAATTATTTTGTTTCAGTAATGGCAGGTATTCTTTTTTAATGTCGGCCATATGACAGTATGGTTTATGGTTTGTGGTATCACAAGAGAAGCTTTATTTTTGAAATTTTCAATGCCTTCAAATTTTAATGCTGGAATAGGCTTCCCATCATTCTTTCTGAATTGCCACATTTGTTCACACATTAGCATTCCAGTTCTTGCTCATAGTGGAGTAGTTGATGATTGATATAGGGATGATGTCTTGCAAGGGGCTGTAATATCAACCAAGAATTGCACTGATATAAAATCATTTCATTAATGTTAGATTCAGTATATTGTCTGACATTGCCCTAATTGAACTAATACCTTATCATTTTTGCAGCATTGGAAATTTTTTCTTTGCAGGGGCACGGATATTTTTTCATTCTTTAGATGCTGCAATATTTCTGTTTTCACGTGTTTCAGATATTCCCTCTGAAAGTCAAGTTCTCCCAGTGATCTCCACAAATGATATACTCACACTAGGCTGCGAACTCTGGGTATAATTATCAATCAATTATTTGTCATGTATATATGTCTCATTAAATGTTTATATTTTCCATCACCTTCTTTTTGCAGATTATTCTGCAGATAAATCTATATCTTTAGTTGAAATTTTAGAAGATAGCTTGGAAATGTTTGATTAATGAAAAGATGTCCAATATTGCTCCTTGATTTTGGCATGCCTTTCAATATCACATCTGAATATATCATTCCTAATTTTTTGTTCCAATTAAGAACTTTTGATTTTTAATTTTTGCCTTGATGTAGTTCCTCTCCTGCCCAAGCTTCTTTTTCATTTGAGTTTCATTGAAAAAGGAAGTCAATTTTCATAAATCACCTTTGTTGTCAAGACTGGTGCTTGCACAGAATCTAATGTTTGTCAACCTATCATTTGTCTTCCTGCTAGTAGATCTTTCGACCTTGAATGAGCTATGAGAGAGGGTGTTTCTTCAAAATTTCCTTAAAATTAACCACCAAACTTGCAGTTGTCACTGGCATTTACCAAAGTGATAGTTTGTGGTGAGTGAGATGGGTAAAATATCTAAAAATATACAATTTTGTGGTCAGACACTTCAGATGCTGATAGATCTACTCTGAAGATGACTACAGACAGGGAAGGAATATAAATCCACTTTTAGTTCACCAATTGATTTATCACAAATGATGATTATACATCTTCATGAACCAAAATTCTTTGATCTATGATAGCAGGAGAACATCCTGTCTAGTTTTTGTGGAGAGAGATCATGCGGCATCAATGTTACATTTCACATTTGAAGCTTTCAGGAGCATTGTTTGAAGTTATAATTGATAGGAATGGGCATTACTTTGGTTTATTGGGTGCATATGTATGGTGCACCTATAATTTAAATGAATATGGCGCTTCTTGTAAATTCGTTTACTTTGTGATAATATCGACAAAGATGCCAAGAGGATCTGAAATTGGCTACTTCATTGAATGTAGTGTGGTCATTTTGGATATAACTTGGAAATTCAAATTTGTGATGGAAAAAACTTTTGTGTGGGAAAAATGAATCAAGTTAAAAGACTTTGTTTTTTGGGTTCTTCAATCTGGAATTCCCTGGAAATCTTGACCCTTTAAAAACAATGGAATTTCACACCCGGTGTTCCTTATATGTTGTCATTTTTTGACATATTTTGGATTTATGGTGTATTTTGCTAGGTATTGTATCATGTAGGTACACATCTTGATGAAACATTTTTTATGAAATTATTTTTATGTATAGATCTGACTCATGGGAGTATTTAACATTTAGATTAATACAGACGATGATGATTTAATAACTTTGCATCCCCTCCTGCTCCCTTTTCCCAGCATGAAAAATGCTAATATGTTATGTTGATGCCTATTATTCCATCATCATGGTATTCTTTTTCCTCTTTTTTAACTTTATTTGTGTGATTCACTTTTAGGATGGGACTGTAATTAGAGGTCAGAATGAAATTTCTCATCCAACCAATGGACTCATGGAGCCTATCAAAAAGGTATGTCGTCATCACAGCTATGATGGGAGCTTATTTTGTTCCTATCTTTGTCTGTCTGATTTATTTTGATTGCATGACTTAAAAGCTTAGAAGATCGAGAATAAACATAAGGAGAAAATGTTTGCATTAGGTGTCATGATGGTCATCATGTGAAGTGGACAAGAACCAGAAACTAATAAGACCTTCATTTAGGCTTTTAAATTATTAATACAAATCTTAATATTGTTAAGAGTTAAACTGGCATGAAGCAACATTTTTACTTGGAATTTGGATGCAATTTTTTACTTGAGACATTCCTTCATTTTTCAATATTTTGCTGATATTTTGTTGCAGAGTTATCTTAGGAGGATTATTTTATTTTATTTGCTTCCTAGGAAAGGTCTGCCGTTCCTGCTCTTCCTTCAACAATAAAACGGGTGTTCTACATGTCCAGTGAGGGCAGAAACCTGTTGCATGAGGTGATTTAATGTCTTAAACTTCTTCTTGGTTTTCATGCGTAGATGTTAATATAGAGGCAGTTTATTGTCATATATTTCTTTGTTGGACATTCTCATAATGCTGGATGCACCGGTGGCCTTTTTTCTCTGTTGGTGCTTAGCAGAAAAGTGATAAAATGGAAGTCATTTTGGCAATTGTTTGGTGGCAAGTATTATTCCTTCAATATTTGCCCAGTGATATCTTTGTTATACCTGGCATGTTTATAACAAATGGCACAATTTGGCACTTCATGAATTAGAAACATTGGCTATGAATATGTTTACATGATCCCAATAACTCAAACTGATGATAAACTAAAGGTTGTGACTGATCAGGTCTTCCCTACAGCCAACCAAGCTGTTCTGGACCAGTTAAATACTGTTGACTGCATTATATATGCTATGGGTTCTCTCTTTACTTCCATCTGCCCTTCGTTGGTAAGTTCATAGCAATTGATGAGCACACTGCATTTTTTTTTAATTATGTCACTGCAATATGGTAACATGAATATGAACTTTCTTGGGATAGAGATGATTCCTTTGACATTTGGTTAATCATCTTTTGTTACATCAGTGATATTAGTGTCTTGTTATGATGATATCGTACACTGTTACTTCTATAACCAGCATGAGCAATTATAGGTTTTTGCTGATATAGTAATCTTGTTATTTTAAGTGAATTTTCTTTTTGTCTTTAGCATCGTTCTATGGATGCCCTGTCATAATGGGCTTTTTATAGAATGTCATTTAAAATAGTGGCACTCTGGCAATACAATTCTTTTTTATTCCTTTTGAGTTGATCTTAGTCAAGTTTTCTAAAATTCATTTGTTCCACTATGTTCTTTGTGCCAATCACTCAAGGAGTGTGCCAGCTTCTTATTCACTCTTTTCTTTGGATTCACACTAGTATTTTTCTCATGTGGGCACTCTTTTTTCTTCCTATTCACGTGAGAGCAATTATGTGACCAGGATCTAGTAGTCGCAGTTACTGAAAATGTACATAAGTTTATCATTGTAGTTTAATTGATAATTCAGAATTTATTTTTTTAATGAAAACATGATTTGGTTATTTGTCTTGCTAATTGACTATGCTCCATTTGTAGGTATTACTTGGCATTGGGGAGAGAATCTCTTCAAGGTCTTGTCCCAAGGTACCTTGTTTGTTTTTTACCCTTTTTCCTCCCCTTTCTAGGTGTTGGATATTTATATTGGAAGAGTCTAGACATTGACACCTAACATTGTTACTTCTATATCTTAATTAGCTGTTTCTAACCCACAATTGTTTCATGGATTTGTTTCTTTTTCATTATTAGGTGCTTCTGTTGAATGGTTCGCAAGATCGAGAAACATATGGCTTCTCTGCTGCTTGCTTTGTAACGGCCATTACCAATGCTCTAAATCGAACATATGGAGATCCTCTAAATTCGCTTAAGAACTCTGTAAGTTAATTGATGCAGCTTCTGTTACAAATACTAATTTGGCAGGGGAATAGTTTTTATGATTGTTTGTTAATCACTTTTGCTTTTTTTCTTTGCATCGGACCAAATTACTTCCCTGAAAATATAGGCGTCTGCTGCTTTTGAACTTCTTCGAGTTTTTTTTGTTGGGTGATTAAGGAGGAATGCAAAAGTTGTGATACTTTTACTAACTATCATTATATCATCGTTCAGAATGTTCAAATTTTTTCTTTATGATATGACATTTGATTCTCTGTGCAGCCAAGTCAGTATATCAACACACTTTTGGTGCCTAAAGATGGTGAAATTCCATTAGACATGGAACACTTGGCTTCCCAAGGAATCTTTGATGTGGTATATAGGACTATTGTTATCATTTTGTTTGGTATTTTCTTTGCTTACTTGATAGAAACAAATTGCTTTACATGTCCATTAGTTATCTTGACTCGTAACTGTTCTTTCTGCAGATCATTGTTGATTCAATACATGATCGAAAAGTGGGTATAATATTTGACCCAAAGTCATTAATACAAGCTATTGCCGATCTTCTAGGTAGTTCCACGAGGAAAACTGTCGGAGAGCCTTGACCAAACCAACAGCAGACTGAAATGCAGGAGAAAGCATTTTAATTTTCAGATAGACAATATATCCATCTGTTTGTTGGCTCCATTCCTCTGAGGTACAAGTTGTAGTAATTTGGTCTTTCATGCTCATCCATGTATCTTATGCTAGTTTCTATACATTTGACTCCCAATTAACGTGTTAAAATTATCCTGTGATTTACAGGGAGATTTAGGATCCACATGGAAGATTCAGTAACTTCATTTGAAAACCATAGTTCAACTGCATTGCGGAAACTTTGTTACCTGTCTAAGTATTGACAATCTGTAAAAGCTCTCAGATTGGTAAGATATTGTAGCATAGATATTTGTTCCCTTTGTTCTAACCGTAAACCAGGGAGCACTGTGCTTTCATGTAAAAAAAAAGTGCCAAATGACCCAAGTGTGGAGTTTCTATCTTTATTTATAAATGTTTGATGCATATTGTTTAGATATTAGTAAATTCTTTCTTTGGTCAACGGCTTGGAAGGTAGATATTGCCATGGTTGATCCATTTTAAGCACTTATAAACATAAACAAGTCACATTTTTTGTTAGTCTTTTAATCTTTCTCTTGAACAAATGTTCACATTAAACTCATCTTCACATGTAATAAAATTAATAATAAATAATTTAAATTATATTTTAATTTTTTAAATTTATATAATAAAATATAAAATTAATTTATAAATTTAATTAAAATATAATTTGAACTATTTGTTATTAATTATATAATATATTAACATTTGTTTAGAAGTAAACGGTAAAATAATTTGAATATTTATGAAAAGGTTTAAGGTAGTATTTTTTTAAAATATTTAAATAAATAAATAGTTCATATTATATTTTTAATACAATTAATCAAATACTTTCGCATTTTGAACATGGGACAAAAGTAAAGTTTTACCGATAAATACAAAGTGGTCTTCGTCAATTCTGAATTGTGCATAACACGAACAAACTCAGCATACTCTCAACCAATTAACAATGGGACATGGGTTCAATAGATTCCAAAACTCCAGTAAAAGCAGATGCATAAAATATGAACAATGTTCAATGCAGCAGCGTCTACGGAACTAGAGTTTCGTTGTCTTAATTATACATAACTTGCCGGATTCACCAGGTCAGTCATCATTTCACCAATCATTAATGGGAATGCAATTGACAGTCATTCTTGATCAAGCAATTTCATTTTCTATAAATAGCTATAGTCCTCGACGACGAAAGGGTATCTAATCTCGATCATATTACTACATTCTATCACAGCAGTTTTCAACTAGTACGATGGCTTTAATTCATGAGAAGAAACTACTCTTTGCCGCAGTGCTAGTTTTGGGGCTTTGGGTTTCCCAATCATGGTCTCGAACACTGAATGATGCCACCATGAATGAGAAACACGAAATGTGGATGGCTCGTTATGGACGTGCGTATAAAGACGATGAAGAGAAGCAGATGCGTTTCCAGATATTCAAGGCAAATGTCCAGTACATTGAATCTTTCAACAAGGCTGGGAAGAAGCCTTACAAGCTAAGCATCAACGAGTTTGCAGACCAAACAAATGATGAATTCCGAGCTTCCCGAAATGGATATAAAAAGAATGTAAAATCATTTGAAGCAACATCATTTAGGTATGAAAATGTGACTGCGCCTGCCACCACGGATTGGAGAAAGAAAGGAGCTGTTACCGCCGTTAAGGACCAAGGCCAATGTGGTAAGACGATTAACTTATCGCGTATAGTAAGCACATGCATGTTTATGTTACAGCCTTGTGGTTTTCGTTTGCTAACTTGACATTACGTTGTGAAACATAGGATGTTGCTGGGCATTTTCTGCAGTGGCAGCCATGGAAGGAATCACTCAGATCACAACAGAAAAATTAATCTCTCTTTCAGAGCAAGAACTGGTCGACTGTGACACAAGCGGTGAAGATCAAGGCTGCGAAGGTGGTCTTATGGATGATGCCTTTGAGTTTATTATTAGTAACAAAGGACTTACAACCGAAGCTAAATACCCATACGCAGCAAGCGATGGAAGTTGCAACAAAAAGGAGGCAACTCCCCCCGCAGCCAAGATCACTGGCTACGAAGACGTGCCGGCCAACAACGAGGCAGCTCTTCAGAAGGCAGTAGCTAAGCAGCCAGTATCTGTTGCCATTGACGCTAGCGGATTGAATTTCCAGTTTTACAAGGGCGGCGTATTTACAGGAGAGTGTGGAACTGAACTAGACCATGGGGTTACAGCAGTTGGGTACGGGACAACTGACGATGGAACCAAGTATTGGCTTGTCAAGAATTCATGGGGAAAGAACTGGGGAGAGAATGGGTACATAAGAATGCAGAGAGATATTGCTGACAAAGAAGGTCTCTGCGGCATTGCCATGGAACCTTCTTACCCTACTGCTTGACTGAATCATAGCAAATGGAAGCAATATTTATAATTAACCGTCCTGTTTAGTCATGGATTCGGTCATCTATCTGTTGTAAACTGTGTTGTATGTAGCGAGTGCAATTTGCATCTTGTTCTCGCATATTGTGTAAATGCATTACGTACGTATGTCCAATTAAACCTTCCAAGTATTTGAAATTGGCTTATTTTCTCTGTTTCAATCCGGTTTCCTTCTACTTGTTATAATCACACGCCATGAAAAGAAAAAGGCAAAAAGAAAAGTAGAAGGCGTGCAGGGAAACGGGGAGAATGAAAAGAACATACAGATATAGACGGCAAAGAAAATGCGAGAAATATGAGATATGAGAGATACAAATTGGACGGGAAAGGCCCACCCATATATAAATGTTTACATACATACACCTACATGTATATACGTATATATCAGTCAAATGTGTTATGCCCGATTTTGATGCAAGAGATATGAGAATCAAGTTTCTCCTAATCTTTGTCCGGCCACATGTCTCCTTATATCCTTGGCAAATCCAATTAGTTTCCTATAATATATAACTAAGTGAATCATCTACCATACCGCAAATCAATTTCCCATAGATTCCCCCATTGACTGAACTTGCATCATTCCAAAAGAGCACGCCACAGTACACCGCCTACCGGATATCAATCTCCTAAAAATCACGTTGATAGTTATTGACATCACAATACAATAGCAAGTTTTACCTTTTCTCCCGACGAGAAATCTAAAAATATTGTGCCTGCATGTGAGAATATATCAAGTCCTCTTCCATCTTCTATATATGGAGCTATTTGAGTGCATGCTTCTGCATTCTTCAGTTATACTCACAAATCATATTTGGTTTTTAAATTAATGATGACTTCAACGTTTGACAACAAAAATTTCGTGTCGATTATTCTTGTTATCACTTCGGCTTCTCTGATTATGTCCAGCACGTTGCAAGAAGCTTCCATTGTTGAGAGACATGAGCAATGGATGGCTCAGCATGCACGCACTTATAGAAATCAAGCCGACAAGGAAATGCGTCTTGAGATATTTAAGAAAAATGTTGAATTCATTGATAGATTCAATAGTGAGGGTAATCGGACGTACAAGTTAAGCGTGAATGAGTTTGCAGACTTGACTGATGAAGAGTTCCGTGCCACCCATACCGGATACAAGATGCCTGATAGTAAGATTTCGGCTATGTCACAAGCACACACAAATTGGTTCAGGTACCAAAACGTGACTGTTGCTCCAAACAGCTTGGACTGGAGGGCCAAAGGAGCTGTCACTTCTGTTAAATATCAAGGTCAATGTGGTAAGTAAATAAATACTGTATTTGTTTCATTCTTCATTATTCTAATTGACTTGATTCTTTTTATAGGATGTTGCTGGGCATTTTCAGCAGTGGCTGCTGTGGAAGGAATCACCAAGATCAGAACTGGTAAATTGATTTCACTTTCGGAGCAACAAGTGTTGGACTGCTCCAAGAGTAATGGATGCAAGGGCGGTTGGATGGACGATGCTTTTTCGTATATAATAAGAAGCAAAGGTCTGACCACCGAATACATGTACCCGTATCAGCAAAGGGAAGAAGCTTGCAATTTACAGCGGGGAGCCCGGAAAGCTGCACGAATCAAAAGTTATGAAAATATACCAGCTAATGAAAATGCATTACTAAAGGCTGTAGCCAAGCAACCAGTATCAGTTGCGATTGATGCCAACACACCAGGCTTCAAGTATTACGGAGGCGGTATTTACAGCGGACCCTGTGGGACTGCTTTAGATCATGCCGTTACTGTCGTGGGATATGGAACAAGTTATTACGGGATGAAGTACTGGTTAGTAAAGAATTCATGGGGCGAATTCTGGGGAGAGGGAGGTTATATAAGGATGCACAGAGGTGTTGGTGGAACAGGTCTATGTGGTATTGCCAGCCAAGCTTCATTCCCAGTTGCATAAGAAGACCGGAGTGGGGAAAGTTGGATAAAAATTCTCAACTTCACCAATAAGTACAGTTTCTTCAATTGTTTTAGGCTTTAAGAATGTTAATATCGGAGCTCGATCATTTTAGTGTCAGAATAATAATCTACTTCTCAAGATCAACCATTAGGCAAGAGACCTGATTCTATTCTATTGTATGGAATTATGTAAATGAATCGCAAATCAATTTAATGATAAAAAGCCTTGTTCATAATGCGACTACATTGAGCTATGTGCCATCCTTAATTCATTTGTCTGCATATTCTTCCATCCATGTTTGCAACTGCAATAGTAGCATATCCAGTGTCTAAAATATAACGGAGGAAAGAGTGATTTTGCTGCTGTTGTAGCCGTAACATCTGATTGTGTGACTCCCAATAAAGCATAAAAGTACCAAATTTGTACAACAAGAATGGGAACGAACTACCTTGCCTGTATAATGTACAAACGTGAAACAATCACATACAGAACAAGTAGGAGCTGAGTTTATAAATGCAAAAGAAGTTTAACAGAGATGCAAACGGAATCGTAAGACATTATTTTCTTGTATTGTTCTATACTTGCACCAGAGAGAAGATGTAAATTTATATGTTGAATAGAAAACTAGTTAGTTTGTTCACCTGGTATACTGACAATTTTCCCAATAAAAATCACCGTTAACTAAGAATGCATATAAACAGGAACACAAGAAGCAATGTAAGTGGAATGAATTCGAAGTTGGAAGGAACAACACCCCCCGACCCCCTTACCAACCCTGACAGATGGAATCCTACCAACTTCCAGTTACTTGTCTCATTTCATACCAACCCTGACAGATGGAATCCTACCAACTTCCAGTTACTTGTCTCATTTCATATCGTATCATATCACACTTTTCAGGTAGGATTTTGGTCAAGGCCTCATTTCATTACATCAATTTTAACAAAGTGTACTGGGTCGAAAGTATTTACTTTCTCTACTTGGCTTCCAGTATGTTCTACTGAAATAATAAAGATGATGACGACAACATGAATTTCATTTAACTGAAAAACGAATGCCAAAATGAAACAATTCAAAAAGCATCCGATCAAGTTCCCATAGATTATCTGCAAACCACATTGTATATTACAATTCGTGTATTAAAACTGAGTATTAAGAGAGGTTACAAACACTTCCCACTATTGGGGTTGGACATTGGGCAAAGCACCCATCGTCCCTTGGCTCTTCGGCACTTCAATATTGCTCTTGCACTGGTGGTTCTCATCCGCCTGCAGAAGACATGGGTGCGAGCCAGGGATTTTTCGAGACCTATTTCTCTTGGTTTGACAAAGAGCAGCCTTCCCAGCTCTCACCACTAGGCCTTGACCTTTGTCCTTTCTTACCCTGATGTTAGAATTGAAATCCAACCCCAGAGATAACCTTCAATAACGTACACAGTTGAGAGCAAGCTCCAAAGCTTCCTTCTATGGTTACTCACTTCCATACATCTTTCAAATTTAAACACTGTCTATATACTATGGCAAAGGCAAAAAGACAGTGCAACAGCCACTTCATAAAAGTAGTCAATCTAGGTCTGAACACCTGTTAAAACAACAAGAAGCCTCAACACCGGCAACCAGTTACATGTATTACAAAAAAAATTAAAATATTCAGCTACAAAACATAAAAATTTCAGTGCTCATTTGCCAAGGAAAACAGGAAATACAAACTAGAACATGGAGACCTATCAAATAGCGATGCTTAAGTACATACAAGATTAAAGGTTAAATTTTCTTATCCTTCCCGATAACTAAATGAAAATAAGGCTCTGCTTGTTTGAAGAAAAGGGAAAAGGATAATCCATTCACAATAAAGAAATCAATGTTGTGGAGTTGCAAGTACAACAATAACAAGGTCTCTCTAGTACCTTTTCTAGCATCCAATTATCTCTAAAGGGTATTTGGAGATATGGAACTTTTACTGCAACTGAACAAAATTATTACTCTTGATAGGCTAGCAAACCAACTCATATTCAATTTTCTATCACTCCAACTTGGCCAGAACGTCTAAAACACTGCTAAAGTGCCTTTTAAAGGCAATTTCTTCACTTCCCATATTGAATACGGCATTGCTTCTAGCTCCTACAACGCACCCTCAATTTCTAATCAATAAGTACCTCAAAAGCCAGCACAATGCTTCAAATTTGACATCCAAGAATGAGCATATAAGTTTAACAACCAGCATTTCATCATTCAATCATATCCAAAGGCTAGAACTTCACACAAATTAACAAGAAAACATAAAAGCACAAAATTGATTCATTCCGAAAAATTCACTTAAAGCACCAAATCCTTCTTGCTAAACGTTAATAATTTGCCAAGAACACAAATATCCACGAACCAAATTGAAGAGATAGAAGTAAAGAACCAAAGTTTATATTTACCTGAAAAGGATGAACAAAAAGCGAGAGAATTTAAAGAAGAAGAAACAAAGGAGCAGTGAAGAAGGCCACGAGATGGGACTTTTGTGCTGGCAACATTCACGGACACAGAGCTTCTTCCCGTTTGCAGAATGAGTGACGCGGAAGGAATTCGAGAGTGTTGAATGCTCCCGCTAGTAAGCCATGGTCTAGATAACGATGTCGTTAACGACACTGAAGCCATTTTCTCGACGCCTTAAGGTGGTGGCCTGCCTTATCGACTATACGCGTACAACACAATAAACCATGGGTTAAACCCGACCCGCTGAAATTGGGTGCACTTAGTAACAGTTACCTGGACCCATATTTAATTACTGGCCCACGTAAGGATGCCCAGATATTGGGCTAAGCCCATACTCATAATTAATCTCTAAGAGAACTTAAGGGATTTTAATTTTTAATAAACTAACCCAGTATATTGATTTTGAAAAAAAAATATTATCGTATAGCCAAAACCGTAAATACTAAAAGTGTAGGGGGGTTGACAAAATAAAGCATATTGGGTCTGTTCGGATTGATTTTAAAAGGCCAGCGATACAGTGTGTGGTGGTGCCGTGATTGTTTATGCTTTACTAACGATAATCACAAAGATTTTGAAAGTGATTGGTTTGGTACCTCATCATCGTCATTACTTCACTAAGTAAGCCATTAGTCAATATGGCTTGACCAACAAAACATAAGAAAATGGCTAATACGGATACATGTAATCCCTCAATTTTTAATGTAAAATTTAAAATTTAATTTAAAATAAAAAAATTATAATAAAAATACTTAAAATAATCAATTAATAATTTTAAAAATATTTAGATATAGGATTATGAATTATATAATTTTGGTACTAAGAGAATCAGTACCCAAATTAGGTGGCCCTGTGGGTGTGGTGTAACCCATAATATAATATATTTCATGGGGGGAATCTAATCATGTTTCTTACGAGAATGAATCCGAAGAAGTACGTGTAAGCAAAGATTCATATACAATTTGCTTGTCCATATCCGAAAAGTTCAGGGGATTGAAGTCAAGGAAATGCAGCCGATTCATTCATATATGATAAAGAAGGATCAACCAAGTGGTTTTATCTTGGTGGGTTCTTCGTTGGAATGAGAACAAACATGGTGCAATGGGCCAAAACTACAGAAAAAAGATGATGCATAATTGCTTTATATTGTTATTGTTGTTTTGGTAGACCACCACCATTTTCATAGATGTTAACCCATTTGACAGTTGTTGATGTTGGTGACATGCAATGACTGTTTGAACACTACCCAGCGTGGCCTTTCAATACCATAATCCACAGTATGGTGTTAGGTCACCGAAACCACATTTTGGTAGCAGATGAATAGTAATATCGTTGTCTCATTAGCCCTTCAGTGTTTTTGGTTATTCTATTATGTTTGTAATTCAGTACGCAGGTAGCAGCACATGGAATGCAGCTCAACTGTGTCTATGCAAAGCTGTAACTTGAACTAAGATATGTCTTTATATCAAACTTGTCTTCTTCTATTAGTGTCTCATTGGCTGAGAAGTTTCACAGGAATCCCTCCCGTGACACCCTTCTAACATTCTGGATGATAAACGATTCCATTCCCATTTGTCAACTCTGATAAAGATGATAAAGAGACACGCATTGCATTTGAAAAGTAGTTGTTAATTCGGAAAGCTATAGATTCATCTAATCTGGTATTAATGTTCTGAGCCTATGGCATCTTAGCTTTAATCATATATTTAATACCAAAGCAGCCATTTTGGAATGGAAAACAGAATCACCCTTCAAGTAATTACAACAACTTGCATTATAAAAAACCGATTGAGCTGTACAGAGAGAGAGAGAGATGGAGGAACAGAAATTCCATAACTCCTCCGATCATTTTGCATTCGGGTTCTGATATTGGAGGGCAAACCCCACATTTTCTAAGCTTCCTACCATTTTAGACCCACTAGCAAAAGTGCTTTTGTTTTCTTGTTTTCAGAAAACGGTATTGAAAGATGGTGTAGGCAATACATCATATTCATCAAGAACATCATCATCATCATCTTTGTATTTTAGTTTGATTTTCCCATCGTTTTATCATCTCATCGTCAAGATTCCTCACTGGAAAATGAATTCCCAATTAATAATTTTATCGTCCGGAGACATGGATTGTTCTGACGTCTCTTTACTTGTCTGAAGTTGCAAGAATAATAATCGTTCTCTAACATAATTTTCTGTTAAATTTTCGGACATCATTCCAAAACATGTTAGATTAGGTTATCAATTGTCATTTCATTATAAATTATTGTTTAAGCGTCTCTCTCCAAGAATCCGCAGTAATGTTGCTTGTAATTAAATTAAGAATTAGCACGGTTCTCTCACTTGTAGTTTCTTCTTCGATTGCATGAAACACCAGCTGTTTAGCTAGACTAATTGCAGACTGCAATTCAGATGTTACATTACCGATGTAATTACATATAGTTTCTCTGTAATCTTAAGAAGCTAACACCTGGTTTATAATTGTGCATATGCCTGTTTATAGTACATGATTGACATGTCCCGTGACACGCAGGCCAATGGAGTGTACAAGAACTTTACACAAAAGCTCTCTCTCTCTCTCTGGCGATTTGATTATTGATTTTTCCTATAAAAATACACCGAGTTTGAATTTTTTGCACACAGAAACACCACATATTTCACAACAAGAAGAAATCCATCCAATATTTCTCAACTCAATGTCGGAGATCAAAATCAGTCTCCTCTACCTCTCTTCCATGTGAACCCTCCAAAACCAACTCCTCCTCCTCCTCCTCTCTCTCTCTCTCTCTCTCTCTCTCTCTCTCTCTCTCAATATAATAATATATATATATAATATATCTTACGGTATATAAACAGAATCACTGGCAACTTTTCTTCACAGCAGTGCCTTGTGTGTCTACGTCTTTACAGGGATAAATCATTTAACTTTTCCTCCAGGACCCAGAGTCCAAGATGGGTTCCCAAGTTTGGTTCTTTTTGTTATTCCAAGTTCTGCTCTGGTCAATCTTGCAAGAAGCAGAAGCTGAACAAAATTTCTACAATGTAAGCAGATTGAGAGGAGAAAAGCAAGTGAGTGGGTGCAGTTTGTTTCAAGGCCAATGGGTCATTGACCCTTCTTATCCTCTCTATGACTCATCATCTTGTCCGTTCATTGACGCTGAGTTTGATTGCATAAAATATGGCAGACCTGATAAGCAGTACCTCAAGTACTCTTGGCAGCCTGACTCTTGTGCCCTACCAAGGTCTTAAAAATAAATGAACTTCCCATTTGCCCATTATTTGTTTCTTCATTGTTCATAGCTTATATGAACAAAAAACTGATTTTGTTTTGTGTTTTTGCAGATTTGACGGTGCAGATTTTTTGACTAGATGGAGAGGGAAAAGGATAATGTTTGTGGGTGACTCACTGAGTCTGAATATGTGGGAATCCTTGTCGTGTATGATTCACGCGTCGGTGCCGAACGCCAAGACAACTTTTGTGAGGAAGGACTCACTGTCTTCTGTTACTTTTGAGGCGAGTTTGATTTTAACTTTTTGTTTGAAAAATCGATTCATAATTATCACTGCATACACTGTGCAGCCGTACCTGCAGGGACTGAATGTCTGTCTGTTTTCTATTCTTTTTATTTTTATTTTCTCGTTCAGTGCTCCTCGTAGGAGGATGATTTTCCAAATTCCTACCATGTGCTACTGCTTCCTCTATTTGCTCTTTTCAAGTCACTTATTTATTTTCTTTTTCAACGAATATATGGTTTCAGAATAACAGAAGATTAAGTATGAAGTTACACAGGCAGCCTTCCAGTTTCCGGATGCGCAAGAACAACAGTGAAACTGAAAGCAGTGAAAATATGGCTTGAAAAATTAGATAAACGAATCATGTCCTTCCCTTGCTTTACTTTTCTTTTTGCTTCTTTTGCAATTCAGTTGTAGGAACTATGATTTTCCAGCTTACCAACCTCTTATCCAAACTACCAGCAATCAATTGTTTTTTTTCCACTTTACTCAGAAAGAAGGTTTCCTACACAATTCAAGTAAAAGAAAACAGGGTGTGAGATTGATAAAACAGAAAGATTGAACCCTACAGGAACTGGTGCTTTTTTCGCAGTATTTTAGTCCAAACCCCAGTTTGTCTTTATCATTATTTTTGACTTGACACAGAAAAAAAAGTAAGAAATAGGGGCCCTAGAAACTGCATGAATTGATGCATTTTTAGTTGCCGGCCTCGTATGTCCATATATCAAATTAAGAAACCAAACCCGGGTTCATCATCGCTTACAGATTACAGCTGTGACCATGAGCCTGCCAACTTGTTATTCTTCTTTAGGCTTGACCGTACAATTATTTGATTCCCAATGTCTGTTAGTCAATTAATCACACTACTAAGTATAGATTGCAGAAAGAGAGATGTAGGTTAGTACTTGGGGAGTAACTTTCTACAAATGTAAAACTAGTACATTTGCACAACAGCCGTAGATTCGTGCCATTTTAAGAATCAACTCTACACCACTGTTATTCCTAATTATATTTTAGAGGAAAAGCCATACTGTTAGAATTGTTATGATAATCTGTTGTATAATAATTGATGAAAATGCTGATGTCTTTTTCGTATAACTGTTTTTTTTTCCCCATCGGGCTAACAAATGTAAATGTGCAGGAGTATGGAGTAAGTCTGCTGTTGTATCGAACGCCATACTTGGTCGATATAGTGAGACAAAACGTTGGGCGAGTACTGATGCTAAACTCAATCCAAGCTGGCAGTGTTTGGAAAGACATGGACATTCTGATTTTCAATTCATGGCATTGGTGGATCCACACTGGAAGTTCTCAAGGGTGTGATCTTATTCTTTTTAATCTCATGCCATCGCCTTATTTTTCCATAAAACAGAGAAAAGTTTGCCTTGGGCTTACTCTGTTTTCTGTAATGTGAAGTGCAGATGGGATTACATTCAAGATGGGAAATCATTGCTTAAAGATATGAACCGTTTAAATGCATTTTATAAAGGGATGAGTACATGGGCTAGATGGGTTGATCAAAATGTTGATGCTTCCAAAACCAGAGTCTTCTTCCAGGGCATATCTCCCACTCATTACATGCAAGTGAAGCGCTCTAGCTCTCGCAGTTACCGGTGAAAATATGAATTTTTGTTTCTGCAAGTATAGACTAAAGTTTCATTATGTTTTAAACTGAAACCAGGGGTAAGGAATGGAATTCACCAACGAAGAACTGCATCGGAGAATTGGAACCTCTGTCAGGATCTGCATACCCAGCAGGTGCTCCTCCAGCTGCTGCAGTTGTGGACAAAGTATTGAGTACGATGAAGAAGCCGGTATATTTGCTCGATATAACCACTCTTTCACAACTAAGGAAGGATGCTCACCCCTCTACATACTGCGGGGACCATTCCGGCACAGACTGCAGCCACTGGTGCCTTCCTGGTCTGCCGGATACTTGGAACCAGCTCCTGTATGCAGCTCTAGTCATGTGAAGCTTCATTACTGTAGAACAGTTCCTATTTTTTCCGTTTCTCTACCCCATTGCTTATACATTTGTGTAGATGAAGAAATTTCTCGTCAGAATAAGGGGTTTATAAATCAATTGTAAAGAGATTTGATTTTTTTGAACCACAAAAAGTGCTTTCAAGAAGGAAAGAGAGAGGCAGCTGTAATTCACAAATAGATTGCCTTGAAAGGGATGTGGAAAATCATGCAAACTTACATTTATTCAATAGAGATGTCTTATTTTTTTGTTTGATTAAAATTTACTGAAGATTTATGATCAGATATCAACATCTCTGCTCCTTCCCCTTGTGAATAAAATGACAATCTTCTTTATCTCAAAGGGACATCAGTGTTCTAAATTGGAAGTTAACAAAAGTAAAGTCTCAAGGATGCCACAATGAACCAAACAACTAGTAGCCTACATATACGGCAGCATTCACTATGTAACAGTCATCATTTTTGTCTCCCATTTCTTCAACATGCACCCCACTTGAGCATATCAAGCCTCCATCCACAACTTCAACGTTCAAAATTTTTCCACTGCAAGTATTAAAACAAAGTCAAGTCAAAATTAGCCAAAAAAAAAGAAGGGAATTCAATACATATTTTGTCTAACTTTCTATATCTCAGTATGAAAACCAAAAATATGTAGAATAACACCAAGAACTCAAAGGCCGTTAATCTATTGTTTAACTTACTATTAGATAATCCAGAACAGTCACAGAAGATTTCTACAACTTTTGTAGGTATGGATAACGAGTTCTACCATGGCAAGGAGACATGTTACATAAATGCTCAAATATCATCAAGTAACTGTCATGAGCTTGCAAAGGCAGGGGTGTAACATAAACATAGTGAAGCAGAAAAGAATATCCAGACATTATTTGATTAAAAAACTCAAAAAAAAATTGCTAGAATGGTTCAAACTTTCGTAATTTGACTCCAACTGTTATCCACAAATAGCATGTATAACATATTTCAAGCTCTCACACACAAGATAGAACTTCAATCCAATTTCAAGCTCTTCCAAACAAGATTGAGCATCAATCCAATTTCAAGCTCTTACAAACAAGATTGAACATCAATCCACTTCAAACCCAATTCACTTCAGTTACACTAGAAAAATATTGATGTTTTAACATGTTACCATAAAATCTATAGCAAACTTTTTATGTTTGAGATCAGTTGGATCATTCTAATTGAGCTAACACATCACAAGTGGACCAAATAAATAAATTAGGCCAAGGATTTAGATTCTTGATGTAGTTGAGAAATCAAACAGATACAGAAATTAGAGTTGAGGATTCTGTACCAGCAAAAACCTGATCCTATTTTAAGAAAGAAGACCATTAATTACATTTCACAAAAAAATTCCAATAGACAATATTGATTATTGATGCATCCAACTCTGTGATGTGTGGATACTTACTAGGGAAAAACTGATTTGACCCGTTTGATATCCAACAACTGCTGGAGAGAATGAGGAACTCCTAGCTTTATCAGTAGTCTCATTTGTTCAAAAGAGACACCAGGTATGGATCCTGAAACCATATCAGCTTAACATACCTAATGACATAATGAATGCACTTAATGTATGCCAAAAACATGACTACCATCACACATAATAAAACTTTGAAATATGGAAAGAACAACATAAGAATAAGTCATAAACCAAGTTCACACGTTGAAAAAGTGTCAAGTAATAAGAGAAGTTGTGAGGTCATTTAAATTTTGCAGTTTCTTTTAACTATACAGCAGAGAACATACAAAGGATCTCTCCTAGGTTTTAGGTTAAGTTACCGCCTTAGCTCTGGGGTACCTGCAAATATATCGAACTGATGATTCTTATTATTAACTGTGACATATAAAGAATTGAAGAATTCAAAAGTATGCGTTCTCCAAATGATTTAAGCATCCTTCATCTACATACACAGCTGTATATAGATAGATACAAGAGATCCACATTGTTACTCCTGCAAATGGACTTTTAATTTTGGCAACTCTGTTAGAGCCAACCTGTATGAAACAACTGAAAGAGGAGACATGCCAAGTTACATCTCTTCTGAAAAGGAACTGTAATCAATTAAGGTAAAACGAATTAATAACAATTGAGGGTTCCATATCCCAATCTTCTGAGGTGGTTGATAAATTCTTATTACACCATTTCAGAAGAGCACAAAATATCACATTATTCCAATCTCATACGACATATCTAATGCCTAAATATGTTCACAGGCAATCCAATCTTTCCTGTCTCATCCTATAATCAATAAACTGAAACACAAACATCATACCAAAGGAGCCATTATTCTTTTAACTTGAAATCTCATCAAAGATATACCTCTCCTAAATGCAGGAATGGAATTGGAAGAGATGGCATCCCTGCAAGCCCTCATAGCTGCAGCTGTAACATCTTGCCTGTTGCATGCGATTTCCCATTATCAATAATCAACAATTCCACAACCCAGAAAAAATTAATTCCAAGGCAATCTATAACTGGTACCTATAAACGGAACATAATCATCTCATCTTTAAAAATAATTAAATTACTAGGCAGCAATCACGTAAAAGAGCAAATAACAAAGATGAAAAATAAACTGCATACAAAATACAAACCCATGCTGATCGTAACCAACACCCATCTCCACGAACAAGAGTTTCATGGGTGGATTTGAGCTGCTGCTGGTGGCTTTCTCATCACTCTGCTCCGCTTCCATGGCTGCTGTCGTTGCTGCTTTGATTTGGCGACAAGACCAAGGAAGTTTTCGAGGAGAGGATCGGTTACTGAGAGAAAACGATGTGTATGGAGAATTCAATGAGTTGTTCTTAAGACTTCGGTGATCGAATTTGACAGACCGAAACTCAGTCGATGAAGCAAATGGCAAACTTAGAATCGAGCCGGCACTCATTTCTTTACCGCGAAGTCCAAAGGCAGTACTGTCTCCTTTAGTCTTTTCGTTTAAAAAAAATAAAAATAAAAATAGATATTAACCATTAGACCAAAATGCCCTTGACAATAAACACTCCTGGCTAAGCGTGAGAGACCCAATGAGAATCCAAGAACCTGCTCGTTGAGTTATGAATTTAAGGAAACTTGAAAATCCAAGTTAATTGTTTTTAATTTTTTATTTTATATTTTAAAATTTATGTTAGAAAATGTAAAATACTTGAATGTATCAGATCCAAACACAAGAGGTTGATAATCTTGTATTAAAACTAGTTGACATGATAATCAATTGATTCTGGGATATCTAGTATGTGCTATTGCAACTCTTTGTGCAGGAACTTGTTGAGCTTGTGAGTTGATTGCTTGACATAATTAGTCAAAAACATTGGTTTCCATAGCCTATTGTCATCTAGCTGCTTTGATTTAAACATGCAACAGAATGTCAGCAAGTGCTACTCGTCTTATAGACATACAACTGGATTCAGTTAGCCATAAATATTGGTCTTGAACATTAGAACAAGACTGAAACCAAAAAGTGAACTTCAATGCCAAGGCTGAACAGCGGAAATCCAGCTAAACAGTGAAGGCTGTTTAGCTTAAATAATGCTCTTACACACAGTTACCCTTCCACAAGGGGGGAAGAGCTAGATATTTTCTTCTGGTTAAACTTTCCCTAGACAGAGTGAACGGTTTACTGATCAGTGTGAGATAATCCTTCCAATAGAACTGCACTTCATACGTTCGGAGGTTTTATATTTGGTTCTACAATGAGACACCAAACAAAGGAATTGTTAATGGACATGCTGATGAGCAGTAATTTAACTTCAATAATTAACTGATAAAGCATTCTGAATGTGCGGGGGCTGCCAGCGTTGGATACACAAACATGGCATTTTTATCTTTACAACAAACTGGTGGCAATGCTGAAGCAGAGTTTGCTACAGATTAGCAAGTTGTAGACCTGCATACAAGTTTCTGCTGGTGCTGGTTTTGGCATTGTACATGGCATGATCTGGCTTTATCTCGCAGCTCTTGAAATGCCCTCATTGTTTCCACATCAAATCCTCCCGCAAACTGGCAAAAATTTCAAAGTGTTACAATCTTAACAGTACCGAGTTGAAACTACTGTCATTGTTGAATTCATTTCGTATGAAAGTGAGTCTTCAGTCTTTACCTGATGTACACGGAATGCAAATCTAACACCTTGAACTATTAACTCCTCTTCTTCGGGACTACCGCCAACTGTTTCAAGCTCAGCAGATACCCTTTTCATATACTTCATTGCTAATTTAACAGATGCTAGCTTGATCTGAAATTACGCGCACCATTATTACAGAGTAATGAGCAAACTAACACTAAAGTCATCAATCCACATGCAGCTTGGAAGTAACAAGGAGAACAGTTAAGCAACAAACAAAGCTTGTAACCCGGAATGTCAAATATTTACAATACAATGTGCTGCATAACAATATATAACACAGAGCTGAAAACCCAGATCCGTGAAACAAGTAAAATTAAAGCAGAAGTAGAATTACATTACTTCCATAATCAAGTCTGCAAAAGTCCTGTCAAACAAGGATGGATAGAACAGATCTATAACTTTTCAGTCATCAGATTATAAAATACCAGATACAAAAACAGACTCATTGTCCATTCATTAAGCAATTTCTTAAAACACCAGCTAGGTATTAGAACTTTCAGGTCTTTGTCGAATTTATAAAGAATGTAACCACATCCCAGTTGAGATGAAAACAAGAAAATCTGATACTCTCCCCTTGGCTTATTAAATAATCTCAAGTTATAAAAGAAGTAGACAAGCAGATAAATATAAAATCTGGTAATTCACATGTGCACATGCAGGCATGAGCAGAGGAAATGAGACAAAAATTTGACCTTCTTTTTGTCATCTTGCAGCCCAATACTGTTCCTATAATAATACATGGAAGACAATGTCAAAACAATTTCTTTTGTTCTTCTACAGTTTGCAAACTGTAATTCCCAAAAAAGGGACCACCTTAGAAGTGAAGCACTCTTTTGTTTTCTTCGACAATATGTCCATCAATGAAGGCAAAAATGAGTAAACAACTATCACCCAATTGTTGCCATCCAACACAGAAATCCACTATCCTGAATTGCAATATTAAACTTGATATTGCAACCATTCATTTAGATAACCAAGCCAGTTTTAAGTAATTTACCTGGGTTACAATTCCAGTTTCAAGCATCCAATCCACAGGAATTTGAAAACCCTTGTACCTCTTCGCTGCGGATTCTCTCATCCGTGAGATATTGTAAACACCATGCTCTAATCTGTTGCATTCATCAACATAAAGAAAGAAATTATAAACTTCAACCAACAACAAATGATAATTTCTTCAAATAGAGTTGAAAAAAATAATATACTTCTCAAATAGAGCTTGCATTTTCTTCAATGCAAGACCGCATGGTTGGCGAGCATCATCACGAAATGAAGAAGCCTCCGATTCCAGCTTCTTAAGATCACAATACCCAAATGCTGCCTCACGCAGAGCATCTGCCTTCTGCTCTGGCCAATCAAAGTGCTTAAGCACTGCTCTTTCATCCACCTAAAACAATACGAAACTCAAGATCAATGTAAAATTTAGCAACACAGAATCCAGAACTATGTGCTAAGTTATAGGATTCATGCGGGAAATAAAAATGTACCAAGTAAGAAAGCTCGTCATCCAGCCATTTAACAAAAGGCACAACATCCTCAATATCAGTAAACGCAGCAGTTTCAACTTCCTTGATCAAAAACCTTATGAAATCTCCCTGTGTTTCTACATCTGTTTTTATCTGCAAATTTCGAAAAGACAAATAGTAAAATATAGTCAAAATTGCCATTAAATTCCATACGATTCACTAACTCTGTAATTACTTTGTACGCCGACTTCGAATCTAGACACTGTCTTATCTTAGCCAGAGAACATTCAAAAATAATTAGCGGGGGACCAAAAAAGCCTACAGACTTGTCCGTTGTCACTCCCATAAATCCAGTGGCAAAACTGGAAACAAAACGCTTACTGCGAGTAAATGAGCCGACCGGTTCTCAATCTCGCCTATCATGTCACGGGCATTAGCCGCCGCCGGCAAGACTTCCGGTGTTCCGGACCCGGAATCTCGACGCGAGTCTCTGCGCATTAAGGAATGGTAAAACTCCACGACCTCTGGAACTCTCCTGACTTTCGCTGCTCCTGCTCTCAGTCCCTTCGGCGGCGGAGGAGGAGGTGGAGGCGCTGACTTTGGTGGAGATGGAAGCGAATTTGGTGGAACTGGTATCCGCCTTGGCGGAGGAGGTGGTGGGAGGGGCGCTGGAATCTTCTTTTCTGATAAAAGTTTGTTGTCTGTTGAAACTGAAGCACTTGATGATGGTTTTGGCGGTGGATTTGGCACGCGAGGAACACGAGGTCTGATACTGGACTGAGTTGCCTCGAACAAGTAGGCAAGTTCTTCTGATTCTGAGTTACACCGTGAGTGAGAAGAATGTCTCGGTCTCTCAGCCTCTGTTTCCTCCCTCTTATAATCCTGTCGTTCAAGCTTGTGACTATAGTTATCAGAGCTTGAACAAACGACACCTTCCGTACTTCTAATTCTTTTCAAATTCTTGATCAGATTTGACTTGACTGAGACGTCCATTAGTCCTTGAAATCTCTGTGAAGAAGAAAGCTCGTTGCTTTCTATTGATATCTCTGCTTTGCTACGTTGTTCCGACACCGTTTTCTTCAGCTCTTCAATCTCTACCTCCATAGCTTTAATTTTCTTTTCACTCTCCATTTTATTCTCTTCAAGCAGTTCTTTCAATATCTCGTTCTCACCCTGCAATGACTCAATCTTCTTCGACGACATTTCCAGCTCTGCATTTTTAGCAGATATCTGGTTTTCGAGAACAGGGACAATCGCAACTGATTCTTTTAACAGCTTGTACTCGAGAAGTTCAGTCTTTAACAGAGACTCTCTCTCCCGGAGCTCTTCAACAAGACGGAGAAGTTCAGTCACGTCAGGCGGACGAGGCTGCACTTGGGCGGAGGATCGTGGGAAGTAGCCGCCGAAGGATCGTGAGAAGACTGCTTTCTGAGAAGAAAGCTTCCCCGAGCTGAGTGAAGGTGATAGTGGCTTTACTGGGGGAGTTTCTTGCTTGGGTTTTGCAGGTGATTTCTGCAAACCCATTGCCATTCTCACCTTACCAGCCACCATTGAAAGTTGGTTCAGTATGCTTGCTTGCTCAGTGGTCTGAAACTTTTCGTAATCTACAAAAAGAAAGACAGTAAGAACACTAAATCGAAACTATAGAGATGACACAGTTTCCGAGAAACGGTCTCCATTTCTCGGATCCAGTTTGAAAAACTTTTGAAAATATAATAATATTTTATTCTTAATAATCTAACTATTCCACCTTCTCGAGTAGGTAAAGCTTTGAACTCGCTCTACTTTGCCCAACCCTTTTCTATCAATCCAAACCCGGCCCGACCCGATATGACACTTGGATTTGTATTATTAGAAACTTCCTTATGATTAATAAATTTATTTTACATCTACTGTTTCATAAAAGTTATAAATTTATTAAATGAATTTTATTTATGTGACCTTCTAATTTAATAAGTGAGTATTTATGTGACCCAAATAACTTTAGATCCGACCCAACTGTGTACAACTATCCACAATTAGAAAAGAATGGGCCCTACTTCTCGCCTGAAGTGGAGTTCGTGAGTGGAGCGTGGGTTGCGTGCGCGTGGAAATATTATAGTTAATTAGATCGTCTGAGGGTACTGTTAAGGGGATGTTAAGTGTAACCCACAGTGCCAATTTCAGAAACTAGAAAGGTCCCTACAACGGTCAACTAATCTCCCATCTCGTCTCTCACCATTTTCTCACGATATTTCGTTTTGCAGATGGGTTAACTCGTTGGTTCACCACGGGAAGCCAATCCAATGGTGTAAGTCCAACTCCATACCTTCTATAAATAACTGCCCTTTTTTAATTGTACCCTAATTTTATTATATCAATATAATAATTATTTTATTAAAAATAATTAATATAATAAATTATAATAATTAATAAATAAAAATTTATATATTTTAAAAATTATTTATTAAGTAATTTTATTATAACAATATGCATCTAAGGCCGGTTTTACCCTAATACAGTTTAAGCGGGCGTAGCTCTGTGAAAAGAACAATTCCAGGGATGTGTTTTGGCTGATTTTGAACAACTACCTTAGGTGGGTTAGTAGTATGAATTTGTCCTTCGTATAAATCGAGAGATGATAGCATTTGCATTGGAATTACATGGTTGATACATCACTTTCACTGGGAAATGCTGGAGATAAGCACAATAGTGACCATAAACAGAACTCTGGGAGACACCCTTTTGCAGTTTGTTTTTGGTTTCGTCTCTTTGCATTGCCTGTTTTGATATTTTTCTCGAAGGAGGTAAATAGTGAAAAGGGGTCTGGGATTGAGTGAGCTAGCGATGTTGTAGAGCTTCCCTGACATTGACAGGAGAAGAACTTCTCTGAACTTTTTGCTTGGCTTTCTTTTCATTCAATTCGACGATCTGCTGTCTGATCTGACCAAGGAGAACCCCCCCCCACTAATTGCTTGGAAAATGGAAACTGTAACAAAATTTTCCAAGCAAGGTTACAGGAATGACAAGAGTATTTCTGTAGCCCAATGGATTGGAAGTGATTCTCAAAGATTCGCCGCGAGCACGAGCCCAAACATGTGTAATGTACTATGTAGTTATTACCATTAACTTCCCAAGCTAGAGAGGAGAGGTAAGGAACAAATGAGAGGAATAAATGCGAAGAGCGGTGTCAAAGAAAACCAGCTGGAAAGGAAAAGTAACAAAGATGTGGAAAGCAATGAAGGAGAACAGTGGCCCTTTGAGTCCAGTTTTGCGTCAAACTGAAGATCATCGGACAATGGTTCTCGTGCAGTAGCCGGTAACTTGGCAAAGGCCAACGAAGCATGAGTTAATACTGCATGGACAGTCACATGCGTGCGCATGGGTTAGGGTTTTTGGGTTTCGTCATTCTGGTAGCTGGGGGAATTGATCAGGACGGGGGTGGCCAAGTTGTCACTTGCGCCAAGGACCATCACATTCATTTATATCTGTTCATCTTTCAACTGGCCGTGGGAGTCCATAAACCATGCAGATTATCCATGTTTAATGCCATTTTCCATGGTGTTATTATTGCGAAGTTTCTGTTCAAATTTTGAGTATTCTAACGAAGTATTTATTTTTTCCAGATCGATAAATTTTAAAAATTATACTTTTTATTTAATTTAATATAAATTTTTAAAAAAATAATTTAAAATTATAGATGTCCCGATTAGAAGTCTATCGTAACCTTTGCTACGAGTACAGTACAATACCATTACTAATAAGTAGGGCCCTTTTGCCTGACATAGAGAAATAAGAATCATGGGGGTTCAAATTTTGCCCCTTACGGACACGCAAACTTGGTAAGAGAAGAACAGCCCGGCAGTTGCATGCAACAACACATGAACCTGAATAATAGAGCCACACCACAGTAAAAATAAGGCAAAATTACTGTTTCTCGAGTCTGGCAAGTCGTCTGAACGTTGACGTGCCGATAGCTAAAGCCATTGGATATTGGACTCTGAAGATCTCTATATGGCTAGCAAGGACATGCAGTCTAAACACCATTACGAGACTTGATGAAAAGCCAAGGGCTCTGCAGCTCTGACCCTGCTAGGTGTTGAACGGAAAAAACACATTGGTACTTGGACTCATTAATAATAAAAAAATTAAAAATAAATTTTATTTTTAATTAATATAATAAATAAAAATATATAAAAATTTCAATAAGAAGGAAACGGCTTATAGGAGTACTCCCTGTAAATTGCGGTGGACAATGAAGAATCTCCAGTGAGCAGAAAATTGTTTCATTGCAAGAACCAAACAAACTCTGCCAGTGCCATCCTGTCACGGGTCACTACCTACACTGAAAGATGGTGCTAGCCCTTACGCAATGGACATACACGCACTCTGCGGGATATCTTGTATTTTTGAATCTTTTAGAACCTTGATTTTTGATAGGTGGAGTCAACAATTATATTGTTTACTCTGCAGACTTGAGTGCATGTGCAAGAGATGGAGAGAAATTAATGGGGTTGGTTGTTCGGAGGAGAATGGGACTGTAACTGAGTATAGCGACGGTTTCTCTCCGCTGAGGCCTCGACTCACTCCAATTGTTCCGTGACTTTTTGATTTGGACCAGAGGCTTGATACCTCAGAACAGTTAACTATTAATAGCCATGAGTAACAGTAAACCGTTTTAAGTTGGAGTGGATGATCTGAATTGAGGCTAAAGAAGGGAAGGCTGTGTTGTGTGACTGCGACAGTAGGGAATTTCTTTGTTTGGACTTTCGATAGACAACTCAAGTGGGCTAGTTTGACGGCTCATAGTTGCTTTCCGAGTCTGTCTCGAAAAACATTTTAAGAGTTATAAGAAAATGATGTGTGGAAATCAATTGTCTCCCTGGTGAAAATCGATTGCATTAGAAGAGCAAATGGTACCAAAAATCTGTATGGCTGTTGCTTATCGTTTCACAGAAAATGAGAGTTGGCTAAAAGTTGTCAAGGCAAATCAAAGAGGTGGTGGGTAGACTGATCAATGCAAATAGACCAGGCCGAGAATTGCAAATGACCCCCAGTCATGCGTTTGAGTGCTTGAGATGTTAAAATTATTGCGTTTGGTTTGTCAACTGATATTTTCGACATGCAACCTTTGGAAATTTCTGATCAAACCCAAAATGATTTATGGGTTTGTCATTTTGGGTCGTTACTGAGTTTTAGGCCCGACATTTTTGTTGGGCAGCCGAAGGCTCCGGTCTCAACTTGACTACGCATGAGACGACAACTGCATCAAACAATTCCAAAGGCTATGAACAAAATCAGTATGCAGAAATAGAATATGCTTAAATTTGCGGTTGCACGAAACAACTTTCAGAGACCGACAATTGAATCCGCACTTCCTGACCAAAGTATCTTATATATTATTAGGCACAAAGACAATACTTGCCTTCTTCAACTTGAAAGCACGTTCAGACTTCCACATAGATTCTCTTAATTTAACTTCGAAGCAAAGTTTATTTTTAGGTGATTGTGACAATCCCGAAAGAACACTTGTAGGCAACGTTTGTCGTTAGGCACAGACAGGAGTGGAGTAAGAATTCAGCCACAAACACCTGCTTTTGTTCGAAATTTTCAGAATATGTAACCGGGTTAGAAGTTGACCCAAGTGATGGAGCATTGGGTTTACATTCAGAGTTAGAATAAGGCAAATGAGCTTTTGGTGGCCTTGGTTTCGAAAAAGAGATTAAAACTGTTTGTTTTTGGTCATGGACACCGTCAAAATTTAGTAAAATTTTATCATCCTGGAGACGTATTTTTTAATTAGCTTCGTTTTTGTATAAAGGAAATTGATCATCTGCCAACACATTTTGGGAAATAAGTTGACGTTTGCTTGTGCAAAGTGGCCAAGTACTTAAAAGCCAAGCATCTAGCACAGTAAGGGCCATTTCAAACATGGGTCATCAGTGCCATTCCGTTTCCGCGGCATCTACAAGCTGGAAAACATTGCACTAAATTTGGAAAGTCATCCAGCTTAGGTTATGGATGTTGCTTGCAGTGTTAATTCAATATCAACATAAAAAATTGTGATGACAGCCCCACAAGTTTATTTTACTGGTGACAAGGACTGAGAAATGAGCCTTCTAAGCATTTGACAAGCTCTAAGAATGGAAAGAAATCAAGGTCATATAAATTGACAAGCGATCATTTATAATATTGATGCTTAATCCCAAATGTTAATAACAGATTAATGCCCCAGAACCATAGAGGAATAACGATTTAAAACCCAAACAGTGAGAATCGAGAAACTTACTGCTTGGATTGATAGTGATATTACAGAATTGGAAGGTTTGTTTGTTCATTGGAAATAACTAAAATGATTTTGGCAAGTTATTGAGAAGGTTTGCAAATATTATAAGCAGTTAATAGTTGAATTTTTCAAGCAGTACACACGTCAGTTTCTCAGAGTTTTGGAATTGCCGCAGGCAGTAGGCTGGAATATATATTTAAACCAAGTCAAATTCTGCAGACTATAAATTTTGCTTTTAAGGAGGAAATTAGATCCTCAACGCAATCCAATCTTTATTTTCTATCTATTGAGAACAAGCACCCATCAATTCTCAACCACATAACTAAATTCTAAAGCATGGAAAAACAATTCTTCATCGGTTGCTTTGGTAAGAGGAAGAAAAGGGCAATTGTGGGTGGCATCAGAAAAAAATGGCGGCATCTAAGCGGCGAACACAACTGGAATGGCCTCCTGGACCCTCTCGACATCGATCTCCGGCGGTATATTATTCACTACGGGGAAATGGCACAAGCTACATACGACACATTCAACACAGAGAAGGCATCTAAATATGCGGGAGATAGCCTGTATGCAAAGAAGGATTTCTTCTCCAAGGTGGGATTAGAAAAAGGCAATCCTTACAAATACAAAGTGACCAAATTCTTTTATGCAACATCCCAAATACGCGTCCCTGATGCATTTATCATCGTGCCATTGTCGAGGGAGGCTTGGAGCAAGGAATCAAATTGGATTGGATTTGTTGCGGTGGCGACGGACCAAGGAAAAGCAGTGCTAGGGAGACGAGATATTCTGATTGCTTGGAGAGGAACAGTACAAAACCTAGAGTGGGTTGATGATTTTGAATTCAATTTAGTTTCTGCTGGAAAAATATTTGGAGCTGCTGATAGTAATGATATCAAGGTGCACCAAGGCTGGTATTCTATCTACACTTCCGATGATCAACGTTCACCTTTCAATAAGAGCAGTGCAAGAGACCAGGTAAGTTCAATATACCATTCATGAATATTTAGTAAATTAATTAACTCGAACTATACCCAAATCAATAAGATTTTATAGGATGGCTCAAAATCCAAATCCAAATCTATGCAACTCAAAAGAATTTAGTTAGTTGTGAACTTTTGACAAATTCAATTGAGTTCATACTAACGCAGACAAACACTGAACTTATCACGTCGCATTGCTCATTAACGTTGTTTATCATTAATTGGATATAGGTCATTCGTGAAGTTAGAGGACTAGTGGAGCAATTCAAGAACGAGGAAATCAGCATAACTGTAACCGGCCACAGCTTAGGCGCAGCATTAGCAACGCTAAATGCAGTTGACATAGTTGCCAATGGATTTAACAAGCCCAAAAATCAGCCAAACAGAGCCTGTCCGGTCACAGCCGTTGTTTTCGCCAGCCCCCGCGTCGGCGACTCAAGATTCAAGAAGATGTTTTCTGGATATCAAGATCTTCGAGCCTTGAGAATTCGTAACGAACTAGACTTAGTTCCCAAATATCCACTAATAGGATTTGCAGATGTCGGAGAAGAGTTGACAATTGATACTACAAAATCTAAGTACTTGAAGAGTCCTGGGAATATTTCCAGTTGGCATAACTTGGAGGCTTACTTGCATGGAGTGGCGGGAACACAAGGGAGCCAAGGAGGATTTAAATTGGAAGTTAATCGTGATATTTCACTCGTAAACAAATCAATGGATAATTTGAGGGATGAATATCTTGTGCCGGTATCGTGGCGGATTCAAAAGAATAGGGGTATGGTGCAACAAGCAGATGGTTCTTGGAAGCTGATAGATCACGAAGAGGATGACGACGACGACGACATTGATCCTTGAATGTTTTATGCGTTTGAGAATTTTATTCTAATTTCTTAATCAAGTGGCTCGTTTGGCAAAGTCTGATTGCAATTACGTTCTATCATAATTCCTTTTATTCTTTTTGGTTTTGTGCTTTGCTGCTTGGTTAGTTATTATGTTCTTTCATTGATTTGGTTGCATGTGTAATGTGGCTCTTGTATCTCAGCGATTGATTCATCTCTCTAATATGTTTTTTTCTCGATTTGTTGAAGTTTATTGAAAGAACAGAAGCCTGTGTCGGTACTATTGTTCTTGAGTTATCGTAACTGCTATCTCTGTTTTCGGAATTTCGTAGCGTCTCCGAAAATAAATAGATTGCAAGTAAAGCAAGGTTGAATGGAACTTTCATTGCTAGTAAACCATTTTTGTTAAATATGGGTCATTACTTACCTTTAAGCTTAAACTTTTAGATAAAGAAACAAATTTAACTTAATATCAGAGCTAATTATACCCAAAAAAAATCCATTTCTTGCTTTAAATTAATGCATCTGACGTTAGGAAGCTAGTGGAAAGTACCAGGACATCAGCACGGGCAACGCTGGATGCTGTGGACACAGCAGCCAATGGATATAAGAAGCTCAATAATGGGACAGGCAAAGCATGCCCATTCACAGCAATCGTATTTGCTAGTCACAGCGTCGGAGGGAAAGGCATCAAAAAAGTATTCTCTTTGCTCCGTGATCTGCATGTTTAACGCATCACAAATATCGGAGTTAAAGTTCCCGATCTTCCACCAACTTTTGCTTTGTACGTTGATGAGGGTCAAGAGTTGAAAATTGACAGTAAAAAGTCACCATGCTTGAAGGAAGATGCATTTCCACGTATATTGGAGCTTTGCCTGCAGACAGTGGCAGGTACACCAGGGATTAACGGGTATTTTAATTTAGTAGTTCCTCGTTGTATAAACAAAGAGACGGATGGTCTGAAGGACGAATCTAATTCACCAATTCAGTGGTTGTGTGAGTAGAACAAGATTATATTTCAGCGTCATGACGAATCCAGGTTATGCGGCAGCTCTTCCCAGTCCCTGATAACTATATTAACATGGTCGAACTAATTTAATATTCTTTATGTAAATTGGGCAAGTGGAGCTCTCTGAGAAGGAATAGACATTTTAAAGAGCCAAACGAATTTAATATTCTTTATGTAAATTGGGCAAGTGCATCTTGCCATGGTAGCTAGTCAGGATTCCCAAGATCATTTCTTATAGATTTTGGGTTGTGGCATCCGATGGAAGGTGAATTTAGCCCACTAGATTCGGACAAAGTCAGCATCTATGCATACATGACATCTGCAGCAACGTCTCTGGGTTTACAGTGAATTTAGCTAGGCCGGCAACTCTCAGTCATTTGAAGAATTTAGCTATACTCAGTTTTGGTTTGCCCTATATATTGCTGTCATCGTTGCCTTATACATTGCTCTACCCATATTTAACGTCAGTGATCCCTATTATTAATAAAAGGTATTATAATAATTGAAATAAGTTGTAAATAAGTTAAATTGAGGTATTATAATAAGAACACCCTAAGTAACAAGCTATCAATTGTAACTGCTACTGGCAGGCGGACCATACTCAGATTGTCCGAAACTTAATGCAGTCGGCAACTATATTAGAAACAAGCAAGGTGGGAACACGCAGCCTCATAATTTGATGGGAAAAGATCTGCTAAATGCTGTGTACTGCTGTCCGTATTCCCTTGTATAACCATTGTTAATTGGAACTGCTTTTCTTAAGAGCAGTTGACATTCAGTGTAATCTATAAGGGAAGAACCAAACAAAAATTTAAAAAGAAAAAAAAACCCAGATACTGAACATGATAGAAATGATACCTTTCAAAGGAACATCAATGGGTTCGTCGGCAATAAGCTTAATATCATCATAAATGCCATTAAGATTCATCAAAGTCTGTTTATCAGTTCCAAATCGCTGAGCAATCGACTCAAGTGTACTCCCAGATTCCACCACGTGTGCACATTGCTCAACCTTCTGATTTTCAACATCATTGCAGCTACAGACCAGCGAAATCGTCAGGTTTTGGCCCACTTCAAACTATGAAATTCCACCATTGATTCTCATACTATGACTATTGAATTGTCTTCAGCTCTATGTCAATGGTGGAATGACTGTTTTATATATATATAAATGAGATTCAGGCCACCAACCTTAATTGAAATGGTCTCTCTCACAACAATACAAAGTGACATCAAATGAATGATTTCAATTTCCCTTTTGTAATTTATTAACAAATTATCAAATCGGTTATCTCACTATTTGCACATTGCAGATACACCAATCTAGAACAACACTGGCATCTTTTTAAAATCATTTTTGAACTTCACATTTCATGATTCCTATTGGTCAAAATATTCTCTAACAAGGCAATGACATCTGACTACGGGCAATAACTCTTATTTAAATGACTAAAAGATTACAAGCTCTGTAATTTTAATGGTTAAAATTAAAAGCTAAAGAGTTAACTTAGTTATTTCATAAGAATTAAAGACATCTAATTCGTGAAAATAAAAAACTTGGGAACCCGGATGTTGTTATCTTATTATCTAATTTCCAATGTTACAAGCACTCAGCTCATGCAAACCTAAGAGGGTGGAATTCGTGTACTAAGGAAGGTGAGGAGAGAAGTGAAAGGGAAGAGTAACCAATGTGGCATGTACATTCCCTATACAATAAAACTACATAAATTAGTGTATAATTAATATTAATTAATTTAAATTATATTTTAATAAAATTTATAAATTAATTTTATATTTTATATATAAATTAAAAATATTAAAATATAATATAAACTATTTATAAAAAGTTATTTCACTTATTAACATTTATTTGAACAAACGAAAAGTAAAAAGAAAAAAAAATTCTAAGTGTATCACGATCAATTAATTATACTGGTTTTACAACAATCTTTATTATTGGTAATCTGAATTTTACTGAGCAGTTACAATTAAGTGGGCAATGGGATGATTAAAATTAGATATGGGTAATTAAAAAGAAGAGTAAAATAACTGTGAAACTTTTGATATTGATGAATGATTCATATGAAACTCTTGAAACTTGTAAAAGGAAAGAAATTGAAACAGCTAGAAATTCCTTTACTGATCGAGTCAGTCCATACTGTTGAATAGGTCGTTTAGTGCCCAAGTCTTCAGATTTATCATAACTTTGAAATAGCTGGAAAAGATTGTTAAAAAAACCGTTATGTCAGTTATCAGTTACTGTAACTTTTGCCCTAATTTTCAAGTAAATGGTTAAAATTCAATATTTTGACGAAGTCAAGTAGGCCAAGTCAGGGCTAGCGTGAGCCTATAAAAGGTCCACTTAGGCTTTGCCATGAGCATACAACAGCACTGAATGTCAACTCTTAATCTTTTCTTCTATCAGTGCAACTTCTTCTCACCGCTGAAAAAAACATGCAGAGCCCAGTTAGGTTTTCTAGCTGCAGAGGCGTGGCCTTTGAAGTCAAACCTCATGCAGATCCATTTGCTATCAAATCACCCACAGATGATGCACCTGGCGGCAGCAAGAGATTTTGGCCTTTCTGGAATGAAGGCAACTCTTCGACAGTGTTCCCTTCTTCTTTGACAAGATCTGTGAGCCGATCCAGTAGTCACTTCTGTGATCTTGATCCTGAGAACGATGATGATGATGATGATGTTGAAGATGAAGCCATGCTGGAGAGGCTAGAAGAAGGGGATCATGAAGAGGAGGAAAACCACAAACCAATCATTCCATCCGCTAGTAAGCGTGAACAGCCACCACCGAAGGCAGCACGCAAGCAAGGTGGAAGATTGTCGATTATATTGCTGGACCAAGGGATTTTCACGGTTTACAAGCGACTCTTCGTAGTTTGCTTAACCTTGAACATCACTGGCTTGGTTCTTGCAGCCACTGGTCATTTTCCATATGCAAGAAACAAGGCTGCCCTTTTCTCCATCGCAAACATTTTTGCTTTGATACTCTGCAGAAGCGAGGCCTTCTTACGGGTTGTCTTTTGGCTTGTGGTGAAAATATTGGGTAGATCTTGGGTGCCTGTTCCAATCAAGACCGCTACCACTTCCCTTCTTCAGAGTCTTGGTGGAATACACAGCAGTTGTGGCGTTTCCTCAGTTGCATGGCTTATATACTCCTTAGTTCTTACTCTTAAAGATAGAGAAAACACTTCCTCAGAAATCATAGGAGTTGCCAGTGCAATTCTTTCCCTTCTATGCCTCTCCTCACTGGCTGCATTCCCTCTTGTCCGCCATCTTCACCACAACGTATTTGAAAGAATTCATAGATTTTCAGGATGGACTGCGCTTGCACTCTTATGGGCTTTTGTTATGCTCACAATCTCTTATGACCCGAAAACCAAATCCTTCTCAAATGAAATTGGTTCAAGGTTGATCGAACGGCAAGAATTCTGGTTCACGTTAGCAATTAAAGTACTGATCATCATTCCATGGGTGAAAGTACGACGTGTACCCGTCAGGGTCTCTTCACCTTCAGGCCACGCCTCTATCATAAAGTTCCAGGGAGGAGTGAAAGCCGGCATACTGGGTAGGATTAGTCCTTCTCCATTATCGGAATGGCACGCTTTCGGCATCATTTCTGATGGAAAAACAGAACACATGATGCTCGCTGGTGCTGTCGGTGACTTCACAAAATCCTTAGTGTCGAACCCACCAAGCCACTTGTGGGTTCGACAGGTGCACTTCGCTGGTCTACCCTATCTCACTAACATGTACGAAAGAGTTTTGTTGGTTGCAACAGGTTCCGGTATTTGCGTGTTTTTGTCCTTTCTATTGCAGCCGTGTAGAGCCAGTGCGTGCGTTCTCTGGGTGGCTAAAGGAATCGAGCAAAACTTTGGTAAAGAAATCAAGGAAATGATGAGCGGCCATCCGAAGGATAAAGTAATTGTTCACGACACCGCCGTGCTTGGTCGGCCTAATGTGTCTCAAATGAGCGTCGATAATGCTAAAAGATGGGGCGCTCAAGTAGTAATTGTCACAAGCAATCCAGAAGGAAGCAGAGATGTTGTCAATTCGTGCAAGTCTGCCGGAATTCCAGCCTTCGGTCCCATCTGGGATTCTTAAAGTTTCACTATGCCTTGCACCATAAAATTCCCCTGTCGCTCCTTTTCCTTCTTATCTTTCTTATCGAGTTCAATTTCTTACCTGTGCTCTCATGACATGTGTTCGTTGGTTGTAAGGCTATGGATTAATAAAATCAAATAAGTTTGTCTGATAATTTAACTTGCACCTATGATTCATCGTTACGTAATGCTGATTTTCCATGATCAATATAATAATCTTACAAGACCTCCCAAGTCTTTAAATGTTATAAATTATAATTCTTTTTAATCTTTTCTATCTTAATTTAATCATATATTATTACATAATTAATAATTTAAATTATATTCTAATATATAAAATTAATTTAGAAATTTTATTAAATTTATGTATTATTAACCGTCTTATCAAAAATTAATAATAAAAAAATTAAGAAAAAATTTTATTACGATAATATGTTAATTGTTATACAAATTTTATATATTAATATTGTCTCTTACTTTACAATTTTTTTTTAAATTTTGACTTTTCAAAATGTCTATTTCAATTTCAACAAGTTTGACCATTTCCTTTGAATCCACCGCCACCACACCTTCAAGGTACGATTAAAAACCCTTATTAACTGCCGTTACATTCTGGTAATCTTAGAGAAGAGATGGAGTGGAAAACCCTCCTTTGAGTAACCCATCGGCAATATGACGATAAGCAGCGTCCGTTAGGTGGATTCCGTCCCAATTTGCAAAAGTTGAAGGACTTTCACAAGCTGTTGATCCTGTGTGCCCACACCTCGCTGAATTATTGAAATTGTATGGTCCACCTCCTCCGCAGCAAGCTTTCATCACCCCTCCGGAGAATCCTGAATCAACGAAATGACTTTTAGATGCATAAAAATGAGGTACCTTTACACCGAATCTATTAATTGCTATAGGTGGAAGTAATTAATACAAAGTTGAGGTCAAATCATGAACGCTTAACTCTTGCTCATGGCATTAAATTCTATCACCTAAATTTCATTACACTCTTTAAATTGCTTGTCTTGTTTCATTCGGCTGATTTATTGGTAATAAATCTCAGTAACTCACCAAAATGTCGAGGTGAGTGGTAGAAACGTTTGGCAGCACTGTAGTAGTCGGCGTAGATTATCTTGGCATGGGGATACTTTACTCTCAGCGCCTGTAAGGCACCCTTGAGCTTGTAATTGTGATACTTAGCAAAAGCATTCGGTGCCTTCAAACACCCATTTCTGTCGTAATCGGTCTTGTTAGGGCTATTGAACAAGGTCAAGTACACGGCTGAGCACCCGATTGGCAAATTTCCCGGCACCACTAGCTCTACGGCACCTTCATCTATCAACAACTGCAAATATTGCAGTAAGTTAATAAGAGATCAATTGTATGTTTAAGCAATCCTGTCGTTTGAATTTAAACAGAACGGGAGCATCTAAGGCTGAAAATGTTCGTGTGTTTGATAGCTAACATACGCTGGTGGCCTTGGTAATTGCTTCAACAACGAGAGGCACTGAGGCTTGGAGTTGCTCAATGCTTCCACCAACAAATGCGGGATAATTGTAGTCATTTCCACCAATCTCACCCACGAAGAACAGTGATTTCTTCAAGTAGGCATCGCATTCTTTGCAAAATAAAAAATGAAATCATAAAGGTTTTCGTGAGAGTAATAAATATAAGTAATGAACTGCATGTTAGGACTTGACTAATAAATAAATAATCGCATTCTTCAAGTGGCCAGGGTTCAGTCATTGTCACCTTGTTTAGTAGAGCAAAGTGAAGACTTGAGCTTCTTGAACCAATCAAGCTGAACACTCAAGGAAGCATTCGTCCACAAAAGAGATCCAAGTTTTTGCTCATAGAAGAACTCTGGCTGCAGAGCGGTAGCTCCAGCAACGGCGAAATTCACCCCGTGTTTGTAACTTTGGCCTTTGGTTAGTGCTAGATATGGGGGCACATATGGCAACCCAAGTGCTTCAGCTGTATGTAACACAATTAATAAACACGATAAAATCATAACTTAATTAGAAAACTGACATAATTACAGATAAGAAAGAGATCAGGATACCGATGTAATCAATAACAAGTCGTCCATCAGAGCACCGGCCAGTTGCTTGTCGAAAGAAGGTTTCACCATATGGGAATTTTCCGATGACCGGAAATGCAAGAGCACCGGAAAGAAGGAAATTGCCAGTGTCACTCAGAGAATCACCAAAGTTGAATATTGCATGATATCGTTGAGGACTTGTTGAAATTGTCCTCAGGGAACACAAAACCAAGAAGACAATAAAAAATTTCATGGTAAAACTTAAAAAGAACGAGATACAGAGAACTCATGGACCAATTATACTACTTCCATGCTTTGTCCATATATAGAGAACTCACAGTCACAGCTGAGCCTTAATTGCAAGCAACTTAATTCAACGAGAATTTACGTCCCGTTATAAAAGCCATGCAGGGACAGTTTGTCTTCCACATGTTGGCATTTGATTTACCAATAAAATGTAGCACTAAAATCATTATGTAATTGAATGCCTTTGTCATCCACCTACTCCATATTCCACCTAATTATCGTCGGCATGTAGCAGGCGGCGAGTGATGATTGAATTGTTCGCTATGTATTAATGATTTTCTATAACCCTATAGCAAACAATTTAATCATCACAGGCCACATGCTACATGCTGGGGTTAATTACAAGTAATCAAATACATTATTACTCTACTGTAATTCTGCTTTAGTGTGTTGTCGCAGTTGCTTTATAGTTTGTGACACGACCCAAGATTGACACAATGGTCTGGGAAGATGAATCAGATTTTGGTCCCCGAGAGATCGCTTGTACTGAAAAGGACATGTACTGCGGTAACAAAGCAATTTTAGTTGGCTTTTCGTCTTCAATTCTCATTAGGGAAATGAAATTATTATTAGGATGATCCATCGGACGACGATTACAATTCCAACGCTAGCTCTTGACAGCATTAATATTCTTTAATTAATTGAGGCTGGTAGCGAGTATTAGTTGAAACAGGAAGAAAACGATGAATAAGGCATTTATTGAAATGCAAGTATCTTCTGGTTACAAGTAAACCAGTATCTACTGTCGCTAAATTTTAAAGACGTTTACTGATCGATTTATTTTTCAATTTATTTTTCTAAGAGATCCTCCCTACTGACGATGATGATGAACTAGTTCGAAGCAGGTTTGTCAAATTCATGGAGTCATCATGTTCGGAAGTGTTTTATTAGCAAGAATTGAGTGACAGATGTCTACAGGAAACTCTCAGCTTTCCATCAAGCCAAATAACACCTAAGTTGGATGCCTAGAACTCAAGATAATGCCCTTGAAATATGACCCCAGTACCAGACTTTGTGCATTTCTGTGACTAACTAACAAACTTTAATAGATTTTAACTGTATTTGCGGCGTTACCTGATTATTAAGTACAACCACAAGTACTCTGAGAACTACAACAGTTTCTCTCTGTATTGTAGTGCAGGCTGACACCATTGGCACCGTGCTCACCGGATTGCTTATCATATTATCAAGTGCCTAACACCATCACAAATCAGTAGTTTAAGATCATCAATTTATCCAATTGAAAACGAAACAAGGAACTCACATTTGGGCAGTACTTGGCAATGGTGGTGCACAAGGATCTTACTATACCAACATTAATGTTGAAGAGGTCGTCACGAGTCATTCCTGGCTTTCGAGGAACACCTGCAGGGATAATCGCAACATCCGAACCTTCAAATGCTTTTCCTAGCTGTTCGTCGCCTGCATACCCCTCGAACTAACAAATGACTCAGACAAATACATGTCAAAAAAAGTTGGAAGAAGTATAGCCCTCGTCTGGGTTAATTGAAAAAGAATAAACATAGTTCATCCCAATACTCAAAATTGAAACTCTAACGCCGAATCACTTATGCATGCTACGGAGCAAGAAATGGTGCTAACGTAGACGGCCACACCATGAGTGTTGGCGATATCATGAAAAGAGTCTCCTGCTCCCAAGATCCTCACCTTGCGTTCGGGCTGCCTCCCAGTCGATTAGTGTGATCTGGCGAGCAGATGCCAGGGCGTGCATGGCCTTGATGGAGCAGCACTTCTCCTAAGAGCAGCTCTAGCAGATCTCAAATGGCTGTCTTCGTTTTGTTGTTCTGATGATAGCAGAGAACGAAGCAAAGCACTTCGTATCGTCGTTTTCAGGTAAAAATTGTAATACTGATTTTACTCTGTTACTTTCCCGTTGGATGTTCTCGATCTCATGGAAGGTTCTTTGAGCATAATACAGGCTTTTTTACATAGCAAACACAACACTGCACTTTTTATTGTTGTTTTGACAGTCAATTCATCTACAGGAGTGACAAATTCGACTCAAGGGGAAACAGCTTTGTCTCCTCCTAATTCTTGCTGTCACAAACGTTCTTCAGAAATTACGAAGTAGCAGAAATTTGATGGCAGCTATTGGGAGCACAGGTACCCTTTCCTTGCAAATTGCCAAGTGTTCAATAAATTAGCGTAATTCAAAGAGGCCAAAGCTTCGTTCACTAAAGAGAGGAAGTTTTGGATTTCTATGACTTCATGTACAGAACGGACCCAAATTTACCAAAATTGTATCAGAATCAAAGTTAACTTTATTTGTAAACCAGCAATTAAATGATAGGTGCAAGTTTACAAGTATGTTCCAACAATAAGCAGAATCAAAATCACCAAAGTCATAAACAATAGATGTACAACAGTTACAGAGTCACAACAGAAAGCAGATTTCTGTTACCAGAAGCAACCCTCCCATTTCTCCTATATTTAGCTCTGATACAGGTTTTACGATTTTTCTGAAATGAGAGGAACTCTAGAATTCCAAAGCTTCTACATTCTATTGAGGATTTGGCGGACGGCTATTGGCAGCAGAAACTCGGGATCCCCACTCCAGCAGCTCTTTGCTGGTGTCATCCTTGTGCACGAATACCTCAATGAAACATAGAGAATCTTTTTGCTCCCCTGTTGCTGTCTTAATTGCTTCTGTTAATTCATCTTCATTGCGCACCTGTATTTCATAAATCACAGATTAGATATAAATGCATCTTGTCATTTATAAGGTAACTCTTTGGGACATTATATTCAAAAATGCAGTATGCTATCATGGAAGAAGTATAGAATCTACCAATTCAAAGGGAAAATTTTCAGGGGTTTCTCACAAAATTCATGTTGCAATGAATAACATAAAGCAGTAGGTGTATGAGAGAATAAACAAAAAAATAAATCAACTGTGATATCCATATCCTCTTTAAAACACTAACCTTGGCAGTCCAGCATTTGCCTTCTCCGTTGTGGATGGCATTAACTAGGCCAGTGTAATCCCAGTTCTTAATCACATTGTAAGGGCCATCATGAATCTCTACTTCAATTGTATAACCACCATTGTTGATTAGGAATATGATACTCCTTTGTCCACATCGAATCATTGTTGATATATCCTGAGCTGTTACCTGGACAAAGGAAAGCAACATTGTTTGCTCACAAAACTGATGCAAAGAATAATTCATAGAAGTTCTACAATTTACTAGTCACATGCACAGATCACATTGGACCATCCACATGCATATAATTGTTTAATCAGAAAAGTTACTGAGTTATGACATTTTTGGTTGCAATGGAAGCTATCTTAGCCCATGCTCACTCTTCTAGAAGAAGTATGCATGTGACAATTCTAACACTTTCCCCTCAAAAGTGATTATCACATAAATTCAAAGGAATAGTTTTTCGGAACAGTTTACAATGGGAAATTATTCACTTTGAGAGTTAAAAGCTGTTCACGGACAAAAACTGTTGCTTTTATAGCACTATATTCCTATTAAAATCTTTTCGTATTGCTCTCGATTTTCATGAGTCCTGGGGTGCCTCCCATTGTTTGAGTCTATTATAGTTTATATCAAAATTATGTTACTCGCCTGGAAACTCCCATCACCGATGCAAGCAATCACACGCTTATCGTTAGCAGCCTGAGCATATCCTAGAGTGGCACCAACTGACCAGCCAATAGACCCATACTGCATCTGAAATTCATATCTGCATGCAATTGATAATTACAGGTTTGCAGTCTGCTCACAACACAAGAAACGTTATAGGTACACATTGCCAAATAAAGATCCTCGCTTACCCACAATTCTCAGGGAGACGGAGCTTCTGACAGTTGAACCAAGAGTCTCCAGTTTCAGCAATCACTGCATTGTCTCCACTTAGAATGCCCTGTTTAATGACTCAAACCAATATTTTCTGTGTTAATATCTTACATGATACTGAAAACACACTAATGCAATTCTCCGACATACAAAAATAATAATAAAAAAAGATTCTGGCTTGACAAACACACATACACATAAAAAATTAATGTTCTACATCATCGCATTACCTGAATGTGTTTGAAGAGCACATTGACTCTAAGAGGCTCATTTTCCACACGCTTCAGGGGAATGCCAGGAGGGACATATATCCGTCGGTAATTCTCGAAAGCTGTACAGTTTTCCTTTAGCTTCTTGGCCAATGCACTTAAGAAGTCAGCCATGAAAACCCAGCCAAGGGAAGGACCATTGCCTATAGTCACACGATTAGGCTGGACCATGATTGCTTTCTCCTTCTTGATCAGCAACGAGTATCCAACAGAGCTGTAGTCATTGAAGATGGGACCAACAAAAACATAGGCATCAGCAGACTCCACAATTTCCCCACAGAAACTGGTGCTGACAGCACCCCAATATGTACCAATGAAATGCGGATGGTGCTCTGGCACCAGCCCTTTACCAGATGGCATAACAGCTATCGGATAACCACTGGCATCTGCAAACTCGATTAAGGCCTGTTGTGCTTTGGCCACCCTTAGCTTTGGCCCCCCAATAATGACAGGTTTCACAGCTTTATTCAAAAATTCAGCAGTTGCTTCCACAGCTGCTTCCAATCCTAATTGATTGCTTACCCTGCATCAAAAGTAAGGAAAGGTGAGAGTGAAATCTCTGTTCATCAATACTACAGAAATTCAACATATTTAAGAGAAGAAACTGACTTCAAATTTATATCCTACCTACAACACAGATAAATGTTCCCAAGAATAAGGTTAAGAAGATCTGAAGATGGAAAGCAGAAGTCGCATATTCTACCAGAACTGAAAAAAATTCAATTCAACAAACATGCTACGCTAAGAGTTCTATGAGTCATTTTGTGAAATTTACTGGGCATCCAGATGTTTGAATGTTTTGAGTACAATGGATTTCATCACAATTTACTCTATTCTGCAGTGAAAGGCGTATAAACCAAACTAAAAACAGAAATACCAGGTAACAGTGTTTATTTCTGTGGGTATGCTAATTAGCTTATGCTTCAGTCTTCAAATACGATTAAACCTCGGATGAGCCCGTTTAATAATCTGGAACACTAAGCTCTGAGTAATTTTGTGCCCTAATACTGTCTGCATCATCTTGAGTTGATTCAATGTACCACATTGCAAACTATTAGACATGAGATTGGAAATTAAGAAGCTTGAAATCAAAACTAAGTATAGCAAAAGGATATGCAAACAGAAATATGCATTAATAAGAGCAAAAGAACTGCAAATAAAAGAGTGTTCATACTTTGGAGCAAGAAAGAAAGGCACTGGCTCCCGACCAAAAGTCGGATGCGGAATTCCAGGCAAGTTACAGCTTATACTAATATAAGCAGGTTTGCTTTCCTTCAAAGCAGTAGAAATTGCTGTGTCAATGAGCTCATGGGCATCATCCAAGTTATTCACAACAGCCTGCAATTACACAATCACCAGCACCAAAAATTAACAACACAAATTACATATCACAATAATTTAAACTCCAAAGTAGCACTTGTGACTCAAATACCGCATGGTTTTCTACAAAATAAACCTCGCTCAGAACAGTAAACGCTATATATAAAGCTTAATTAATTACCTGGGTACAGGTAATCGTTTGAAAGCATCTAAGCTCTTGGGTGAAATCAGGCAAACCAATTGTATGATGCAAGATCCTGTTAGTCCCGTAATCATTAGAGTTAGGCCCCCCAACAATACAGATCACGGGCAAATTCTCACTGTAAGCGCCAGCAATAGCATTCAGAACACTAAGCCCACCAACACTGAACGTCACTACACAGGCCCCCACTCCCCTGGCACGTGCGTACCCATCCGCCGCGTATCCAGCGTTCAACTCGTTGCAGCAGCCGATTAGGTTCAACTCCGGCTCGGCTATAAGATGATCCAACAGTGTCAAGTTAAAGTCACCCGGAACAGAGAAGACATCTCTCACGCCTATCTCCACCAACCTCCGAGCCAGATGTCGCCCCAGAGTACCGCTGCGGGCTGCCCCAGGGACTGCAGCGGGAGCCGAGGTGGGGTGGCCCTTTGAGCCCATACTGTTTGCAGTTTCCATGTGCAATAGTAGGTGATTCGATCAAAAGTATGAAATGACAAACTCAAGTGATTGTTTGATGAGAAAGTGAGAGTGGATTACTCGTGAGTTTTTGATGCGTTAAATATACAAAATCTGTGCTTGGTTTTACGAACTGTGGGCTGCTTTTAGGAATTGACAATGCGAAAAGTTGGTGAGGGACCAGGAAACTTTAAAACGACCTGGTTCTCTAAAGAAATGGATGCCTTAGCTGGTGAAGGTGGTTTTGCCGGTGGTTTAGGAATATAATCAATAATTTAATCTATTTGAGTATTAGGGTTATAATTCTTAATGAATTAATTAATGAAGGGAGAATTGTCTGAAAACCAGGAGGCGTGAGGTCTGGTTTTCAAACACGACACTTGTGATTATTCCCAGGGATTGACGCTAGCACAGACGCAGCTGCATGGTCAATCTTCAGCTGAAGCTTCGTTTGTAAAGAAAATGGAAGAAATGATAGAAGAGAAAGGTAGCTAAGACTTTTCGCGCCAATCCACGTGACAGATATTCCTGGGTCCCGTAGAAGATTGGCACTTAACCGATGATCCAGATGAAGACGCCGACATCAGATAGGAGGAGAGAAAGGAAGGCAAAGGGCAGCCGCAAAAGGAACCCCGATGGTCTGCATTGACAATTATCGTTGCAGCAGACAGCTTACCCTTCTCTTGCAATAAGGGTACCCTTTGTTAATTTCTTTGAAACTTATTTATAAATATTTGTATAGATTCTGTGATGCATTGCCAATCATATCAGATGTTAGCATAATTTGAGCTATATTACCCTTCTGCAGAATTTAGATTATCAGAATTTATTGAGAATTGCTCAATGTGAAGAAAAAATGATAAGAACTCCCAATTTGTAAGCATTGGTTTTCATAAAATAATGAGAATCAGAAGTATAACTTCTCTTGAGTTAGGTTTAACGAGAACCGCAGTTCATCTGGTGGGGTTTTCGCCTTTGAAAGCATTGCTTGACCTCCAGAAATTAATCAAAATCTTTATTCTCGTTTGCTTAACACTTCCTCGGGAGTTCAATGAGTTTTCCCACAAAATTGATGCATCAAAGTCCTTATCTCAAACAAAGGAACTTTCGATCGAAAGAGTGGTGAGAAATCAAAACTTCATGATCAATTTTCACTCAACATTTAATTTACTTTGTTTTTTCAACATGAAACACTTCATAAACCACCATTAGTCCCAACCCAACTGCAACCAGTATCTTTCATCACTCTTCTTAACTTCATCATCTCCCTAAGTTCAGTTACGTCATCCCATTTTCCAGCAGCTGCAAAAGTATTAGATAGTGAAACGTAAGCCCCTGGCCGATCATTCGCATTTAACTTAAAAATTTCATTGGCAGCTATATTTGCCATCTCAACATCACCATGCAGCCTACACGAACTAAGTAGAGCTGCCCAAACATCAGAATTGGGTTTCTCGGGCATTTCCAATACAAAATTTAGTGCCAGTTCGAGACTCCCTGCACGTCCCAACAGATCAACCATACAAGCATAATGCTCCATCTTCGGTTTCATTGTGTAATCTCTCTCCATGCTCTCAATATCTCACGGCCTTTAGCAGCTAAACCACCATGTCCACAGGCTGAGAGAGCACCAAGGAATGTAACGTAATTGGGTTGGATCGAACATTCTTGCATCACACGGAAGAGCTCAAGTGCTTCATCAGGGTCCCCATTCTTCCCATAACCATCAATCATGGAAGTCCATGTAAACACATTCTTTTCTGGCATTTGGTTAAAAACTCTGCGTGCATCTTCAATTTTTCCACATTTTGCATACATGTCCACAAGAGCACTTCCCATTTTTAGATCCTCAAAGAACTCATTCTTCATAAGTTGACCTTGCACCTGTTGACCAAATTCAAACTCGGCCAACACAGAGCAAGCACCAATCACACTAGCAAAAGTTGAAATATTAGGCCGAAAACTAAACCTTTGCATTTCAATGTAAACCTCAAGTGCCTTCCTGGTGGTCTCTATAGATTTGCTATAACCTTCAATCATTGCATTGTAGACAACAACATCTTTTTCCACCGTTTTACTAAATACTTCTTCAGCATCTTCCACAAAACCTTGGTTCATGTACCCCGAAATCATGGATGTAGAACATATGACATCTTTTTCCAACATCATATCAAAGACAGTCCTCGCATAGCCAACCTTCCCACTCTTCACATACGAGTCAACAAGCGCAGTACATAGCACATCATCAGCCTCAACATCACATTTCACTATCTGGGCATGGACCACTCTCCCTAAACTACGCGGCAACAGCTTGTTACTGCCGCAACAAGTAGACGCCCGAAGCATCATTGAAAACGTATATCCATCGGGACTTTCACCCGACCAAACTAAACGTCTCATCAAACTAAGAGACTCCTGAACCCGCCCGTGTTTGAGGTACCCAGCAATCATGTAATTATAGGCAGATAAAGTTCTTTGAGGCAAATCCTCAAACAATTGACTTGCATAATTTAAAGCGCCACACTTCAAGTGCAATATCACGAGTTTGATTGAGACATTGGTGTTGGGCTTAACCCCAGATTTAATTATATGAGTATGTACCTTTCGGCCATAAAACGGGGTATCCGAATTGATGTAGTGTTGAAGAGCTGAAGAAAGCGAGGTGGCATTTAATGGGTAGGAGAGATATTCATAGTTCTGCTCTTTTGGAGGGAAAGTCCGGTTTGGTTGGACGGGAGAGCCAAAACGGTTGTGGGTTGATGAGGAAACGGACGGTCTGATTCCCGGTAGCTTTGGCATTTTTTCATCATGTAAGCTGTGCGAAGATGTATAATAATGCCTTTGGAAAGGGCCACAACCGAGAACTTCTTGGTATGCATGGTCTAATTTGAACCTCTTTGGGCCCAAACCTCTTGGTATGCATTATTTGGTGGTGGGTGATGCTTTGCTTTCAATTAGTGAAAGCAACCTCCCACTTTCAAAGGAATTCTCTCTGACCAAAAGACAAAAATGACAATTGTCAAGTCTTTTTAAGTGTATAGCTTATGTTTCTTTGATGCCGTTTGTGGCATGAGGTTGAGGTTTCCCCCCCGTTCCCCACTCGATAACTATCATTTTTCTAATAACGTAAAGCAACACAGCGCACGAGAAGAGAAACTCTCCCATTTGATTTCATTCCACTCCTTTTTAGTGGATTCAATTCCAAACCTCTCTCACTTTTCTTCTCCATAAAGTAGTCTCTGCATTAATCAATTATCAAACGCAAAGAATCGATTACTGTGAGGATTTGCTTTGCAAGTTGAACTTTTGGTTTGGTCTTGTATCATTTATTTTTGTCTTAGTTTCTTATTTCTTTCTAGAATGTGACTATAATGCATGTACGTATTAATATATTTAAAAATATAAAAACTTAAATTATTAAATATTTGATTTTATAAAAAATATTTTAAGTTGATAAATAACAAAAATTTTAAAATATAACATACGTGTGTATATGCGCGCCACGAACAAACCCTTTTTTCTAAGCCATGTACAAGGGAAGGGGTATTTATTTGTTAAACCTAACACATTGTTACCTTACACAGCAAACAAACTGCAAAATTGACAATTTTCTTCAAGCGGCGGTGACCCCATATTAGATTTTGCCAAGTGACATAAACACCATATTGGGTCTTCAAGGATTTAAACTGCAAAGAATGTCATGTGTATTTAAACCAATGACAAAATTTCTCGCAAGTCAGGGGGATTGAGTCTACCTCACACCAACCTTAGAATGAGGGTTATTTAATGTGTGTTTGTGTGAGAGATAAGGTGAAATTTGCTGTACAAAAAAGGAAGACTAATGACGCCAGTAATTGATTCCTTATGGCAATACATCTTTGCCAAATGGCCAGTCTGCAACCACATTTTTCATCCGATTGGTATATACGTGGGCAATGCCTTAGGTAGAAAGTGATGGGGAGAATCCGGCCCTCCCCGCGATATTGTATTTGTTTCGTCCTTCCTGCTAAGCTTCAACTTAGATAAATCACAGCCTAAATTGGACGGCTATCAAATCTTTGCTGCAAGGTCTTACGACCTTCATAGCCATTTGCTGCCAAATTTGTCACAAACACTGATAAGATCAATAGACTCAGCATTAAAACCTGCATAGATTTGGAATTAGCCATTTAACAAAGCAATTATAATTTTTGACGAAAAACTGAGTTGCTTTAGCTTGCAGGATATGAAGTAGCATTGCAAGTAACATATAAGCTCCAATATATAAAGCAACTGCATAGGAAACCTCCAAGATTTTAAAGCATAAACGATCGATAATGCTACTGGCGGCTCCAAGCTGGCAAATTCGAAAGTTCAGTTTGATCATTAATCATTATCAATGCAAACCGTCCCATTACCTTAGATTGCACGAATTGCCCTCGGTCCCCACTTGAGCACCGGCTCAAGCCTTTAAGGTGCTGTGAGTATCCTTCATTGCCAATAAACTTGCCTGTCTAGTCATCCTCATGCCCTTTATTTTAAAATTTCGGAAAATTGAGAAGAAAATTAAACAGTAATACAAAAGTATGCATACCCACATGCCCACTTTATATCATTGGACGTAGGAGAATTGTATAATTGAACAATATGCTTTCCTTTTGATTCCGAATTTGGCTATCTGCTGTTGTTTGGCTCGATTTTGGCTCTATCCGATTGCTTTAGTTTTTTAAATTCAACTCCAGCCAAAATGAACAAATCTCTGCATCCTTCGAGAGGGATACAGGTATGGCGAGAATAAGATAAAGTTAGAAAGGATATAGAGGTGAAACTTATAAACAATAAGGCAGTCAACATGTATTTAATCAAATTAAGAAGAGGTGGAATCAAATATCTGCATGGTGTGCTTTCAGAAGAGTGTTCATTTCATAATGCTTTTGCAATATGCAAGTGTGTTCATGCTCATGCATTCCTAGTCATTAGTCACGAAATTTTACGCTTTATGATTTGGAATTATATGTAGATTATGAACCAACGTCGATACCTAAGGTTTTCTTTGATGCTAATACGAGCCTTTCGCCTATTAGAAGCAATTAGTGAGCCATACCCCACTAGTTCTATGCCTGAGCTATGCATGGACAAATTTACAGAATCTGCATTTTGAATGGATTGTAGAGTACCTAGCTAGCTACTAGCTAGGAATAGCTGCCGTCCATTTTGTGACAAAATTTTAATATTGCTTGGTTCTGTAGATTCATCAAAACCAGGGTAGACAACCCTAGCTAGCTAAGATCTTCTACGTCGCTGGATTGCATGCAACGTATCCACTTCTTAACCAACCTTAACGAGCCAACCGGAAAGCCACATTTGAGAAGACGATTTATTGCCTCAAATGGTCATCATAAGTTCTTATGTCTCAGCATGTAGTGCAAAGTATGCCTAATGTGACGCCGAGACATATTCCTTGGGCCATAAACCCGAATGACCTAAGTTCTACCTCAACTATTGGTGAAACTAATAGATGTGGTAGTCATTTAATCAATCAAGTACATTATGTTTTGCAAGAATTTGATATATGTAAGGGAAAAAATAATAATTTTACGTCTGTAAGTCATGGAACCCTAGATGCTTAGACAAAACTTTTTGAATGTTCTGTCTGCTGGTTATACTGAATCTGATCTTGGCTGTGTGAGCCAATACTGTGCAGACTGCAGTGTATTGATAATACCATTGCTGATGGAATTGCTGCATTCATTTGATGTGGCTCAAGTCACATATTGTTAAATTCACAACGCAACTTTATAAATTTGCATTCCCATAACTTAAATGAAGGAGAACATCGACGAGCGTCAACAAAACTTAAAGATCTTCCATTTATTTAAAGTTGCAAGTAAAAAAGTTGAAGCACAGTCTAGTTTAGTAGCAGTAAGAAGTACAATATTCTAGTTATTTAGAGAGTGATGATGCTGATCAGGTCCTCCAGGAATCGTTCTATTAGGCTGCAGATCGTCTTGTCCTTCAATTGCCTCTCTGCCAATCCGTTTCGTTCTATCAATTGATAAACTTAAGTTCTTCCTCCTCTCCACAATGGAAGCAAGAGGCCGGCTTTTGGCTGTTGCTGATAGAAGCAAGAGAAAGATAATCCAAACCAAGCACGTCCTTAAACTGCACATTCTACTGATCACTTAGGGGGCTTCGTAACAACGTACAATGAGTGGTGATTAGAAGTTGGGAAGTTTTGGTATTTATAGACTCTCTCAGTTTCAACTTTATCTTTACTGAATTTAAGAAAAGATGGGACTACTCAATCAGAATAAACTTAAGTTGTCATCATACGCAAAAAGGGCATTTCTTTTCGTCGGCCCAGCTACATTTAACAGCATAATTTGCCTAAGGTAATGCCAATATCTACCAGTGATCTTCAACTATGAGGTGTCCATCAAGTTCCACCTATCAAATTTCGGACAATATCTTTAAGAATGTTGAAGGGATTTCCTTGCCATTGGTAGGAACATTTCTTTTGATCTGACAGGCAAGTGAAGATCGATCTACTTGGATAAACCAAAACCATTTGAAGGATAACCGACGGACAGTGACAGTTAATGACACAAATTAATATTGTTTCAAACTTTTTAAAAGTAATTTACGCCTGTAACATTTGCATAGGTATGTACATAAACTAGAGAAACCATAGGTTAAGTTCCTGGTTTTACTTGTTCATGTTAATCGCTTTTCCGTTAATGGATTCCACTCGAGACAAATGACCTCATAGGATAAGTCCCGTGTCAATAGAGAATAACTTATTTTCTACATAAAAAGAGAGATTGCACCTTTAGTTCACCTTTTTCATTGCTGATTAACACTGTAGATAAGCACAACTGTCACCAACAGTAAATGTTTCTACCCTCGATAACAGTTCAACATTGAACTGTTACACTATTTCTTGACGAAGAAGAGGATTTGAAGGGTAATAATTCTTACTTGTGATTATGAGATGTACAGATATATACAACCGGAATGCGATTAAATAAAGAAAGGAAACATGTTACACGATTTTAGAAGTCTTGCCAACTAGCTTACGATCTCCTGGAGTAAATATGGAAATGAAATTGGCGTGTTATTTTGTTTTGCTTCAATCTTGATTTTAAATTGGCTTTTGCTAAGGTTATGTAATCTGTCACGTTTGACTCTGCAGACGTTTCCGAGCGTGTAACTTCATTAATTCCTCTGTTAATTGATAGAGGGATGGCACTGGCCACAGTTGTGATAAGTGTGAGCCCATGTCAAGCTTCTCCCGTAGCAAATTGCCTTTCCAACCTAGCTAGGGGTTGGTTGGTCAGTACAGATCAAGAGTACAGATTATTTTTAAAAATTTACTCTTAAGTACAATTATTATAATTCTTACTTTTAAATTTGACATTTTAAGTAAAATAATAATTTCAATATGATATTAAAAAAGACCTAAGTCTAACGTTTAAATCGTTATTAATATTAAAAATTAATAGTTGTTTGAGTTCATGAAAAAATTTTTTAAATAAAATCAAGCTTGTATGCGAGAGAATATTGAAGACAATTGTCAACTATTCAAGTATATAATTCATTTGCTGGCACAATTCAGAGCTTATGCCCCTAGATTTAGTCCAGTGGCCTAATGCTGGCTGGCATAGTATTTTTTCCTCTTCCTGTAAGGATCGAGCATAGTACCTATTCATTGGTGGATTGAGAGTATGCCACGTTCAAATTTTGCAAATGGTCTATAATTGAATGTGGGGTGTGTCCATTAAATTTTGAATCCATAATAGCTCAACCCAATTGCTCTGTTGAAGTCACTCAGCTTTAGGTGGTGAGGGCAAAGTGCATTCGGCAGTATCTGAGTAGCCATATTAAAAGAATTAAGGGAAACTCAACATTAATGAACAAGTACATGGCTGTTCTCAAGTCATTTGTTCCTTGGAGCATGAAAGAGACATCCCTCCTTTAGCTTCTTCTCCCGAGCATGAAAGAGAAACATGATTTTGGATTTGTCTGCATAAGATTTCCTCAAGCGCTACAAAACAAATCCAAAACTCCTGTCAACTTTTTGTTTCGATTGCTGCGCGATTCTAACAAAATCATCTGGTGGCTCAATGCCACAATCTTCATTCTCAGTCCCTTTATCAGTACGAAAAAAGAGAGATTTAGACCATGTCAATTACATTTTAGTAGGAAACTGATATCCAGAAATGCGATGTCATGCTGGTAAGGAGAGGTTGAGGACAAATAAAAAGAGAATATTGGGCAACGCTAACAATCATTAGTCGAGCTATTAAGACAAAAGATCGTGTTTTGGGCATTTGACAAAGTGTAAGTGACTTCTGTCCTGGCAAGTGACGAAGGTGGTATTGGGACAACGTGTTAACACGAGGCTGCAAAGATAGTAGTAATATTTGGTCTGTAAGTATCGATAAACTTATAAATGAGGATTTAATTTATAATTTTTTTTGCTTTTTCATGTAAGCCCTGCTGTTATTGTTCCATTCCATAGAATTTGTCTGAACAAACAAATGACAAATTTAGAATTTCACAAGAAAATGGGAGACAAATTACCGCAACTCTATTCATTTCTCTGTAAATTTTAAGTTTTGCCCTCTGACTTCTTAACATGTTGTTAACAAAGAATAATGGCAGTGATGTCTCTGATAACAGACAACTAATTAGAACCCTAAAATTAGAGTTCAAGTCTGAAATAAATTATGCACTCTTGTTGATTTTTTAGTCCAGTAGAAGGCTTGATAAGGATTGTGTTCTATGAACTAGTCTAATGTCTCCAAAACTTAACCATCCTGAGTAATAGCACGATTATATATGCAACTACATAGTAATTATATTACAACAACGACGCTGGAAAACAATCCTAAAATGCAGAAAAAGCATAGGGGTGTCTGCTCTGCATGGTATGCTATAGAAAAGTTGTTTGTGGTTGCCCAAGTAGTCATTGAAGATTATTTCCTTCCGAACAGAATTTGATATCGCAGTGTTTTTTTTCAGTCCCATGAATTCTTGAAAACCAATTCTATGCAACAGATGTTAGAAGGAACGCCCGTAGAAGGGTAGAGAAAAGTTTTAACTCAATAGAAAATTAAGGAAATTATAGAACATGACATCCATCGCAGCCCACCAGCCCCAAAAGAACAATTTGCTAGTGCAAAAATGCTTTTGGTTATTCTGCTTACTAGTACCTATAGCATAGAAAAGAGAACTTTGACTAAGTTAAATTAATAAACAATCAAAGTCAGTTTGCTTTTCAAATCACTTTGGAAAGCAAGTTAATTAGTGTAGATGGTGCATTAACCAGAAAATGCTCCTTTGACGAAGACATATAGGATATACATATGCTCTATAGCTTTACAGCTTTAGACCATCAAAGATGTTGACAAATAGATTCTGCAGGTCTTATAATTTTAGACGGTGTTAAACAAATTCTTGATAGATTAACATGATGACAACTCACATTATTAGTGAAAAATGAACTTGGATTATGAAGGATTCCAGCACCAACGATGGAATCCTCTTTGAAGAGGATAACCTTCTTTATAGTTCTTAAACTTATCCATTAGCCACACTATTGAATGATCACCACTTTACTGTTATTTCAGTTAACCATATTAGCTAGACTACGAATTTATTAATACTTGTGACCTAATCGAATCTCCTTTTGTGCACTTTGTCTTGTTGTGGAAGTGCTACCATCATTTGATTATAATTTGTAACATATGGTTCTTTTCAATCCAACTAGGCAGTAGCCAAGCTAGATAATACTAATTTAAAGTGCTCTTTTCCTTCCCATTTGCCACAGACGAAGAATAAGAATACCCATAAACTTGCATATAAATTCAGTGCATTGCATATATTAAAATATCATCGATCTAACCACACTTCATACAGGAAATAATTCTCGCAGAATCAGAGAATTGCATGCAGTACGACCGGCTTAAAATTATTGAGCAACAAAAAGTACTTCTCATGGAAGTTCTTCCCTACCGCTACTACTTAAAATGATGGTGTGAATCGGGACCTCCTGGAATCACTCTTTTGGATTCATACAGGTCTTTGTTTCTCTTTTCATTTTCCGCACCACTGCTTATTACTTCCTTGGCATCTTTGCTCAGAGCTCGGATTAAACTGGACAAATTCCTTCGATGCTGTATGCCTGGACTACTAACTAGAGGACGAGCTTCAGACCTTGAAAACAAAAGAAACATCAGTATTAAGGAGAGACAAAATCTCAAACTAGCCATTCTTTTGTCAAGAAATGACAAAATGGTCGATGAAGAACAATGCAGCTTGTAGATATAATCACACCAGGATAGTGTCATATATATAGGCAGATCACAATACTGATATTCCTCTTAAATTTATTCATAGTGGATGAAAAGGGAGCCCCCATTTTAATTGAAAATGCAGGATGTTTTGTTTAGTTTGTGGTCATCTATTTGTCATCTAATGGATTATAAAAAATAACACCGACTGTTTTGTATTCAATAGTGTTTGCCTATCAAAACTATTTGTCTGCAAAAATTAAAGACCTAGGTACTAACTTTTAGTTGATCTAACTCCCCATTAAATCCCTCAATCACTTCTTTACTGTGTGCATTTTTTTCCAATGTTTAAAAACTGAGAATTGGGCTTGTCATGATCGAGGAAATCCATTCTGCTCCACGATTTTCTCATAATTCTTGGATCTTCTGGAATTGTTGGGGTTGCATGTCTAGTGTTCTCTTTCTTCTGTATAATTTGTTTGTTGCATGCTGTCAATATACTTCTAAGCTCTCCGTTGCTGTCAGTATCAAACAAATGACTTCAAAACAAGTTTAACAGTTTACTGAATCATTTGTTAAGCTTTATGCCCTTTCTCAGTATATTCTATTGCTAAACTCCGATGAATCCACATTTGCACTAATATGGCTTGCCGGCCAAGCGACTTTGTGTCTTTTATAAATCATTAAGTGCGTCGGTTGACAATGGAGTTTCCTCAAAGTTTAAGGTTTATAACATAGGTTGATAATCAATAGTTAAGGAAGCCAATGCTCCAATATTAATATAATTTTGGGAAAATTTTGTTAACAGAGATTTAAAATACGTATAAAATACAGGAATGTTTGTTTTTATAATATCTCTTCATTTAGATCCATTAGACTAAGTTTAAATTTAATCAATGATGTAAATTAAATTAAAAATATGAAACAACCTATTGAAGAGTCATAATTGTTAAGTCAAGTCACCGTCTGGCACTGCAACTCTATGTATATAATCCACAAAAACGATTGAACCGGAAGACCTGTGAGCATGGCCTAGAGCGGCGGCTCCAAGGTGATCATGGCCGCGGCTGCCTTGGGTTTTGTTTTTGGAGTGTTCGGAGGCCGCAATGCCATGGCTTCAGACTTGAATACATATAATCATGTATTCTTCCATGCATACATGCCCTCTTTTATGCATAATTTATGTTTGAACAAAATCATACCGTCTGTCTTTTGTTTTCAGAAGACTTGAATTCAAGTCTTAATTATATGAAGTTGGAATAGAAATTAGAACTTATAAATTAACAAATAAAACAAGTTTCTTTTAACAAAGCCATGTATGTTTTCGATCCTGCAACTACAAGAGCAATGAGTGCAGGAGTTAGGTTAAAATTTGCTTTACACGTACACTAATTTCATAATTAAAATTAAGGATAATGATTTAGTTAATATTCTTCCATAATCTCTGAAAACTATGCCTTCTTCAAAGTCTTGAAAAGTAATGAACTTACTGGTTTAATTTGCATGCATGCATGCTAAATATTGTGCCTCCAACCAACCCTCCATGCATGTTTCTCATAATCTTAAACAGCTGCCATGATTGAATATTCGCATTCGCTGAAGACATGAACGACTTCCAGCCCAACTTAGCCCCAATACCAGCTCCTTTTCCAAAAGCCAAGATTCGCTACATCGATCATTGATCCGTTCCTCACTCCGGTGACTTATTAGCTCAATACACAGATCATTTATTAATATCCCTTTGTCTCTTTTGCAAAAGCCACTAGCTTAAACTGCGACCTTGCTGTTTTCTGTTACCAACATTAGGTATGTTGACTTGAAAAATTCCACTTTTAGCTAATCAAAGTTCTTCTCTGTACTATCAAAGGCAGTGATTGATTTCTTTTCCATGATCTGAGCAAGCTGTGCTGTCCCATCATCAGTACATGTATACACACACCCAATGATGGGATAAAATATATGTATAAGCATTAAGCAAGCATGCACGTACATCTTCAAGCCATAATCTCAATTGTCCACACCCTCTCTTTCGAAATTTAACACCCCGCAGCCTGACTTTCATCATTGGGAAGCTGTGTTAGATCTTATATCTTTCACCTTTCATCATAATTAGTGAGGTTTATTAGGTCTAGGTCTCGTATCTTTCACCATTACAAGATAATCAAATCCCTGTTTTTACACTTAATTCTCGGACGTGGTCTGATTTTTATTTATTAAAAATTAAAAATTAATTAAATATAAAATATATATTTTTTATTATTTTTATATTTATATATTATTAAATTTTTAAAATTAAAGATACTAAAGACGAAAAGAAAAATTCTTATCTTTAATACTTAATTTTAATACAAATATCGAATGTTTATTTAAATTTAAATCTCTTAACGTACTCGATCAGTCGCAAATTATTCTTTTACATATCTGTTATATTTATTAAAGAAGGATAAAATCTTCGTTGAGCAAACTGTGATTTTCAAAATGATAATGTTCCTGCATTATTACAAATTAAAGAAGGATAGAAAACCTTCATTATTCATTACACGACCCGTGTATGTCCACTGGACCAACATATTACATGCATTACTGATTACAGTATTCCCGACACATAATGGCACAAACGAAGAAGACCTTCGACTCTCTTGCCGGCAGTACATGCATTCGGGAGGTGCAGACTCCTATTACCGGCTTGACATAGTGAAATTCATGCCAAGACGAGGCACATGATCGTCTTCGCTACACTTGTTGAGAGTGATGTTTCGGATCAGGACCTCAAGGACTCGGCCTTTTGGAACCTTCTTCATCTCTCGCGACCCAATATTCAATACTTTCCTGCTGCCACCTTCGCCAAGCACTCGGATTAGCCTGGTTAAGTTCCTCCCCTCTCTGCCTGCAGGATTGAGTGGCCGAGTTTCAGAAGCTGAAATTGAGAGCAATACAAACCCAACATCTCAAGCTGGCCATTTTCTTCTTAAGACTTCAATGAAGTTGAAATCCTTGTGCTCTGAGGAGAACACTCCCAGGATGCAATGTATGTATGTATATATATATATAGATAGATCATCGAGGTTTTGTATTTATTAAAATTATTTAATCATAAAATTAAAATAAAAATTTTATTGTAATTTTTTATAATTATTTTTTATTAATTAAATAATTCATTACATTATTTAGATTAATATGATGAAAACAATTTTATTTAAAATTTTATTATATAAATAATAATAATAAAACAAAAACAATACACCTATAAAAACATAATAAATCTATAATTAATATTTTTTAAATAAAAAAATACAAAATAGAATCTTAATCCTAAGCGAAAGCCCACCAATTGAGTATAAAAATAATTTTAATCCAAATAACCCATGTTAATAAATAGTATACAAACCACCCCGTAGCCCATTGGTGGTCCAAAAGAAGTGCCGAGTGGCTCCTTCTCTTGGCATCTGTCTTCCTTCCTGTTGTAAATTTCATTTGTTGTCTGCATTAGGCGTTCTTTAAGCCGCCCTAAATTTTCTTTCAAAAGTAACATCCTCTCCTTTATCCATTTGAAAATGGTGGGTCGGCAATATGTCATAATCAGTTTTTCGTTCATAGAGAAACAAATGAACAATACTTCTTAATTGTTAGTATCTTTCATTCCCATTTCGCGCTAGGATTGACCAAGATGGAAGAAACAAAATGCAACCACTACTTTAATTGATCAAGTAAATAATTCTGACATTTTTTGTGGAATGGAATCAGTGTATGACATTCCTTGACTTATGGGCGTTTCCCATCTAATTCTGGAAGCAGAAATAATACCTCAAAACGAATTTTTTTTAAAAATAAAACACCTTCAAATGATCCAGATTTATAACCTATGGAACTATCTGAAACTTCTACTGGAATGCGCCAAACGGGTCCTCTTGCATACTGAATCAACGGTGATGTCAGCTCTTCTCCTTCGAGATTTGGCTTGGAAAGAAGAAACAAGAGAGGAGCTTGCATAAGTACTGCGCGAAATTGCTCTTGAATCCACAAATGTATTGAAGAGGTTGGTGATATCCTCAAGTGGGCATCTGATTCTTTTCCTGTCGGGGGTGGAGCAAGGAGACTTTGAAAGAACTGTTGTGGGTTGCTTTGTAGAGAAAGGAGGGGTGTTTTCTTTGTTGCCATTTTCGCGAAGAGAGACGACACCCATTGTGAGGTGGTGGAATGGAAGGAGGAGGAGGAGAGGGATATATGTAATGGTGGACTTTGGAGGGGAAATAAGAGAAGAAAGTTTTCAAGTTCAATGAGGTTGTTTCTTTGGTTTGGTTTGGTTTGGTTTTGATTTTCATGGAGGGCGGGAGCATTCTTATCTTCTCGTTTTGAATTCAGATCTTGACCTAGAAATTGGCTGGCGGAATATTGTTGGGGCGCGCTGTAAATTAGGGAACGAGGGAGGGAGGGAGGTTCGTTCGAAATTTTAATTCGGTGGAACTTACAAGCAAGCCCAGACAGCATAGATGTATGTCAAGATTCCAAATTTTTCAATCTCAAAAGATGATTACTAAATGTCGGGAAAAATAAATTAAGGACATAGAGATCTCAATTCGAAAACACGTCAACCCCAAACTAATCAAATTTATTTTTACAATAATGGAGATTGGAAGTCCACTCAAGCAAAGGGATTTATTACAAATACATTAATCGATATATATACATATATATATATATAATTGTTTTAAATTATTTCAATTTCATTTCCTTGTTCTAATTTAAGAAGAGATGGGTCATAAACTATTTGACCATTTCTTCATCGCACAAGGAAGAACCAACCAAAGCCTAATGTTATGTAGGTAGTGTACGCAAGATCACACAGATTGGGGCTAGTATCCATAATTTGTTCACTGTTTAATCACGGAAGATTTTGTCATTAAGAAATATGGATCAAGCAGTAGCTTGTTAGGACTTAGAACAGTGAAGTAAATTCAACCTATGACATATCACATCTACGAGTTGTTAAAATTCAGTGGCTCCAAGGACAGTATCCTACGGTACCTCTATAGGAGAACAGGTATTCCAAATGATCATGCTTGAAGTTCCTTCGGTGTCAACTGTGTGCAAACTTCTGAACCATACGATTGTTTTCAATTGTCAAGGATGTCCAACAGCTTTTCCATACAAGAATAAATTCCAAAGAAAAAGATTAGAGCAGCACTTAATCAGAAGGATATCTTCTCTTGGTTGATTTGATGGTTCAGCATTAAAAGGTAACAGTATTTCTTTGGCTTCCACATGTTTCTTCTTCAGCATGTTGCAGATCTGCAGAAAGAAACTCATGCTAGTAATAAAATCTACTTTTTCGAGAGTAACCCAGTATCTTTTAGCATAATCAACAATGTGCAGAATCATTTAGAGGGTGCAAAACATGAATCATCCCAACAACGAAATTATTAATTTGCACTCCAAATGAACTATGTATATTTTATCCAAGTTGGAGTGACTCATTTTCAGCAAAAGCCATGCTATCTCTTTAAACACTCAAATTCGAGTTATAAAACATATACTCTTGTATTCAAGATGTAAATGACAACAAATTCCACTTACTGTAACTACCAGTCTCGCAGTTATTGTGGTTCTTATGCTACCATAATTTTAGGTTCATGAACTTTCAGTAGCATTTTACATGTTTTGGACTTATTTTATTGTGTGAGAAGCATTTATCAAATAAACACTAAAAACTAAAATGGGCAATTAAAACACCCATGGTTACTTACAACGCCAAGTTCTTTCGTGAATGCTTCCGCCTTTTCAACCTTTCCATCATTCTCGATGGCCACAGAAATTTCTAGTTCATTCGTGTTGATCTCCTGAGAACCTTCAAGTCCAAAGGTTGAATGCCCGTTGTGCACGTTCCTGGTCTTATTCTGTCTTTCATTCTCATGATTGCAGACCTGGCCAAAACATAAAGGTAACTGAAGTTATATATTTAACAAGTATCAATCCTCGACTTAATCCATGTTCCACACAAGTTTTAGTGGTCTTCATGGTGTATTATGCCACAAGCTTTCTTGGGAAGATACCTATTCTTCGATAAATCTTCCTGAAGATTCTTTAAAATTTCTGCAGTTTTTAAGGAAAGAATATATTATTCTAGCACGTAACCAAATAATATGAGTTAGAAGAAGATACAGTCAGAAAGCAGTATGTGACCTGCTCTCCTTCGGTGACTCACTCAAAAAGATGTTTAAGGGGTTTCAAGGATCCTAATTCTGCATTTGATTCCTGTTAAATAGCTCCATCTAAAAATTAGTGGAACATCACAATGATCTTCAGGAAATTATGGGACAGATATCTGCAGCTTCCAAATAATCATAGCTATTATATCATTTTCACTAAGAGAGCAACACGTGAATTGGAAATTAAAACACCTCAATCTCTTTTCCGCTTCAAAGATGGTGACAGCAGTTTTTGTTTCTCAGTGACACCAATAGGATGGACAACATTGAATCTCATATTCCCTAGAAGTTTCATGTTCTGTTCCAGGTTTCTAGAGGAATTGCTTTGCCTCAAAACGTTGGAATTTGGTACTTCTATGTTCGTTCCTATAGGCCTATGTAGAGAGAGGTGCAGTGGTGAGAAAGATATATAACTAAATTACTTCAAAAGAAAGACATTAAAGAACATCAAGTGTAACATCGGCTTCAAACCTCAACATTTTCAAGCTACAAAGATCAGGGGTCCTCTTGCCAGTTTTAAGACCTTCCACAGAATCAGTCTTCACTTTCTGGATAGATTGCATGCTTGAAACCTCAATTTAGGATTTCCACTTGCCTCGGTACTTGATTTACTGGTCTTTTCAGTTGAGCTAGCAGGATTGGCTTGAAAATTGGTAGATATTACCACATGATTACAAAAGCAAGTCTCAACATTATGTATTCCGGAAGGTTTTGGCAACTGTACAAAAGCAGATTAAAAGGAAAACATAACTTTTCACACAGTACTCTAATATATAGAATGTGTTTTCACAAGATAAAATTAAGAAAACTGGAATGTAGAATGATACCCTTTTCCCAAAGTCTATATTATCAAATAATGGTGGGAAGCAAACAAAGCATAATTATGCAAAAAACCTCAAATAAATATGTGGTAAATAAGAGGATAAAAATAAAGATATTTTTAAAAATTTTAATAAGAATAAATTAGAATTAATTAAAATCGTTAAAAGGGATAAAAATAAAAATATTTTTAAAAATTTTTTAAATAAATTTTTTTTAAAAAAATAATTTAAAATAAATAATTTGTGATATGACCAAAGATTTTTAAGAACAAAACTTTTGACTTTGACTGTGGCTCCTAACGTGAGATTCCACCATTGACCATACCACAGTGGATCCAAATTCATAATAATTAATTAATAACACGTTCTCAAGCTAACTATAAGCATTTTTAACAAATTTATTTATGTTTTTTATTTTTTATTAAATATTAATCAACTACCGTCCATCAACAACCCCTTTGCTTTACCAACCCCTCTGCATCTTCCCAGCAACAACCCACCCAGAACTCATAATCAACCAAACCACCTCCATAAATCCACAGCTCAAACCGAAAACAAGAAACGCAGCAAGTAATTACGAACCCATCTGCGAAAATGCAAGTCAAAATCTTGGGAACGAAACCCATTATACCATCCACATCGCCCTTCAAAGACGATCACGAACTCCCTCTTTCCCATCTCGATAACGACCCCAACGTCTGCGTTAGCTTCCGATATCTCCGTGTGTACGTCAGCAGCAGCACCACAGACCGCCACCCGTATGACGTAATCGCAAATGCTATCTCCTCCGCCCTCGTCCATTACTATCCTCTCGCAGCCACCATTCGCCTCGTTGGCAACCAACGGCTCTCGGTGTTTTGCCAGGTGGGCCAAGGTCTCCCTCTAGTCAACGCCACTGTGGACAGCACACTTGAGTCTTTGAACTACCTTGATGACCCGGATTCGGATTTTGTTGAGCGGTTAGTTCCCGATCCCAGTCCGGAAGAGGGATTGGTCAATCCATGTGTTTTACAGGTCACGGTGTTTAATTGCGGTGGCTACACTTTGGGAGCTGCGATTCATCACTCGTTGTGTGATGGACTTGGCGCAACGCAATTTTTTAACGCGGTGGCTGAGTTGGCTCGTGGGGCTAGTCAGGTGTCGGTTCAACCGGTTTGGGACCGACCGAATTTGTTGGGTCCAAGACACCCGCCCCGGGCTGACGGTCCGCTTAGGGAGTTCTTGAGTTTGGAGGAGGGGTTTAAACCGTATCGTCAGGAGGTTGGACCGGTTGTTAGGGAGTGCTTTGAGGTGACGGACGAGTGTTTGGACCGGCTGAAGGATGTCTTGTTTGAGAAGTGCGGGTTGAAATTTACCACGTTCGAGGCTTTGGGTGCGTTCCTGTGGCGAGCCAAGTAAGTCAACTTTGGTATCGGATAATAACATCAAAGTTCCTGAATTTATATATTTTGTATTTATAAATATAATTTATTTATTTACTACAAATTTATCCTTTTACCGACCCAATGCACTTCTATGTAACTTTACACATTAAATGATATTCTGATTATTTTAATAATAATAAATAAATCAATTGAATCTTATTTGGAAAGGGCAGTGAAATGTCCCCTTGACTTGTGTTTTTTTTCATTGATGAAACAGGGTCAGATGCTCAGGGATTTCCGGAGATGAGAATGTGAAGTTTGCATATGCAACCAATATTCGGAGAACTGTAAAGCCACCGCTGCCTGTTGGCTACTGGGGTAATGGCTGTGTTCCATTGTACGCCCAGCTTACTGCCAAAGAACTTGTTGAGCAACCGCTTTGGAAAACTGCAGGAGTGATTAAGAAGAGCAAAAGCAATGCTAATGATGAGTATGTGCGCTCGTTTATCGACTTTCAGGAGCTACATCATGGCGATGGCATCACAGCGGGAGCAGAAGTTAGTGGGTTCACAGATTGGAGGCACTTAGGCCATTCAAGTGTGGACTTTGGTTGGGGAGGTCCGGTGACTGTGTTTCCTATTACGAGGCATCTTCTTGGGAGCGTCGAGCCTTGCTTTTTCTTGCCTTATTCTTCTGCAAATGCAGGAAAGAAGGATGGGTTCAAGGTTCAAGTGACTCTGCGCCAGAGTGCCATGCCTGCTTTCAGGAAAGAAATGGAGAACTTTAGTAGCAAAGATTTTGGGTTGCCTGCATAACCAAGTTCACTAATCTTCTTCTTCTTGTTGTATTGTTTGTGCTTTTTACCCTAAGTCCCGAATTCAGGACCGGAAAACTGTCTTGACTTGTGATAATAAAATTTATTAGAGAAGGAATGGACAAAGTTGCTACGACGCAATGCATGCCGGGTAGCCAAGATTTGGATTGTCTTGATGGCTAGTTCTTAATCTTAAGGTGCAAGGTGTTTGATTTTGGTTTTGTGTTAAATTTAAAATATAAAAAATAAAAATTAAAATAATTAAAAATAAAATTTAATTTAAAAATTAATAATTTTTTATTATTATTAATTATTAAATTATATATTTTTAATAATTAAAATTAAATTTAATACATATAGTAATAATTATAATTTAATAAAAAAAAATATTGACCATTTTCAGCCTTGTTTTTACGCTTTTTATATTATTAAATTAAATAAAATTCAATTATTTAATATTATTATATATAAAGTAAAATGCTCTGACAAAAAGGAAAGGTCTCCGGTACAAGTCATGCTGCAGGTGGGACTGAAATCTATCCTCTTATCCGCAACCTAACAAACCAATCAGAAACCATGTCAAGCTGTGATGATCGACAAAACTCGTAAAACCAACGAACACGAACATTGCTCTACAGACCCTTGCGCATGGCGTCCGTACTAGGAACTTCTTCCGCTGCAATTTTCGCTTCTCGGTCTCTCTCTTCTCCAACCTCAAAGCCGGCCATCTCCTCTCTTGCCTTAAACCCAGGTATACTTCACTCTCCAGTACAAAACGAAAATCTGTGCTTCATTCTTTATCAATTATAAAGGGGGACCCGGTTCATCTTTAGTGCTTAGTTTTGTTCCGAATTCGCTGTTTCTGTGCATGTGTATTTTGGGCAATTTGTGAAGGCAATGGGTGTGTTTTGGAAATTTTCGGTGTTGTATTATTAATGTTGGATGTCTTTTCCATTTCCAAGCATATATAATGTTTCTTTTTGTTTTTTTTTCCAGGGCAGAGTTATGGGAGGAGGTATTTTGGAGGGATTAGGACTGAAGGCAAGAAAGGGAGGCCTCGGTTTGCAGTTTCCAATGTTGCCACTGAGATTAACTCTGTTGAGCAGGTATGTTTTGCTTTCTGTTACTTTTTTTCCTGTCATTCTGTCTTGAGACCAAACTCAAGTTTGGTCTGATAATGTGGTTCGTTTAGTAGCTTGATTTATATGTGGTAGTAGGAAGAATGTTGTAAGTTTGAAGAAAGATTTGGTAAGACTTAATGCACTCTCTATGTTGTTGCAAGCTTAATCTGGCCCAAGGATTTTGAACTTAACTTAAAACAAAGAAGAAATGAAAGTATACAAATTATATCTAAGGCATAAAGTTTGCAGGGAAGGAAGAACTTTGAGTTTGTGTTCTGGAATTAGTAGAATTTGAGAAGTTCATGATATTTTCAGGAGCAAAAGCTTGCTGCCAAGGAAAGTCAGAGGCCAGTGTATCCATTTACTGCCATAGTAGGGCAAGAAGAGATGAAATTATGCCTTTTGTTAAATGTGATTGATCCCAAAATTGGTGGTGTTATGATTATGGGTGATAGAGGAACTGGCAAATCAACCACTGTTAGGTCATTGGTAGATTTACTTCCCGAAATCAAGGTAGTTGCTGGTGACCCATATAACTCAGATCCTGAAGATCCAGAGGCCATGGGCATTGAAGTCCGAGAGTGTGTTCTGAAAGGGGAGGACCTCTCAATCATGATGACTAAAATCAACATGGTTGATTTGCCACTGGGTGCAACAGAAGACAGGGTCTGTGGAACAATTGACATTGAGAAAGCCCTGACAGAGGGTGTCAAGGCATTTGAGCCTGGTCTTCTTGCTAAAGCTAACAGAGGAATTCTTTATGTCGATGAAGTTAATCTTCTAGACGATCATTTAGTGGATGTTCTTTTGGATTCTGCTGCTTCTGGGTGGAACACAGTAGAGAGAGAGGGCATTTCAATTTCACATCCTGCTAGGTTTATTCTGATTGGTTCTGGCAATCCCGAAGAAGGGGAACTGAGGCCTCAGCTGCTCGATCGATTTGGAATGCACGCCCAAGTGGGGACTGTAAGGGATGCCGAACTCAGAGTAAAAATTGTGGAAGAGAGAGCTCGATTTGACAAAAATCCAAAGGAATTCCGTGATTCCTACCAGGCAGAGCAAGAGAAACTTCAGCAACAAATATCCTCAGCTCGGAGTTGTCTTTCTTCTGTTCAGATTGACCATGAACTGAAGGTGAAAATCTCCAAGGTTTGTGCAGAGCTGAATGTTGATGGACTGAGAGGAGACATAGTTACTAACAGAGGTGCAAAGGCTCTTGCAGCTCTCAAGGGAAGAGATACAGTCACTGCAGAGGATATTGCTACTGTCATCCCCAACTGTTTGAGACACCGTCTTCGGAAAGATCCTTTGGAGTCAATTGACTCTGGTTTACTGGTCATTGAAAAATTTTATGAAGTTTTTAGCTGAAAGAGGTAGTTAATGGCTCTTTTCTCCAGTACTTTTGTTGCTCAAAGATTGTTTCACTTTGATATCTTTGTCAATTTTCTCCTATGCCTTTTGTTTGATCGTTATGTGAAATTTGAAAGAATAGATGGCATATTCATGTGATCATTGAAGTAGATGTAAACTGAAATTACAGTATATGACAGTTCGGGAAGCTGTTAGTAAATTGAAGGGAGGATTATAATGCATGCCAATTATCCTTCTTATACTTTTTATATCTCTGGACTATGACATTTTTATTTACAGCTGCTACAAACTGCTACTAGTTATGCCTCTTTGTTCTTCGAGATTGGAAACATATACATTAGTTCTTCCTCAAATCTTGGAAATATTTAACAGATAATTTTGCTATTACTGTGTATCCTGTCATCGACCATCAATATCCCAATCAAGCTTTCTGTTGTGGCGTTTTTTGCTCTCAATTTAACCATGCATTCAGAAAGACTATTGATTAGTTTTCTCAACAATGGCATTTAACATTTTGAAAGTGTTTTGATTACATAAAAACACTCCTAAATGCACCCCAAGTTATTAAGAGTTTGCAAGACGATTCAGGTTTTCACCAAATGTAACATGTATGTTTTGCTATTGATTGTGCGAACAATCATTGAGATTTAGGTAATATGGTTAGAAATAATGCAGTTATCAAGTAAAATGGTGTAGCTTAACATCTAATTGTGAACAACTCTACTCCAGAATTTCGGCCTCCTCTCTGAATATGCAGGCGGGCGTTGGTATACAACTGATGCAACATGAATCAATATTCCAGCAGTTAAATGCCTATATCACATATTTCTTGCCCGCTGCTTCGTGGTCAAAGAAACGGAGCGAGTATCCGTTTCCCATCCATTCTTTCTCCACTGGTCTTCTGTTCTCATCCTGTGTCCACCACCATAAAAAAGGGCATTACGATACATGTTTTATTAAACAATATTCCTGATCATCGGGAATTGTCACTCAGCTATTCTTAAATACTTCTGGCAACTTTAAATTTAATTTGATGAACGATGGAAATGGATGCCAAATTCTGAGAAAGGCCAAACAAAATTCGGAATTAGGGAAATTGAATACACTTAACAGAACATACTGTAATATCAAATGGTTCAAGAACGTTAAGAACTTTAACAAGGGAAGATTCCAAGCCAATTTCCTCCTTAGCCTCCCTCAAAGTAGTCTCTGCATAATCAGCATCAGTTTCCTCTCTTTTCCCACCTGGCAATGCAACGTCCCCTGAAACCAAACCCACCCATTTGGTTTTTCCTTTCATTTCCAACAGCAAAGCCTTATAAACAAACTTTGCACCGTTATACAAGGTAATGATTGTTTATTACCAGAATGAGAAGAAAGAGTTGAGAAGCGTTTGGTAAGAAATACGCGTAGATCGCCGTCGTTTCCTCCAAAGAGGCAGACAAGAACCGCTGCTCTCTTAGTTGAAGGTACTGCCACAGAGTCTTGAGAACACGAAGTTTCGCCTTCAGTTCTTGGGATCTGTTGTTTTTCATTGTAAAGACGAAGATGTTGGACTAAGTTTTCAAGCATTTCAAATCCATCTCCGTAGTTGTTGGAATCCATGACCTTAGTAAATTAATACCTTTGTTTCTTTGTTTTCCCTGTCAGTTATAATGTCTGCTAGTTTACCCCACATATGCCCCTGTTTATCTTGTTTACTTACCACAAAAAGGACAACATTGGTAGAAAAATCTGCGGCAAAAACCACTGTCATCCCTGCACTGCAATACAAATAACTTACAGCCAAACAGCGAATTCCGTGCAATATAGAACTCTCGGGCATGCAATTAACTCTGTGCGCCGCATTGCAGAGAACTTGGAACACGGATACATATTATTATTCCAAATGGAAATGCTCATGTCCTTTGCCTTGTATTTGCACGGTAAAAAATTTGCACTACCAGTGAAACATATTAATAGACCAAAGCTAAAAATGAGGTGATGATTTTTCCACCAAAAGATGAATGATCATAGAGAGCTGGGGATATAGCAAATCTATTATATTATTTCCATGCTTAAGATGATGATCAAAATGATCTTACCTGATTGATGCTTAGACTTGACATATAAATTGGGTCTGCTGTATTTTATGGATTGAGGCGTCCCGACTTCCTGTGAAGTCAAAGTATTACATATAAAATATAAATATAAAAGTGAGTCTCTATTGGAAATTGATGCCAAACGTGCCCTCAGTCCTCTTTGGTGAGCTGTTTCTACTTGTAGTGTACCAGCAATCCCTGAACCCATTAACACATATGGATTATTTGTATAAAGGGAATTGTGTTTCTGAAACCATTTTTTCCAATATAAATGTCAATATTGTATATTGTGTGAAGACCATTGAGCTGTCTGCTTTGATTTCCCATTTAAAACAAGAAGGCTAAGTATTGAATCTGTTTCAGAGCAGAGGCGAGTTCAATCAACATTTCACATGGCAAAACACAGTAATTACACATGTATAAAGAGCTCTGTTGTTTTCATGCTCCATTATCAAAGAGAGAAAGATCGTGTGTCTAGAAATTGTTATTTTACGGTGACGGAGCGGGTATTGATTCTCCTCCTGATCTCGAGTTCTCAATGTACCAACAGCTGTCATTTCAACACATGCAAGAAGGGGCCCGGAAAAGGAAGATGACATGTACTTACAGAGTGATGCATGCCTGGCACTGGACAAAATGACAAGATGATTGATTCATTTTCTGTCCAATCTTGCGGCTGCTTGAGTAATGAGATGGCATTAATTTGTAACTACCGCACCAATATGCTTTAAAGATTTGAAAACAAATAATGGAGAAGAGTTGGATCAGAATTACATGTTGACGGCCATTGCAGCCGACAAGAAAGAAAAATGTTTGGTAAAAGAGATTCAACATATTTATAAATTATTAATTACAGAGAACTAATGACTTCTTATTATAAAAGTTAAGCAAGTTCAGCTTCTTACAGTTTCTAGCCTCTTATCTCTTAACATTTCCAACCAGTAAAGAAAATCACACACAGCTGTTTCCAGCTCTTTTATGAAAGCGGCTTGAATGCAGAAACAACATTAACCACCATTTGTTAAAGTCTTGACGGTATTACATTGAACTTCGATGAAGGACATCTTTTCATTATGGATGAACTCATGTATGGCATTGAAGGGTAACCATACAGATGTTGGCAAATAGATTTAGATCCTGCAAGAGTAAGTCAGTGAGAGTTATAAAAAACTTTTAATGTACAAGTCATAAGAATGACCTGGGCAGGCAAAGGCAACAGCTCTCATCTGTGTTGTACCTAAAAAATTACATAGAGAAGAATACTATTCACTTTGATGCCAATTGCCTTCTTGAATCTGAACATATCTGGCCTCCTCAGTTTAGGGGCATCTAAGCATGACATGCATATACTTGTCATTGCTTTTAATACATACAACAATAAATCTAGAACAACTTCTACTTGTTCAACAGTCCGGGTTGCAGTGGATTAATTGCAGAAATTTATTAATACAACCCAACAAAGTTTTTTTTTCAAAAAAATAACATTTTTTAAGGGACTATAGTATCTTTGTCTACAACTCTAGGAAACTTGAACTTTGGGTTCTGCTCTATAAAGGCAGGTTGCTTCTGGTACACCACTGATGCAGCTCTAATCAGAATGCCAGCAGTTAAACCCCAAATCAAATACTTCTTGTTCTCAGATTCATAGTCAAAAAAGTGAACCAGATACTTATCTCCCATCCATTCTCTCTCCTCAGCTCTACGGTTTTCATCCTGAACCAAAAATGTCAAACATATTCTTGAGACAATGATACACATTATAGTGCAATCAGCAGCAGTAACAAAGCAGTAGTAATACTAGTAATAAAAATAACAATAACAATAGTAATAGTCATAATAATTGAATTAGATCATGTCAGAGAAAAAAACCTTAATAAACATTTCCAAGGGTGCATCAAATACTTCATCTACTTCAGCAGGATTTGGAGTTGGCTGGAATGCTTTCTTATAACTAAGTAAGCCTATAACAGGTGTTACTCTGAGGAGGTGCTGCACAAACAATAGTGTGATTGGTAAAGCCAGTAAGTAGAGCTGAAAAGATAAAAGTGTTATTAGATGTATGTCTAAATATCTACATAGTAGGTTAAATCAATTTTTTTCTCAATTTATATCCTTTGACAACAACTACAAAACAGTAAAGGGGTACGAACAAATGCGTGCAAGTCCCCAAACATAGATTTCTAACAGTAACAGATTGACTTGGTGAAGAAGCAGAAATTGCAGAATAAATAATGGTGGGATGAGTGGATATAAGTGCACCCCAACCACAAAACAGAAGCAGAAAACCTTTCACAATTAATGGCAGCTAAACAGTACAAAAGCAGATACTCATGCAATGTTAAACATGCGAGTAAAAGACTAAAAAACAGACAAATTATTATCCCAAGGACAAGTTTGTGTAATTGAAAGACCTATTGGTTCTCATAATTGGAACTTTGAAATTTGGAACATCCAATTCTGCGCATCTGCCAGATCTGCCTGTCAATCTAAACAGAACTTCAAAAATTCTAGATAAATTATACGGTTCTATAAGCTCCCTTAAGGTTACAAAGTCCCATCTTTTCTTCTCTTTTTTGTAAACTAAGACCCCAAACTCAAGGCCACATTTCAAAACCATGCATCAAACTGCTAATTTATGGTCCACTTCACATGATATGCATTAATTCTCTCTTTTATTCAGAGGATAAATGAAAGTAGGAACTAATTAGGGTAAGATTCGTGAGAAGGTCTCGTAACTCATATGAACTCATTTCATCCCCCAACTCATGTCATCCTGATTTCATACCCCAAGATGACATACATTTCCCATCAATTAAAGGCGTAACTTGAAGGGTTCGTTTTTCTTTTCTTTTTTCTCTTTTGAGAAAGGAAAACATAACAATTAATTAAAACAAAATAAGAAGAGCCTAGAAGAAACATCTTTCTGTACCTTAGACAAGAATGGTTCAAGAACAGTGACAACTTCAACAATCGAAGGATCCAACCCAATCTCCTCCTGAGCCTCTCTTGTTGCAGTATACCCATCATCCTTATCTCCCTCCTCTGCCTTCCCGCCTGGCAATGAAACTTCTCCTGCAATCTAAGACACCTATTTAGTCCACTGACAAATAACCAACACTCACAGGCCAAAACCATCATCCATTACTAATCTCCAATTGGTCACCAAAATAAAGCAGGAAAAATGAAATTAAAATCTCAAATACTGTCTAATAATCAATGCAGTTAATAAAAGAAAAATTAAGTACTCCATTTAAACAAGACAATTTACAACCACTTTAACAATTGAGGTGAAACTATAAACCTTCTATCGTGAGAGTAAAACAAAATGTTTCAAAATCCATACGAAAGACTCAAATCTACGGTGTTCTTGAGTTTCTTACCCTCAAACTTTACAAAAACCAAACAAAAGACAACCCTCTCTTTGTTTTCCTTCCAATAATTTTCTCAGGAACGAAACAAAACTTGTTCATTCAACCCAGTCTGGAAAAACTACCCAATCAAGCCAAATTTTGCACCATTTCATAAGAACCATAACTAGAAAAAGTCAAGAACAAATAAAGCATTTTCTTCCTATAAGCAATCAAAAAGGGTGTCCAGAATCACGCTGACCCGAGTGCGTAGACAATCTAGAAGACCTCTTCGTGAGTATGACCCTCAAATCACCAGCATCTCCTTCGAAGAGACAGATCAAAACTGCAGCTTTTTTGGGTCTAAATCTTTCAGGGTCCTTAACAATTGGAGTAACAGACTCTTGAAAACCCACTTGAGAAACGACCTTTCCCGCTGTTTCCTGAATTTGCTGCTCCTCTGCATCATCATCAAAAGAAGGGGGTGGCTTGTAGAGACGTAATTGCTGCGCTAAATCAACGAGTCTGTGTCTCTTAGTAGAAGCCAATGTTGACGATGAATCCATGATTTTGGTAAACGGTAATAACGTCGCTGGGAATTTTCTTAGAATTGAGATCATAAGCAAATGAGCATCGTCTTAAATTGACATCAATGTCCAGCAAAGAACTAGCAATGGTTTTGACGATGAGCCAAAGCCTACCGCTACAAGGTTTGCTTTTAACATAACATGCCACATGCTTTGATGCAACCAGAAATTAGCAATTATTTACTGGGAATGGCTATCATAACTGAATATATTCTTGCGACTGAAATTTTTTTTTACAATTATAAAGAATTTTTATAAAATTTATAATAAATAATATTTAAAATATAAAAATTAAAATAAAATATATTAATTTTACGAGATAAACAATCTCTTATTTATCAAAATTATTTATTAAAATTAAATTATTACGTATTTCACATTTAAGAGTGTAAATTATTAGAAAAATTGGGTATAATCGAATTATTTTTTTATTTAATTAATCAAAATATATTTTAATTTGTACAGATAATATTATAATAATAAGTATGATGCCATGCAATTGTTAAAGAATCTTTCAAAATTTTTCACTGTGACAAATTTGAATGGGGAATTTTGCATGAATAGATGCAATCATTATGTCTCTCCCTGAAATGTAAGTGTCAGAATATGATGCAATTGCTCCAAGCAAGAAGAGTTGGCTGATCAATCTGGCATGTCAATTTCAAGGTGTCTATCTACTACTGTGCTTGCAACATAATCACCATAACAGATGTCTCAACTCGCAAGGGCAACCAACTAGAGATTGTTTCATTTGGTTGGCTGAAAAATTGAGCAATACCATGGATACTGTCCGTTATGTTTTGGCATCTGAGCTGTGAATGAGTTTGCATCTTTGACATGATTTTAGCATTGTAGTTGGAAGTTGCAACTGGAATTTGGGGAGGTTGGGTTAATGGTGGGTTTGGTAAACAGATCTGGATTAGACAGGAAATTCTCACTGTCTTCTGTTTGGTGTAATAGTGGATTGGACAAGATTTTGAACAGTCAAAAATTTCAGACTTCGCCGTCGAACTGGTTGAGGCCTATTAGCAAGGATGACCCTATGATGGTTACATCTACCCTTCTAACATGAGCAGCTAGCTGAGTGTATCTTTTCAATAAAAAAAAATCTATACAATTATAACAGGAAGAGATGATTCTTGATTGGCCAAGCTTGCAAAATGATCGTGACATCGCTCCAGAACAGGAAAAATTTTGAGCTAGTAAGCACACTGGCGTGGTGAGAAATCTGGAAGAGAGGAACTGGGGGAATTCTGGTCTTGTAATAAAACGTTCGAGGCAGTCATATGACTCATCATCCCAACCAAAAAGCTCTGTATTTACATTACATATAAATGAATTTGTTTTCATAATGAACAGAACAGGAAAAGAAAAATGAACAACTCAATCCCAAGTCCCAAATCTCGATCTGTTCTATTACTTGGCACTGAATGCCAGAAACAAATTACTGTCACACCAAATCGTACACACAATAAAGAAAAAGGTCATATGAATGAAAATAAAATAAAAAAATTGGAATTCCTCTTTTCTGCTACACAACTAATAGAAAACCAACTATATATCATGCAAGTCTACAAATTTGGCCAGGTACTAAGAAACCAATTGCTTTTTCTTAGTGCTTTCTTCTTCAGCTTTAGTGTTCCCTTCATTGGAGGATCGTTTTTCAGCTGCTGGGAAAGTCAACCTTCGAGCCTTTGTAGTTCCCCTCACATTAGACATAGAGGGTTTAACTGAGACTGATGATTTTGGTGTTGGTGGATTAGTACCAACCTTGCTTGCTTGCTTGTGCTGCACCTTCTTTGGGCTAATAAATGGAGAAGGGACACGGGTTTCCCATGGTCGAACAGCAATCCAGCGTTCCTTCCAACTCCAACCCCAATCAGCTTTGCCAAGTTCATATTTTCCGAGAGGATTAGAGTTTGCTCTCCACTGCAAATCATGTTTGGTTACTGTCAGTTTGATTCATTTATTCTGATGCCGCAAAGAAAGGATTACTTCAGAGGTTGACATACCTGATGAGAAAAGGCATAAGCCATAGCCCGCTCTCGCTTGACTGCCGCTGCTTCTCTCTGATGAATCCTTGAGAGAATCTCCTCCATTGTTTCAGGGCCACCGCTCCACTCAACCTGCCATCCTTTCAGCCGTTAGTCAGAGACACAGAGAGAGTTGTCAGGTTTCAAATTGGTGGATATTGAGGGATAACAAACAGACAGTCACCAAAAGGCTGTTTCCAAGCGAATGGTTTCAAATAATAATATAAACAAAGTAAACTTCACAATTTTGTGGAGTGACTGACGGGGAACAAAGACCAAGATAGCACATTACACCTAAGTCATGATTGGACGGTCACTTGAGGAAGCAGGAGCAAAAGCATGACGGCAGAAGTCAAATAATACGAGAGCAAGAAAGTCTCATGAGTGTAAATATGTGATGTTAGTCATTAGTATGACTCAAACTTATGCTTGTGGGTTATTTGAGAAGAAATGAAATAGAAAAGTTTAAAAATTGAGCAGCGCTATGTGATAGCAGTAAATAAACTACAGCTTAAGGTCTTCATAGCTAATCCAATAGATAAACTAAAAGTAACAGTCATCATCTCCTTATCACATGCATAGAGTAATAGGTTTTTATTACGTAGAAATAGAAGAAATTAGGGGAATAATATGCAGAAGCAGCCACCGGCAGAGAGATACATTAGGGATTCAAGATTTTTTTAAAATTATTCTTTTTACTAACTGAGTTTGGTTTTTGTTTAGGTCATTTTCTAAAGATCTGGACATTCAATGGATAAATTACTTGTGGCTGGTGAGGCTGTGATGGTGGCCAAGCAGGACAGGAGAGTTGGTACTTGTGTTTGTGGTGGTCATAGGTGTGATGAAAGTGAAATTGAACACATGAGAAAAAATGTTTAACTGAAAATACTGTTAAATCAGCTACTTTTTGCTAATTTCAGGGAACGATTTACTGTTTTCACCATTTTATGGATAAAGTGCATTTCTAACCAAAACTCGAGAGGGTTTTCAAATTACCCAAGGAAGTTTCAATGCACTAGCATAGACTCCTCCTTAACCAGGTCAATTCTTGCAAGGGGTAAGTCTAAGTTCTAACCTCCAGATCATGAAGCTTTGTCTCAAGTTTTAGTTGATTCTCTAACTTTTTCTGTTTAAGACGACATTCTGCTACCATACACAGTCTCCGAGCTCTAATCTCAGCATGTAGTTTGCTCCATGAATGAAGATAGCTTAACGTGGTGGTAGCTTGCTTTTGAACAGAATTACGCTGGGTCACTGCCTGTAGTCTCACCGTCCCTTTCAGATGACGTAAAGTTTTTCTGGCCTGAAAGAAGAGTAAAGAAATAGTGTATTTATATGTTGAACATTAATAACATTGTAAAAGCATATGATTTACAATATTAAGAGATGCTAAAAGCAGTTAAGAGAATTAAAGGATGAATTATATCTCAAATGCATCATAGAAGCAGGAAGCAGCTGTGATTCTACTTCGCGACAACTGTAGGTTGCCAATACCTGCATGCATTGCACCTCCAGTATTGAAAATAACATACAAAATTTTAAGAATTAGCCGACATAAACCAACTGGATTGTGCTTTGAAAAGGCTTATGAGTTTACTTCCCCAATTGCTGCACACTGGCCAGTTGTTCCAGCTAGTTGCGATTAAGGCTTCGTTGGGCACAGCAAAGCTGTTACGCAGTTCTAAGTTGACATTATTAAAAAAGCTTCAATCACTAATGGTGATCAAGTAAATTCTTCACATCTCAAATTGCAACCAATGACTACAGTTGGCAGAGCAAAGAAGCCAAAAACATCTTTCTGCCCTCGCGTAACAAAGAAATGTCCAAGAAGTTCTGTGCATTCAAGCAGGTTCACATAAGAGTATGGTCCATCTTTTTGTTCAAATGAGTATCTTAAGTTTATGGACTTCAATGTCCAGAAGCAACAAAATGGTGAATTTTCATACTATAGCATCTAGAAGGTAAGCCAATTCCTCACCCTTTATATTACAGACTAATGACAAGAACATAAGAACTGTTTACTCATTAAGTTCCGTAACTTTTCCTAGAAACGGACCTGAAGGAGTTACAGGCTGCCTACCGATTGCTTTACGATGTCATGAAGAAAAACAACAAAATGTTGCAAAATTTTCAATTAATTGACCACAGACCACAAAATTGATGATCCAGCTCAAGCAACTGCTTTATTATCAAGTTTTGTTATACCCAACCTTTGAAACATCTAAAAACTTCAGTCCCCCTCCATAGCATGCATTAAGACCCTTGCCAGAGCAGTGACAACATATTAATTGCAGTGACATGGTTAAAATAGGCAAAATCAAACAAGCTTTCTCCTCATTCTTTAGTCCCCTCTAGCACTCATTTCATACTTTTCACATTTGAAACAGAAAAGAAGATGGACAAGTGCAGAGTAGGTGTAACTCTTGGTTACTGTTTAGTCCAAGCTTACCCACCTAAAGATATGGACCTAAGGTAGAACCACTTAGATCCACTGAGATTTGCCCTTTAGAGATTCACAAATGGTTACAGTCTAGATCTCTCTCCTAGTTAAACTCTCTCTGCGGGTTATAAATGTCTCCACAATTTATTAGATGGCTACAGTTCTTGCATCATAAAGTTTAAATCTAAATCTCTCTGCAAACAAGCACATTTCCAGGTGCATGTGCAAATTTTTGTTATCAACTCTACTGTAAAGTGCAATTTAAATGCCAAGAAATTTTACATGGATGGATGGAACAGTATTGTGAGTAAAATCACATTTATCATATCCCAACAACAGTTGAAGTATAAATTTTATATCATTAGTGTGTATAACTTGTAACAAAACATGCCTTGTATGCACGGAATGCATTTTGAATTCGTGTTGCAGCTACATCCTCAAGTGGCATCCCAAGAGCCCCATGATTTCCACCAGCAGATCTGTTAGCAAAAGCACTTGATTCTTTGCCAGAACATTTCTTCCATTTGAATCCTCTGGATTTTGAAGAAGCTGAAGATCCCTATTTTAAAATGTGGAGGAAAAAATGAGAGAATTGTATAGTAACATTAATAAAGAGATATCAAGTAATAGTAGTTTTGTAATCACTATCTAACTAGCACCAATATCACTAAAAATAACTCAAGATGTGGACCTTCCCACAAATCCCATAAATGGCAATCCAGTAGGTGCTCAATGAGAAATAATATTGAACCAAAAGTATCTTGAAATGGTCAATCATAATTTCCAAAACCTAGCTTAGAAATGACCTTATACATCTCATTATTAACATAAGAAGTAAATAAAGGAAAAATCATAGCTTGGTTGATAATTAATTTAAGCAAAGTGCAAGCATTTGGATGATTAAATACCTTGACTTGGCCAACCTTTGCTTTCTTTGGGCTAATAATTGTCTTAAACCAATCTCCAGAACCCATTCTTAATGTTCAATGTCGGTATTCAAGTAAACATAACCCTGGCAGGAATTTTAAAATAACAACCAGAATTATCACTGAGACAGCATATGGCAAATGAGCGTTTAAAGTCAAAAAGTCTATCATATCATATTTTTAAGCTTCTTTTTTATGCCATATTTTCTCAGCAACCAAACAAATTCGTCATCAGAAATGAACTAGCCAGCATGCATAACTGCAAAACTAAGGGAAAAAAAATCCCACCGCGCAGAAATAGAAGCAAAACTAAGTAGATGAAAATCCATTTTAGCATCGACAGCATTAGATTCCCTACACCACATCCATCAAAAGTTCTTCATAATATTGTATACAACATAACTACAAACAGAATCGCTGTGCGCTCATAAGCATCATAAAACAACACCATAAATATAAAACGTATCAACAGTCAATCGTAGAGTGGTTAATAACGATTAGTCTCAAACAAAATTTATCTGAGTCAACGTCATCCAATAACTATAAGCACAAAGATCCCAGCCCAACCGCATCTCCCAATCAACAAATAGACATCCCAAGACACATTTTTACATTCAAAAGCGAAACTAAACCATACCAAATAGCAAAAACAGCTAAAACAACATCTGGGTTAAGGATTTCATACCAAGAAAGAGGCAGCAAAAGCTCAGTACAGACTTTTGTCGGGAAATGGACACTCAAGCTTCTGGAGACAAAAGAGGTGGAAGAAGACCACCTGCAAGAGTTGTACTAAAGAAGAAGAAAAGTCCTCATTTATTTTTTTTTCTTACTTTTGTATATCTTTTGACAGGGAGAGTCAGGCATATAAAAGATTATTGAGAAATGAGATAAGTCTGCTGTATGGCTCACAGCAATCAATGACACAACAACTGGGTTGTGTTCTATGTTCTATGTTCTGTGATAGTGTTTGGTTTAGTGTTAGTTGGTCTGTTTTAGTTAAGAAAATTTCAACATAAGGAAGCTAATCGTGACAGTAGAACAAACAACAACAATCATGGCTTGCTTATCCGAATTTTCAATAATATTTTTCCATTTGATTTTTCGTTTTCTTAATAAGAAGGGAATTCTTCCACGTCAATGGTGGTTGTTGATTGGAACAAAAAGAGACTTCATGGATTTGGAGGGTGATGGAGTTGGTGCTTCAGGGGTTACTGTTTTAAATTGGAATCGGTATTATTGCTTTTGGTGGGACGTTGATTAGTTAAGAGATGATTTGATAAAGACCATCTTTGGGCCGTCGAATTGGAACTTCATGGGTATTTTTGTAAATGTCTGAATTTTGCGGATGTTAACAAATTAATCCCTAAATAAATTAAATGGATAAAAAAAACACCCAAGTAATGGTCCCGGCGGGGCTCGAACCCGCGACCTTCGGCTCATAAGACCAACGCTCTAACCAACTGAGCTACGGGACCTACCTCTTAGCAATAAGATACTTAATTAAATGTTCTCAAAGATTAACCCAAATTTTCTTTCCTTCCCAACATCACCTTATGAATACTTCTTATTCTCGTCGAGGGAAACAATTTTAAATTGTCAACACAAACATGCACATACTAGGTAGAATTCCCAATAGATGTTCATGGTTAGATTGTTTAATAGTCATATTGGGATATTCTTGTGATGATAAAATGCAAATCCATAGTTAATTTATCAAGAATACCACAATCCCATTGAGACCCAACTTAGTAATTAACTAATAGATTTGTTGGAATCGTTTAGTGTAATGGATGACTCCTTCTTCCCTTCTTTCTAATTCTAATGAAAACTCTGTTATATTGGGTATTTATTATGATTATCATTATCCAAGAGAAACTCTTTAGAAGCTTGGAAGCAAGTCTTCCATGATTGTCTAATGCCTCCCCATTTGGCTAAGCATCAATGATCAATCATTCCGGGGTAATTGATCCTTCTAATTGCCTTAAATATTAGTCATAATTAAATAAAAAATATATAACGAAAATACATTGAAAGTTGTATATGGGTACCTAATTAAAGTAGTGATGGGCAAAATGCATGTGTATCATGGATTGTCTCATATTGGGCATCGAATTCATTGTATTTGTATGGCTAAAATTGCCCTAAACCAAAGAAATGAAAGCTAGCAAACAGGCATGACTTCTTCGTATGACTGAAATGACTTGTTATGCAATAAGTGGCACATACCCTTTGAGTGCCAAGAAGGCCACAATTTTTCTAGGTTTTTTAAATGTAATTAAACGCCTACAATCATAAAACAAGTGGCGGCAGCTACTAGATGTAGGTATAAGTTGGTTTAATTTATAATTCTTTTTCTAATTATGTAAGATGTTTAAAATTTAAACTTTGTTTATATAAAAATTAATTAAATAATTTAAAAATCAATTAAATAATTTTAAAATATATTTTTACAATAAAAACTTACCAAAATAACGTGAATTTAATTTTAAACATATCGTTAACTAACATTACCATCACGTATGATTGATTGTTTTCGGTATAATTATATTACAAATCAACTAAAATTTACAAAGTATATTGAAAATAATATGCAATGCCCTTAATTGGCTTCCGAGAGGGATCCATATTATCCTCTCACTCAAGAGGCATATGTTCAGGCAAGTGTCTCTTATGACACAATTCTAGGTTACTCTCCACCACCCTTTTTTCCTCCCTTTTCTAATGGAGATGCTATAATTTTATGTCCAAGTATGGAGAACTAAGGCAGGATATTTCCACGAAATTGCACCATAAAATAATGTCCATTAATTCAAGTGAAATTGCACCAACTTTCAGCCAGCAATCATGTTAGAAACCGTCATTTTTTATACATTCTATGCAGAATATTTGCTCAAAACCTGCATCACTTGTTAGCCAATTTTAGCTTTCAGGATTACCCAATTCATGTAGCATGACATTAGCTTTGAAAATTTTGCTTCAAGCATGTATCATTTAAAACCATAGCCTTCTCCTGCAAAGTTTATATTCGGTAATCCTAAGCCATAATTAGTCTGTCCACAGCTTTAAACAGATAAGATAGTTTCCTCCTAACCCATGTGATACTATCTCTGCCTGCTTGACAGTTGCCACAATTTGACAGGATTCCTAACCAATCCTCCGCTGAACAGAAGTTTCAAAAAATTTTAAAAGAACATATGAATAAAAAATTTATTACTGCTAGATGTTGACAAAAGATTTTATTTTAGTTTTGGTTTTCAACAATGTAGATTGGTTACCTTACACAACTATATACAAGAAATCTTCAGAGATGCTTACATTAAATTAGCCAGCCTGGAGATTGCTTTACCAAATTGCAGTCTTTACTTTCATTAATTAATTTATTACCAAGTATTTTTACCATTGCCCATTTATATTTTCCCCATTTACAGAGAGCTTTCCATTAATTCACTACCAAGTATGTTTATTAAGTAGTTGTCTGTGTGTTGGATTGTACCAAGAGAGCAAGGCTCGGTAATTTTTTTTTAATTTTTTTACTGGTGAGGTCATAAACAAAGCCCATAAATTCATGCAGGGAGCTCTTTCTCTGGTATAAGAGAAGAGGAAGAACCGCTTTTAAAAATGGTGAAAATTTCCTGAGATTTTAAGACACAAACGTAATGCATGGCATAAGTCATATCTTCCAGGTCTTGGTCTAAAACTAAGACTAGAAGTATACAAGTTACAGATCCTGTTGAAGTTTTCTGTTCTGATCGTCACATAGGGTAGGGACTGGTGAGAAAACTTGAGGAATTCTCAGAAAATTTTGATGATTGCTTGGATTTCCGGCCTTGGAAACTGCTGTAATTTTCCTTTTCTTTCTCAGACAAGCAAAATTTTCTGAGAAAATCCCCGAAAATTGTAGATATGTTCTCTCTCTCCTTTGTTTCTCCCTAGTATCTTTATGAGCTGAAAACAAGGGAGGACTTCCCTTAATTTCAATTTTACATTTTGCATAGGTGTCCGGTTTCAACTCCACATCGTTTCAGATTTCCTTTCCTTATATCTCGGTTTTTTGAATTGATTCCTGTCGCTTGTTTTAGATTTTGTGATCTTGAAAATTGGGATTCTTGTTATTTTCTGAATTTTCTCACTTGGGTTTTGCTTCAAATTTTTTGTTATTTTAATTTGGATTTAAAAAAAAACAATTAACCAACACAAGAACAAATTATGTGTAGCAATACAAGCAGTACTAGTGGTGCAGGTGTTAGTGGTAGTGGTGGTGGTGGCGTTGGCGGCGGCGGCGGTGACGATGGCGATTATGCAAGTATTCTTCTGAAGAAGCCAAAGAGGCAAAGAGTTCCTAAACGAGGGCCAGGAGTTGCAGAACTTGAGAAGATCTTGAGAGAACAAGAAAACAAAAATCATGCAGACAAAGGCAAGACTTAAGGGTTCCTCTCCATTCATCCCCTTTTTCTTTTAACAGTTTTCCAATATAATTTTTGTTGTCATTTTAATCTTCTTCCATAATTTGTTTCTCTGACACTTCAACAGGAAATGTTCCATTTTTTCCGGATCATAATCATCACTTGAGTCCACCTCCTGCTCCTCCACCAATGTACATGCTTTATACTAATGGTTGTGGTAAAAATAATACATTCTCAGGCGGCGGCATTGGCGGCAACAATGGTGTCAGAATTGGTGGATCAGGCGTACTTTTGCCCGAACAAACCTTATTGCCTACAGCTTGGAGTTCTTGCGAGTCAAGCATCTATGACGAAGCTCCTAAAATCCCAGATGGACATCCATTTTTTACAAACTTTGTAAATGGATCAGATCAAACACATCATTCTCCTCTCATGCTTCAACAGAAACACTTTCAATTCCCTCCTCCCGCGGTATTGGTTAAGCCTTTTCTTGTATGATTTCTTGTTTTTTCTTCTTCGTTTTCAACTTATGAGATGGCCGGTCTAACATGTTAAGCAGATAAATCTTTTTCCACATTCCGGATCATTGTCTTCAATATCAGACAAGCCATCAGCAGGATTTTATCTCCAGTTAGAGCCCCCTTCAAACCAAAGATCATCACATCACATCTACTCATTGCCACAGGAAGAAAAGGCATGTCAAATCCTCATTGTTATTCAATACTATTTGTCTCTGAAGAACTTTATACTTTTTTTCTTTCTTTCTTTCTTTTTGGGTGCTTTTTAAGATGCTTGTTGTCAGAGTTAATTATTTATTGCTTTGAGTCCCTTCACAGGTTTCTATGTGGATTCTGTTTTTACTTCTTTTTAAGTGCTGTTAAATGTGCTTCTATAAAGAAAATAAATTAAACCAGTATTTTACTAGATCATTCATCCTGGGAATCCCCCAGAAGAAGAAAATCTGCACGTAGTTGAGTCGAGTCTAACACATTGATTTCACTGAGTATTTCTTCACAGAAGCCATTTTCTGATGTGAAAATGATTGTTGGTTGATTTGAAAATAGATTGTTGGCAAGAAGCGGCCAAGGACTTCCTCTGTGGAAAACAACTCGAATCCTCCATTATCTCACTACCAAGTTTCATCTCCTTTCTCGCACATGCAGACGCTCGACCAATCACCTTCTTTTTGTAATCACGCTACTGAGTTTAATCTTAGACGAGATGAAACAGTTTCCAGGTTTGCTTAGTGCATTCAGATTTCTTCATTTTTCTGAGTCTGTATAGTTTTTAATGTATATGCTGTGTTACTCAGGGATCATGCGAAGAAATTTATTACAGACCGCGGAGCAGTGAATGGAAATTTTCTTATATTTGGTTCTCCGGCAACTACTACTCCACCACTGATTCAAACTTCTCAACAAGAATTATCCAGATATAGTTCATTACCTTTCCAAGTAACATACCAAAATCCTTCATTTGATTTCTTACCCAAAACTGCAAATTATCTGTTTGGAAAATACGATGTTGATCGTGTTATCTCTTCCGATTTGAAGGAAATCAATGAGGGCTCGCACCAAATGTCAAACGATGGTGGATCAGTTCACAGGAAGCCTTTTTACAGCTTCTTAATACCAGAGGAACAAATGGGAGAAGAAGAAGAAACAGCAAAAACACTTTGCTTAGACAGTACTGAGAGAGGTGGTGGAACAAGAAGGGAGACTGTCGACCTCAACCTAAAGCTCTAACTCTGTGCAATGCATGTCTAGCTCTTCGAACATTGAGATTCTCATTGTGCAAACAGATAATTTGGGAGCAAAGATAATTGATGTTCATGCATTAGTGTGGCAGTTTGAGCATTTGAGAGGAGTTAAAAGGAGGTTGAAATAAGAACCTGTAGTAAGTAATACGGACGTGTGACGCCTGGTAGTTCGGAGATTACTTCTGATTGTGTTTTTCTTCTGTAGATTTCATGATGAACAAAAATCTTTCACCTAATCTAAGTTTTTTGTTTTATATCATATCTGTGATTTACAACTGAAAATAAAATCTAAATTACATAAATTTTTAGTTGAGTTTTTTCTTCTTAAATTTTAAATTTTATATTATCTATCTAAATTGATGATATTCGGTACAAAGTTTCTTTCTTTGTTGCTGTTATTTTCTTGCAGTTCATCAATATCACCATTGTCGACTTAAGATCAATCAAAAACTTCTGACTCGAGGAGAATCTCGTTTGGATTCATACTGTTGGGAAACCCAGTGGAAGATGTATAAACGATTGATGATCTCTCAGAACAGACGACACAGTAAGTTAGGCATCAAAATTTAGTTCAAAATTAGCCTAACATCAATATAATATTAAACTTCCTAAGAGACGCATTTAAGGAACTCGTCTGAATATCCCTAAAAATTTAAGAAAACTCACCACTGTCATTATTTGTAACTTAACAATTTGTGTGCACAAATCTTTCAGTATCATACCCGATGGACTAAAAGGCCAAAAAAAAAGGGAAAAAAAAAGATAATATGTTCGAGAAGAAACTTTCTATGAGCAATAAATCATACAGGTAAGCATAATCTGTTAGATTTACATAGATTTTCCAAGACTTTGGATCATGACTATGCTAATAGTCTTCTTCCTATACGAATTGACAAGTAACTCATATGGCCTGGTTAAGTGAATTGGATTGAGTTGCTGGGATGGTAAAAATGTGGAGCAACCTCTAACAGCCAAGATGGATTGATGGAGATGACATTGCACTTGTATTATCGGCCAGTTGAAACACTGGGATGATATATAACCCATGTTGGATTTACTCTGCCATAATACCAGAGATTTACCATTTGTAAGTTCTAATGCATTTCAACAAGACATGCACAAACCACTAACATTCACAGAAACGCAAAATATTAAATGCATGTATCAATGTTGCTGTGATAGATCCTCGAGGAGCATAGGAAAGGTCTCCTAAAAGTTGAAGAAGTTAAAGAGATTAATGCCATGGTAGAACCGCATCAAAGATAAGACTCAAATAGAAAATATGATGAACCATGGTCAAAAATTCATAAGGTTATTCAAACTAACTTGAGGCTTGAATCAAGTACCTCAGCAGCAGCAAATCTCAACTTGGCTTCATCCAGTTCCTTTTGTGCTCCCCTTGCAGAAATCCATATAGACTGGAAACACAACATTTTAGTCCAAACTAGAACTCATCATAGCTGATCTTCTTTTCGTTTCAGTAAGTATTTAATGCCTTATTTCATAAGAATAGTGTTTTAAGTTTGTTACTCAAATTCTACATTTACCATTGCACTTTTATTTTGTTGAATTCAAGACAATGAAGGTAATTTAAATGGTATTATTGCACAAGGAGTAGAAGAAGAAATGTTTACTTGGATAGAGAGAACAGCAGCAATGGTTATAATCTCCTCTGAACACCCAAGTTCCTTTGAAGACAATATCATTTTAGAGATCATTGGTTCCTACAAAGTATTCAAATTCAAAATACTCATTCATACTTTTAATTAAAAAAATGAAACAAAAAGGTCTTACAAGAAAGAGAAAACATCTGTATAAGTTAGTGTATAATAACAATAGAGTTTCCAGGCTTCGGTTTGCTTTGATGTTAACCTCTTTACTGCTTCCCCATTGCAGATGTCATTTGGCAAAGAAACAAAATTAAAAAGGCAAATGATCAAAACAGAGAACAAATACATACAAAAATGAGTTTATATCATCTTCAAATTTAATCCTTGATGAGCCATGGATAAATAACGAGGTGCCAATGATTTAATAACTTGAGGGAAAAATAAAATGTTTATAGCATAGTTTTCAATTCCTGGATCTTATTGTCAATTATCATTTCATTCACCAATAATTGTGATATTGAATCAGGCCTCGGAAGACATGTCAACAAGGCTTTCAGAGATAAAAAATTAGTTAGTGGGGTAATATTCCTGACACAATGATATATTACAAAACTGAGGCATGGTTCAAAATATACATCAAAATCCACAAAAGATAATGGTAGCATAAACTCAAGAAGTCTTCCAGAATCATCTAAAATAAACCTCAAGTGCAGGCATTGAGGTATAACATAAGAAGATGTGATGTAACCTCCCATCCATCCAATATTGAGGTATAGCCACTTTCTATTATTTACAAAGTGAGATAGTCAAAATTTTGCAAAGAACAGAATAGACTTTGCATCTCCAGAGAAAAAAGCCTTCTGTGTTCCAAAGCTTTTGGTAAGTTATTGTCTAAAACCTTGAGTTTCTACCAGCTTTAATTTGACAGAAAACCAAATGAAAGAATATGATTTAAAATGTGGAAGACTAAGAGACTCTCAAGAACCATAATCAGTACCTGTATTTAGTCAAAACAGGATCATCCAGCATTTCTCTGAGCAACACCCAAACCGTAAGAAATTTTGTCAAAGTTAGAACCTGAAATGCCAGAGGAGGAAATCCTAGCATTCATAACATAGATAATAACCGCAAATGATATCAAACATAAATTTCAAAACTGAAGGCCAGAAATTTTCAACTGAAAACGTGCAATGTTAGGATGCACCATCTGCAATTGGAGGTCAACTTACAAAAATAAATAAATAGATAAATAGTTGAATAAAATAGAAGTAAAGAGCTGAAAAATAAAAAGATGTCTCACTTTATTTGTCAGATCCCCAAATCAAACTGCATAACTGACTTCCTCTCCAACCTTGACCACCTTCTCCCAGCCACCCATGAAGCAACTGCCTGTGCAGCAGTTTCAACTAATATTTAGTACAGGATATATCAAAACAACCAGAAACTTATGGAAGATACAGCAATATTTAATGTGAAAACCAAAATACAGAATTTGGAATTTACAAAAAAACTCAGTAGGACCAAAGGGGTGGCACTTGAATTTAAAATCCACAAGAAAATAAATGCCTCAAGAGGTCTGCATGCTATTTCAGAGATGAAACCAAGTTCTTGTTGGTTTTTCCTCTTAGTCAATATGTTGTCTAAAGCCTGTCAGGTTTGGCTATTTGGAAGTATGAAACTGTCAGAAAAAGAGAAAAAGACGAGAGACTAAACAAACTAATGTATCAACTGGACAGCCAGTCGCCTCAATTGGGTGCAAGCAATAAAAAGCTTGCCATCTTCCCAACCTGCTTCTTTAAGGTAGTGCAATTTTAACAGACAACAATCAGCACTTTAAACAATGTAAAGTAGCCCTGAACAACATCTATAACTACTAAAACATCCAAAAACCAAATGCATAAAGAGAAAGCACCTCCAAAACAATGGACTTGATAGTGGATTACAGCCTTCTTGGTCATTAAGTACGAACTAGTTCATAATTCCATGTTTGTATAAAACTGAAAAACAACAATGCCACGAATCCTTAAAAATACTATTATTCAGATCTACACCAATTTTCTCTATGTCAAAAGCCGAGTTAACCGATCTCCGAGGGACAATAACACACACACCAAACCTCTGATTGATTGCCAATCAACTAACAAACTCCACATATTAATATAAAGAAAACAAAACTCATGCATCATCAAGCTAGAATGTTAATTTTCTTTCCATTTCCCCAAAATTTTCAGCTGCCAATTACAAACAACTTAACTTCTAGTAACACAATTCAACTAAAAAAAATGCAATTAATAATTACTAAAAATATAACTATAACTAACTGCAAATAAACATATCTCTGTTCAAATTCTATCACTAAGAACAAAACAAAAATAAAATTAGATAAGAAAGACCTGAGGAATCTGAGTGGTTTTGCCCCTACCAGTAGCATGTGATCCTTCCAAATAAAGGATAGTTGTACGGTACTTGTACACTGGCAATCTATGCCTCTGCTTCTCAATACTCGCATAACCATATCCGAACAAAACAGACAAGCATATGTACAAAATACATACGCACAGGTATGCATTTGAGTTTATAACCGATGAACAATTACCCGGAGGAAGCGATGGAAGACAACGAGATAACGCCGCCGCCTTCCTCGTCGTCGGTTAGGCGAGATTGTCGTCGTTCTTGAGTTACTTCCGCTTTTCTTTTCTTCCTCTGAGTTCACCCTTGGAAAGGAACTGTAGAGTACGAAAACTGGTCCGATTCGGAAACTGTGTGAAAACGCGACGGGTTTTTTTTCCGATATTAAAGATAAATTATTATTTTTCTCATAGTTAAAACCTTCACGTTTTCAAATCAATAAGTTATTGAAAATTCTAAGTATTGACTCCGTATCTGTTAAGAAATTTCAGTTATTGACTTGGCATCTCCTCCTCCTAAGAACCAACTAGCCGGCGGTATTCCTCGAGTATCATAATCTCTTTTCATTTGCAGAAGAGAGGGGAAGAGAAGCCAGCCGGTGCAATTGCTGACAACTGTGGCGCGCACAAGCCTCTATATATATGTGTGTGTGTGTGTGTGAAGCTAATTATAGATTGCAATATTCTCCTAAGATATCTAGTTATAATGCATAAGAATTGTTGTCCCTTGCCTTATTTTTGTGCCAGAACAGTTCCAAGAACTTGGTTCTTCTACCTTGTACTCCTCACCTTCCTTCCCTTTCTCTCCCATGGAATCAAAGCAGCAGCCAACAACAGCTATAGAGTTACGAAGATCGGTGCAATAATCGATGTTAAATCCCATATTGGGAAAGAGGAGATAACGGCCATGAAAATTGCAGTACAGAACTTCAACACTAATTCAAGAAACCACAAGTTCTCCGTTCTAATCCGAGATCACGGAACAGACCCCTTCCGAGCAGCTGTGGCAGGTAATTATTTACGTACCTTAACCGTAACAATTATATTGTTTCATTTGTTGATCGAGTGTAAATATTCATGGAGGTATTGAATTTTGGTTGTGAAGCTGAGGAGCTGATTACAAAAGAGAAGGTGGAACTGATTATCGGCATGGAAAGATGGGAAGAAGCTGCTCTAGTTGCCGATATTGCAAGCCGAACTCAAGTTCCAGTTCTTTCATTTGCAGCTCCTGCAATCACACCACCATCAATAAAACTTCGCTGGCCTTTCTTGATAAGAATGGCTAGCAATGATTCTGAACAAATGAAATGCATCGCAGCTCTGGCTCAGTACTACAATTGGAGAAGAGTTGTAGCCATATACGAAGATAGTGCATACGGCGGTGACTCAGGGAAGTTAGCTCTTTTATCTGAGGCTCTTCAAAACACTAGTACTGAGATAGAATACCGCTTGGTTCTCCCACTAATTTCTTCCGCATCTGATCCGAAAGATTTTGTTCAACGTGTGCTAAACAAGACACAGTACAAACAGTGTAGGGTTTTTATTGTACTTCAAGCATCATTAAGTATGACCATACACTTGTTTAGAGAAGCAAAAAGGATAGGGCTCGTCGGGAAGGATTCAGTATGGATTGTCACAGATACGATTGCAAACTCACTAGACTCTCTAAACACAGCTTCCATCTCCTATATGGAAGGCACTCTAGGAATCAAGAATTACTACTCTGAGAAGGGTAGATATTATCGAGAGTTTTCTGCCCAGTTCCGACGAAATTTCACAAACGAATACCCGGAGGAAGATCACTTTCAGCCAGGGTTTCATGCTATAAGAGCGCATGACAGCATCAGAATCATTACACAAGCCATGGGAAGATTGACTAGTAATATTAGCAGTCCAAAAATGTTGCTAGCGAATATCTTGTCAAGTAATTTCTCAGGTTTGAGTGGACAAATTTCTTTCAGAGATGGTGAAATAATGAACGCAGACACATTTAGGATTGTAAATGTGGTTGGAAAGAAATACAAGGAGCTAGACTTTTGGTTGCCCGACTCTGCAGGGTTCTCCGAGAACAATACTAGAGATGATGTTGCAGCAGGTTTGGCTGGTCCAGTGATTTGGCCAGGGAACCTGAGCAAACGAAACCCTAAAGGTTGGGCAATGCCTACTAAAGGAAAGCCGATGATCATTGGAGTTCCAAATATAACATTCTTTGAGAAGTTTGTGGTGAAATCAGTTGGAAATTCATCAAACATTGATCCAAACATGCTATATGATGGGTTCAGCATTGAAATCTTCCGTGGGGTGGCAGAGCGTTTGGGTTATGAACTACCTTATGAATTTGAATCGCATGATGGAAACTATGACGACCTGATTACAGGTGTCTACAACAAGGTAATCTCCTTAATCATCCAAAAAAACTTCTGGATTTTAAAATTAGCACATTCAATTATACTAGCTACCTGGCATATTTGACTGCTTATTAATCTTTCCAAGAAAAACAGACTGTTTTGTGCATGACTTCTATGAATTGTTTCTGATCCATTTTCACAAGGGATGGCGTTTGTTATGTGGGGTTGATTATGAATGATGTACTCCTCAGGATTTCATAATTGAATTACGTAATCATAAACTGTTTGATTCTTTCTCATCTGTAATACGTCTATGAGTTTGACTTGGTCCTTTACGGAGGCGCCTGTAGGAGCAGTAGCGTTGAGAATTACTAAAAGTTTGCAAAATGATTTTGGATTCGCACATTCAAGATTCTAGTCTTTTTATTCTTGTAATTAACATCTCAACATTGCTGACAAAGATTGCCTGATTGTCGTCTGGTCCAAATTCAATGCAAAGACTTACGATGCCGCGGTTGGCGACTTGACTATCCTGAGTGATAGAACAAAGTACGTGGAATTCACACAACCATACGCGGAGTCAGGGTTGTCGATGATAGTTGCGGCCAAGCAAGAAGAATCAACCTGGATGTTCTTGAAGCCTTTCACATGGGAAACGTGGACAGCCACTGGTGCCGCTTTCATCTACACAATGTTCATCGTTTGGTTCTTGGAGCGCCATTCAGAAAATACTGCATTCGGAGGCACATTCAAGAATCAGATTAGCACTACGCTTTGGTTCACTTTTTCTACTGTCTTCTTTGCTCACAGTGAGTATCTCTAGCACTTGGCTTTAACCAAGAAATTAATTATCCTTGGATTTGGGTGAACTGTACGAGCTTAACTTCAAATCATCCTTCGAACCAATGAGTGGTCCTATCAAATTATCAGTCACCAGAAATATTGAACCACTTGTCTTCAATAGAGATCTTGTCACTAGTCTCAAACTTCTATATATTCTATGGGTGTGGACCCAGGATGCCAGCTTATTCTCACAAAATTCATCATCGATGTGCACAATGATAATGAAACTGTCTGTATGAGTTAAGGATTGAATGATTGATTTTTATGCTTTATTGATTCATTTTACAGGAGAGAACATTCGTAGCAACCTTACTCGAGTGGTGGTAGTACTTTGGCTGTTTGTTGTCTTTGTCTTGACCTCTAGCTATACTGCCAGTCTATCTTCTCTACTGACTGTCCGAAGATTGGAGCCCAATGTCACTGATATTAAGTTTCTTAAGAACAGCAACTTGAAAGTAGGTTGTGTGAACGATTCCTTTGTACAAAATTACCTGGAGAATGTGCTTGACATCAAGCCAGAGAATATTATCCCCTTTGAGAACAAAGAGTCCAACTATATACAACATTTTGAAGACAAAAGCATAAACGCCCTATTCCTTGAACGTCCATATGAGAAAATTTTCCTCAACAAGTACTGCAAGAAATACACAACCGCCAGCACCTTCAGATTCGGCGGCTTCGGCTTTGTGAGTAATATTCCTGCTATGAATACAGAACGACATTAGCTGAAAAGGTAGCTAGCTAATTGATCTTTCACTGACATACATGCTGCATATGCAGGCATTTCAAAAAGGATCTCCTATAGCCCTTGATATTTCCAGAGCTATTCTAGACTTATTAGAGGATGGTGAACTAGAATCATTGGAAAAAAAGTGGTTTGATCCGACGCCAGAGTGTTCTGAAGACGAAAGGTTTAATACAAGACCAGAAAACTTGACCCTCCACAGCTTCTGGGGTCTTTACGTTGTATATGTTGTCACTTCTTTCATTTGTTTTCTACTATTCATTATTCGCTTATTGAATAACTGTCTGTTGCCTCAAGAAAACGCCCAAGGCCAAGAAAAACGCATTAGAAATCTCTGGATCAAGGCGGCTAGACTTGCAGGATACTTACACAACGGAAAACAAAGGATTAAGAATCCCGGAGAAAGAGCTCCACAGAATCTTCAAGTAACACGGGCAGATGAAAGGATCTCTTCCAGGTGGGAGTATGAGTTGAGTCCTTCGGACATTCCGGAGAATCATCAAGTTTACTCTCCAGATCATGAAACCGAAATGCAAGGTTACTCACCAGATCATGAAATCGAAATGCAATAGACTTTGCAGTTAGTATAAAACAGGTTACATAATTCATTGGATGTGGGATAAAATAGGCTAAAATTTACTAATTTAATTATAGTCTTATTTGGTATGATTCTATGTATTCATTTTTAATAGTATGGTTAGATTTCTTTTCTGTGTTTTGATTTACTTGTCTCCGATGACATTGCAAGGAGAGCAACCGACAGATGAATGTAAGCAATAACAACAAGGGCTATTCGTGAAGAACAATGATCCTCTTTTAGTCTTTTATATATTAAGAATTTAAATGACATATTAACATAAAAAAAAAGGATAGACTATGAAAGAATCCTAATCCATTTGTGAAATAATTAAAGAAATCCGCAGGGCAAATGCTCTCCAACTAATTGGTTAAAGTATTGCAGATGTCGGTGGTAAGTTGGAAAGGCTTGAATTTGGGGCAACAAAATTATTAAAGACAGTTGTGGAGGGACAGATGAAACAGCAAGTGTAGAGGGACAGATTGGGTCCCGCCCCATTTGAACCACAAACTATAAATGATCTAAAAGTTGCATAACATATATACATGATAAATAAATTTAGTGCCACCAAGACTTCTTTCCTTTAGATTCGGGGTCTCACGACCAGTAGACATGAGTCTCGGTCTAAGAATGGTAGATACGTTACAAGTCTTTACGCGCAGAGCCCGCTAGTTCCACGGCTGAATGACCAGAAAGTGGTTTTGACCAAGGAGGTCAAGGAGCTAGCAAGAATCTATCAAATCAGTTAGATGATGGATTAAAGTTCCAGTGCCTACTTAGGCAGGTGGAATCAGATGTTGTTGGCTCTCATACATACCCAAATGTTCTGTTCTATCACTTGTGTAAATATGGACTCAGGACCTGGCTTCCTAGTCCTAATACTCATGTCCAGTTTTGCTATCCTCTTCTACGGAGCTGAAGCTGCTGAAGGATACATGGTAATGAACATTGGCGCAATCATTGATGTTGATTCCCGAATTGGGAAAGAGCAAAAAGTTGCCATGGAAATAGCAGCTCAAAATTTTAACAATGTCCACCAAAATTACAAGCTATCCCTTCATTTCCAGTACCCTGAAAGAGATCCACTCCGAGTTGGTTATGCCGGTAACAAGCAAAATCTGTAGCGTTTTCTGCTTCAATACGTGAGTACAGTCGAAATTTACTCTTACAAATTTATGAATTATTGTTGCATATGCAGCTGAAGCGCTGATTAAAGAGAAGGACGTGAAAGTGATTATTGGCATGGAGACATGGGGAGAAGCAACTGTGGTTGCTGATATTGGAAGCCGAGCTCAAGTTCCTGTGCTTTCGTTTGCAGAACCTGCTATACCTCCACCATTGACGTCAACTCGTTGGCCGTTCTTGGTAAGAGTGGCTGACAGTAGTGCCGAACAAGTTAAATGCACTGCAGCTCTTGTTGGTTCTTATAATTGGAGAAGAGTTATTGTGATTTATGAAGATGATGCAAATAGTGTAGACAATGGGAACTTGTCTCTTTTGTCGGAGAATCTTCAATCCTCTGGTTCGGAGATTGAGTACCGACTGGTTCTTCCACCATTCTCTTATTTGACTAATCCAAAACAAGTTGTCCAAGAAGAGCTGGAGAAGCTACTTAGGACAGAATCTCGGGTTTTTATTATTCTTCAGTCATCATTGTCTATGGCTATTCATCTGTTTAGAGAAGCAAAAGAGATTGGACTTGTTGGGGCAGACTCGGTTTGGATAATTACTGCAGATACCGTCACAGGTTTTGTTGATTCATTCAATACTTCTGTCATCTCCTCCATGGAAGGTGCTCTAGGAATCAAGACCTACTTTTCTCGAGATAGTAGTTCTTACAAGAATTTTGAAGCTCAGTTCAGAAATTATTTTCTGTCCCAGTATCCAGAGGAAGACATCTCTGACCCAGGAATTTATGCCTTAAGGGCATATGATAGCATAAAAATAGTTACACAGTGCATGGATAGAATGACCATTGGTGACAATGGCAGTTCAAAAATCTTGCTAGACAATATATTATCCAGCAATTTCACTGGCGTCAGTGGCCAAATAATTTTCGAAGGGGGCAAGCTGTTGAACACTCCTACATTACGAATCATAAACATGATTGGAAAGAAATACAAAGAGGTAGACTTTTGGTTGCCCGAGTTCGGATTCTCAAAGACACTTGTAGCGGAAAATGAGAAAATTAGCAGCAAAGTTGGTGATATCGCAGCCGCATTCGCTGGTACAGTGATTTGGCCTGGGGACCTAAAGCGAGATCCAAAAGGCCGAGCAATGCCTACTGATGCTAAGCCTTTGATTGTAGGAGTTCCATCTAGAACTACCTTCAATAAGTTCGTGAGGGTTATATATAGTGACAATCCACTTGAGATCAAATATGATGGTTATTGCATTGAGCTTTTCTATAAGTTGCTGCAGGTTTTGGAATATGATCTACCTTATGAATTTGTTGTCCACCATGGCACCTATGATGATATGCTTTATAATGTATACAACAAGGTACAAATAAGCTCTCTCTCTCTCTGAATTACTTCATGTTATGCAGGGTGCGAATATGTCATTTTATTTTTATCACAAACAATGAAACAATTGGATGATATTTCTTACAGACTTAGCGAAATTTCTTACAGAATTATGATGCTGTTATTGGGGATGTTACTATACTAGTCAATAGAACAAAAATTGTGGAATTCACTCAACCATATACAGAGTCAGGGTTGTCTATGCTAGTTCTAGCTAAGAGTGAAAAATCAACATGGATGTTCATTAAACCATTCACATGTGGAATGTGGATGGTTACTGGCATCATTTTGATCTACACAATGTCCATAGTTTGGTTCCTGGAGCACAGATGGAATCCAGAATTCAATGGCCCATGGAATGATCAGATTGGCACAGCTCTTTGGTTCACTTTCTCTTCTCTATTTTTTGCTCACATTACGTATCTCTCTCTTTTCTCCTCCTTTTTCTAGGCATCATTCCCAACACTAAGAAAATTTCATTGGCTGCAAAACTTTTTGATGTTTGACTCAAGCTACACCTCTTCATTTTCACTTTCCAGGGGAGAGAATTCACAACAATCTCACTAGATTGGTGGTTGTAGTGTGGCTATTTGTCGTGTTGATCTTAACCTCAAGCTACACTGCTAGTCTTTCTTCAATGCTTACAGTGCAAAGGCTGAAACCAAATGTGACGGATATTGAGTGGCTAAAGACAACCAATTTGAAAGTTGGTTTTGATGGAGATGCATTTGTGAGGAGCTACCTGGTGAATGTGCTTGGATTCAAACCAGAGAACATCTTAAGAATTTACAGTGAGCACGAATATCCTAGAGAATTCAGAAGCAAACGCATAGTTGCTGCCTTTCTTGAACTCCCATATGAGAAAGCTTTTTTATCCAAGTATTGCAAGGAATACACTGCCAGCAGACCCACTTATAGATTTGGAGGATTTGGTTTTGTGAGTATTATTTGAACTTTCTCTGGGAATTTTCCATTTTATGGAACATTCTACATTCTGTCTTTTCTCCTTTTAAAGGCACCAATAGAATACTAAACTACTTCTGCAATCCATTCAGGTATTCCAAAAAGGCTCTCCAATAGCAGCTGATTTTTCTGAAGCTATTCTGAAGCTATCAGAGAATGGAGAGTTAAAGTCACTAGAAGAAAAGTGGTTTGCTCCATCGCCGGAGTGCTCAGGCTCAGACGATGTGAATCACAACGAATCTGAAAGCTTGAGCCTCGAAAATTTCTGGGGTCTCTACCTGATATCTGGTACCACTTCTACCATTTGTGTTGTACTCTTTCTGGTTAAGAATTATAGACAACATCACAATGCAAATGAAGGCAGTAGAACTTTAAGTGGGAGGAGCTTTTGGAAACTGAGGACTGGATTTGTAAAATACATTTATAACAGAAGAGAAAGGATAACACCTGGTGTAGATGAATGCAGCTCTTCAAGTAGGGAATCTGGAAGTCCTTCTGAAACTCCAAATACTCGTCAGGAATCCTCAGAATCTGACACGGAAATGCAGCATATCCCAGGTTGTAGCCGAGATCAGTATCTTTCAGTATATTGATTGTTATGCACGTACTATATATTCCAATTAAATTCAGTTGCACAGGAATACATGTAAGATTTAATTCAGGGTCGCCATCTGAAAGTTCAACATTAATTCTGTATTCTGATCAAAGTAAAGGAATCATGATTATGTCTAATATGCAGACTCAATATCACAACCTCGTTTTTGCATGCTTATTTGTTCGACAGACCTAACTTTATAACACGATAAAGTGGTCGAGAAATTAAAGAAAATCTCAATCAGAATTGGATATCGAGAAAAATTCTACCAGTTGGGACTAGAGCTTGGAACCTAAGCAAATGACCAATTCTTCTGCTTGTAGATTGTAAGCGGGTAAGAACTTGTTTACTTTGGTTTTCAGCTTGTTTAACGCGTTAATGTTACTAGGTTTTAAGCTTCGCTCAACTACTCTGCCATAGTTTGCTTAGGTTCCAAGCTCTATTCCTGGCAGACCAAGTTCCGAATTGCAAGGATCTCATAATCGCACTCCATCTGCAAACATGTCACATTTCAACATGTTAGTAGGATAAAAACAGAATGACCAAGTAGTTAATTAACTGGCCACGGTTTGATGCATTATGTATAGGTTCCATGGCAGAATGATTAAGGAATTACTACTGCCGCCATCACGACAAAACACAAAATGTGTCGAGCAATTACTTCCGCTAACATTTTTTTTAAGACTTTGGCTCCTTTTCCTTGTCTCCTTTCTTCTCATCCAGAATGCAATGGCCCGTGAAAATATCAGATCAGCTCAGGTCTTTGGTTCACTTTCTCCTCTTTTTCTTCGTTCACTGGTAGGGAGCTATTTCAGTGGCCTGTAAATGTTTTGCTTTAGTTGTAAGTTAGAACTCCATTAATCCTGTTGTTTCATTTTTCAGGGGAGAGAATTTACAGCAATCTTACTTGGTTGGTAGTCGTTGTGTGGCTATTTATCGTGTTTATCTTGACCTCAAGCTACACTGCTAGTCTTTCTTCAATGGTCAAAGTGCAAAGGTTGAAACCGAATGTCACAGATATTGAGTGGCTAAATATGACTACGTCGAAAGTTGGACTTGGTCGTGATGTGATTCATTTGTGAGGAACGAACTACCAGGAGAATGTCCTCGAATTCAAATCAGAGAACATCTTGAAAGTTGATGGTGCATACAGTTATCAAGAGGAATTTCAAAGCAATCATATGGCTGCTGGCTTTCTGGAGCTCCCCAATACGAGAAAGTTTTTATATCTCAGTACTGCAAGAAATACACTGCCACCACACCTGCATACATATATTTGGAGGACCAGGCTGTACGAGTAGTTGCTTGAACTTTTACGGGGGATTTCCCATATAGTTTTGGACAAAATAGTAATATACTTTTGCTGTTCATGTAGGTATTTCAAAAAGGTTCTCCACCAGCGGCTGATTTTCTGAAGCAATTCTAAAGCTTTTCGAGAACGAAGTGCTGAAGTCAATGGAAGATAAGTGCTCTGATTCCACACCCCAATGTTAAGCCAATGCAACCGAGAATGAACCTGAAAGGTGTAGCCTCCAAAGCTTCCGGTGTATCTACCTTACATCTGGTGCCATTTCCACCATCGGTTCTCTAATATTTCTTTTTCAGTTACTAAAGAACTACTGACTTCAGAAGATACAAGCCAAGAAAATATAACGCAGAATGGAAGGGGTATTTGGAAAAAGGCAGTTAGCCTCGCAAAATCTACTCATACGAGAGAAGGAAAGAGGAGTCCTGGGGTGCTCTAACAAGTGATATAGACGAATGGAGCTCTACAAGATAAGAAGATGAAAATCCTTCTGATTTTTCAGCTAATCTTCATGTATCCTCAGAAGGTGACATGGAAATGCAATAGACCCCAGGCTGTACCTGTGATCAAGATTCCTGTGCATATTTTTGCGCTTGCTGTTTATAAACAAACTGCTAGTGAGTTGTCGGAATTGACAAGAGTTGTAAATGCTTAATGTACTAGTTTAATAAAACAATTAATCGATACTTATTTCTGATGCCAAAATTTCCAAATCCCAGCAATCTAGCATCTGATGTTAAAAAAAGGAAGTAGATTTGACAGAACGGTAGAGCTCAAAGCTCCAATTAGCTGATGCCTGGCGGAACTCAGGATCAAATAAGGAAGCCCCGACTAACGTTGACAGCCCTTGATTGCCACTCACGGCTACCGTAGCCTGAACTCAATAAACATCTATTGACCGAAGATTTTCTCTCATCATGAGTCCCTGACATTGTAATAGATCCAATGTCACCACTAAACAACATTCTAATCAAATATAACAGCTAAGGAAGTTAGATTTTCATGGGGTTAACTACCAATCAGATCAACAAGAACATTCTACAAATGGTCAGACAAATGACAATGCCTGCAATAGTAATAAGCATACACGCACTAGCAAGCACACAAAGTTTTCCGAATTCCTGAAATTGTCACGTGACATCTGCTTTGATCAACAGGGGAAGGTTTGAGAACTCTCTGAAGCCCCCATCCACAGCCAATCTAGTTGGACAAGCACAGGAGGGATATAGTTACCAGCTTTAGTCTATAACTAATCAAGAGTCTCATCAACTTTATCTATCAATCAAAAATTTGTTCCAACACAAAAGAATTACAATACATCAAATGTCATCTATGCGTAGTCTTACAAATTCTTCCAAATTCTTACACACTCTGGGCATGCATCAGAGCTACCAAAAGCCTCTTCCCCTTCCTCTTCCACGTCCACCCCAACCCCTGCCCCTGCCTCTCATACCTCCCCGGCCACCATGGGATATACCTTCCAAAGCTCTATTAACAAGCTGATTTTGCAAGCCTCCTGATCCACGGCCCTTTTTTGAGGCTGTATTGTTAGCTCCATTAGTGGCAGCAGGCCGTTTTCCTCTGCACAAATTAATACAGAATAAGGTTGAATCTCGTTCAGAAATGGTCCATTCTGTTAACAATCAAAAGTTTCCCAGGTGTGTCTACTTTTGCCTACTTGAATATATTCAATTGTGTCCCATGATGGTGACCATTTTAAGCAGTTCAATGGTTGCCATATAAATGTTTTTATTATTACTCCATCCAGACTCATCCTAAATCTACAACTTTCCTGCATTCTCACCCTAAATAGAAATCAAAGAAATTGTTTGATGCAGATACAGCAATGAATAGGAACAATAAAAGATGACATAAATACAAAAAAGTTACAAAAAATGGATTATCAGACAGATCTCCTACCCCGCAGCTGTTGCAGCAGAGGGAACAGAAGGCTTCACTGCTTCTTTCCATGACAGGTTGATCGTCTTGTCTCCAACAAATGTAGGTGTTTTTGAATGTAATGGCTGAATGTTTGAGAGATATAAAATCATTTCTGTTGATTCAGTTACGCATGTATCAAATACTATAACTAGATTTCAGTTTCTTGTCACCTTTGACATAGCCAAAATGTTATTGCAGGTCCGCAACCCAGTTGTAGTATTCTGCTTTTGAGTTTTCTGCTCACAAAACAAAGTTAGTTACAAAAGACATGCTAGAAAAAACACTCCCAAGAGACCATAGAATTTTCCTAGAATAAACTCACAATGTTATCCTTTGCTTCATCAGATTTTGCAGCTGCCATTGCTTTGTTGTGTCCACCCATTCCCTGAGTTAATTTCTTCATTGTTGCCCGGGTTAAGTCTTCAACAGTAGTTAACTTCTCAGTGAACTCCTTGTAACACTCTGAGAAGTCCTCCCCCAGCCTATCTGAGGGTTGGCCAGTCACTATCTTGTAACCACAGAGACTATTTGTGGCATTCGGAGCCTATATAAGAAAAATATCAAATAAGCATTGCAAAGAAGCCACCAAAAATGAGTATCTAATAAAAGCTAAAATATTGAGAATTAAAACCTTGTATGCTAAATGATGAAAAGCATACAACAAGCACTCAACGTAAGTAAAGTTCATTTCTTCTCCTCCAGTCTTCCTCAATGGCATATACTTCTGGAAGAAAGAATGAGAAATGTTAGGACAAATAATCAAAACCAATAAAATTATATTAAGAGAAATTAGACATAGGCAAAACCACCAAATTCTCACAAAACAAGAGGCCAAAAAGCAACTCAAATGAGAAAATATGGTTGAAATGCATCATCTCCCATGTTACCATTCTGAAAGAATGATCTCAAATGTCGCAAGTAACATGTGTACCTTCAAAAGGACAACAACTGAAGGAAGAACCTGTCTTGAATCCTGTGGTGTTGTGTAAGGCGATATTTCTGCAAGTGCTTTAAGCAAATCAAGCTTTCGTTCCTCGGGAAGCTGATAAGGTTTAACATTGTTATCATATATCACAGAAATTTCTTTACAACATATAGTCAAACTAATGATCCTGATGAGGTGAGAGCCTTTTAGTACAGGAGCTCAACTCTTAAACTAAAGATAATTCCAAATTTTACTAGAAGGCCAACTCCTATTTTCCAGAAGATGTTAAAGGTATTTACACACAAACCAAGACTAACAGAATCTTAATTGAGACATGCTTATGAATCTCTAACAACATAACTCCCCCAAAAGTTTTTGTAATGTATTATATCATTGAACAATTTTAATATATTATATCTCAAAAGAAAGTGACGCGAGAATATACTATGCATGTGCTTAAATTATGCATGCATAGTTGGGTACAAATAAAGTGGCATTACCTTGTCAAAAACTGGTATAATGTGTTTGTTCAAATAGTTGAGAAATTTGCTGCCAGATGCCCCCCTCTTGTGGAAATTTTAGAGGGTAAAGAAGATTCAGTAAAGAAATATGCAAATGGATCATGTAAACACATTGAACACTATCAAGCAAAATCCATACCAGAAAGAAGGGAAGAGCCATGTAGAGGCATGAGATCAATCTGTCAATATGGTCAGTATCTGAAACCTACATTATAGCCATTTCAAAAGATAAAAGTCATAATAAATGGGATAACATAATGGCACAGAACTCATATCAATTATTGAGAGTAGGCAACATTATAAGAGGGGTAAAAGAAGTAATACAACCAAGTCACAACAACAATATTTTCCTGAACGATGTCTAAGAAGTCACAAGAACATTAAAGTTCTTGGTTCTCACTGTAATGAAGGGCTTGTCCTATTCTCCAACATAAAAACATGCAGAATACAAGAAATGCAACAAAAATCTTTACTTTCCCTCTATGCAGTGCATATGGTCTCTAACTATACCTCTTTTAACAAAGTTGTAGAAGCTTCAAAAGTAAACTTGACACAAATTTATTTATTTCCTCATTATCAGACTCAGATATCTGTAATCTTCTAGTGGAAATATACCAACTTATAGACTCAAACAACTACTAATATATTAGCATTAGGGTTATCAAGTCATCCAAATGTTTACATATCCCCGCCCATCGTTATGCCGTTTCACACACACACACACACTGTAAAGGATTAAAAAGAAAAAGAAGATATAAAATCACATAGCAGAATTGTCATTACATTTACGATTTATTTAACTGGAAAAATAAATCACAATACTCACATTAAATTGTGCATCTAAATCAGCCTGCCCTTCAATGATTCCAACAAGCTCTTTCATGCGTTCTTGAGGAGCTTTCTCTCCAAATATGCTCAAACTTTTCAGGAAATCCATAAACATTCTAAATTCTGCCCCAGTCACATCTTCCAAACTCTAATAGACCTCATTCAAGTCAGCTATGAATGTTTAACATAATTGGAAAAAAAATATAAAAAATACAAATTTAACATGAATCAATCTTTCAATGAAAAAGAACAAAACATATGAGTCAAAAAAGTCAATTAAAACCATGAACATACTTTTTTTATCAAATCAGTTATATGCCTTTCCATTTCTTCTTGAGGCTTCAAGAGTTCAGCTTTAATAGGAAAAACCTGCAAATGCAGTAAATTAGCAATCAATTACAACCTAAAAAGTACAGGGAAATAATAGCATTTGGCATTACACAGCTACTCCTCCAACCTTATCTCTTATGAAGCTTAGAACCTTCTCACGTATAAATTCATCTGTGCTTGGTTCATCAACACTACCAATATGCTTAAACAAGGCTGTCAAAGTAGCTGCATGACAAAACAGTTAAGTTAATGAGAAACAAAACCACAACAAAGAAGTGAAAGATATGACAATAACCATGTGCATTTTAGCTATTACACTAACTTAAGAACTTTCAAACAAGACTAGAAACAATTACTATATTTATGTACATTCCTTGTATCATTATTGTTTGTTATGCACCCATTAACACCAATATTGAATACTTGAAAAGGATTTCTATTGGTTCACTCTGTGCACTGAAAAGAAACTAACTTAGATAAGCAAAAATTAAAGATGATTTTTTCCTTCAAATTCTAGTTACAAGCAAAATCAAGAATAGCATTCCACTTTCCATAAGTGAATGAGAAAATGAACCCAATGTTCATTTTCTCATTGAACCCCAATTTATTCTAACTATACTTGATCAGTGAATCATAACTTATATAAGCTATAAATCATTTCCTGCTTCTAGCCATGTATACTTAGAAGCTTTCACTTGATGATAAAATAAATTACCTTTCACATTTTGCCTCAACAGGGACATAAGTGCTTTATGCACAGCATCACGTTCCACAAACTCCTCTAAAATGCATCAACAAAGTCTAAGATGAGAAAAAAATAATAGGGGAGAAATAAATCCTGAAAAGCACCTTTTATTAACATATTATAGTTTACCACATGCAAGAATTTGCACAATAATGTCAATAATTTTTGAAATATACTCAGAGTTATCCTTGCAGAATAGAGGAAGTCCCCTAATTGCTTGCACCCGAACCTACAAAATCAGTTCATACTTCATTTAGCTAATTCACTTCATAATCAAAATTAAGGCACTGAATTAGTTAAGTAATTCCTAAGTCCAATTATATCTAGCAGATTCTAAACTACCATATATATTTGCAATAGTTACTGTATCTGTATAACAAAATTCATTGGACAACTAAGCTACATTAACTAAACAAAAAAATAATTCAAACACTTAATGAAAAGAAAATGACAAGCAACTTTCCTGCAAGAATTCCAAAAATCAAATAATTTTTTAACCAAAGCTATAACTGAAGAATAAACCATTCAACAAATATTGTAGTTAAAACCATAAACTTCAAATTAAAAAAAAAGTGAGAGAAAGAATATACTGACTCCAAGCTCTTCTTCCTCAATCAAATCGAAATGCGCATCCATAGAACGGGTGTGGAGGTCAGGAAAGAACTTGAAAAACCTAGGAATCAGCTGAGCAGCCAATTGCTTCGCTTTTAAACTCGTTTTCGAGGCTTCAATTATTCCCTCATAGTCTTTCACATTCTACAAAACATTAAAAAAAACCATACAAACTACAATCAATATTACCATAATCAGTTGGAAAACCACATTCCAAAGGAATCAATAAAGTAAAAAAAAACCCTAGAAACAGACCTGAGACTTGTCCTTGGCCTCGTTCAGCCGCTCGCCGAACTCGTAGAGCTTCTCGATTTGCTTGGCTTCTTCAGACGGTTCAGTCATTGGGAAAATTTTTTACTTTATTGCTACTTGTTAGAAAGCTGGGTGCAAAATCGAACAACAAGAAAAACTGAAATGAGTATATTATCCCCATGACTATGTCATGAATGAATGAACATAAAATTGAAGCACAAAACAGAAGCAAGCATTAAAGTATGATAGAAAGCATACACCGTACAGAATTTCACTGAAGGAGGAATGAATGAATAGAGGAGTGTAGTGTGAGAGACGAGACGGAGGTACAACGGACCTTTTGTCGGCCTTCCAGGTTTTCACTCCGCATCTTCTTTGCTGAAACTATATCGTTCTTAAAACTTCGTCGTTTTCATTGTTTTGTTTTACACGCACCGTTTGAAGCTTCATCCTTTTTTCCGAAACTATGTCGTTTTAAAAGGTTTTGTTCATGTTTCAGTAGCCACTGAAGACATTTTTAGTACAGCTAATTTTATTATATTAATATAACTAATAAAAAATAATTTTATTATTTATAATAAAATTAATTTTTAATTTTTTTTAATTATATTAATTTAATATAATTATTATATTTAAAATTTTTTAATATATTACACGGGCGCTTGTATTATCAAATACATCAAGTCGTATTCGTATACATGCATGGAAGGTTACAAATGTCAATACAAAATATAAAAACTCCAGTGATAAAGTTGAAACACTGTCACAGAATGCTCGGGCGCTTGAATCTGGAACCACAAGAAATAAGGCCAATGTTTTCATTGGCAAAATAAATGCATGATCTTAAAACCAACGCAGGATTGTAGAAGAAAAGTGTACAAAACCAAATTTCAACGTCACGCCTTTCCCTCTCATGGGTACACAGTATTTCTATGGCGATCTTATTGCTGCAGGTTGAACTCTTCTCTTTTACAGTTACACTTCCTTTCTTTGTGGGGGAATCACAGGATGGGCATGTTCAAGGCTCGCAGCACATCCTTGAATTCAAAGTTCCGAGCTTCTTTATTGAAACGCTCCACAAGCTTATACCTCACATCATTCAAATAAAAAGATTGAATGGTCTCCAAGAGCCATTCTGCCTCGGAGTCAGTGAGCTTACTCATGAACACTACATCGCCGCGGATAAGCACCAAGTCTTTGCTCTCGGCAAATTCTGTGTAAAATGAGGCAGTGAAATAGGGAGAAGCTTGAGTTCCTCTTGCCTTGTAATCCTCAAGTCCAGTAAAAAGAATGTGTGGCAATTGTACTGCAAAAGAAGCAGACTTTATCTTATTAGTAACTAACAGCTTCATTCAGGGCAAAAAAAACTTGCTTCCTTAGATTTATGGGGAACAAGTTATATTAATTGAGACACATATGTTGCACATCCAGAGTGGCCTAACAAGGCAAATAAGTGGAGGGAGGTAATGTGACTGATCACTTCTGTTTAACATATTTAAGAGCACGGTACTAAGATGTAACCCAGTTAATATTAATCAGAGAGAAGTTATTAATGTAAGGGTACGAAGTGATTAAACTTATTCTAGTCACATACTACATCAATATTCCCAAACTAGTACTTTTAAACATCAAAAGTATCTGCAATCTGCATGCACCCAAAATTTTATGATGTTCACCAAAAGGCTCAAAACAGAAATGTTAAGGTAGGTGATCGTATTCATGGAACATAAATATGATAAGGAGGCAATCAAACTATCAAAAGGACACAGTCACACACTTAAGACAATTATAACAGCAGCTTCAACAAATGGATTCTACCTTCATTATGAAGCATAATCCATGTAAGGTCTTCCATCAGATGAGGTATGCCCTATAGAAGCTAACTTTGACATGGCAGGTAGAGACTGTTGGTTTAAAAATCATGATATTTCTGTTTACTTAAAATTCTATCATCAACTCATTTAAAAGCCTTAAAAAAATACTAGGAGCAAAGAAGATTATTCCCATAACCTTGTTGACAATCTCTTTTCTATCCTTGTCTTTATTAAATTAAGAATAGACTAAAGCGCACAAATCATGGACCAAATAATGAAACTTTTTTAGCCATTCACTAATAAGGCATTCCAAAGTGTTCCTCACCTGGGAGTTTAGTCAGCTCGCTTTAGCATAATGCCATGACTTCAGCAAAGAAGAGAATGAAACTTGCAAATGACCATAAACTGATTCTAATTGTTTGCACATTCGTTACAGTCTCTTCATTGTGTTGTGAGAGTTACCTCTTTTATAGCATTGGTCTGTGAGATCTTGTGACCAAATTTTTAATTCAAGTCTTAAGATAGACAGTTCAACAAAGGGGCTATCCAAGACAAAAAATTTTCATCAAAAATGGATCAACTCTAAGAGTTGGCAACCACTAAATATTAAATATGAAGAATTCAAGACATAAGCTATTGATTGGAGACCAAACCTTGGGCGAACATTGTTGTATAACCACTTCCTTTCCACAAAGGGATTACAAAATACCGGCTGCAAATATTGATTGAAAAATAAGGATATAGTATCAAAGCGAATAAAGAGATATACCCAGTCAAGAGAATGTGTCAATAAATACCAATCAGCTGTTCTGTGCTGCAACAGACGATAAAGGTGGGCTTTCATGGATGCCCCAATATGACCCCTTCCTAAGTGATACTGTTACAACACAAACGTACATGAACGTAAATGATTACCATTGGAAGCAAAAGCAGAAAATTGATCATAACCATTACTCTGAAGAAAATTAAAAATTATTGTTACACTGCGCCGCAAGTAAAACAAACAGAAAAAAGACAGAAACGTGGCATACATGGTCCCAAATCGAAGCAAGGTCTTCGGGAGATTTATCCTGCGCTCTCTCGATATCAAGGATCGAATCCAGTGCTTTCGGCTGCAATGGCGTGAACCCAGTTGCGAACTTTGAGGTTCTACAGGAACCAAGCGAAGACCATTTTACGAAATCGCATGGAATCGCTGTCTGTGGCTGTTTTTGGACATTTGGGTTTGCAGCGAAGGCAGTGAAAGGGTGTGAACAAGATGTTTCCCTAAAGAAAGTTTCCAAAGTAGAGCTTTTGGCTCTTAAAATCCTTGATGATAAACGCTGCATGGTAAAATTTTGATGAAAAAAAACTGAAAAATCACAATTTTGAAATTAGCAGAATTCTCTCAAGAATTTTATCAAACAGTTTGCGCACAAAACAAACAACTAAAAATTGTATGACCTCAATCACAACCATAAAATTAAATAATGTGGGCTGAATTCAAAGCCCAATTTTCGCTTAGCCCGGAGAAAGTAATCTGGGCGTCATTGGGATCTATCACTATACTGACTGTCAACATTTAGAAGAGAAAGTTAATCCAAGTTCATAATAATTGCCTACATGCAAAGCAAATGCAGGCAACGTACTGTATGGCAGTCAGCCGAGTTGTATCCACGATGGTTTCTTACAGATTATTCCTCAGGTTTTATAACTCTCCTTGACCGTGATGACAACAGTTTTAAATTTCCGATGTAATCAGAAATAGAATACTACTTGAAAGGAAAATAACAGAGTTGTCATTGTCTTCGTCAATCAGTCCATGGGATTTCTCAATATTATATTTCTGACCGAAGACGTTTGGCCTGGGTCAAACTTTGCCAAACCCCATGTTTCCCTCCTCGATGTTCCCAATCCAAGCATACACCTTCATTTTGACTTTCAAGCTCACTGATCAGACTCGCCATTTTTTCTTTTACCATTGATCCCATCAGGCTTTCCTGGTAGTGCATTATGTTTTGCCCATTGTTTCAGTTCAGTATTTGGCCATGAGATTTAAAATTCGGCTCCATTAATCTGCAAAAGTTGAGAGTTGAGACCAAAGTATGCGTGGGGGCAACTTCTGTTCTGTACAAAGATGCAGAAACTCTGAATGTCATAGTAGACAGAATCAAATTTTATCGTTAAAAAGATGGTGAAAGTGGGTTCCTAGTGCTAAGCTAAGTACCTACTTTTGGCTATATGGTGATGAGATTTGTGGTTGCTTTTGTTCATTTCTCTTGTTCAGGTTCATAAATCCCCGAGTACAAACATTTACAGCAAAAGCTTGGAATAAGTGTATGTGAGCGAGCATGAGAGATAGTCCCGACAGCTTTTACTGCACTCACGACAAAAAGCTTGCCTCCACTTAAGCGAATACTGAATAAAGTTAAAAAGAGCAAGTAAATTAGCTATTGATATAGTTTTATATGGCCTGAAATCAATGGCTTAGATTCATTCATTTATATCAAAAGGTAATTTATGACTTGGTGAGGTCCCTCATTGTTGCACATGCTCCGCATGTAAGAACTTATGTTTCATTGTTTCTGGTTGGCAGATGGGATCTCTGTTTCTCACTCTATCCACCATGAGCTCTGCACAACCTTCTATTTTGGCCTTCACTATCATTTGCTTTCCTATTTTGCCTCTTTGCTTCATCTGTCTGTCAACTACCACAATTGCATGCTCATTGATCTGTATGAACACTAATTATTTCATTCAGAATCAAATTAATCAATCACCAACAAGAGAATCAAGAACATTTGTTTGGTCTTTGCTTGGCTGGCTATTGCATGGATGGCTAGTAGACGGAACTTGGTCATTAGTCTTAAGTGATTAATCATTGCAAATACCCGTGAATGGAATCTCCGTTCGCTTTAAGACTGGATTCCAACTTTCTATTGCACTCAGATAAGCCACGTACGAACAAAAGATAGTAACATTTTTCTAATTAAGCAAGATCAACTGCAATTAATTGAACTACATTGACTCCAAAGGGCATTGTTTCTGGCGTCATACAGAATTTCTTATTAATGTTTTGCTTTTATTAATGGTTTTTGGGTTTCACGGGCCTTGATTCTCTCCCATTTTTCAACATGGCAGCTGTCCCACAGTCAAAATTTCACACCTGGTGTCTGCAATTTTATGTTCTCTTCTCCACTAGTTAAGACTTTTGTCCTGAGCTGCCTCCTATGCAAGTCATGTCTGTCCTATCTTCATCTTCTTCTCCTCATCTTCTGCCTCTCCTTTTGTTTTCACTTGCTTCCTCATTTTCTTGCTTACTCTCAACACACTAACTACTTTCAGCAGCCAAAACCAGCGGCACTGCTCGCCGCAGCCGACGGAAAATCTCTGTTGATTACTATGCAAGATCGTGCCCTCAACTTGAGCGACTTGTAGGTTCAGTAACCAGCCAAAAATTCAAAGAAGCACCAGTTTCTGGCCCTGCCACTATTCGTCTTTTCTTCCATGATTGCTTCATAGAAGTAATCCTGAATCCTCAGTTCTCCCACATAATGCATTTGCTTTAATTTGCATGCATGGTCATTTGCCCATCATATGATGCGTGCTAGTTAATATTTCTGCATTCTGGCAATATTTGATTTCTTTTCTTTATCATTGAAGGGCTGTGATGGGTCTATATTTATATCGACGAAGCCTGGAAGCAAAGATTTAGCAGAGAAGGATGCCCCCTATAACAAGAACTTAAGGCCGGAAGGATTTGAAATCATAAGGAAAGCCAAAGCCTTGGTGGAGAGCAAATGCCCTGGGTGTTGTATCTTGTGCAGACATTCTAGCAATTGCAGCCAGGGATTTTGTCCATTTGGTCAGTTTCTTTCCCTTTTTCCTTTCTGCTGATGCTTTCAATTCATTTGTTCTGTAATAAATTTCAAAGGATGTTGAGACTTATATGACTGATTGTCAGATGCTCCTCAATGAAACTTACTGCAGAGTTCTAAGAAACACGTACAATCCCACATCCTGTTTAGTAGAGAGGAAAGAAACTTGGTATAATCTTTCCCACCATACATTCCAAGCTATTAGATAAATACACTTTCCATGTTTTACTGCTCCATGAGGTAAATAATGCAGACATTTGAAAGGCTTCTTACTCTTCTCTGACCTGAATTCTGATAGCATCAATGCTTCCAAGGCAGAAAGGTGTGGGAAGAAAATTGCTTTTGCCATTTTCTATGAAACAGCCAAACTTAACACCCTGTTCTAACAGGACAAAAACAGATAAATCCACGTTTCCATGTGCAGCTGGTAGTTTGTCGTAGACTGATCTAGACCATCAGTGTATTATCTCGAGTTTCCAAATTTAATGCATTTAACCCAATTGTTTATTGTTAAATCCCGGGCATATCACAATTTCCCATTTTAACCTTGTTTCAATATTCAAAATCTTGTTACAGGCTGGGGGTCCTTATTACCAGGTGCAAAAAGGAAGATGGGACGGGCAAATATCAAAGGCATCAAGGGTACGCTTCGATCTGCCGCGAGCAAATTCCACCATTGATCAGCTGATCAAAATCTTCAACTCAAGAGGGTTATCAACTCAGGACTTGGTGGTTCTTTCAGGAGCACACACAATTGGTTTTGCTCATTGTGAGCAATTTGTGAGCAGACTGTATGATTATCATGGCACCAAACAGCCTGACCCCTACCATTGATCCAAGGCTGCTGAAAGCTCTCAGAATGTCATGCCCACAATTCGGTGGCAATGCTGACGTTGTTGTACCATTTGATGTCACCACTCCATTTTTGTTTGACCATGCTTACTATGCAAATTTGGAGGGGAAGTTGGGGGTGTTAGCCTCAGATCAAGCTCTGTTTATGGACCGAAGAACCAAAGCTCTTGTTCAAGAATTGGGGAAGGATAAGCACAAATTCTTCCAGGCTTTTGCTGTAGCCATGGAGAAAATGGGCTCCATAGGTGTTAAAAGGGGAAGAAGACATGGGGAGAAAAGAAAAGTTTGTAGTATGCACATGTAAAATCCCAATTTTGCTTAAATATCTCAATATTAACAAATATCTTTTATGTCCCTATATTCTTGCTTATTTACTACTTCAGTGATTAAAAAATATCATTTGGTCCCTAAATTTTTCATCATTTATATAATATTCGCAACATTTTCAACATTTTTAAAAAAGCACTATTTTAACGAGCTAAAAGCCGCCTTTTCAAGTGACAGACATTTCCCTTATAGTGTGGCTAGCAAGCTATCAACAAAAGGCTATGTACGCCATTCCCTCGCTTCCTTGCTTTGCCATCAAAATAGTGTGCAGGCGCAGCGGCAAGCCCGGAAAAACCCAACTTCACCGCCAAAAACTTCAAATCAGAGCCATGCGTACGGTGGTCCAACGAGTCACCTTGTTGATACTTTTCCTTTTTCAGGTGGAGGGCCGCATTGTGTCAGAAATCGGTCTGGGCTGCCTCGTCCTGGTCGGGCTCCACGATTCCGATGCCGATTACATGTATAATCATTTCCTTTTTCTCCGCTTTTTTAAATTACATACCTATGGACGGGTAATAGTTGCTAGATTACTGATAAAAGTACTGAATGAATGAAACTATGCAGTTGCCGTAAAGTTTTGAACATGAGGTTGTTTCCTAATGAAAATACAGGCAAAGGATGGAACCGTAATGTAAGTTTTTTTTCTCTCTTCTTTTATTCATAATATGAGGTCAATAATATTTCTTTTGTGGCAAAAGGAAGTCGTATATATGGTGTAGTTCAGTCATGGGCATTTTGGTGTATTCTTGCAGGTTATGCAGAAAAATTATGGAGTTCTACTAGGTAGAGCTTATAGTTTTCGTGTTTACAGTAGTACCAAAGGGTATGGTCTCTAATAATGTATGGTCTGTGTGTGTGTGTGTAAGCTTATACCTATGTGGATTTTTAGTGCAGATTGATATTTATTATAGTTTCTTATTTTATTTAAATTATGTTAACTTTGTGTATTCAAGTTAATGATATTTATTGTATCTGTTTTGAGCAATGTTGCAGTGAGTCAGTTTACATTGTATGGAATGTTGAAGGGTAGATTTTCATGTTGCAATGCCCCCCAGAAGGCAAGAACTTTCTATGATTCTTTAGTTCAGAAATTTCGGAAATCCTACAACCCAGATGCAATAAAAGGTAAGTGTGCTTTCCCTTGTTGCTCCACATGGTTTACATGTTCAGAGATTTCTTATGTTTGCATTATAAGTAAAAGGTTTTTATGCCTATAAACCTTGTATTGGGAGATCTTTAGATGTTCAATTTAATTGATGTATAACTATTGCAAACCATTATTCATTGTTATAATGTATGATTCAGTACATATACTAGATGTATGTTATGAACTGTGAAAGGTATTTTTCCACCTACATAATGCTTGTAGATACAAAAATTGAATCAGTCCAATATCTATATGAACATGAGAAAATTTAAACATAGGATTGTTCTTGAGTAACTAATTCATTGTTGGGGCTGGGCCCTTGCTCAACATGGCATGAAAGTATTGTCTCATGTGCTTATTCTTTTCCTTTTTCCAATTGATTTGCACAGATGGGGTGTTTGGAGCAATGATGAAAGTGAGTTTACCAACCAAGATCTTTTTCTTTCATCTCTTTGCTAAAGAACTCTTCTCCAACTTAGTATCTTTTCAATTTGTGAAGGTTAATCTTGTTAATGATGGGTCAGTCACAATGCAGCTTGATTCATCACAATCTTCCAAGTGAGTACCACCGACGGCCAACCTCAATGAACTCAACAAGATCAGGATAATCAGATTGATTCAAGATCAATATTCACGACTGTTAAAGTAGTTTCAATAGCTAAACAAAGCTGAACTATCTCGGGAATACAAATGAGGCA